>CM061559.1:202277273-203477273 GCA_030864225.1 Capsicum baccatum var. pendulum | reverse complement strand
ATCACCCAACTAACTCCATCTACTGAAATACTGAGTCTACTGAAATAATAAAATAAAAAAATATCCTCGAATAATGAGGACTCACTGCTAATCTAATAATGTTGGCTGAGTCTGAATCTATTTATGCGTAGTTGGGAACCTGAGCATCTGAACCTATGATATAAAACATCATAGCAAAAAGAAAGAGTATGCGTCAGTACGTAGAATGTACTAGTATGCTAGATGAAGTAAGACAAAATGTAAGGGTTCATATGCATGAACAATAACTGATTGTATAATATAAAGTAACTGAATATGAGAGTACATGGATAACTGATACTGCTGTAAATACTGAGTATGCACTAATGTGCATATAAATAAATGTTATGACTAAGCTTGTCTGAAGCTAAGTCCTAAATTCTGATACTGAGTAATTGTTATCTAAAGTTACTGATACTGGTTGATTATATCTGGCAGTCCTAATTCTGTAGAACTAAACTGAGTTCTATTCTGAAGACTAAAACTGAGACTATGGGAGGTAATCATCTAACCGACATGCCCCAAATAAGATAACTGAGTTGGGGTCCAACCTATGACCCCAATTGGAAGGGTGTCAATATCGTGCCACGGGTAAAGACACTAAAAAGTTACCCTCATTTGGCAAGTACTCTAATGAGAATAGTGGAATCCTCATCTGGCAAGTTAAAATGCCTCATCAACCCTCAAATAGAAGGTTTGATGTCTCAACCTATGCTGGCTAAGTAGTTTTGGAATGCGAGGATTGCTTCTAAGGATCACCCTCTCTGTTGGCAGGTGAGCCCCCATCCTTGGGTTCACTCAGTGTTGAATCTTTCTCTTAACTAAAAGACACTGAACTGAGTATACTGAACTTAACTGAACTGATACTGAGTTTACTGAAATTTCATGATTTTTATAATTGACTAAGTTCTACTGAGTTCTGTAACTGAGAGTACTATTGATTATGAAAGGACTAAGACTATTCTGTAACTGACACTGGCTCTAGGTAAGTAGCTAAATTATCGGGTATTAAAACTTCTAGGACTCGATAGCATGAAAAATAAAGCATAGCATGATCTTGAGATACACAACAATGTACACTTGTCCATAATTCATTCATCAGGCATTTCATCAAACACTTGTAAGGAATGAATTGTACATGATTGGGACCACATAATGACATGTCAAGATTCCACTATCTACTTCACATAGGCATTTTAGCAAATACTTAGGGAGCATGGAGTATTTCACATGATGATGGTTAACACATGTAATCATGAATACAACATTCAATTTCAAAATCAAGGGTTAAGCATGCAATTCATATAATTCACCACATAACTATCTTAATTTCATGAAAACTTATAATTAAACATGAATTGGATCCCAATTACTATCATGAACATGAATACATTCAATAACAAGCATGGAAATCATAAATCATAAATCTTGAAGTTTTAAAAATGGATTATTGGATTCTATGGGTGAATGGGACCCATAGATGAACACCTAACATACCTTAATTGTTAATTCTTGAAGGTTCTTGGAGAGACTCTTAATTTTTGCTCTTGTTTCTTGAAGCTAGGGTTTAGCCCCTTTTGAGAGAGAATGACTTAATCTTTGAATAAAAGTGAATAAATGATGAGATAATGGGTTATTTAGGGGTAAATTTTGTGTTTAGACTGATTAGGGCCATGGAAAATACCCATTTACCCCTGAGAACAACTTAAAAATTCATACTAAAAAAACTTAATTTTAGGCCCTGGAGCGACGCACCGCTATCGTTTCAAGCCACTAAAAAATGACAATTGGGAATGTGGCTGGTGGTGAGACGCGATGGAATCTCGTTGCAATACAAGATGGAACCTAGAAGCTTGGCACGATGTGGTACAATCTCATTGGTTCACTGGAAATTGAAAAATATGAAAATAAGCTTTGGTGCGATGCAACGGTATCACGGTACCTCCCTAAAAATTGACAATTTCCATTTTGACATACTCTACGATGCGCTACTGGCCTGAATAACGGTGTTTATCTACTGAAACTTAAAATAGCCATAACTTCTTACCCGGTTATTAGATTTAGGCAAATTTTATATCATTGGAAAGATAATTCAATTTCCTATGTAATAGAAGGCTCTAAACTGAAAAATACTAAGTGCTTAAAAATTTTAATATTGGATAACTCACGAACTGAGAGTTAAGTTAAGCTTGAGAAATACAGGGTATTACAATATCTCCCCTTTGGGAACATTCATCCTCGAATTAGACTAATTAAGATGAGACACTGATAGAATGAGCTACTGATAAACAAAGCTCTTACACTGAACATGCATATTTGATGCATGGAATTTATGATTGAAGCTACTGACAAGCTAGGCTTTAATACTGAACATGCATATCTGATGCATGAGTACATGACTAAACTGATTCATGAATGCATGATTGAATAGGCAATGGTAATGGATACGAAGTTATAATTATAGACAAACATGGGACTGAGTAAAGCTAAGGAAAATCTGAGGTTGCGAAGAAGAGCTGAGGATACTTTGTCCACATATCTACTTCTGCTTCCCAAGTAGCTCCCTCAATAGACTGATTTCACCAAAGAACTTTGGCCAAGGAAACTTCTTTGTTCCTTAGTCTGTGAATCTAATGATCAAGGATCTAGACTAGAACCTCTTTGAAAGAGACATCATTCTGAATATTTACATCTTCTAAAGGAACTATGACTGCTGGGTCACTAATGCATTTCTTTAGCAAGGAAACATGGAATACTTGATTCACTGAGGCCAGATCTGAAGGTAACTCAAGCTCAAAATATACCTTTTCAAAATGACTGAGAATTCTATAAGGACTGGCATATTGGGGATTGAGCTTTCCCTTCTTGACGAACCTCTTTACCCCCTTCATGGGATAGATTTTAAGAACACAAAATCACCAATCTCAAACTCAAGATCCTTTCTCCGCATATCTTTGTACAATTTCTATCGACTCTAGGAAGCCCTAAGACTCTCTCTTATTAATTGAACTTTCTCTAAAGCATCAAACACTAGGTTAGGCCATACTAGTGTGGCCTTACCTACCTCAAACCAACCAATTGGAGATCTGCATCTCCTACCATAGAGAGCCTCAAATAGAGCCATCTGAATACTAGAATAATAGATGTTATTGTATGCAAACTCAATCAAAGGCAAGTGGTCATCCCAACTACCCATAAAATTGACAACGCATGATCTTAGCATATATTCTAGAGTCTGAATGGACCTTTCTGCTTGACCATCCATTTGAGGGTGGAAGGTTGTACTAAGGTAAGCTCAGGTACCAAAACCCCTTTGGAATGCTTCCCATAAATAAGAGGTAAACTGGGTACCTCTATCTGAGATAATGGATATTGGAACTCCATATAACCTGACCAACTCTCTAATATAGAGTTTGGCATAGTCCTCAACTGAATAAAAAGTATGAACTAGTAAGAAATGAGCTAATTTAGTCATCTTGTCTACGATAAACCAAATAGAATCATGCTGATGACGAGTACGAGGAAAACCCATCATAAAATCCATGTTCACTTCTTCCCACTCCCATGTAGGAATATGAACTCCTGCATGGACCCACTAGGCTTCTAGTGATCAATCTTAACTTGTTGACATATAGAGAACTTAGCTATAAACTATGCAATGTCTCTCTTCATCCCACTCTACCAATAGATCTCCCACAAATTATGGTACATCTTAGTGGCCCCTGGATGAATAGAGTAACACACACCATGCGTTTCTGCAAGAATTTGTTGCCTCAATTAGTCTATACCTGGCACAAATAGGCGACCCTAGCAATGCAATACACCATCTCTCCCTTGGGAGAAAACCTCTACTTTCTAATCTCTAACTGACTTTTTCTACTTACTAAGACTGGGATCTTTATCCTGATTTTCCTTCACCTCAAAAACTAGAGAGGATTCAGAACTATTCTGCATCCATACACTACCTTCTGCTGAATCAACTAAGCGGACACCTAGTCGGGCAAGTTGATGAACTTCTTGAACTAACTTCTTTTTCTCATCCTTAACATGAGCAACACCACCCATAGACAGTCTATTGAGAGCATCAGTTATTATATTGGCTTTGCTCGGGTGATACAGAGCACTCATATCATAATCTTTTAATAACTCTAACCACCTTCTCTGATGAAAATTAAAATCTTTCTGAGAGAACGTATACTGAAGGCTTTTATGAGCTGTGAACACATCAACATGCACCTCATATAAGTAATGCCTCTAAATCTTTAAGGAAAACACTACAGCTACTAAATTGAGATCATGAGTTAGATAATTCTTCTCTTGGGGTTTAAGCTGTCTGGAGGCGTAGGCTATGACCTTACCTCTATGCATGAGTACACAACCCAAATCTACTTTAGATGTATCACAGTATACAATAAAACCATCTGAACCATTGAGTAGAGTCAAAACTAGGATGAGGTAAGTCGAGTCTTCAACTCTTGAAAACTATTTTCATAGGAATCTGACCACTAAAACTGGACTTTATTCTGAGTCAATCTAGACATGGGGGATGCCATAGATGAGAACCCTTTAACAAACCGATGGTAATTGCTTGCTAAACCCAAGAAACTACTAATATCTAATGAAGATATGGGTCTAGGATAGTTTCTCACCATTTTTCAATTTTAAGGATCAACTCTAATGCCACCACCATAAATGATATGACCAAGCAATGCTACAGACCTTAGCCAAAATTTGCACTTACTAAATTTGGTGAACTACTGATGATTTCTAAGAGTCTGAAGTATGATTCTAATGTGGTTTGCATGATCATTCTCACTGCAGAATAGATAAGAATGTCATTGATGAAGACTATAATGAACATGTCTAAATACTTCTTGAACAGTCAATTTATTAAGTCCATGAAAGTTGTTAGGGCATTAGTAAGACCAAAGGACGTGACTAGAAATTTGAAGTGACCATACCGGATTCCGAAAGCTATTTTCAAAATGTCACATTCTCTGACTCTGAGCTGATGATAGCCTGAACTGAGGTTTATCTTAGAAAAGTAACTAGCACCCTGAAGTTGGTTGAACAAGTCATCGATTCTGGGAAGTGCATACTTATTCTTGACTGTGACTTTGTTTAACTGATGGTAGTCTATATATATTCTAAGAGAACTATTTTTCTTACGCACGAATAATACTGATGTGTGCCATGGGGAAATGCTGGGTCGGATGAATCCTTTATCTAGGATATCTTTAAACTGTTATTTTAACTCTTTGAGTTCTACTAGTGTCATTTTATATGGCAGAATAGATATGGGCCGAGTATCTAGAAGAAGGTCTATTCTGAAGTCTATTTGCCTAATGGGAGGAACTCCAGGAAGATCTTCGAGAAAAATATTTGATAATTCATTTACTAATGGAACTGACTCAAGAGTTGGAGTTTCTGAGTTAAAGTCTTTGACTCTCATAAGATGGTAGATACATCCCTTGGATATCATTTTTATATCTCTAAGGTATGAAATCAACTGACCCTTAAGCATTGTGGTACTACCCCTTCATTCAATGACTGGTTTATTTGGAAATTAAAAATGAACTATTCTATTTCTATAATCAATTGAGGCATAACATCAATGGCGCCAATCTATTCCGAGAATGACATCAATATCTTCCATCTAAGGATCACACCCTCTATTGGTAGGTGAGACTCCATCCTTGGGTTCACTTAATGTTGAATCCTACTCCCAACTGAAAGACACTAAACTGAGTATACTAAATTAGACTGAATTGATACTGAATTTTCTTGAGTTAGGTAATTGACTGAGTTCTACTGAGTTATGTAACTAACTGAGAGTACTATTGATCATGACAGGACTGAGACTATTCTGTAACTGACACTGGCTCTAGGTAAGTAGATAAATTGTCAGGTATTAAAACCGCCAGGACTTGATAGCATGAAAAATAAAGCATAGCATGATCTTGAGATACACAACAACGTACACTTATCCATAATTCATTCATAAGGCATTTCATCAAACACTTGTAAGGCATGAATTGTACATGATTGGGATCACATAATGACATGTCAAGATTCCACTATCTACTTCACATAGGCATTTTAGAAAATGCTTAGGGAGCATAGAGTATTTCACATGATGATGGCCAACATATGTAATCATAAATACAACATTCAATTTCAAAATCAAGGGTTAAGCATGCAATTCATATAATTCATCACCTATCTATCTTAATTTCATGGAAACTTATAATGAAACATGAATTGGATCCCAATTATTATAATGAACATGAATACATTCAATTCCAAGCATGGAAATCATAAATCATAAATCTTGAAGTATTAAAAATGGATTCTTGGACTCTATGGGTGAAAGAGACCTATAGATGAACACCTAACATACCTTAATTGTTAATTCTTGAATGTTCTTGGACAGACTCTTGATTTTTTATCTTGTTTCTTAAATCTAGGGTTTAGCCCCTTTTGAGAGAGAATTACTTAATCTTTGAATAAAAGTGAATAAATAATGAGATAACTATTAACCCCCCTATTCCCCTAGTTGATATAGTGAAAATCCTAAGAATTATCTTACCATCACCACTCAAAGTAGTAAGAAAACTATTAACCCCCCTATTCCCCTAGTTGATGAGTCAAAGAATGATAGCATTAATTTAAATAAGACACTTCAGGCAGAGTTAGAGAAGGGGGTGACTAATGCTAAGTCATTAAAACAGTCGACATAAGTTGAGAAAGAAGTTGCTAAGGATAAAGGTAAAGGGAACGTAGATGAGCCACGGTTGAAGACTATTTCACATCCTCTCTTACCTTTTCCTTAGCATTTGAAGGAATGTACCAAAAATTTTTGTCTATGTTAAAGGAATTATCTATTAACATTTCTCATGTAGAGTCTTTTGAGAAAATTTTGGGTTAGATAAAGTTTATGAAATATTTGGTCACTAAGAATCTAATGGTGAGTTTTGAGCCCACTGATTATGTGCACCATTATAGTGTTGTTATTCTATATCATTAGTAGAGAAGGAAGAGGACCCTGGAACTTTTACTATTCCATGCACTATTAGGTCCTTTAATTTTTCTCAAGATTTATATGACTTGGAAGCTAGCAAAAGTCTTATGTTCCTGGTGGTGTATAAGAAGTTGGAGTTGGGGGCACTAAAACCGACATCTTTGACATTATTGATGACTGACCGCACCGTAAAAAGGTTGGTTGGTATTTTTTGTAATGTGTTGGTAAAGGTGAAATCCTTTATATTTCTAGTTGACTTTATCATTCATAATTATTTGGTGGACTTCCAAGTCCTTGTAATCTTGGCCAGACCCTTCCTGGCTACGGGTAGGGCATTGGTTGATATGGAGTTGGGATAGATGAAGTTCAGGCTCAATAATGAATAAGTGATCTTTAATGTGTATTAGTAGATGTGAAAACATTATGATATGTGGGTAGTGTGTGTGATAGACACTATTGAAGATAATATTGATGCAGTGATTGTGCTGATTAGAGAGAGATATCCATGTGTTGGCAGCGGTAATTATAAACTTCAATGGCGATGGCATTGTTGAATATGATGAGATAGTGGCACATTGTATCGGAGAGGTTTTTATAATTATGATTCAAATAATATTGATCTTGATATGAAGAATATAACTACTCTTTAAGCTTGACCATTTGTTGAGTAGCCACCGATCTTGGAGTTGAAGGCCCTCATATCACACTTATGCTATGCATTTTTTAGGATCGACAACACCTTGCTGGTCATTATTGTTGCTGACTTGATAAAGAAATAGGTTGAGGCATTATTGTCAGTATTGCAGAGATTCAAGAGTTCCATTAGATGGACCATTGCAGATATTGTAGGGATCCCACCTGTAACACCCCACATTTTTGGGCTAGAATTTAAATCATTGTTCCTATGCGTATGGACTTGAACTGAATTATTCAATATATGTACATGTATGATTGGGAATTATATGATGTGGGAATTTCTTCATATATTGATCGAGGTCATAATACCCCCTTAACTCATAGACGAGCTGAGGAGTTTTCTATTGATAGAGTTTTGACAAATGCTCCATCTAGTGTCAAATTTAAATGAGTGTATCTCCCAGCATATATCAATTCAGGTGTCCTACATTATATCAAATGAAAGGCATTTTAGTATTTTTTTCCAATGCACTTGGTTTCACCTTAATCCTATATCAAAGTGAAAATTTATACTTATTTTACCTCAACATGTCTGTCTGTCAACAAAGTGATGACCTGAGTTGATAAGCCATCAACTAAGTGATGGCTTATCGGCCCAAGTCATCAGCCTTAAACAGAAACTCATCAAATTCAGCTTCTAATTTATGACTTGAGGTTAAAATTCGTCACCTAAGTGACGAATTATCAGACCAAGACCTTACCCTTAAATAGTTTTAGAGGGGTATTTTGGTCTTTTCCCTCACCTCCCACAACATAAATTACCAAAAACACGTACTTAGCCATCATAAAAAAGTTTTTAAAACCCTTAATCCTCTTTATCCTCAAGAACAAGATTAGGGTTTCTCCTTGAGGTAATCTTCCAAGAATTTTAAGATTCTATTATGTTCTCTTCAAGACAATCAAGAACTTAAGGCTCCTAAGCGAAGAACTTTAATAAAAGCCTTTTAGAACGCTCTCAAGGCTTCTAAAGTCAACTTGTTTCATTGAATCAAGCTAAATAAGGTATGTGAGGTTATGAACAAGGATACTTCTCTAATCCTTCTACCCAAAACTAGTTTTTAAAGTTTCATTTACATGAATTTACATGATTTGCTAATAAGTTTTATACCCAATTATTATTATTTGACGTTTATGAAGTTACAAATGATTTGATGTTGAATTGTATCTAAGTTTTCACATGTTCATATGTTTGGCTTGATTTTTGCATATATTGAGAATTGAGCTTCATGCTTGCTAAAGAATCTTGAGTTTTTGACTATTGAACATGAACCTTGTGATGTTTTGACATGAGTTAAAGTATGGGTTTTCAAGCCCTAGTTTTGAATATTGATATTTCACGAACTTGTGCTTTTAAGAACCCTATGATTACTATATCTTCAGACTTTTAAATAGTATTTGATCTTTTGATCCTCAACTAAGATATTGAATCCACAATACAGTTTTATTACAGTTTACAGTTTAGAACAAATAGATGCATAACTGGGTTTCATTAGAAACCATTATGCTATTTTTAAAGTGGATTTCCTACCGAATAAGTATATAGATTAAAGGGAGTAGTATTTAGCACCGAGTTGGGCATTGATACAAGCATGAAGGGCACAAAAGAGTACATGGCATTGTCAAAGGTTCAAGCTTCAAAATTGGCAAATGTTTGGAGCCTTTCAAAACCTTATCAAGTTAAAGGAGGAGAAGGAGAACCATTACACTCAAGAGGTGCCTCACTTGAAGGACAAGATGGACATAGCACACTATAATTTTACACTCAAAAGTCACCACATTTTAGGGCTATTATTTTGTTTTAAGAATCCCTTTTTATACTTCAAAGGAGTACCCTTCATTAAGGGTATTTTAGTCTTTCCTTGTAATAAGTATAAATAGAAAAATAGGTTTCTATTTTTTTTAGCTTTTGACATAATGAATTGAGTGACTTTTTATATTGTAATTGTAGTCTTATCTTGTATTCTTCTCCTTCTCATTAAGAGAGAGAAACCAAAACTTGAAGATTCTATGCAAGTGAGGTGGTTCTTCACTTGTGTTGACCATTTGGCAAGAAAAGTGGATTTAAGGAGTGTGAATTCCCATGATCCACCTAAGAATGAAGTGTTATCCATCCATGGTGAAGTGTGTATAATTGTTTGATACACAATTAGGTGTTAATCATTAAAGGTGGTGTATGTTCCATTATCTATCTTTACATTTATGCAATCTTCTTCTTCATTTCCTTTCTATGTGCTATTTTCCTTCTAGTGTGGTTGCTGATTTTTGTTCAGTGAGTCCTTAATTTCAGTTCTTAGGTTTGTTTTTATATCATTTGGTTTCAATAGCCACGTATTGGAGTTGTTCCCACAACTCTAAGCCTAGGATCTAAGAAAATCTCCACAAAAAAAGAGTCTAGAGTCAAGAAGAAAAAAGGTGTTTCACATTTTTTTGTACTTGGACAGATTTTTGCAAGTTAGATCTAAAAAATTTTATTGTGTTTTTTTTGTTTCAAGTGCTAGATTCTGGCTCCCTAGCACCTAAGAAGTCTAGATCTACTCTTGGAATAAGATTTGGGCAATTTTGAGCTAGATCCACCATTGTTGTGGCTTGTTTGAAGCTTTTGGAGGTGAGATGCATTTTGGGTTTAAGCTGGTGGCATTATTTGTGGCTAATTTTGTGTTGGTTGTGCTTGTCTTAGCAAAAGGAACCTAGATCTAAAAGAAAAATTGAATTCGGGGTTCATTTGCCTAGTGGTCAAACAGTGGTCAACTCTTAAATATTCATCTTGTTCATCCATCATATTCAAATCTTGTTGAAGAAGAGTATAATCAAGAAGTTTGTTTGATCCAAAAACGGAGAAGAAAGAAAGTGTACTAAGTGTTTGTACAAGAATATTCCCAAGCATATTCTAAGTCTTTCAAAAAGGAAGAGGGGACAAGGGGATAAGCAAGTAGAGTTGAAAGTATACTTGAGGGGACCAATCCATTTCAAATTCAAATTGAAGCTCAAAAAGGCTCCAAACTTGCATATTTCCCCCTCAAAACCGAAATTCTTCTTCTCCTTAAGTATTGGTTGGCCTAGCCAAGAATTTGGGAATTGAAAATTTTGAAAAAGTGGCATCCAATCACAAGCTGCCATATCATCGCTTTTATGAACAACCAAATTGAGTTCCTAAGTAATTTTCCTAGTTTCTAATTTTTGTTTCTAGTTTCTTTGTGTTGTTTCTATCACTAATTAGAAAACTATTAAGTACCTACTAGGTTGATAATTAGTCTATAGTTCGTTTACTTTGTGTCTTCGATTTTTGTGTGCTTTTCTCATTTTTAATTTGTAGTAGTTTGTTGGTTCAAGTCCGTGCATTATTTTATTTGAGTCTAATCAAACAAAAATCAATTCCGGACCAAGGCATATTCACCACTCTATTCACTGGCAAATTATTTCCAAGTTTTCAACACTTGTGAGACCAAGTGTGAGGTGAGATCCGAGTGTGAGAGTGAGTGTGGTGAAGCTTTTGAACTAAAGTGTTTGTTCGTTTTGTAGGTTTTCCTCTTTGCTATTTTTTTTGTTTTTTTGTTAGGTATAATTGAGATGGAATCTGAGGGTAACACATCTGAGCCCTTGGGTAATCATATTTAGGGAGCCTTGATGGCTCGGTTTGATTCACTATCCCGAGAATTAAAGGGTAGTTTGGACAATGTGCAAAGTGAGATTGGTTGTTTGAAAGGTGATATGGATTCTTTGAAGGGTAGTGTTATTATAATGAAAGCGGGGGTTGATATACTATGTCCACCAAACCCTCCACAAGTTCAAACCCCTCAAGACTAAAGATCCTATACTCCACCAAATCCAAGGCCACCAATTCAAATCCTCTTTCAACCAAATCTGGTTTCCCCTATCCAAACTTCCCAAAAATGAATTCCCTCCATTCAAGTAGAAGAAGAGAAAGAGTTAGAACCCAAGGAAGGTGAGGCCAAGCCTCAAGATGGAGAGTAAATTGATGGTAAGTTACATGAAGAATATGAGAAAATAAAGAAGGAAATGGAAGGGGAGGTCTCAGAAATATGAGCTTGAAAAGGGAAAAGCAAATTTGATTGTGGGACTTGCCCACAAATGTGCCTTGTTACTTCCTAACCCAAAAGCTAGCATTTTTCCTAGCTTTGATTCTTCTTACATGTAGATACAAGATAAAATGATATCCAAGAAGGATCCAAAAGGAGTTCCACATGAAAGCATGGGAAATAAACTAGAGACTACCTTGACCGAGAGCTCTAAAAAGGTGGACTGCCTAATCCTAACCCGAGGTGACTTTGCTATTCTCAACACTTTCTTGAACTCAAAATATTATGATTTAGTATCTTGTGAAGTGGTTTTGGGTTTACAAGTGCATACCTCCTTCCTTAGTAACTCTTTGGTTGTGAATAATGGTCAACTTTCTCTTAATACTAGTTCACTACTTGAACATGAGAATGGTATTCTTGAGAATTTCCAAGTCAGTGTTGATGTTTGTAATGTTGATCTTGATATTGGACATGGTCCTTTGAACTTGTTTAATGCAATCCATGAAGTTAATATTGTTCAAGGTGACCATGTGTATGTCAAAATTGTGTGTGTTGTTTTGAGAAGTCATGATTTTGATCCTCAAGTGAAAGGGGTAGGTAGTAATGGCCTTGACCCATGTCTACTACTTTTCTTTGACCCCAAGGTACTTGTGAGGTATTGGAAGTGTAGTTTCAGTTCATGCTCATTATATTTTAATATTGATGCTATCCACTTACTTGGTACCCTTTATACCAAGTGTTTTATACCAAATACCATAGATGTGTGGGTGTATGTCAAGTTCGAACAACCAAGGATTGATGATATGAGTGTGGTACTAATGGTGATTCCATGTGAAGTGATCTTGGTTTTTCTTGATATAGATGTGCATGTTTCTCCTATTATTAGCTCTCTTGATGTGTATAATGAACCATGTGCTCCTAAGGATAGCTCACTACTTGATCATGAGAATAGTGTGATTGAAAACTTTCAAGTCAGTGTAGATGCTTATAACATTGGTCTTGATGATGAATATGGTCCTTTGATTTTGTTTGATGAAGTCCTTAATAGTAGTATGGTTCATAGTGATCATGTTCATAGAAATGTGGTGAGTGATGGAATATGTGTTGTTAAGGGAACCTTCCTAACTCATAGATGCCCAATTTTGAATATCTGTCTTTCCTTGAAAACAAGTGACAAATGTGTTTGTTTTGGGTTACATTCTTCACTCCTTGATGATTGCCTTGGTTATGTCCTTTGTGATGCTTATGGTCGATGTTTCTTACTCATAACAAAAGATGTTTGGGTGTATTCCAAGAGTGTACCCCCTTGTCACGATTATATAACTTGGTGTGCTAATGCTAACCCTCATACTATGAGGAATATGTTCTTGTTTTCCCTCTCTTTGATTTTGCAAGGTGCAAATTTGAGGACAAATTCCTTTCAAGATGAAGAGGATGATACAAGCATGAATAGCACAAAAGAGTACAAGGCATTGTCAAAGGTTTAAGCTTCGGAATTAGCAAATGTTTGGAGCCTTTCCAAGCCTTGTCAAGTTGAATGAGGGAAAGGGGAACCATTACACTTAATATGTGCCTCACTTGAAGGACAAGATGGACTTAATACACTATAATTTGACACTCAAGAGATGCCCCATTTTAGGGATATTGTTCTCTTTTAAGACTCCCTTTTTACACTTTAAAGAAGCACCCTCCATTAAGGGTATTTTAGTCTTTCCTTAAAATAAGTATAAATAGACAAATAGGCTTCTATTTTTCTTAGCTTTTGACATAATGAATTGAGTGACTTTTTAGATTGTAATTGTATGTTTAGCTTGTAGTCTTCTCCTTCTCCTTAAGAACGAGAAACTAAAACTTGAAGGTTCTATTCAAGTGATATGGTTCTTCACTTGTGTTCACGATTGGGAAATAAAGGTGGGTTTCGAGGAGTGTGAATTCCCTTGGTCCACCTAAGAATGAAGTGTTATCCATCCATGGTGAAGTGTATATAGTTGTTTTATACACAATTAGGTGCTAATCATTAAAAGTGGTCTATGTTTCATTATCTATCTTTACATTTATGCAATCTTCTTCTTCATCTCCTTTCTATGTGTTGTTTTCCTTCTAGTGTGGTTGCTGATTTTTGTTTATTGAGTCCTTAATTTCCGTTTTAGATTTATTTTTGTATCAAGTATGATTCAAAGGTCTCATGCCCCAGAACTACGAGCTAACATAGGTACAGATTTTCCACATTTATATGGATGCAAGATTGTGATCACTTAGCTTAGGTTTTATTCCTTGGAAAGAGTATGACACCTCTCCCCGACATGAGGTTTTTCCCTTAAGGGAATATGACATGGGACATCATGATAGCTCATATAGTGTATGTCAGTTAAAAGAACTTCCCTAAGCCTAAGTCCTAAAATAAAATACCAGTACAACTTTTAGAATTTAAATGTAAAGGCTCATGATTTTATTCAGATATTGTTTTACATATGTCATTAGCCATGCGATTGCAGTTTTAGTTTACAGATACAAAGGTGGGTCCTTTTACACTTAGCTTGTATGATTTGAAAACAAACTTAACTTCAGTTCTACTTATTCCAAAAGCAGAAAGAGTAAATGTATAGCTTTTAAAACTAAGTGTTATGGATCACAAGATTTATACAGTATGCTTTATTATTCATGATTTATGATTTTCAGCTTTCAGTTATTCAATCCAATGTAAGTCATTTACACTTTGCATGCATCATTTTATTAGTTTATATAAACATTAAGATATTACTTTACTTATGCATTATCCCCCACATTCTCAGTACATTCCAAAAGTACTAATCCACATATATGTCTATGTGCTATATTGTTTAAGAATGTAGGTACCAATTCAGTTGTAGTCCATATATCATGATCAGACAGTTGCAGATTCCAGAAAGCAGATGATGAGTCCTCCTACTTTGGGGACTTTAGTTAGATGTTATTTATGTACTTTATTTTCTTACTCATGTGTATGATTAGTGGTAGTTGGAGTTACTTCCCATCTACCTATAGTTAGTATAGTAGAGGCTTTATAGACTCTCAGTAGAACTAATGTATTTGATTTCAGTTTTGTTTTGTATAAGTAGAGTTGTAATCATTTTTATATAGATTTGTATTGATCGAATTCAGAAAAGATTGATCTTACACTTATTTTTTTTAGATTTATGTATTTTATTCAACTGCGTATGATTTATGCTAGTACAAGGTCTAGCTTGGGATCACATATGGTCCTAAGCACCGTGTGATGACTAGTGGGTAGTCTCGGATAGTTACACCACTAGGTAATTGTACCCATAAAATACAACTTAAGTTGGATTGCATTACCAGTATTGAGCATCAACGTTGCTTGAATCTGCCTATGTAGGAGTTTGTGAAGAAAAAAATTATTAAGTGGTTAGTTGATGGAGTGGTTTACCCCATTAGGGACAACAAGTGGGTCATCCCAGTTTAATGCATTCCTAAGAAGGGTCGAATTACTGTAGTCCAAAATAAGAAGAATGAAATTGTGCCCATAAGACCTGTTATTGGATGGCGAGTGTACATGGAGTACAAAAAGTTGAGCAGTTGGACTCAAAAGGACTAGTTCACCATGTCTTTTATGGATAAGACACTGGATCGGTTAGCAGAAAGGGCCTGGTACTGTTTTCACGATATTTACATTATAATCAGATTTTGATTACTCTCGAGGACCAAGAAAAGACTACCTTTCCTTATGGGACTTTTGCATTCAAGAGGATGTCATTCAGATTATGCAATACTCTTGCCATCTTTAAGATATATATGATATATATATTTTATGACATGGTGGTGGACATAATCGAGGTCTTTATGAATGATTTTTCAATAGTTGGGGACTCTTTTGATGATTGTGACCTATTTATCTAATTCACTTTAAAGGTGTGAGGAGTGAAACCTGATGTTAAATTGGGAGAAGTGCCACTTTATGGTGAAGGAGAGTTTTGTCCTTGGGCATAAAATCTCAAAATAGTGTATTGAGATGGATAGAGTGGAGATTGAGGTGATTGAAATATTACCTCCTCCAGTCTTAGTTAAAGGTATCCAAAGTTTTTTGGGTCATGATGGCTTCTATAGGCGGCTCATCAAGGACATCTCTAAGATTGCTGATCCTCTTTGCCAGCTTTTAGATAATGAGGTGAAATTTATTTTTGATAATGAGTGTCTAGAGGCCTTTGAGAGTCTTAAGGAGTGGTTTATTTTGGATCCTATTATTATATCCCCTAATTGGTCTCTACTATTTGAGGTGGTGTGCGATGTAAGTAGAGTGGGCTTGGGTGCTGTCCTTAGCCAGCGGCGTGAAAAGATCCTTCACCCGATCTATTATGCCAGTAAGGCATTAAACACTGCATAGATGAATTATATAGTTACTAAGCATGATTTTTTTACAGTGGTTTTTTCCTTTTAGATGTTTCAACCTTACTTGATTGGGACCAAAGTCATAGTCCATACAGATCATACAATATTGAGGTATCTTATGTCAAAAAAGGATGCCTAGATGAGATTGATACATTGGGTCCTTTTGCTGCAATAATTTGACTTTGAGGTAAAAGATCAAAATGGAATGGAAAACCAGGTTACATATCACTTATGTCGCCTTGATGATGAGGAAATGTAGAAATTAGGGGATGAGCTTGACATAGATGATACTTTTCCAGATAAGCAGGCCTTGACATCATCCCAAGAATTAATCCCTCGGTTTGATAATTTTTCCAATTATTTGGAAAGTGATCATGTTCCAAAAGACTTATCCTTCCAACAATACAAGAGGCTTATGCATGAGATGAGGGAGTTTTTCTAGGATGAGCCTTACCTTTTCTAGATTTATGCAGATAGTATAGTTCGTAGATGTATTCCTGAGGTAGAGATGATGAGCATCCTTGAGGCTTGACATTCATCACCAATTGGGGGTCATCATGGTGGAACCCATACAACCAACAAGATTCTGTAGTGTGGGTATTATTAGCCTATGATATTCAAGTATATTCATGACTATGCACAAGCATGTGACCAGTGTCAGTGTCAAGGCAACATTTCACGATGCCATGAACTCCCTATGACACCTATTTTAGAGTTAGATCTATTTGATGTATGGGGGATCATTTTCATGGGGCTATTCATGATCTCCTACAGAATTAGGTATATTTTGGTAGAGGTTGACTAAGTTTCTAAATAAGTGGAAGCGGTAGCTCTCCCCAACAGTAAAGCTAGAAGTATCACCACCTTTCTAAAGAAAAACATCTTTTTTTAATTTGGCACTCCACGTGCATACATTATTGATGGTGGGTCTCACTTATACAACCATTTTTTTAAGTCCCTGCTTGAGAAATATGGTGTAAAGCATAAGGTGGCAATACCTTACCATCCTTAGACAAGTAGGTAGGTTGAGGTCTCCAATAGAGAGATCAAGTCCACATTGGTGAAGGCTAATACCAATAGAAATGACTAATATAGGAAGTTAGATGATGTATTGTGGGCCCACTAAAGAGCTTTAAGACTCCTATAGGATCCTCCCCACATAAACTTTTGTAAGTTAAGGCATGCCACTTGCCGTTGAACTTGAGCATAAAGCATTATGGGCATTGAAAAAGTTGAATTTGCTGTGGCATGATGCAGCTACATTGAAGTTGAGCAAAGTGAATGAGTTGAATGAATTCCAACTCCATTTTTATAAGATTTCTACTGTGACAAAAAAAGGATAAAGCTATATCATAACAAAAAAATCAAGAAAAAGGTGTTTAAGCCCGATGGTCTAGTCTTGTTGTGTAATTCAAGACTTTTCTTATTTCCTGGCAAGATAAGCTCCAGGTGGTATGAACCATTCACTGTAGTTTAGGTATTACCACATAGTGCTATCGAGCTGGAGTGTATTGGTGAAGCCTCATTTAAGGTGAAAGGGCAGTGGGTTAATCTTTATATGGGAAACCCAGACAAAGTGAAAGTATGTGATGATATGGACCTTGGTGAAATTTGAGTAAACCAATGCAATTATATAATTCCACGACATTAAATCAAGAATTGCATAGGAGGCAACCCATAGGTTGGTTGGTGAAATCTAAGTATCTAACCTAGACATGTCATGCCGCAACATTATATCAAGTATTGTGTAGGAAGCAACTCATGTTTTATACTTATTTTATTATAGGGTAACTTATGTGTTCAGTATGCATGGATAGAGATTACAGGAAAGGAAAAAAATATTTTCTGGTGCCAGTCCCAATGACTCACCTAACGAGTCGTTATCAGTCCTCATGAATCATTACCAAAGTCATAGGGAGATGGAGCCCATACCACTCTCAGGTAATTGGTCTCTGTAGTCATAACACCTCTTAAACTAAGTCGTTGTCACTAACAACGACTCGTTATATTGAGTCATTATGACTAGAAACCTAGGTAAGGTTCCAAGAATCATGGGAGGAGTCAATGACTAGTTACCAGTGGTAATGAGTCATTATGAAATAAGCATTATCAGGCCTGACATTGCAGTCCTGTTGGGTCGACCCTATTTGAAATAGACTTTTTAAATGAGAATTAACTCCCATTATTGATCCTCATCCATTTGAAATGTTAGAGACTTCCTCTATTCTCAAAACTGACCAACTACACCATACCAACACTCCAAATTTACTCCCTATCATTACAACAAAAGAATCAAACAAACTCCCAAAATTTAGGCTCTCAGGAACTAGGGCAACTGTCTATTAATTTTCAAGGAATCCAAAGCACGAATCAAGTAAGTGTACACATTAAATTGTTTATCTCTTAAAGTGATCCTTAAAGTTACTAGAAATTTTGTGAATACATTGTTATTAGACATTTTCATAAGGACTAAAATCCTTTGTTTTTTGAGAAAAATGACAAGCATGTCTACAAAATGGGAGTATAAGGAATTTTGTGCTAAAATAATGTTTGTGGGAATGAATTTGGAGTTGTTGAAGTTGATATGACCATGTAGATGTGTTGGAATTATATAAATCAAAGTTTAACCCTTTGAACACTCATTATCCTAGTGACTATAGTACTCATAACAAGCCGGAGTGTGACTTAACCAGTCGTTTTGTAATTCGTAGTCACTAAGAACATGGGTACACAAAGAAGTTAAGACTCTGTTAACATAATTACTCACGCCATGAGTCATTGTATTACTATATAACTTTTGATAAGGAGGTCGTGATGACTTGAAAAAATAATACATGTAATACCCCATATTTTCTTAGCTTAATTTAAGTCTTAGTACATGAGTAATCCCATATAAAATATTTGAAATACTCAGTATTTTTCAGTTTAGAACCTTCCATTGTGTAGGAAATTCAATTAGCTTTCCAACGATATAAAATTTGCCAAAATCCGATACCCGGGCGAAGAGTTAGAGTCATTTTTGTAAAATAGTGTACCACCTGGTACTTCAGCGCGTCGCAGAGGTAGTCCAAATGGCAATTGTCATTTTCCTGTTAGCCAACGCGATACCACCGTGTCGCGCCACCAACTAATTTTCCAATTGTCACTTTTTTAGTATTGCTCCGCGATAATGGCGCGTCGCGCCAAGGCCTAATTTCCTTTTCAGTAAGGCTCTACGATGGCATTGCGTCACTCCATCAGCCCAGTTCCCAGTTGTCCACTTTCCAGTGAGCCGGTGTGATTGTACCACATCGCGCCGGGGTAAAAAATTAAGATTTCCAACATCCATTATTTAATTTTAGGGGTTGTTTGGTCAATTCTCAAAACCCCTAATCAGTCTAAACACGGGATTTATACCTTAAATAACCTAATATCTCATTATTCACTCACTTTTCTCAAGATTTAAAACATTCTCTCTCAAGAGGCAAAAACCCTATCTTTATGAATCAAGGTCAATCCTCAAGAAATCCTCCAAGAACCTTTAAGAACTCTTCTTCTTAGGTATGTTAGGTGTTCATTCATGGGCTCCTTTCACCCATGAAGTCAAAGAACCCTTTTCAAACATACAAGATCTCAGATTTATGATTTCCATGTTTGAATTAGATTGAATTCATGTTGGTGATATTAGTTGGGTTTCAATCCATGATTTAATTGCAAGTTTCATGTCAATTGAATAACAAGTGTGATGAATATGTGATTATCTTGACAAATCCTTGAATTTACAAATTGATTAATGTATCATGATGTTCATGTGTCGGCCATTATCATGTAAATAATCCATGCTCCCCAAGTGTTTGTTAAATTGCCTATGTGAAGTAAATAATGGAATCATGACATGTTATTATGTGATACCATTCATGCACAAGTTCATGTACATCAAGCGTTTGACAAAATGTCTAAATGAGTGCATTGTTAGCAAGCAAGTATTGTTATGCCTTTATGATCATGTTACGTCTTTCTTTTTATGTTATCAAGTCCTGAAGGTATTTAATACCCAACAATTTAGTTATTTACCTAGAGCCAGTGTCAGTTACAGAATAGTATCAGTCATGTCACTACCGGTAGTACTCTCAGTCAGTTATAGAACTCAAGAAAACTCAGTAAATTCAATATCAGTCCAACCCAATTTTAGTATAATCAGTTTAGTGTCTTTCAGTTAGGAGTAGGATTCATAACCAAGCGAGCCTAGGTATGGGGGCTTACCCGTTAGTTAGGACTCGGTCCCTAGAAGTAATCCCTAAGTTCCAAAACTATGTAGCTAGCGTAGGTTATGAGATGTCATCAATTAGATAGGACTGACAAACTCAGAGATCACCTGCTAGTTTAAGACTGGTCTAAGGGGTCACCCGTTAGTTAGGACTAACTCCATAGCCATTGTATTTACCCATGGTACGGTACTGACACCCTTCAAGCTAGGGTTACAAGTTAGACCCCAAATCTATTTAGAAAAGGGGCATGGCGGTTGAATGATTACCTCCCACAGTTTCAGTTTCAGTCTTCAGTTTAGAACTTAGTTTAATTTTACAAAATTAGGACTGTCAGAAAGTCAATCTGTATCAGTAAATTAGTTATTAGTAACTTCAGATATTAGTTACTCAATTATCAGAACTCAGTGCTCAGCTTCAGAAAAGCTCAGTTACAGTCTATATGTATAAGTAAAGTATTACATACTCAGTGATTTTCGTAGTATCAGTTATCCATGTACTCTTATATTCAGTTACTTTATATCATTCAGTTAGTGATTGTTCATGCATTTGAATCCTTGCATTCAGCCTTACCTCATCTAGCATACCAGTATATTTCACGTACTGACCGCATACTCTTTCTTTGCGCTATGATGTCTAATATCATAGGTTCGAAAGCTCAGGATCCTGACCGCGTTTAGGCAGATCCAATGAGCAGTTGCAGATTTAGTAGTGAGTTCTCATCTATCAGGGATATGATTTGTTTTAGTTTATCAGCAGTTCAGTAGTTGGAGTTAGTTGAGTGTTTGTCCTATCAACTCCATATTTAGATAGTTTAGTTAGAGGCTTTCAGACTAGACCAGTTCAAATAGTGTTTAGTTTTTAGATGTTTTTACCAAATATTATTATTTATCAGTATTTAGATTTTGAACCTTATGGAAATTCATCCTAATTCCGCATTTATTTCATTATTACTATTCAGTGCTCACAACAGATATCGGTCATGGGTGAGCTTCTGGTCCTTTAGGGTTGTAAGCATCGTGTGATGCCCAGGGTGTACTCTCAGGGCATTACAATGCACTAGAAAAATATTTGGTACGACAATGCGTGTTGGTAACGAGTTATTTTCTAACATAACGACTCCGTAGGAGGACTTGTTAGCTGACCAGTTAATAATGTGTATGCACCTTTCCACCCTACAAGTCTTGTAATGACTTGTGACCAGTGGTATCGAGTTGTACCTTGACGCGTAGGGTACCCAAACTCTAAAACATTTATGTTATTTTTCCTTATATTTTTTATTTTCCTAGGATTTATAACATGTGTTTTTCCAGGTACCTATGGAACTAATGAATGACTCCACAAAAAATCAAACTCCAAGAAAAAAGGCCCCCTCTCCCACTCATAATCTCAAGAATTAACTCACTGACGATGAATCATCAAGTGGGTCGTTGAAGAATACCCTATTCGAGGGGCAGTGGAGCCAAGGAATAAATTACCCAGAGGTTCCAAAGCAATTACAGAGGATGAAAAATCCTAGCCAGTCACCATGCTACTCACTATTCTATTCTAAAGATGACGCTAAAGATGAGGATGGTGAAGATGATAATAATGATGAGTGGGCTGGCCCCAAGGAGGAATATGGGGTTAAAGATAATGGGTATTAAAATTAGAGGTCTGAAAATACAGAGGAGGAAGAGAGTAAGTTGAGTGATACTCTAGTTGATATACACCCCCCTCCACCACTACTACCTGCTACATCACTATAGATAGAGCCTGCTCTGGTGCTCATTATTGAATGGTGGGGTTACCCCAGAATCCAGGCCTTATATGACCAATACATTACCATCAACACTTCCACGACAAAACTATAGAGAGGGATCTATGTCTTAGTGCCACAGATGTTCCTGAATGAGGTGCTAAAAAGACTAAGCACTATTAAGAAGAAAGTGAAGAACATAGAGAGTAAGGTAAAGCCATGGGTGCAGTGAGAGATTAAGAGTAAGTTGTGAGGCATGCTGGCCCAGTTAGATGAGTTTGAGAGGTGGATCAAACAAAAGCTACCATATGTACATTTATAAGATCTGAAGGGGATACATAAGGACCTGGCTGCACTTCAAGCTTCTATTAAGGATATACATGCCTAATCCTTTCCATTGATGTCTGTTATTAAGGAGATTGTTAAGGAGGTGGAGATACCCATTATATAGGAAGTTGGAGGCTATGACATTACTAAGGAGTGATCTAAGAATAATAAGAAGACAAAGAGAATTGAAGCACAAAATATTGAGGCTGCAAAAGCAACCAATGTGCAGGATGAATTGGACCAACAGATTTGGGTTTGTGAGATAGCAGCAGTAGCTGGTAGCTCCTAAGTTGTTGATGTTGCAGATGTGAGTAGTAGAATTGCTCCACCACTAAGGGAACTATTGAGCGCACTAGCCACAGCCGGTTCCACTTTTGATGTGAGCGTCCCGATTACCATTGGGACCACTACTACTGATAAGAGTAGGGCCCACTCTAAGGCTCCCTATACTGACACTGCATGAGTTGGTTCCTTAAGCACCCAAGTATGTATTCACCCCTTGTATTTAATTATAAACGCACCATAGAAGTGCATAAAATTTGTTTGGGTGGTGAGGATGTATCTTGCCACTATGGATTTTTGTTGTCGTGCTTCTTTTCCTGTCTTTCACAGTATAAATATAGAACCAGCATGTCTAGAATATAATTGTGTCACATTGTGTTTTTGTTTTTTGATGTTCTATGTTTTTTGTTAACTAGGAAAAATAAGTACCTAAGGCATTTAATATATTTGTTTGATTGTGCTTAAATGAATTTTGTTTGAGAAAAAGGACACCCCTCCAAAAAATGTTTTAAACTGTGTGTGATAAAGATATGTGATTACTATGAATCTAGTTATGGCATTAGGATTAGGAATATGATAATCGTAGCTAATAATTGCATGAACTAGATAGATAGTAGTGTGTGATATAACCCTGTTCTAATTGTGTGTGAGATACTACTTAGTTCCCTATATATATGGAATCTAGAACTTGCCTGGTTAGTTTTTCCTTGGTTGTAGGATAGTCAGTTAGAAAAGGATAATAGGTCATTCTTCAAAGTAGTCCACTTTTAGCCTAAATGACCAATCAAATGTGAATTAGAATCCTTTGATCCCAATTTTCAGCCTTACAAGCCGATTTTCTTATTTACACCACCTCACCTTCCCATCTTTTCATAATAAACTTGTTTTGGCCCTGGTCCACCTTGGACATTGTGCACCTCAACTCAGGTAAATTATTTAAGTTGAGGGAGGTCATCATAGGGTGCATTATTTAAGGTGGGTATGAAGAATGAGTGCGCATAAGAGAAAAAATTAGGGTCGGGTGTGGGAAAAAAAAAGAAAAAAAAGAAAGGAAGAGAAAATCAAAAATATCAAAAGAAACCACACCCATCCTGAATGTGCAATAAAAATGACAGAATTAAGGGTGGAATAAAATAAAATTAGTTAAGAAGTGGACCCCAAAAAGTAATTGTAGTGGAAAGTAGGCATAGTCACTTAATTCTAAATATACCATACTAGCCCCAAAGCCTACATTACAAGTCGAGTAAAAGTCCTAAAGTGATCCTAACCTGACTATCCAAAAACTAAGGTAAAGAAAATAAGGGCAAGCCTATGGTATTATGCACACATTGTGGAACTTCTTTATGAGTGTGAGTGTGAGTGTCTAGTAACTATCCTCGCATTAACATGTATACTGTATCTGAGTGGGTGGGACTTCTTTGATATAAGGGTGCATGGGTTATGTTGCTAACTACTTGTTTGTTTTGGTAATGAAATTTGTATATAATGTGTGGTTATTTCTAATGAAATTCCATAGCCTAATTCCTTTGTGCCTCATTGTTGTTCTTCATGAATTCACATAGTGTTAGTTTTGAAAGGTAAAAATAGGAGGGGGTAATGTTTTGAGCTTAAAAGTGAAATTGACTGCCGTACATATCTTAGGTTCTTATTGGTTAAGTATCGTGTTTGTGTTGTTTTGTTTTTGTTTCCTGAGGACATGCAAACATTATAAGTTGAGGCCGTTGATGTGTCATGGTTTTATGTCACTTTCGATGCTTAAAATGGTGAAAATATGCACTTACTTGGGCCATTTTGTTAGATATAATGTGTGTTTTATGTGTTTTACAGGTAAATCAGGTTGGAAGTAGCATTGGTCTGAAGAGGATGAAAAAGCTTTGGAATAATTGAAGTACTGACTAAATTATGAGAATTTTAGTCACCTAACAACTTGCGGACTCAGTTGTAATGATACCAGTGAGTAAGGCTAATTTCATGAGTTGAGTGAAGGTTGACCATGACTCATGACGTTCAACAATGAGTCGTGATGTGATTTGTGCCGAGCATAAGAGGAAAAAGTCTTGAAAGTTGACAAGTTGAGGCCCCAGTGGAGATGATTAAAGGCTATGAATTATGATGATAGCCTACTGTAAGACCCCGCAAAGTTCTAGTTCAATTCAGTCCCATATAGATGTAATAAGAGGTTCCAAACTTAGAAAAATTTAGCTAATTATTAAGACTAAGAATCATTTTTAGAATTCATAATTGGATGATCTTATTTTCAATCCTTACGACCTTAGAATATTGATTTTTAAGTTGATTCATGATCAGGGATGTCAATAGGTCATCTTGGATGAGTTTCAGAAGTTTTGAACATCATTTGAGTCACGTTTGGATGACCAAAATAGCAAGCTAACACGATCTCAATGCATCACATTAGCTATCACATTGACAGCATTGACGCGACGCATCGAGTGTCGCGTCACTGGCATATTTCGCTTACTTAATTATGATTTTTCAAGGACATTTAAGTCCTTTTCCACTCACTTAATTCATCCAAAACAAGAAATTAAGCTTCTAAAAGGGAAAAATGCATTCATTCTTCACAAAACCCTAGGTTCATCAAATTCAAGTCCAAGTCCCAAGATTCACCAACAAGTCCCACAAATTCAACAATCAAGGTATGTTAGGTGTTCATCCTTGGGTCTCCTTCCACCCTTGGAGTTTAAGAACCCTTTTCAAAACTTGAATTATGATTACCATGTTAAGAATTGAATTATGCTCATGTTTGTGTTGTTGTATGGGTTTTAAGTAATATCTTTTATGAATTCCATGAAATTAAGTTGGCATGTGAGTTGAATTATGAATATCTCATGTCAAAACCCTTGAATTTGTAAGTTGCATGTTGTAGTTATAATGCCCTATGTGGTTAGTTCTCATGTAGAACAATCATGCTCCCCAAGTGTTTGATAAAATGTCAATATGAATAAATTATGTATGATAACTTATTGTTGTGATTCTAATGTTGTGATATGAGTTTATCAATTATGTAATAGGTGTCCTGGGGGTATTTACTTACCCAAAATCTAGTTGTTTACTTAGTTGCAGTAGTTATAGAATAGTCCCAGTAAAGGTCAACAACCATAGTACTCAGTCAGTTAACAAAACTCACTAAACTCATTCTAGTTTAGTCAAATAACACGCTCAGGGCTAGTTTAGTCAATCTTAGTACAGTCTAGTGATCAGTGTCTTTCACTTGGGAGTAGGATTAGCACCGAGTAAACCTAGGGATGGGGACATTCTTGCCAGTTAGGTTTTGACCCTTAGTAGCAATCCCTAAGTTACAGAACTATGTAGCTAGCGTAAGATAAGTCGTCCTCCAGCCAGACCAGTATTGACGCAATCATATATATATTTCATGAATCTTCTTGCCAAATTAGGGTTGACACAGTATTGTTAGTATCCCATGGCTAGGTGCTAACACCCTTCCAATTGGGGTCACAGGTTGGACCCCAAATCAGTCTATATCGGGGTATATCGGTTAGATGAACACTCCTACAGTTACAGTTTCAGTCTCAGTATTCAGTAAAGAACTCAGTCAGTTCTACAAAACCATGGCTATCAGTTATCAATTACTCAGCCATCAAAATTTAGTACTCAATTTCAGTATAATCTCAGATACACTATGTATCCCTATATGTGCAGTATTGCATGCTCAGTATAATCAGTAGTTAAATTTCTGCATGTACTCTTATCCAGTTACTTCAAGATGTTCATTCACTCAGTTATTATCTCATGCATATGAACCCATGTATATCAGCCTTACCTCACTTAACACACCAGAATATTCCTCGTACAGACTGCATACTTTCTTTTGCGCTATGATGTCTCATATCATAGGTTTGGATGCCCAAGTTCCGAACCGTACTTAGCATCTCAGACTATCAGCAGCAGTTATGGTGGTGAGTCCTTATATTTCGAGGACAAAGTTTATCTATTTTAATATTTTAGCATTTCAGTAGTTATTTTAGTCAGAGTTAGTTAGGGGTTTGTCCCATCAACTCTATATTCAAAAAGTTAGAGGCTCTCAGACTAGAATAGTTAGTTTTTCATTTTTCAGATGTTATTATCAGTTATACTCAATTGTTATTTTAGTATTTTGAAAACCTTATGGAAATTTCAGATTTATATATATATATATATATATATATATATATATATATATATATATATATTCCAGTATTATATTTAGTGCTCATAGCAGGTACGAGTCATGGGTTAGCTTGTGGTCCTTCAAGGTCGTAAGCACTGTGTAATGCCCAGGGTGTACTCTCAGGGCATTACAAACTTGGTATCAGAGCCTAAGGTTCTAAAAAGTCCTATGGAGTCTGAAAGATGCATCAAATAGAGTCTTGTGCATGGGTGCGTAGCATGCCACACTTATAGACAAGAGGCCATGAGGCATTTTTAGGAAAAAGATCCCTTTTTTCAGTGTTCATATCGTGCGAGTGATCATGAGCTCAAGTTAAACTCTCTGTATAATCAACCTTTTCCTTATTTTTACAAAACATGCCTCCCAGAAAGACCAACGAAAAAAGAATTGGGAACCATCCAGCACCTCCACCCGTTCAGGAAGATCCCCCGAATGAGCAGGTTTCTCACGCAGAATTCAGAGCATCTTTCACTACTCTAGCCCATTGTTCGCAGCTCAGAATGTTCAACTAGTTATTGTTCAGGACAACCTAGTGGCCAATATTGTTGCAGCTAGAATTCGGGACTTCTCTCGAATAAACCCTTTTTTATTTTTAGGGTCCAAGTCTGAAGAGGACCCACAAAAATTCATTGATATGGTGCAAAAGGTAATATAAATTATGGGTAACCGCTAGTGAGAGTTTTGATTTAGCTACCTATCAGTTGAAAGATGTGGGCCATACATTGTTTAAGCAGTGAAAGGTAGATAGGGGTGCAGATATAGGGCCTATAGAATAGGACGGGTTTGCATCTGCCTTTTTAGATAGGTGTTTTCCATTAGAGTTGAGGGAGGCTAAGGTGTTAGAGTTCATCAATCTGAAGCAGGGTAACATGACTATAAAAGAGTATTCCCTCCAGTTTACTCAACTAGCCAGGTATACTCCTTTTCTGGTAGCTAATAGCAGGTCTAATATGAGCAAGTTTGTGTCAGCAGGTTAAGATTTAACATCAGAAGCCTAGTGGGTCTATATTGGAGTCCAGTATTCCCACTTGAAAGTGGGAGAAAGTGAACATGGATTTCGTGATAGGTTTACCTCGTACTCGTCATCAGCATGATTCGATTTGGGTCATTAAGGACAGGATGACCAAATCAGCCTATTTCTTGGTAGTTCATACTTTTTATTCAGTTGAGGACTATATCAGGCTCTATATCAAAGAGTTGGTTAGGTTATATAGTGTCTCATTGTCCATTATTTTGGATATATGTATACAGTTCACCTCTTACTTTTGGAAAGCCTTCCAAAAAGGTCTTGATACCCAAGTCCACCTCAGTAAAGCCTTTCACCCTCAGAAAGATGGTCAAGAACAAAGGACAAATCATACTTTAAAAGGTATGTTTAAAGCGTATGTCATTGAATTTAAGGGCAGTTGGGATGACCACTTACCTTTGATTGAGTTAGCGTATAATAACAGCTATTATTCCAGTATCCAGATGGCTTTATTTGAGGTTCTTTATGGGAGAAGATATAGATCTCCCATTGGTTAGTTTGAGGTAGGTGAGGTCGTGGTAATAGGGCCTGACTTGGTGTTTGATGCCTTAGAGAAAGTACAGTTGATCAAGAGAGGCATAAAACAGCCTAGAGCCGATAGAAATCTTGTGCAGATATAAGAAGGAAAGATCTTGAATTTGAGATTAGTGATTATGTGTATTTAAAAATCTCTCCCATGAAGGGGGTGAAGAGATTCGGTAACAAAGGGAAACTTATTCCCCGATATGTTGGTCCTTATACGATTTTGAGTCGTTTCGATAAGGTAGCTTATGAGCTTGAGTTACCTACAGACTTAGCATCAGTGCACCCAGTGCTTCACGTCTCCTTGCTAAAGAAGTGCATTGGTAACCCAGCAGTTGTAGTCCCTATAGAGAGTATGGATGTTCAGAACAGTCTCTCTTATAAAGAAGTCCCAGTCGAAATCCTTGATCGTCAGATTCGCAGACTAAGAAACAAAAAAGTTCCTTTGGTCAAAGTTCTTTGGCAGAATCAGTTCGTTGAGGGAGATAATTGGGAAGCACAGGCATGTCATGTCTCCTGAATTCAGTCATGCTTCAGTTATGCATGTCAGTGTAAGTACAATTCCTCTTCAATCAATCTCATTCGATGACAAATGTTCCCGAAAGAGAGATATTATAAGACCCTACAAAGTTCTAGTTTAATTCAGTCCCATATAGCTTGTAATAAGGGGTCCCAGTCTTAGAAAAATTCAATTAAGTGTTAAGACGTAGAATAATTTTTAGCCTTCATATTTGGATGATCTTATTTTCGATCCTTATGACCTTATAATATCGATTTTTAAGTTGATTCATGATCAAGAATGTCAATAGGTCATCTTGGGTGAGTTTCAAAATTTTAGGATATCGTTTGAGTCATGTTTGGATGACCAAAACAGCAATCCAACGGATCTCGATATGTCGCATTAGCTATTGCATCGACGCAGCACGCCGGTAATTACATCAACACCATTATTGCAACGCGTCTCCTACCGCATCACTGGGCATATTTTGCTCACTTAACTACGAATTTAAAAGGGTATTTAGGTCATTTCCCCTCACCTAATTCAGCCAAATCATGAAATCAAGCTTCAAAAGGGGCAAAATACATTTATTCTTCACAAAACCTCTAAAGAACAAAACCCTAAGTTCATCAAATTCAATTCCAAGTCTCAAGAATTCACCAAAAATTCCCATGAATTCAACAATCAAGGTATGTTAGGTGTTCATCGTTGGGTCTCCTTCCACCCTTGGAGTTCAAGAACCCTTTCCAAAACTTGAATTATGATTCCTATGTTATGGATTGAATTATGGTCATGTTTATGTTGTTGTACGGGTTTCAAGTAAGATCTTTTATGAA
Organism: Capsicum baccatum var. pendulum; assembly: GCA_030864225.1. Taxonomy (NCBI): domain Eukaryota; kingdom Viridiplantae; phylum Streptophyta; class Magnoliopsida; order Solanales; family Solanaceae; genus Capsicum; species Capsicum baccatum. The sequence goes on along the minus strand of CM061559.1, from coordinate 203,447,451 downwards.
TTCCATGAAATTAAGTTATCATATGAATTCAATTATGAATCTCACATGTCAAAATCGTTGAATTTGTTAGTAGCATATTGTAGTTTTAATGCCCTATGTGGTTAGTTCTAATGTATAGAAATCATGCTCCTAAGTGTTTGATAAAATGTCCATATGAGTAAATTATGCATGGTAACATATTGTTATGTTGCTAAAGTTACGATATGAGTTTATCAATTATGATATCGAGTCCTGGGGGTATTTAATTACCCAAAATTTAGTTGTTTACTTAGTTGCAGTAGTTATAGAATAGACCCAGTAAAGTTCAAGAACCGTAGAACTCAATCTGTTAACAAAACTCACTAAACTCGGTTTAGTTCAGTCAGTCAACATGATCAGGGCCAGTTCAGTCAAGCTTAGTACAGTCTAGTGATCAATGTCTTTCATTTGGGACTAGGATTCAGCATCAAGAGAACCTAGGGATGGGGCCATTCCTTCTAGTTAGGGTTTGACACTTAGTAGAAATCCCTGAGTTACAGAACTACATAGCCAGCGGAGGGTAAGTTATCCTACTGTCAGACTAGGGTTGACACAATTATATATATATTTCATGAGTCTTCTTACTAGATTAGGGTTGATATAATATTATTAGTATCCCGTGGTAAGGTGCTAACACCCTTCCAACTGGGGTCACAGGTTGGACCCCAAATTAGTCTATATCGGTGTACTGTCGAGGTGTTACACCTACGATTCGTGGTGAGGAGTTTTTCTGAGCATGGAGCAGAAGTACTGAAAGCTGAAATCTCACTGGAATAATAATAAGTCCCTGCTAATGACTCATGATATTTTATAATGAGTCATGACCACAGAATATAGAAAAGAGTTACAATAGGAGGAAACGAGTCATTGCCAGTCTTAATAACTCATTTCCATAGGCATGACCACTACCAACTTAATATTTCTTTTTGGTTTTAATTAGGTTTCCTTAATTATTTTGTTATACTATAAATATCCTTTGGTTATTCTTGTATTAGGTTACACACTTTGAGATATTTTCACGTACTTTGACATATTTGATAGTCTTGCTCTTGGGTTTTCGTTTCATAATTAATCGGAGACCTTGGTTTTATTCTTTCATTATTGTGCAACTAATTCTATGTTTTCTCTATTGAATTTCATGGATTGTTGCATAAAAATGAGAGGATGATTTTCTTAGCTAGGGTTGTTGGAACCTTGGTGGATTAACAATGTAGGGGAAGTACGAGGTTTGGTTAGATCATTATTGCCACCTATATTGTTATCTTCTTCATATTGACTTCTTTCTTAACTACTATAGAAGCTAAGGACTTGCCTGTATTCACGATCATCCTCACAAGGGATTTCAAGAATGGGATAAGAAGATTAAAATAGTGATTCAAGGAAATCAACCCTCATCTAATAAATGAGACCCACAAGGTGATAGTTAAACTGGAATCGACGAAAAGGGTTAGTAAGGTGATACCTAAGACTCATAAGGTAAAGGGAAATATCTACCAATGAGTCCACAAGAGTTGGTGATACATATCTTTTCAGATTCTACATGCGTACAACTGAGATAGTCGGATTGAGTACGAGAAACTTACGAAGTTAAGAAGCCAAGGAAAACACAGTCCTAGTGTTCATTTTAGATTGTTTTAAACCAAAGACATCCAAAGATTATTACTTTTTGTTGTTTGATAGAAATCCCCCCATTTACTTTTCTGTACTTCCTAACTATTTCATTAAGTTTGAGATACAAGTTCAACCTTTTTCCTGTGGGATCGTACCCAACCTATTTGGGTTACTATATCTGACTTCGATCTCTTTATACTTCGTAGAGGTGTAAGTTTGTGCAAAATCTAACTTTGACCTCCACTAATCCCTAGTTGCATTTCTTAAATAGTAAGCAGTATCAGCAATCCCATACAACTCGACTGAACCAAGGTTATGCAACTTCTCTCGACAATCCATCAAGAACTCATAGGCATCTCTCCTAAAACCACCGAACCTAGGAGGACCCAAATGAGTAAATCTCTCAAACCTTTTTTTATCCTCAGAAGACATAGTTATACTCATAATAATAGGAGGCATAGTAAATCTGGATGACTAAGAACCCATTCAAGGAGGCATAGTAAAAAATGTTAAACTCAAATCTCAAAACACCATACTCAAATTCAGGCACTGGAGGAGGCACTGCACTCAGAGTCTGTAGAGTACCATAAGCAGATATTGGTCCATATGACGATCTATATGCGAAATCAAAGGAATACCATATGTAGACTCTGGCACAGATGGAGGTACTACACTCAAAGTTGGAGGAACACTAAGTGCACTCAAAGAAGAACCCTCCAAATGGGTCAATAAGCGAACCAATAAACTCCCAAGAAGAATAGGGTATAAGAACTCGGTAGAATCGAAGTATGACTGATATCTCCAACATGCTTATCATGAAGCTTAGGGGAGGGTACCCTAGTGCTATCTCTGGATGGGGCAGATCCTCATGTCAGTCCTCCTTGTCAAACCTAACCACACTGGTTGCTCACCCTCTAGACTGGGAACTCTCCTCAGATAAAGCATCTAAATCTCTAGCCTCACAGGATCTAGTCCTCACTATCTGTGCAAAAAGAGTGAAACATGACTTAGAACACATGATATGAAAAATTTGCATAATATAGGGTGAAATAAGGAAAGTCTCCTAAAGATATGTCATAGCCTCTCAAAGATAGATACGAAAGTCTATATACTGATCCATGAGATTCTATTAGATAACTCATTCTTACACTGTTGAGATTAATGAAAACCTAGCTCTAATACCAATTTTTCATGGCCCAAAACCCAAGAGTCATGATGACACTTGTCATAGCAAGCCTATAACCCAACCTGCTATTAAATGAGAAAAATCAATACCAAACCAAGGCAAGAACCCTAGAATAATGTCAAACCATATATATTTATATATAGTACAATCAGAAATATAATCAAGATACCAACTGAATTCCAAAACCTGATGTCACTGTGTAAGAACTAACTAGTACAACTCAAGGTAAAAAAATACAAAAGATATCCAAATAGGAACATAACTCTATCTCTTAATACAAGTAAGAGATAATCTAGATAAGAAAAGGTAGAAGTCATATCTGGACGCATATATCAATTGCTACCTCTAACGGGCTCCAAATATCACATGAATCAACTAACTGTGTGGCTCAATTGTACCTGGATAAGAACCAAAAGGGTGTATTTAGGATAAGTACAATCCACTTATACTCAGTAGGTATCATTGATTGACTGAGTAAAGTATAAAATAAAGTGTATAAGCACAAACTATGGGTATATCACCTACAATCAGAAAATATCCCAAATGATAGCCCACACCATCTCCACTAATAGTTCTACTATAAATATATAAAATAAATACGGGTAGGGAAAGTAGGATAAGTATACATATACATCAAATTCAAGTATAGAAAGGTAGAACAAATGGAAAAATATCAGGTCGAGGATAGAAAATACAATCACAACATAAACACAATATATGAAGTGAATAAAGATGATGAAAATGACGATGATGATGTGATGCACGAGGTTGCCGCACAACCTCAGTGTACACCTATGGAGATAAAGCTTCCCAACGTAGGACCATGGGGGATTTATCAACCCATATACAACCAATATCTAATATCAATATTCATATCTCCTCTCAGGCACATATATCAGTAGAGGGTTTTTAAGATGTCACACTTTCTGTCAGAAAAAACTAGTATCTCCAGTATTTCTACGATGGTACCAATATTTCATGAATGAATATTATATGAGGATGTAATTCTCACTACCAACCAAAATTAGAGTATCTAAAATCCAACCAATATACCAACCACATGAGCGAAAAATCCACTCATATCAACCAACCATCCATGATCCAATATAATCTAGAAAATCATCAAGTGAAACATGCAAGAAAATTTCATTAATACCATGGGATTTCTAAGATATAAGATTTTTCCAACCAAAAAGAGTGTAATCAAACATACATATACCAGGCTAACAACATCATACAAGATCTTACACAGTCATACATAGCAATTAATGTCTTAAACTACCAAATATGATTCACAGAGGCATCCGCATGGGCACATAAATCAACTAACATATTTTTTATCATGCAACCCCATACCCATAGCATACTTTTACATTATTATTAACTACCCAACCTAGTTTGAAGAAATTTAAACCATAACCTACCTCAAATACAAAAACTAATCCCAAAAGCCATCAATCATAAGCTATCCCCTCATAAACGGACCCAAAATCAACTAAACAACACAAATATAGAACCTATGTATCAAAAAAAACCATTAATACCCATATTGACCACTTTTGAATTGGGGTGAAACCAAACCCCCAAAATAGTTTTTTTTTTAAATGGGTAAAATCAAAATTTTTGTTTAGAAATATATTTTTCATGATTAAAGAAACTCATATAAGAAAATCCAAGTGAAAACAGGTTGAAATTGAGGTTTAAATTAGAGAAATACTATATTAGGCCTCCCGGGATAAAATCCCCAAATTTCACCTGTAAAATCAAAATTTTAATAATAATAAAGTATAGATGATATAAATCAAAAAAAAAATTGAAATAGGGACTTGGATCTTACCCAATCTTAAAAATAGAAGACATTACTCAAAAGCTCGAAACCCCAAGCCCCAAGTCTCAAAAATGGTAAAGAAAATGAGAGAGGATTATTTATACTCAGGTCAGGTGCTGCTAAATCAGTCAATAACTGCTTTAGCAGAACCCGCCTAAGGCAACCAGTCTACTAAAGCAAACAAGAATCGCTAAAGCACCCTTACCCTTTAGCAGCTACACCAGTAAAAGATTTGAAGAATTTCATGTCTACGCAGACCCCTCGATATTCATCTAGAATCTCGAGAACGCAAACAAACTATGCTATCCTATAAAATTTGGTGCTCTGAATTCAATGGCAATACCAGATTTGACATCCTTTTTACAAAGTTGACCTCCAAAATTTAATTTTACAACTTTTCAAATAGAGGGTCGAAATTAGATGTAAAAGCCATAAAACCAAACCAACAATGTTACCAACCTAAAATCAGCGTTTTGAACTTACTAGCTTCGTCCATTTTCCATATGAGTCACAGATTAGTAAATATTAATAGAAGTCAACTATAAGTCTTTTCAAGTCATCAAAACCCATACTTTCACATATGTCACACTGAAATGCATTAGGAATCATGTCAAACATTTTCACTCCCCAAAAATACCACAAACAATAACAAAGAGGGTAAAATAGTAAAATCATACAAAAAATAATATTTAACAAAAACCACCAAAATCAAGTCATTACACTGTACCTATTAGAGAAATAGAAAAATCTTACTTGTCTCAAATGGTAAGCTTCAATCTTTTCCCATAAACAGTAAGTATCTTAATTTTAAAATTGACATCTAGTGATTGGAAAGTTAAGTTAGAGAAAACTACTATCCTATGGACCTACAACAACAACATACCTAATGTAGTCCTATAAAGTGATGAGGTCTGGGGAGAGTCAAGTGTATGCAGATCTTAGCTCTACCTCAGAGGTAGGAAGTCTTTCTTTGATAGACTTAAGAAAAAATAGTCCAGAGCATTATAGAAAAAGAAGTAATAAAAATACAGAACAGACAAAGTAGAAAAATAATTCTTGGAAGTGTTAATATACCAACAGTAAGAATAGATGGAGAAGAAACATGATTAAATTCAGTTAGTTTTAACTTCTAGTTTTCTTCTCCTTACTTTTTCTTTTTGATATTTATTTATTCATATATTCTTTTACTAACAGAGGTGCCTCTGAGAGGATTTTGATACTTAAGCATACTAAACCCAAACTTATGTTGTATACAACTTAATATATTGTTTCTTCCATACGTAAAACAAATTAGTATTTTGACTTTATTTTATAGCACATGACATATTTTAGGGGCCGATTCAACTCAAAGAAATCTGAAATTGACCCTTAGTACAGTTAGATGGACTAAAAACTTTAACAGAGAAAGTTATGTCCTGATGTTCAAAGTCATGAAGCAAAGCAACAAGAAGCAATCACGTATAATGAAAAATATTGAATTCTCCATGAAGAATATAATGAAAATTTGAGGCATTAAGAATCAAAAGTTAAATCTTGATCACTTATACAAGGAAAGATGTGTAAGACTACTATAAATAAGTAAAACGTATAACTGACATTAATCACAACCATTTTTCCTAAGTTTAATTTAGATGCTTAAAAATAACTATCATAAATCTTGAAAATTCCATAATAATACAAGCATAGGATGCAGATAAATTAGTTTTTCCGTAGGATTTTGATGCGTCTGATTTCACAAATGGAATGCAGTTCTTGCGAAATTTAGATTAATATTAAGATTAATGATCCAAAAATAAACAGTTGCCAAAAAATTATACAATTAGATAATTGTCTCTTAATTCAAACTCCTAACTTTTATGCACCCTTAATAACCGAAGATCATAAAAACCAAAATACAACAACAAATCATGCAGTTGAAAGGGAGTCTTGGTTCTTACACTTTGCTGACCCTACTAACTCAGAATGCTTTGTGTGTGGATCTAACATATTTTATCAAATCATAAAGCTAGATAAGATATGTTTATAGGGATTTGGGCGGCTTGGATCTAGATAGATTGATGAGGAAAGCAGTCCACATATATTTTTCCTACATTTTTTGACATGATTAAAAAATTGCATTATTGTGGAATAAATTAACAGTAATAAAAACTAAGTTTATTCATCTCTCTCTTCTCTTTTCCTCTTATTAATTCTCCTTCTAATTTTTTTCTAGATTCACATAATCCATAACTATCATCAAATCATCCTCAACCTTCGATAAACGTTGACGCAGTTCCACATACACCGATATGCCCTTATGTGGTGGTAGTTTCACATCCACTGATTCTCTTTTACTTGAGCCAAAACAACCATCGAAATGTCTTGAGACTGCATTTCTACCAATATCCAGATCATCACATGACTCTTTTTTTTACCTCCTTGTTGGTGAATTAAGGACACTGACACCTTCCAATTTAGCCTTCAAACCATTAATGAATTGATTGTTCATCTTATTTGTATATGGAATGAGTGTTTTCTTATAATCTTTCTCTAACTCACGCATAGTAGGGACAAGGTAAGGGTTCACAATCTATAAATAAGCAAAACATTAACTATTAGAAACAAGTTTTGCGAAACAATTAATAAAAAATACAATTCCCTACCTTTGAATTTCCACATTAAGACCTGAATGGACTACCTTCAGCAAATATGACAATTTTTTAGTGTGATATCTTAGGATCCAAGGGATAGGCAAAGGAACATCTTGTGACTTTCCAGCATGCTTCCCAATATTGGGAAAAGTTTCGTATATCCTAAAATAATTAAAAATAATTTTCAAACAATGTATATAATCTATTGTCTAGGTAGTCAATAATATATCATAAATGCCCAGGGAAATCCATATAGAGCATAAGATTCAATCTCCTTTTCAAGATGTATTTTTGCTGCTTTTTCATGTCTATTTTCTTCTTCAAATAGTCTAATGTCAATTCATAGGATTTTTTTTCCATGGGTATATCTCAAAGAAATCCAAATAATCCACTATTTTTATAAATTTTGGATCCACAACCTTAAACATATCTCTTTCAAGCAACATCACGTGCAAGAACTACACCAAACGATATTTGTTTCCTTGTTTAGACTACTATCTTTAATCAGAGCCAATAAGCTTTGTCCTGCAACTTTCTTGTTGCAGTTACTTATCATAAAATGTTTTTCCTTTCTTATATACTTTTTGCAATCTTGATTAAGGAGGATATGATGAACACATTAAGACCTTAATTAAGCAAACTCCTTCAATCCAAAATAAGTTGGCTTATCATTTACACAAAATCACATCTCGTGCAGCTTATCATCCTTGACATGATGAGAAGCATATAATTGGCCATCTGTCCGTTGAATTTGAGATGTTCTGACAATTTTCTAAACTGGCCAAAATAAGAATGCTTGAACTATCTTCTAAACTTTTAATCTTTTAAAACATTTTAAAATTAATAAAACAACTTCATCCTAGACCTAATTGTTATTTTTACAAAAAAAAGATCCCAACTTTATCCATCCAAGTAGAAAGATCGTAATTCTCTACATTAATGGACATTACATAAATTGGCATGGACAGAGGATCAACATCCTCATTACCATCACCATCACAACTGTCCTTCTCACAGCTCCATCACCACTGCCCTACTCACTGCCTCCATCGCTACTAACAGGACCAGTACTGCCCTCAACACCATCACCTTTATCTAATTCAAAACTCTTTTATCCATATCCTGATTGATATCAACCACTATTTCTAAATTTGACTCGGGTTCATCCGTTATAATTTTTTTCCTTTTGGCATATCTTTTACCTTTTTCACTTCTTTTCCTATCAATAGAATGATTCATTGAATTTCCTCCTCTACCTGTAACCATTTTGTACAATTACATAGAACATAAAATAGTTGTTAGCCAACAATGATATAAAACAACAATAATCTACCATAAGCCTATTGAGAAACAATGAATCAGTACGAATATGAACTGAAAATGCATCGAATCCACAAGAAAAATAAGTTTACATTCTACACACAGTCTAATAAATAGGATACACAACAATTTAGATGAACAATAATTCAAAAAAAATCACAAACTTCTATCGGCATGAATAAACAAAAAATAAAAGGAAAAAAGGATCTAAAGAACCAGTAAATTAGGTGTAAATAACACAGGCTTCTATAAAAAATAGGGTAAGTTCAAAAAAAATAAAAAAATTATCTTTATGAATACTGGGATTACTGAAAAATAAATACGATAATAAGTTCTTCAAGATGATTGGAAGCAAAAGTTTACACACCTGAGGACAAAGACTTTGAAGATTGAAGGTCAGGGGAGAAGAAAAATAAAAAATGGAGAGCTATTGACCTTAAATAGTTCTAAGAAAGAGAGAGAGAGAGAGAGAGAGAGAGAGAGAGTGGAAAAAGTTAAGAAAGAGGGGATTTGTGCAAATTTTAGGAAAATTGAAAACAACCAAGATAGATTTAACTATACTTAAAGTTTTCTCAACACTTTTCAACTGGTTAGCAAAAATCTTACCCTCACTTGTTCAAACCTTAGAATGAAAATTATATCAAAAAGAAATTGAGTTGTTATTTGGCTAAATAAGTATTTAGGATGGTTAATGTAACACCCCGCATTTTTAAACTACAAATCGAACTGTTGTTTCTACATGTGTTAGCTCTAATAGAAATTATTTCTAAGTAAAAATAAGTATCATGATCTATATCCGTGTGTTTGAAGTGCTTTCGAGGTGAAAAATCTTCATAGGGATCACTTAGAGAAGTTGAGCTAAGAACCTTTGATTTGGCTAAATCTTTATTTTTGATGTTACAAGGATCTACTTTGAATGTGTATAAATTCTTATACACATAAAATTTTGCAGCTAAATATCTATCAAATTATATATAATTGAGTCATCTTTCCAACAACACCAATTTTGCCTTAATCTGATACCCGAGTGAAAAGTTATGATTATTTTTGTCAGAACGAGTAGCTACGTGTGATAAGCATACGACGTATGCTCCATTTCAGAGCTCTAGAGCATGCGATGAACGCTCCATTTCACCCTTTATTTTCCAGCTTTTGAATCCGCGCAATTGAAGGCAATTAGGTCATTTATCTCACCCCAAAACCATCCAAAACACAAGATTTAAACCCCCAAAGAGCATTTGTTACATCATTAGTCTCTCTTCCTTTTCAAGAAAACCCTAAGCCTCCAAAGATCAAGAATCAAGCTCCTAAGTCAAGAATTTTAAGAAACGAGTCAAGATTCGAGTTCTATTATTTGAAATAAGTAATCTAAGGTACGTGGGACTATCCTAAACCCCATGGGCATTGAATTTGGATTTTCAAATTAGTTTTAAAGAATATACATTTGTATATATGAAATTGTTTTAAGATCATTGATAAACTTGTATTGAAATTATTACATCTTGATAAAGTGTTGTGAAAATTATGGTATGAAACCCCTAATCTTGAATTGTATTTTGTATGAAATGATGATGATTAAATTATGAACTTAAATGAGAGCATGGGATATGTGATTCCCTCTTTTACTATGAAATTATATTGAATTTACATGTTGGGAATGGATTACAAAAAATTGTTAAATATTGAGCCTATTATGTATAGATTTCATTGTTTTCATGAGATAATGGAAGAGTACTTTACTTGTTTTATGATGATCATGATTTTATTTAAAAATGGTTTAAAAGTGATTGAAAACAGTGACCCTCGTAGAATAAGTATTAAAAATAATTGTTTTGTTTCAACTAATTTGAAATATGAATATTTGTTCAAATGGTAGAGGTTTTGGATGGTCAATAAACCTCTTCTGAAATAAGATAAGGGCAGTAGATATGTTGGGACATGACTTGCAAGTCTGGGTATGACGATACCCTATTTTAATGTGCTCAAAGATTTTAAGAAAGAAATAACTTTAAGATAAAGAAGATGTATTTTAAAGAATCTAAAATTGGGCTTAAGAGAGTTAGATGGTTACTCGAAGAAGGCACGAGTCAGTTGACTCATTGATCGAAATTGTTATTTATCAATAGGGGTTTATATTACTTGAGAGAGAAATTTTTACGTTGGTGCGGCCTTGTGGTATAGTAGATAAGCAGATACTCCAACCCTTATGGAAAACTTGGATTGGGGGTTGGCCACCGAGTCAAGGGTGGATTCCATATAGCTTGTGGAATAGCAGAGTTATAGGGTGTACCATCTAGCTCAGAAGTAAGACAAAGAGTAGAGTTATAATTTGCAGAATATGTTTTGAAAGACTCGGATTATGCCCATATATTTTCAACTATTTTAAGATAACATGCGATTTATGAAATGCTCTCACTTATTTTTTCTAAGTATTCATATATTTTGTTTTTAGATTTTTTTGTGTACCAGTATATCTGTATTGACCCTCTATATTTCAGAATCTGAGGCACAGTCTCGGGGTACCATTAAGTAGTAGAATTATTTGGTCAGAAGTTGCAATTGGTGAGCATCTCTTATTTTAGAAGGTCTAGTTATGAGTTATTGTTATTTTATTTTTATTCATGTTCTGACTGGGGGCCTTGTCCCAGCTTTATTACGTATGTTGGTTCTTGTATTATTAGAGATTTCGCAGACTGGTGTCGTGTGTTTTAAATGTTAAGAACTCCTTTTGAAATTATTTAATTGAACTAAGAGATTGACCATATTTTTGGATGTTAATATTTTGTATTTCTTTACTTTATATGAACGTTGTGTATGATTACCAGATAGAAAAGGGCGTTCGAGACTTCACGGATCAGGATGTCCGTCATGTCCAGGGCCTCAGTTCGAGTCATGACAAACTTGATATCAGAGAATAGTTTATAGTCCCAGGTTGTCTGCGAAATTGCATTGGGTAGAGTCCTATTTATGGGTGTGTAGCGCGCCACACTTATAAGTAGGAGGCTACAATGTGTTTAGGAATATTTCCCTTTCTTCATGTTCTCATTCATGCTATAGAGTTAGAATGTTCCCCTTTCATACTCTAGTTCATGATATGGCATCATCCATACTAAAGTAAAGTTACCCCAATTCTTTTCTTACTCTCATTGTCGAGGTGATTCAAGTGCAAAAGCTTAGAATCTAAATGATGTGGTCCTTTCTGATTGAGTCATAAATGATTATGAAATTGCATAGGGACTTGAGAGGAATCCATTAGTGCTTTAAAGTATTTTGATTTAATCTTATACCTCTATCTACATCAATCGTGCGTTTGAACCTGAGATATGAATTGTATTCAGTCCCTTTGAAAAAATTCTTATTTCAAATGTCATACTTAAGGGTAGTGATATATGTCAGAATGTTGGAACAATATTTCCACCCGAGTAGTAGTATGTGTTAAGGTGTCATACCCTATTGGAAGTAAGATGATCCCGAAGTTAGTAATATGAAGTCACAAAGTTAGAAGTCAGGGTGAGGGTGACTTTTGCGTAAATAAATAGTTGAGTTGTATAGCCCTTGACTGAGAGGTGGGTTGCCATTTTATAGTGATAGACAAATATGGCAGCAATATTTATAGATTGTATAATCGTCTATGGAGGAAGTGTTTAGCTATGATTATTTCTTATTCAAAATAGGGAAGAATCTCATAATAGATAGTGATGGTGATTGTAGAAATCACGTATAGGTTGTGAATGGAAAGAGGTAGATTCGTCAGTAAGTTGTGGGTAAAGACTCATTGGTGGGAATGGAATTTGAAGGTAGTCTAATTGTATGCATGGGTAAGTAAATATAGTGTGAGAAAGTAGGGTATGTTAATAGATGGTAATGAGTTATATTATAAGATTAAGATTGACTATCTTTATTATGTGACTTTACCCCCCTTGATTGTATTTTCTCTAGTGGTTGTAAACTAGTACTATATATGAGAAGGTATGTAGTAGATTTTGAGGTGTAGTAGTAATGTTGTGAAGAGGATAAACTTATGGGTCATAGTTAAGTGAAGTACAAGAATTAGGTTTATATTTCTATTTGATTGATTAGTATAGTATATGGCATGCCCCATATGATTGGTGTTGTTAGACAATAGGCTTGAACCATAGGTGTAGAGTATAGTGGTGAGAATAGTAGATCACGATTAATGATACAATGAACTTGTAGGCTTGATGTGAGATGTGATTGTGGAATAATGAGTGGTCAATTGTGATGTATATGTATACATGAGAACAAGAGTAAAATGATGAATTATGGTTGAATCATTAAGTGGACAAGACCACAAGTATATAGGAATAAGTTGAACCCCGAGGTAACGTGTTGTTAGACAAGGCGTCAGGTGTACGGGTGTCACGCATACCTAGATTTCCTTCTTGAATCTTGTAGTATGGAGAAGTTTGGAAAGTTGTTGTTTGGTGTTCTTTAGAGTTGAATTGAGGAGATATAGGTAGGCAATGTGCGCCTTTGGTATAGTTTTACAAATTTTATTAAGTTGTAAGTTGTGTGATTAAAGGTGTAATGCTAGTATTCTAAGGAATCAAAGATGGAGTGTTAAGTGTTGATAAGCATAGGTGTTTATGCCCATGATTATAGTAGTCGTAAGTCGATGACTTTGGGGGTTAGAGGAAGTTCTGATTAGTGTCCCTGAAGGGGGATGTCCTAGAAAGGATTTTATGTCTTTAAATTAAAATTATTTAGGGAATTGTAATGTCTATGTGCATAGTGATACCCTATGTGTTGATAGATATGGGTACAGATTTGACGAGGGGTTATATCCTCAAGTTTAGAAGCGTGACTTTGATCTAAGGAGGAGATAATGGATTAAAGTGGTTCTCAAATTTTCTTGTGGTGTCAAGTTTCAAGTAAGAGTCGTGATAAACCTATTCCTATTCAAGAAAGCTCCTCCTACATCAATTTAAGAGGGAAATGTACCAATGTCTTATGTATTCAATTCCTACCTATGTCTAAGGTTTGATCACTATATGTAACTCATGTCATGTCCCGACCTCCAAACTAGAAGCAATAATATTCCTCAGTGAACCATGATTCCAAGTATCTCAACCCTATGTTATGTTGCTCATGAACCATAAATCTGTGTCCCAAATCATGCTTGGTTCTAAGAAACTATGTTTTTATAAGTTACTAATTCGTTTATGATGGGATCATCCAAAATGATGAAGTCGTACGAACTCATGACTACGTCAGCTTTGAAAAAAAATTATAAGCAATATCTGTAAGTATACATCCTTGTATCAATCATTGACTTAATGAATTCCAAACTTATGTTAGACGACACATGATGTAAGCGCATGTGTTCCTCACTGTGGTCTATCCTAAGAACTTGTGCTATGTTAACTTATACTAAAGTGACTCTCTACTTATGATCCAGACACTTGATATATGAAGAACTTCGTGTCTATTGTATCATATCTTCACCTTATGTGCCACCTTGAGTAGATCAACAGATATGAGTTGTAATTGAGTTGTGTTTCTCTTATTCATGATGCTTGTACTCGGGTCCCTTAATGACCCTCCATATGTTAGTATGATGGTGGTAATGAAAGCGTAGTAATGTGTTAGGTATAGTAGGGGAGTAGATGTTCTTGAAGGTGAATTTTTTTATGTGAATTCTTGAGCTAAGGCTATAGGAGAAGGGGGAGAAGAAGATGAAACTTTTATTATGTGGGATAGTTAGGAAGGAGATATATGGCAAGAATCCTTGTGAGAATGATTGATTTGTTGGTCTTAATGGAGAGATCCATGAAGTGGGGTGTTGTAATGATAGACTTGAATAAGGTGATTGATGAAAACACAAACCAATATGTTATGTGGTTGGGACTCCTTGATTTAAGACTCGAGGGTTTCTAATGGTAGTGATAAGGTAAAGTAATCTTCTTAAAGGGAGGTAGAGTGTGGAGTCCCATAGCTTAAGCTGACATTTTTTTGTTCCGATTTAGGCTTCAACATGAGAGTGCGATACAGTTAGATTCAAACTCTTGTAGTTACATATTTAGCGGGGGAATTATAAGATTTAGAAGTTGAAATGTGATAATCATGGTTGAAAACATAGTGGAGAGTGTATCAATTGAGGCAGAGAATGTTTCTATTCTATTCATATGTCCCGCGAGAATCTCATCTCATGTCTTGTACTAATCTTAATCAGGCTGAGGATTCTTAGGAAAATTCATGCCTTACAATATTTTTGTCATGTACCATAAAACACATGTCAAGATCATGTCGATGTCAAGTTTCGTTATCTCATGTTTCGTGCTTACCTATTTCACTAGGATTATCATGAAGCTCGTTTAACGCCTTTGCATATTTCGTTCAGGAAAAATGCTCAATGCAAAATTATGCTATGTATTTTACACTTTTAGAGCTTCAAAAATTCCCCACCCATCATTCGAGGATGAATGATCCCAAGGGGGAGATAATGTAACACCCAACGTTTTCAAACTAGAAATCAAACTGTTGTTCCTATATGTGTAAGCTCTAATAGAAATTATTTCTAAGTAAGAATAAGTGTCATGATCTATATCCTCGTGTTTGAAGTGCTTTCATGGTGAAAAATCTTCATAGGGATCCCTTAGAGAAAAGTTGAGCTAAGAACCTTTGATTCGGCTAAATCTTTATTTTTGATGTTACAAAGGTTTAATTTGAACGTGTATAACTTTTGATACATAGAATTTTACTATTAAAAACCTATTAAGTTGTAGATAATTGAGTCAGCTTTCCAACGATACCAATTTTGCCATAATCTGATACCTGAGCGAAAAGTTGTGATTATTTTTGTAAGAACCAGTAGCTGGGTGTGATAAGCATGCGACGCACGCTCCATTTTGGAGCTCTAGAGCATGTGTCGAATGCTCCATTTTACCCCTTATTTTCCAGCTTCTGAATTCGCGCAATTGGAGGCAATTAGGTCATTTATCTCACCCCAAAACCATCCAAAACATAAGATTTAAACCCGCAAAGAGCATTTGTCACATCATTAGTCTCTCTTCCTCTTCAAGAAAGCCCTAAGCCTCCAAAGATCAAGAATCAAGATCCTAAGTCAAGAATTCCAAGAAACGAGTCAAGATTTGAGTTTTTTTATTTGAACTAAGTAATCTAAGGTATGTGGGACTATCCTAAACCCCATGGGCATTGATTTTGGATTTTCGAATTAGTTTTAAAGAATATATATTTGTATATACGAAATTGTTTCAAGATCATTGATAAACTTGTATTGAAATTATTACATCTTGACGAAGTATTATGAAAATTATGGTATGAAACCCCTAATCTTGAATTGTTTTTCGTGTGACATGATTATGATCAAATTGTGAACTTAAATGAGAGCATGGGATATATGATTCCCTCTTTTACTATGAAATTATATCGAATTTACATGTTGGGAATGTATTACGCAAAATTGTTAAATGTTTAGCTTATTATGTAAAGATTTCACTGTTTTCATGAGATAATGAAAGAGTACTTTACTTGTTTTATGATGATCATGATTTCATTTTAAAATAGCTTGAAAGTGATTAAAAAGGGTGACCCCCGTAGAATAAGTATTGAAAATGGTTGTTTTGTTTCAACTGATTTGAAATATGAACATTTGTTCGAATGGTAGAGCTTTTGGGTGGTCAATAAACCTCTTCTAAAATAAGATAAGGGCAGTAGATATGTTATGACATGACTTATAGGTCTGGGTATGATGATACCCTATTTTAATGTGCCCGAAGATTTTAAGAAAGAAATAACTTTAAGATGAAGAAGATGTGTTTTAAAGAATCTAAAATTGGGCTTAAGAGAGTTAGATGGTTACCCGAAGAAGGCACGAGTCAAATGACTCATTGTCCGAAATCGTGATTTGCCGACATGGGTTTATATTACCCGAAAGGGAGAATTTTACGCTGGTGATGGCCCTGTGGCGTAGTAGATAATCAGATACTCCAACCCTTGTTGTAAAATTGGGTTGGAGGCTTGGCCATCGAGTCAAGGGCATATTCCATATAGCCCGTGGAATAGCAGAGTTATAGGGTGTACCATCTAGCTCAAAAGTAAGATAAAGAGCAAAGTTGTGATTTGCAGAATGTGTTTTGAAAGACTCGGATTGTGTCCATGTGTTTTCAGCTGTTTTAAGATAACATGTGATTTATGAAATTCTCTCAGCTATGTTTTATAAGTATTCATATATTTTGTTTTTGGATTGCTCTGCGTACCAGTACATCTATATTAACTCCCCTATATTTCAGGATCTGAGGCACAGTCCCGGGGTCCCGTTAAGCAGTAGAATTGTTTGGTCAGAAGTTGCAGTTGTTGAGCCTCCCTTATTTCGGAAGGCCTAGTTATGAGTTATTGTTATTTTATTTTGATTCATGGTCTGACTGGGGGCCTTTTCCCAGCTTTATTACGTATGTTGTTTCTTGTATTGTTAGAGATTTCGCGGACTAGTGTCGTGTGTTTTAAATGTTAAGAACTCATTTTGAAATTGTTCAATTGAACTAAGAGATTGACCATGTTTTCGTATGTTAATATTCCATATTTCTTTACTTTTTATGAACGTTGTGTATGATTACCAGATAGAAAAGGACGCTCGGGCCTTCGGGATGTCCGTCACGGCCAGGGCCTCAGTTCGGATCGTGAAAGTTAATGTGTCAAATTTTCTCATCTTTGAAATTGACAAATGTCACTTTTTGAATAGCTAATCAAACTTAGTATGCATTTCCGGACTGATTAAACTTTAGCCATATTTTAATTGTGACACATTACTTGGATTAGTTCAGAATCTTTGGTCCAACATTTCAAAACCCAGGCATAAGAAGTTTGAGCAGATTTGTTATGTCCCACAATTTTTTCCTGAATTGTTTTACGAGTAATACACCAAATCAGATCAATTATCTTTTAACACGATATTCACCTTTGTCTATTTTCTTCTGTTCCCTTCTTTTTGCAGCAAGACTGTCTAACGGGCCGGTCCGGGTCAACCCGGAACCGGCCCCCTCTCTCTAACCGGGTTACGGGCCGGTTTTGGCCTTAACCGGGCCGGGCCGGGCCGCACAGTAAAAAAAATAAAACCCACCCGGAACCGGCCCACTTAACCCAATCCGGTCAAACCCGCTAAAACCCGGTCAAACCCGGTCAAACCCGGATAAAAACCGGTCAAATATACACTATATATACGCTATATACACAATCTATACATTAAATATACACTTCTATAGAAGATATATACAATGTATACATTAAATATACACTTCTATAGAAGATATATACACGTGTATACATTAAATATACACTTCTATAGAAGATATATACACGTGTATACATTAAATATACACTTCTATAGAAGATATACATAATGTATACATTAAATATACACTTCTATAGAAGATATATACACGTGTATACATTAAATATACACTTCTATATAAGATATATAAACATATACACATGTATACATTAAATATACAGTTGTATAGAAGATATTAAAACTTTAAAATTTAAATTGATAAATAAAAAAAAATAAAAAACAACGACTAAGGAGTGAATGAATTTGTGGAATTTTATTGATTGCAAAATGATCCAAAATTTATAATTTACATGAATGAAAAATCTATAAATTATGCATCATTTTTTCCAACTCATTCATGTTAATATTAATTGGAATTTGCATAGGATAGTCGAAGTCAACGGGGGCAAACCCATGCATTGGACTTGATTCTGTTGAGTTCTCCCGTGAAGTCATAATTTCTTCAAGTTTGAGGTCGTCGCTTGGCTCTGGTTCCATTCCTTGGTTTCTTCTTTCTGCTCTAATCCAATCTCTAAGGCAAACTAAAACATTCATTGCGTTGCTTCCCAATGAGTGTCGGTTGTCTCCAAGCTGCTGTCGTCCCTGACTGAAGGCGCTCTCTGATGCAACGGTTGACATTGGAACATTCAAGATATCTCTGGCTAATCTTGAAAGTACAGGATATTGTGATTCATTATTCCTCCACCAATCCAGCGAGTTGATCCGTCGTCTGCGATCCTCTGGTGGCGTCCGCAGATAATATTTTAGCTCTTCTGGATAAGTTGATGTGTAAGCTCTCTCATCCACACTGTTCCAACAAGTTAAATCATAAAACGAATCAGGAAAACCACTATGTGCCGGCCTTTTAGAAGATGATGGCTCCTCGGGAGGATGAGGAGCGACAGTTGGACTGATATTTGTAGGTACGGCTGAATCAAATAAATCAGCATAGTGATTATATAATTTTTCTATATAATCTTTTGCATCAGCCGTAGCCGTCCACAAATCAGGTTGCTCTTGTTCAGACTCACGGTTAGTATTTATTTCTAAGTTAGCATAAATAAGAGTACTAAAGTGACACATATGATTAAATTTCATGCACGGATTTAACATAGCACCAACCAAGTAAATAGGGGGAATCGGGAAGAAATATTTTTTAAATTTCGTAAACACAGCGCCAACAGCTTCTTTATAACCTTCTTTATTTTTATATTGTTGGAGCAAACCAGAAATATCGGCTATATATGCCAAAATATTACAAACAGTAGGATAGTATGCACCGGAAAATTCAACCGTAGCTACATAAAATTTTTCTAAAAACTTAACAAAATCATTAATTATAACCCAATCAGAATTATGTAACATGCAATCAGCAGAATCAGCAAAAGAACCACAGTGTTGGTTAAAAGTTAGTGTAATAGAAATTCTATATTTATAACAAGTTTTTAAAAATTCATACGTAGAATTCCATCTAATATCAATTTCCTCAGGCATTAAAATCGGTGTAAGTCCATTTTCTTGACATTTAACTTTAAATTCTTTAATTCTCGCTCTACGATTATTTCCTTGAATGAAACCTACGGCAAGACGAATTTTTTCAATATAAACCTCAAAAAAGTCAAGACCATCTTTTACAATTAAATTATAGATATGACATGCACACTTAATATGGAAAATTTCAGGAAAGGGTGGAGATAACGTAGATTTTATTTTTGTTATAGCATTCTTGTTGTTAGAAGCATTATCAAAAGCAATACATAAAATTTTATTTTCTATACCATAATATCCGGCAATTTTAATAATAGAATCAGCAATAAATTGTCCAGTATGTTTGCGATCTTCATCATATAAAAAAGCAAGAATACGTTTTTGCATTATGAAATTACTATCCATCCAATGACAAGTAACGGTTAAATAATCATTTTTATTAACAGCACGACCAAGATCAGAAGTTAGGGACAATCTACATTGAATATTTTTTAAGAATGTTGATAAATAAAAACAATATTGTGAATGGAGTTTAAAAATATCAGACCGACAAGTAGTTCTAGGAATACCATTAAACATAGGATTATAAATTGCTTGTATATAACGGATAAAAGCATCAGAAGAAGGAAAAGTAAAAGACAAACAACCCACAGCTACCATTTTAGCTATTTCTTCCCGGTCCCTCAATTTATTATACTTTTTCGCTACTTGACCGGTTGTTGGGTCCATTCTAGTTTGCGTTGACCCACCAACATCCCCACCACCTTTTGCAATATTTAACTCTCTTTTGTGATCTTCAGCTATATGTCTCATTAACGTACCCGTACCCCCTTGCTTACCGACACTTCTATGCTTATATATTTGTTGACAAATATTGCACTTCACCTCAATATCTGATATACGTTCAAAAAATTGCCATGCAATACTAGTTCTTTTACGGGGTTTTGGGGCACTGGGAGGACGGGAAGGGAGATTAACTGATTCAGATCTAGCGTTAGCATCTCCTGCTGCGGGTGTTTCAGCAATATTTTCATCATCTTCGTCTACATTAACTGCATCTACTTCATTTTCTTCTTCTATACCGTAATTTTCTTGAAATTCTACATAATCCATATCGTGAGCACCTACACCTATTTCTTCCTCAAAAGGTGTACCAAGCGGTACCGGAGGCGAAGTCACACGGGTATATCTATTACTTGAACTACCTCTACCGCTAATAATTCGTTTTTTACTACCACTACCGCTTCCGGGACAAAAATTTTTAACACCTTT
The DNA here is from genome assembly GCA_030864225.1 of Capsicum baccatum var. pendulum. Taxonomy (NCBI): domain Eukaryota; kingdom Viridiplantae; phylum Streptophyta; class Magnoliopsida; order Solanales; family Solanaceae; genus Capsicum; species Capsicum baccatum. Next base: position 203,426,788 of record CM061559.1, on the reverse strand, counting down.
AGCAGCGAGGTTTTTTAATTTATCCATAATATAAATTAAATTAAACTAAAAATATTCAAAATACACAAATATAATAAAATTAAATATTAAACAATTAATACAATAAATAAAAATTAAACGTAAGAGATGGAACGACAATACCAAATTTTGGAAGTATCCGAAGATTGCGACTTTAGAAACTTCCTCTCTTACTTTGTAAACGAAAAATTAAAAAATTAAAGTGAACACTTTAAGAAATTAAATATATTGAATATTTGAGAATTGAGAATTGAGATTTGAGAGAGAATGAGATTTGAGAGAGTGAAAAATTGTGTAAGAAATGATTTGAAGTTGTAGGGTATTTATAGATTTATTTTGAGGATTAAAAAATATTTTATATATTTTTTTTTTTTAATCAAATGGGCCCAAACTAGCCGTTTGGACCCAAAAACGGTAATATTACCGTTGGGCCAACGGCTAGTTTGGCCCAAGACATTAAAAATATTTTATTTTTTTTTTAATTTTTTGGGTTACCGGGCCGGGCCGGGCCGGTTAACCGGCGGGCCTGGACCGGGTTGGTCCGGACCGGGTTAACCGGGCCCAATTTTAAAAAAAAAACGGACCGGGACCCGGTACCCTAAAGCCCTAGGGCTTTCCGGGCCGGATCAAACTGGTCCGGTTTGGTGTTTCGGGCCGGGTCGGGCCGGGTCAGGCCGACCCGTTTGACACCTTTATTCTGCAGAATACCCAAACTTTTGATAAAAGATGTTCCCTTCGAGCGTCGTCCCATTTTATTGATTACCTTACTATAAATATATATTTCAAATTACATATTCAATTAATAAATTAAGACAAAATTAATTGAATTTTTTATTTTACCCAACAATTAACATTCGTTGGAATATTAAATTAATTTATTAGTTCCCAAACATTCTTTTTTCAAAGAATTCTCTCATCTATATCAAGGAGTTCATTTCAAGAAGTATTAATATAAGAATTATTTAACAGAACGAGTACACACACGAAGATAAAAAATTTCACTTGAAATGTTTTCAAAATTTTTAGTTTGAAAAAGAACATCGAAGAAAAAATAAGTTCAAGGACTATAGTAATGTTCATACGTAGCAAATGTGAAACAATTCCAATCTGAGAAAGTTCCAATGATACTCTATTCATATGTCTTATGTTGTTCCATTAATGTGAAAATATTTTCCATTTTTGATCTTGATATCCATTAATCTGGACAAAGGATTAATTAATAAAATTAACCATCTTATTTATAATTTAATAAGTATGGTGTAAAATGAAAAGTTGTCAACTAAAATGGTGTCTTTTGTTCTCTGCAGTTGCTTTCAAGGTAATTTGGTTGTTTGGTACTCCCTCCATTTCATCATGCTTGACCCCTGAGCAGACGAAATCTTTACTTAGAAGTGTATTTTACTAATTTAACCTTATTAGTATTGTCTTGGAACTCTAATTTAACTACTACTTTTTATAGTTAGAAATAGAAAAATATAATAAACTTTCAATTATTCTAAGTATGGAGGTCAAATAGAATATAACGGAAGAGTAAAAAAAATAATAAAATTCTTTTGATTTCACAAATTACACAATTAAAGTGAAACAACAATTTTTAGTATAGAGTCCACGGAGGGAGTAGAAAATATTTTTGTCATGGTGCGTCACTCATGTCCTCAGTGTTGGTCATTAGTTGGATGATAAATTGGGTTCTACTTCCAAGTTCTTTTGTCATTGGGAACCGGACTCAAAAGTGTTTAGACTTTAGAGTACCATAATTTCCATTGTGTTGGACTTATGGATGGTAAATGGGGAAGGGTGGGTAAGGGTCAAACCCACGTAAACCTGCAAACACTTTGTCCCGCCTTGCCCTGCTAGCATAATTTATTGTTTCATCCCACAACCCATAATTTGCTATCTTTTTTTTTTTTGGTAAATAAATGGATTTTATTACCAAGTAGACTTTATAAAGCAGAAAAAAATACAGGTTTGAACAGCTGCCCGACTTATACAACAACTACTCTAGTTTATTTCCTTATGCTACTACAAATCTATTTAGAGCAGCATACAGGCCAAACACTAAGTCATCTAGGATACCAATCAAGCACCTGTAAGATTGCAGCCAATTTTGTCTTTGTTCTTCCTTGAATGTGAACCTCTTGAACTATTTTTTCCACTATCACTGCACTATTAGTGCTCTTACCTTGAAAGATCCTATGATTCCTCTCCTACCAGATGTAGTAGATGTTGGCTGCTAAAGCAATTCTATACACACAGCTTTTGGCAGTTTGCCTTTTTAGTGTATAGCTGCCTATCTTTGTTCCTCTACTCATGAAATGAAAAGGGGCACTTGAAATGAAAAAGGGCACTTGAAAAAAAAATGCTCAATATTCTTATGTTCATTATAACACAATACATACCCTACATATTCCATACAACGTAATGAAGCCAATTTTTCCCTTATTAGAAGCCTGTCTTGAATGGCCAATTAGAAGATGAATAGCTATCTTAGACAAGCAGCATTACTTCAATACATCTTCCTCCACTCCACTTTCTGATACTGGCCCCTCATCAATTCATACACATGTTTAATAGAGAATTTATCTAGGTATTTCACTATACTTTCAGTCCATCCTATAGCTTCAAAGTACTTGAGAGCTTTCAGTATTTTCCTCACCATCCATGAGACTTGGGGAGCTAAAGCATCCTATATTCTTCCTTGTTTTCCATAATACATGTGAATCCATTATACCCATAACCTATCATTCTTCTTACTCAAGCTTCATAAGAGCTTGCAAATAGTAGTTTTATTCCAGCTTCATAAGAGCTTGCAAATAGTAGTTTTATTCCATTCTTAAATACTTAGTAGATTTATATCCTCAATAGTCTTTGGGCTACAAAGTTGATCCCAGGCAACCAGAGCTTTCGGATATGTCTACACCACCGGTCCACAAGAATCTTCTACATAATGACTCAATGTACTTAATCATTTGTTTTAGCAACATGACTACTTGTGACCAGAAAACTTGAATGTCAAAAAGAAAACTCTTAATCAATTTGACCCTACCAGCATAAGAGAATCTGTTTCCTCCCCACTATCTTATCAATCAAAGGCTAATATTGGACTATTGAAATTTTCTTTGTACTGAGAGGAACTCCCAAGCATCTGAATGGTATAGACTCTTGAGAGAAATCTAGCATCTGTAATATAGTTTACTGCACTTTAGTAGTGACACCACCAAAATAGATAGCACTCTTATCTACATTTGCTTCTAGTCCAAAAGCTACTGAAAATTCTTTGAACAAGCCATAAAGCAATCTCACGTAGCTAAGATCCCTTCTACTAAATAACAACAGGTTATCAGCAAAACTTAAGTGCACCGCTTGCATTTTGGCACACTTTGGGTGATACTTAAAACCTAGGGTTTGCCTTAGTTTCTTAAGCAATTTGATGTAATACTCTATATCTAGGACTAATAGATAAGGTGACAAAGGATCAGCTTGTCTTGGTCTTTTATTGGCCTTAAAAGGGGAACTAGAATAGCCATTAATCAGGATAGAGTAGGAAACAATACTAATACATTGAAAAATCCAGTCCACAAACACTCTAGGAAACATTAATTGATCCATAACCTATCTCAAATAGCCCTATTCTACTGAATCATATGTTTTTCTCATGTCTACTTACAACATACATCTGGGTGATATCCCTTTTCTCCAATATCCCTTTACCAACTTATTACTCAAAATTATATTATTGTTGATTAACCTTCCAGGCACAAATACAGACCGACTCTTATCTATTATACTATCCATGATAGGTTGCATTCTATTAGAAAGTACCTTGGAGATAATTTTATACAATAAAGTGCAATAGGATATTAGTCTATACCCTAAGATTTTTGAAGGATGAGTAGTTTTGGGATCAATGTCACAGTGGTACAATTTAAAGCTTTATATATTTTACCTGTTGAGAGGATCTTTTTCACAGCCTCAATAATCGCATTTTCCATTGTTGGCCACACTTTTTTAAAGAAAAATGCATTAAATCTATCACATTTTGGAGCTTTGCTATGATTAATCCCCTCCAAAGGCTAAGCTATCTCTTCTCGTGTAACATCTACTATTAGTTGAGCCTGTTATCCTCTATCTAATCAAGGACCATCTCTCATTAAGATGGGATTCACTGTTTGGAGTTGAATGGCATAAGACCCTGACTGCTTCTTATAAAACCCATAACCTCTTTATCTATGCCACTTCTGGTAGTAATGTTAGTCCATTATCATTAACCAACCTGGTGATCCTATTCTAAGCCAACCTATTCTTTAAACTAGCATTGAACTAGGAGGTGTTACCATCTTTTAATTATAGTCACTGCACTTTGAACTTTTATTTCATGATGTTTTCCCCTATGTTCGACTATTTTTTCAACTGTTTTTACCTCTTTTGTAGATTCAAGTAAGCTAGTTGGTTGCCCTGGTTGTTACATAGAAAGTTGGATGTCCTATAGATACTTTCTCCACATACTGATTTTATTCTTACTCGTTGATATTCAGTAGTATTATGCTATTTCAAACCTTTCTTCGTATTTTTAAGTTTTTGCCACACTCTAGCCAACCCATTTTCTCTTTGTGGCCTCTACCATGCAGACTTCACAATATGCTAAAACTACTCATGCTCAGCTAAGTGATTTAAGAATTTAAATGGTTTAGGTCTGATGTCAACCTCTTGAGAAAAATTAATGTTGAGTGGTGAGTGATCAGAACATCTTGGGCTCATAATCAATACCTCCATGTTAGGCATATTTAGCATACATATAGTGTTAACTAGAGCCAAGTCTATTCTGCTATAGGTATGGTTGTTTGTCCATGTAAACTTTCTACCAATGTGCTTCGGAGTAGTCATGCTTATGACCCTCAAGAACTCATCAAAATCTATTATCTTGACCTCATGTACAACATCTCCCACTAATCTATCTTTACTCCTAAAAAAAGTTGTTACTAGCCAAGGGTCTGGCTGTGCTGAATGTAATCTTCTGCGTTGTGACAATAAGTTACGTCTATCTACTATAGTGTGGAGTGAATAAATAATGGTAAAGTTAAACTTAAGTTGCATATCTTTACTCATCACCATTGTACGGATAATTTTCTTTGATCAAGTCTACATTTCCATAGGATGAAAAATTATATAAAAAAGGTCATTGTCAACATTTTGCCTTTTCCTTTATGGTGAACAACATTTGTAATAGTAACTCAAAATACAAAATGCTACCAAACTACTTTGAAATCGTTCATGATAGTGTTGATAATGTGTATCCAATATTTGGTGAAAATGAATGTTATGTTTTGTGTGTTGGATTGTATTTTGAGCATCTCCAAGTATCATTTATAGGTTAAGTATGGATTATAGAATGTGTAATTAGCTCTCTGTACTTTTTTTACCTGCTAAAAAATTTAATACTAAATTATAAAAAAGTAAATTAAAAATTTAATACTATTTCATTTATTTTTGTTTTGTATAAACTTGCAACCTATCCTGCATCAGCTGTATAAACTTGCAACCTATCCTGCATCAGCTTTAAAATAATTATTTTAACTTGCCCTACCCCGTTTTCATTCCTTCTCAATACTTTCTATTCACCTCCTGGTAAATCAAATATTTTTCTCGATATAAATTAGTTTCAGTTGAAGTTATACTTCAAGACTAAGCCCTAGGAAACCAACAAATCTCAACCTTCTCCTACAACCTATGGTATAATACCTGGTGCTCGACCATGACTTTGCCTCAGACACCCGACAAGGAATCATACCCTAGAACCATCATTAGCTCTAGGTCTATTCCACTTTCTCTGAAACACCCAAGATCTTGGCCTTGCAAAAAAACTTTTGGGTTTTGAGCATGTTGTCCAAGATACAATTGGACAAGGTTATATCCACTCTCCCCTCCCCTGTCGTACCTTGAGTAGCCTAGGATGGTGGTATTTTGTCCCCTATACGAGTGACCCCTCCTCAATCGTACCCTAATTATATGAGTCATAACTAGATGAGTCGTATGGAGTAAGGTCTTAGCTTGTTGTGTACTATTTTTATTATGAGTGGAGAATATGAATTAGGGGTGAGTCATACTCTTTCGATATAACTCAAGGGTGTATGGTCATAACCTTAACAGTGTGTGTGACCTAGGAGAAGCATAGGGTATGATTTAGGGTACCACTCGTACCCTGGAGTATGGTTCTCTTAGTAAGTCGTATGGTGAGTTGAACCCCTGGATGGGTCCATTTTCAAGCTTTTAACTAAGGGCCTTGTGGTTATTTCCTACACCCTAAACCTAAATCCCTTTACTATATAAGTGTAAATGGACTTCTTAAACACATTTTTATATGGATCTAACATCCTAATCAAAGTTCTTGAAATAAGATTGGAGTCTAGGGTTTGAAGGGTGCTCATCTAGAGGCAAGAAGAGTCAAGTTTTTCTTGGTGGATCATCTTGTTTAAGGCATATAACTCTTCCCATTATTAAATAACTCTAAGCCCATGTATTTTACACTTGGAATAGTAAGTGTACATGGTAATTTTGAAATCAAATAAAAAGGGTTTTGTGGGTGCTTGTTGTATGTGGTTTAACATGAGGGTCTTAAGTAACCCTAATGTTGATGATTTCTACCTTGAAATAGCCTTCTTAAAGGTATGCATAAAAGGTGTTTGTGAAAATATCTAAGTGAATTGTCTAGTTATATGTTGGTGATGAATTAAATTAAGACAATGGTCCAATAAGCATGAATGATTGATAAATGATGTTGTGAAGGTATTGTGATCCATGTATTGTAAAATTGATGACCTTATTGGTAGATGGATAATAAGGGATTAAAGTTCCTAATTATGAATGTGAATTTAAATAGTGGGTTAAACTAAAATGTGGAGAGAATGTGGTATAAGCTTGCTAATGAAATGTGAATAGTTATGTGGGTCTTGATGATAGTAAATTAAAGTGATGTTGAATTAAATCAAGGCATTTATTCCATCGGGGTGGCTAGTGGTTAAATAGTTTTGTGAAGGTCAAATATGTATCTATGGTATTAGTCTAGTGGAAATGAACGAGACAAGATGTTGTTAACAAATATGAACATTTGGTAAATGTTTTATAGAGGCCTTTTTGGCCATGCGGGGAGTAAAGGGATGTCTTTGATAGTTGGTTGGCTAAATGGGTCATAGTCCCTAAAATATGCAATTGAATTATGTTTGAATAAAAAGGTGTGTATAAGAATAGTAATTAGGAATGATTGGTTCGTAGAGGTCTTGGTGAGCATAAATGAATTCGCATCGTGTTGTGAACTAAGGCCTTGGGCCTATTTATATGATTAATGGTTAATTTGGGTTAGCAAAGACCATGTGGTGGTCTATGGTGTTGATATGTAGCCTTGGTGGCTAGAATTACTTAAATGGGTTCGAGTCCTTACATGTTGAATGGTATGGATGTTGATACGTGATTAAGTAGGGCTAGAGTCCAAATGTTAATTATTGATGATATAAGACGTGTGTTGGTTTGTGGTCCAGTCCACTTACCATAGGAGGTGTGCCGATTTGTGGTCTGAGTCCCCTCAATGTGGGAGTTGGTTCATGGTCCAAGTTTACTTACCATATGAGGCATATTGGTTTATGGTCCAAGTCCACTTACAATGCAAGGTGTGTTGGTTTTTCATCCGAGTCTACTTACCGTAGGAGGTGTGCCGATTTTTGGTTTGAGTCCACTCACTGTGGGAGTTGGTTCGTGGTCCAAGTCCACTTACCCTATGAGGCATATTGATTTGTGGTTTAAGTTCACTTATCATACAAGGCATGTTGGTTTATGGTCAAAGTCCACTTACAATATCAGGCATGTCGGTTTGTAGTTCATATCCACTTACCATAGTAATATGTAGGCGTGTGGCTCATGTACACATATCATATAAGATGTGTTGGTTCAAGGTTTGTTTTCTCTTTCCTATTGTAATGTAGAAACCCTATATGGTTAAAATGTAAGGTTGGGAAGTCCTTCGTTCCATGACTCATGAATGAATGATTCGAGAATGTATGTTATAACTTGTTTCATAGTTTTGCACGTTGTGTTACTATATGTACACGTATCTTCATATATTCCTATACTTATGTACATGTGATCGTATATGATGGTTTGACATGGATTTGAACAAATTTACTATTTTATCTTATCCTTGGGTTACATGCTAGCGCTCCAACCGCTAACCATCTCGAGATGCTATGTCCCCACGCGACATAGGGGACAGAGCTTTATCTTTTTTTCCTGCACAGTAACCAAGTGTTCGGGTAGATCGTGTGTGACATTGAAATGGTAGGCTTTCATTCTTTAGAAGGCACATATTTCATAGTCTCTTTACCTTATGTCTTAGACTTGATATTTGCTATTGTCGGGGGCATATCCCGACATATGTTCATATATTTAGACTTTGAAGTTGTATAAAGGTAATGTGGATAACTGTGGACTTGGGTATATTGGCACGGTTGACACAAATAAAATGCTAGATATTGTTTAAGTTTTGACTATTAACCTTATGTTTTTGCTATCCTATAATAAGGTCGGTATTCCCTGACCGTTGTGGTTATTGTGATAATGATTAGGTTGGGTTATCAGGGCGACCTATGATTCATGTGCGCTTGAGGTGCCCCTATGACATGGCCTGATTTCGGGGCATGTCGTCCCCCTCCTATGGCTAATAGACTTAGGCCTATGTGTTACACTAATTAGCTAGATAGAAATAGCAATCGTCATGTCAACAAATCCTATTATACTGACAGTTAGTTAGTTAGTTAGTTGGATAGTCTGTTATTTATTATTTTTCCATTGGATTACTATTCACCCAAAGTTAGTTGTTCAAAAAGTTAGAGGGGAGTTAGGAAGAATGTGCCATGCTAATATGTATATAAAGAAGTTAAGTGTACTAGAAATATTAGCAATATAATTTATTTATTTCTCTTCTCTCAATCTCTATTTTCTCTTCTTCCTAATTCTTCATTCTTCTTGAATTGTTCTTCAATAATTCTTCCCAAATCCTTGAATAGTGATTCTAGTAATTGGGTAACATTGGTATCAGAGCTTTTTCATTCTTTGGCAATAATACCAAAAAATACTATGGCAAATAACGGGTCTTCTAGTAGTGAAATGAGTGAATTGAGAGAAATAATTGGAATGTGATGGTTTGAAGATGAAAAATGTGGTGGTACAAATGATGAAAAAAATCATGTGCAAATAAAGAAGTATAAAAGGCTAAATAATGCAAGTACAGTGGAACAAATACAAGAAAAAGGATGGCTCACATGGTCCATTAACACTAGTTCAACTTGCAGTTTAAGAGATGATGTTCATTGACTTTGATGACATAAGAAATGTAAGATAATGAAATTATGATGTTTAATCAAGACATCGATTCTGTCATACTAAAGAATACCAAAATTAGGTGCATCCTTATAATGAAAGGATTTAAAGAGGAAGGTGGCTAAGGTGACCGGGTAGGAATGGAATTTCTCAAATAGGTCTCCAAGAAGGAGTGAAATTCCTCTGAAGAAAAAGCAGGCCGACTTAAAAGAAGAAAAGGTCAACACTTATAAATACACAATAGCTTCTACAAGTCATTTGCAACCTCATAACAAGCAAAGGCAATATCATAGATTGAGAATTGAGGTATTGTGTGAAGGACTAGAAGGAACAAGGCGATACATAGCAGAGTTTAGCTTAATTGTATTAGAGTTATTCATTGAGATGTAATCATTCTGATTTTAGAGTTTCAATGTGTTATAAACTGGAATAGGTGTTGGTCATCAAGATTGGGATAACTTGAAGACTTGGGAACACTAGCCAAGGGTGGTTTGTGAGATCTTAGGAATTAGAGTTCATAATTTCTTTTGATTACAGAGTTTGTACATGTTGTATGAGTGGCTCATTATTTTAGTGAATTTGGTGGTAATTCTTCTAAAGGTGCAGGTCCTAGTTTGTGAGTGATGATAGGCGATATTACGCGCCTATATCAATATATTTTGCCCATTTTGTGCCATGTTTTGAGAACAAATTATATATTTCATGCACTTTTAGTCCTTTTTCCTGTAAGTGAGCTACCAAACATGATTAGCAAAGTTTCAGGTATAAATGATGCAGAAATCAGCATTTTATGGCTTACTTGACCCCAAAGAAAGCTCACGAAGGAAGGAACGTAAGATTGGACGCCTAAAGGACCAAAGGTGATGCATGGAAAATCTGTCCCGGGCTAAAACAGCATTTCTGAAGACTTTGGGGACTTGCAGTAACTTATTTGGATTAGGATAATAATACATTAACCTAGTACAATTGGGTTAAGTATTTCATTAGTTTATTTGGATTTGGATAATGTTACATTAACCTAGTACAATTTGGTTAAGTATTTCATTAGCTTAGTAGGATTTGGTTAAGTATTTCATTAGCTTAGTAGGATTAGGATTTAGGTATTATAAATACCCTATCATGCTATACATCTTCTGACAATCCTCCCTTAGTGGAGAGATACATTCTACTTCTCAATTACAACTCTTCTAATCTTCCCATTAATTCTATTTTTCTTCTTCTATTCATCTATTCAATTCTTAATTTCCGCAACAAGAGAAACGTTACTTTGCTAAGGAATTCACGCCTCACGCCTACCACTTGTGCTACACGACAATCATCAATCTTGTGGTATAATAACAACAATGCAAATTGTGATTTCCTTCGCATTCATGGGTAACTAAACTTCTCTATTGGGGTTATGGAAGCCGTATGAGATACTATCTATTGCTGTGAGTTTATGAGTTCGTGACACGTATGCTGCTTATATCATTATTCTCTTCATCTTAATGCAAATTCTTGTGGCTGCAGACGCATAGAATAACGCCAGTATAACATTTAACTTATTCGAAAGAAAGGTTATCTGTCTGGAAAAGAGATAATGTCAAGGTAGTAGGACACCCTTTCCTATTAAAAAGCTAGTGCCGTAACTAGACTAACCTCTTGGAGAATTCGTACCGTTAGACACTCTTTAAGCTCGAAAGAGTTAAAGTGAAATAATCCTTGAATAGGTCGAAAGAAGCCTGGATTTACCATCGAATACAATTCTCTATAAGCACATGCATGTCACAATTCTACACACTCATAGCCAATAGAGACGTATAACTCAGAAGGTGGACATAACCCCAATGCTTCAATTCTCATTGTTTACAACTCACGTAACATTCTTTCTTTTTATTTTCAGCTTTTATTTTGATACTTTATTTAAATTACTTGCACGACAAGAATCCTCCCTCTTACGAGACTTGCACCAAAAGTTTAGTAATTTTGCTTACTTGTTGGCCAAGCTATTCCCTGTGGGATCGACACCCAACCCAGGTTGGGTTCTATATTTGCTAACGACCGCTTTACACTCCTACGAGAGATGTAGATTGAGCGTTATCAAAAATTGGCGCCGTTGCCGGGGAATACGAGTGTCAATCAAGTTTGTGATAATTACTAGACCCTTTGGTCAAAGATTCTCGTACTTTTACTTTCAGTTTTTGTTTTTGTTTACTGCAGGTTTTTATTCAGTGCATGCCCCATATTAGATGTTCTGGTCAACCGTTATTACCTATCAATCTTGAACCACAACGCATTGGAAGAATGGAAGCATAAGCAGAAATCGAAAGGATGGCTGCTCAACAGGAACAAGCAAGATTGGCTGCCCTTGCCGCTGCCCATATACACCAACAAAACATTGATAACCCTGGGCGAGCAACAAATCCTGACGATGAGGATTTAGGTGATGACGAGTTACTAAACCCTAGGTGTGATGCTGAAATTATAACACCTGCCAACCGAAGAGGTCGACAAGCTCGGTTTAGGTATGATCGCCAACCTTTGCAGCCAGCTTTCGACGATGATGATGATGATCTTGATGGTGCCGGAGCCACTGGGGCCATAATTCCACCACCATTAGCGCCCGGAGCCAAGTTCAACATCACAAGCACCATGATTCAGTTATTGCAACTCAAGGGATTATTTGGTGGACTAGCAGGCGATGATCCGAATATGCATCTCATCAACTTTATTTCTACATGCAAGTCATTTGACAATCCTGGTGTTGGTCAGAATGCAATTCGATTACGTCTATTTCCATTGTCTCTGTCTGGGGAGGCAACACTATGGTTGAATGGGCTGACTCCTGATTCTATTACAAATTGGAGGCAATTGAGAGACACTTTCCTAGAAAGATTCTTTCCGCCATCCAAGAGGGCGCAATTGAGAGATGAAATCAGCAACTTTCATTAGTTTCCCACTGAATCTCTTCATGAAACATGGGAGAGGTTCAAGACAAAGCTAGAGAGGTGCCCAAACCATCACATGACCAATGTTCACCTAATGGAGATCTTATATAGAGCCTTGAATTCAATAACTAAACCAGTGGTGGATAATGCAGCTGGAGGATCTTTCATGGACCTCACCTTTGGTCAAGCAAGCAATATGCTAGATCGTATGACGAAACAAAGTAGAGCTTGGCATACCAGGGATTCTAAGGTAGCAAGCCCCACTTTATCTATTGGCATGATTGCAGACCAAAGAAGAAGAGAAGAAGAATGTGATCAAGATATGGCGCATTTGAAAACACAAATGGATCTTCTTACAAAGAATTTATTATCAAGGAAGACCGAAAAAGTGAAAGCTAATGCGTCAAAAGGAAAAGACGAATCTGATTCGGAAGATGAGGCCAACTACTTGAACAATCAGGGGGGTTTCCGCGGGAATGCCCAAGGAAACCAAGGTCGGAACTATTATGATAAATCTGGAAACAAGGACCAAGGTAGTTGGAAGAACAAGAATGAAAAGAGTGGTTTGTACATTCCCCTTGGTAGACGTGACACCACCACATCTAATTCTGGAAGTATGGAAGACATGATGGCTAAATTATTGAAAGAAGTGGAAGCAACGAGCGCGGGAGTAACGGAGGTAATCAATGATTTGTCCTCCATGAAACAATTAGTTGATTCACATTCCACTTCTATCAAGCAAATAGAGCAGCAATTGAGCCAACTTTCAGCAGCACTCAATCAAAGAAAGGCCGGCACTTTACCTAGCGATACTGTGCAAAACCCAAGGAATGATGGGTCATGCATGGCCATCACTACCAGAAGTGGTAAGGTGCTGGAAACTTCAGCAAAAGGCAAGCAAGTGGTTGACGAAGTTGCTGACATGGATGACAACGCAAAAGGTAAAAATGTCGCAGCTACTACTCTTGACATCAAGGACGCCACCTCCAGCACGGTGCAGCCTGAAAAAGTGGAAAAACGGAAGCAAGAGGAGAAGAAAGCCGTGGAAAGAACACTTCCATATCCACCACCACCTTTTCCCCAAAGATTGAAGAAGGTGGAGGATGACACAAAGTTCAGCAAATTCATGACTATGTTGAAACAGCTGACCATTAATGTTCCATTAATGGAGGCACTTGAACAAATGCCGGGGTATGCGAAGTTGATGAAGGATCTTTTGACTAAGAAGCGGGCAGCAAGTTATGAGTTGAGAGAATATGTGCATCATTGTAGTGCAATTGCTACCCGATCGATAGTTCAGAAGAAGGCCGACCCCGGAGCTTTCACTATTCCTTAAACCGTTGGATCTTTGAATTTTGCCAAAGCATTATGTGATTTAGGATCCAGCATCAATTTGATGTCATTATCGATCTACAAGAAGTTGGGGTTGGGTGATCCTACTCCAACCAATATGAGGCTCGTCATGGTGGATAGGTCGGTAAAATGACCTGTTGGTATTCTATGTGATGTATTGGTAAAGGTTTCTTCATTCATATTTCCATCAGACTTTGTTATTTTGGATTGTGAAGCAGACTCAGAAGTTCCCATAATCCTGGGACGTCCTTTTCTTGCAACCGGAAGTGTGCTTATTGACATGAAAGATAATGAGCTTTTGTTTCGAATTAATGACGAAGCAGTACGGTTTGATATATGCAAAGCCATGAAGCAGCCCAGCGATATGAATGAGTTATCTGTAGCTGATGTTCATCAAGAGGATATAAAAGCATTATCTATAGAGAAACAGCCTACTGTTGAGCCATTGTCTGCTGCGCCACTGAATGTTGAGCATGAGGATAATGAAGATTATGAAGAACTTATGGGTGATCTAACAGAAATAGAGTCTTATACTCCTAAACAACCGGATTGTGATCTCAAGAATCAACCAACAGCGAAGACTCCCATTGATGATCCACCAATGCTAGAATCGCAAGAGCTCCCCGATTATCTAAGGTATGTGTTCTTGGAAAGTAGAAATATACTTCCAGAGAGTGCAGATAATTTAAGTGAACAACACGTAGAGGCTCTCATCTCTGCTCTGAAGAGATACAAGAGAGCTATGGGTTGGACTATTGATGATATAATTGGTGACTCTCCGAATAAACGTATAAGCCATCTCGAAAAAGATCACATGCCCACAGGTAAGCCTCATTGTCATCTAAATCCTTTCAGAAAACGATCCACCATTTACCTCGATGAAGTCTGAGTACTCGAGGTAACTATGTCGTGCCACGACAATAAATAAGGCGCTAGATGGGAGGCAACCCATCGTTTATCATTTTTCATTTATTGTTTATCGTTTTGTCTTTCTTTTGTTCTAGTACTTGTTTTGTTTTTGATAAATGAAAATCCAAAAATAAGAGTCGTGCCATGACCAAAACTAAGGCGCTTGCTGGGAGGCAACCCATCATACTAATTGTTTTCATTGGTTTTGAGCAAATATAGGTGCGAGGAGTGTTCAACGAGGAGATTGGTTTCACATGACGATTTGGACGTATTGTATGGAAAAGGTGGTAAGTTAGGTATAAGGATGCATAAGGTTATGGATTGAGCATTTCTCATGCCAAAATAGGCATCGAGGAAGGCTAGGCCTAGGTAAACTAGGCCACGAACAATGCATAACCTATACTATAGCCTAAGGCCTCGGAATTTAGTGTGCTATACACTATGCGCCGCCCATTCGCAAGTGTGCTATACACTATGCGCCGCCTATGGTATAGCATTAAGTCTCAGTATCTCATATGTTGTACATTATGCGGTGCATATGTCCCTAAATGCCATAGACTATGCGCCGCATATGCCCCTAAATGCCATACACTATGCGCCGCTTATACCATGACTATGCCAAGCATTATGCGCCGTATATAGGGCATTTTTGTCTCCAAAACCGTTTGTAAATGGGTCAAAACCCAACCCATTCTCTTCCTATATAAAGGGGACTTAGTCTTGAAACATAACCATATTAGAAATTGACCCAAAGGCGCCGCACATCCATCCAAATCATCTCAAAATTTCTCTTTTTGCTCTTCCAATTCACAAGAACATCTCCAAAGGCTTCAATCACGTAAGTACTCTTTTGTGCTTCATCCATTTTTTGTAAGTACTACGTTGCTATGCCTATTATGAATTGCTATATCTTGAAGAAGCATTGGTGATATTCATGTGTTTGAATTGCTGATACACAACCAAGTGAGTGAACATATACGTTAGGATGCTCTTAACTTGTTTCCAACTTGAATTTGATTTTGATGTATTGTCATACTCTTACGGAATTGCTATAGTCATTAACATTGCATAATCTTGTCACTTGAATACTTACATGTTGGAATGAATTGTTCATCGGAATAAGACTTATAGTTGTCTACCGACGTAGGCGGTTGTGATTATTGATAGATACTATACCTTGATGTAATCCCTATGTAGTAGTATTGATATAATCTTACATGCAAGTATTGCCAAGAGTACAAGAAGTATGACTCATTGATTTTATTGTTAGAATAGAGCACCTAAAACGTATGTCGATGAAGTTTGAGTAATCGACCACTTTCACTTCACTAGTTGGTGCCAACAACCTAAGTGTGGGGTGGTACCTCCACTGCTTGTTCATAGATTGTATCCATTGAGATGATGCTAACATGACTCTGTTGAGATCTCAGGTACAATGGCACCAAAAGGCAAGGCAAAGATAAGGTTACCATTTCACAAAAAGAGCAAGGAGAACCCTCCTCGATGCAAACACTTCGACTCACTCTTGGAATTAAATGGGATACTTATAAGGAACTTCTAAGGATGACGGCTCTAATGATGATTCCGATGCAAGGGGTATGACCCCAGACATAGAGAATGAGTTCGACTAACCAGGTTCTTCATATTTACTTTCCACTGAGGGCAGTGTCCCGTTTAAGTGTGGGGTGGCGGTATTGCATGCTATAATTCTCTATTTGCATCTATGTTTGTTTACTTTGTTTTTGTTTGTGTTTCGTTTTTAAGTTTTTTTAGTAGTAAAATTTTTTTTAGCTTCGCATGAAATTATTCTAATAGGCAGCATGAGATTATAACAAGAGTATGTGCTACAATTATGACTGTTGAGACGTTTAGGCTCTAGTTGTGACTCATTATGTGATATTGTGTGGTTCAATTCCTTCACTTGTTGGGTCGAGAGTCTATATTACTTCCAATCAAGTCGACCATGTGCCTTGTGTGTGTGAGATAATAGTATATTCTATGTTTGTGGCTGATGCTAGAACTTGCCTAGTATGTATGCAAAGCAAAAATAAGGAGTGTAAGTTTAGGAGATGATTTAGGCATTTATTTGGCAACCTACATATGTTTACCTTCGTTTTACCTACCCTTGGACATCATCCTAGTTAAACCCTTTTGAGCCTTTAGCCTATTTCTTTGACAACCTCGTGTGTAAGCCTAATCCATTTTTTTCAAGACCGTAATTTGATCCAAATTCCTAAGTGCTTTAAAGTGAAAAAGTCATGTGACAACATAAGAGGAAATTGGGTAAGTATGATGCTTTAAATTGTAATGGTGCTTGAATATGTTATGAAAAAAAAGAAAAGTGCTAGTATAAGAGGTATGTTGTGAAAAGAAAAAGGAAAAGAAAGCTGAAAAGTGAGTTATGCTTAAAATTGAAAAACAAAAGAGGAGAACAAGGGTGGTAGAATAAAAGAAAGAAGAAAGGTTGAAAGAAAAAAATGTCAATGATACAATGTGATGTATTAAAGTGTTTAGGAACTTAGTCACTATTTCTGGCCAAAATAGTCCTACCCGTCCCTTAGCCTACATTACAACCATCAAAAGACCTATTTGATCCTAATCTTAGCATTCTGACATTTAGTGGAGTATTACACTAAGGGCAATCCTATGGTCATCAGTTGCTGCATACGAATTCTTTGTGAGAGCGAGAGCAAGGATATTTTGATACCCATGTTTGAAAAATATGCTATACTTGTGAGTGACTATGGGTAATATATTATGAGACACACATGGTTGATGAGTTTTGGATAGTTGTGTATGATTCTTTGTGCCTTGACTTTTGAATATGAGTTAACCACCATCACGAGTCTATGCTAGAGGTTAAATGGTTTCTACTAATGATCGGAAAACTACTCTTTGTTGATAATTGTTGTGCTTGTCTTGATGAATGTTTTGTGTTGTTGCTGTGAAACCCTAAGTTGATGTTTAGAGGGACATGATATTTTGTTCGAGGACGAACAAAGCTGCAAGTGTGGGGTGTTGATGATAGGCGATATTACGCGCCTATATCAATATATTTTGCCCATTTTGTGCCATGTTTTGAGAACAAATTATATATTTCATACACTTTTAGTCGTTTTTCCTGTAAGTGAGCTACCAAACATGATTAGCAAAGTTTCAGGTATAAATGATGCAGAAAGCAGCATTTTATGGCTTACTTGACACCAAACAAAGCTCACGAAGGAAGGAACGTAAGATTGGACGCCTAAAGGACCAAAAGTGATGCATGGAAAATCTGTCCTGGGCTAAAACAGCATTTCTAAAGACTTTGGGGACTTGCAGTAACTTATTTGGATTAGGATAATAATACATTAACCTAGTACAATTGGGTTAAGTATTTCATTAGTTTATTTGGATTTGGATAATGTTACATTAACCTAGTACAATTGGGTTAAGTATTTCATTAGCTTAGTAGGATTTGGTTAAGTATTTCATTAGCTTAGTAGGATTAGGATATGGGTATTATAAATATCCTATCATGCTATACATCTTCTGACAATCCTCCCTTAGTGGAGAGATACATTCTACTTCTCAATTACAACTCTTCTAATCTTCCCATTAATTCTATTTTTCTTCTTCTATTCATCTATTCAATTCTTAATTTCCGCAACAAGAGAAACGTTACTTTGCTAAGGAATTCACGCCTCACGCCTACCACTTGTGCTACACGAAAATCATCAATCTTGTGGTATAGTAACAACAATGCAAATTGTGATTTCCTTTGCATTCATGGGTAACTAAACTTCTCTGTTGGGGTTATGGAAGCCGTATGAGATACTATCTATTGCTGTGAGTTTATGAGTTCGTGACACGTATGCTGCTTATATCATTATTCTCTTCATCTTAATGCAAATTCTTGTGGCTGAAGACGCATAGAATAACGCCAGTATAACATTTAACTTATTCGAAAGAAAGGTTATCTGTCTGGAAAAGAGATAATGTCAAGGTAGTAGGACACCCTTTCCTATTAAAAAGCTAGTGCCGTAACTGGACTAACCTCTTGGAGAATTCGTACCGTTAGACACTCTTCAAACTCGAAAGAGTTAAAGTGAAATAATCCTCGAATAGGTCGAAAGAAGCCTGGATTTACCATCGAATACAATTCTCTATAAGCACATGCATGTCACAATTCTACACACTCATAGCCAATAGAGACGTATAACTCAGAAGGTGGACATAACCCCAACGCTTCAATTCTCATTGTTTACAACTCACGTAACATTCTTTCTTTTTATTTTCAGCTTTTATTTTGATACTTTATTTAAATTACTTGCACGACAAGAATCCCCCCTCTTACGAGACTTGCACCAAAAGTTTAGTAATTTTGCTTACTTGTTGGCCAAGCTATTCCCTGTGGGATCGACGCCCAACCCAGGTTGGGTTCTATATTTGCTAACGACCGCTTTACACTCCTACGAGAGCTGTAGATTGAGCGTTATAAGTGAGTCGGGTATTTTTCATGTGAAAATTGATGTTCTTAAGTTTTGTTGCCTTATCACATTGGTGGAACACATTAGGCAACCCGATCCATTTATAGGAAATAATTATCTAAAATTCAAGATAATTGTAAGGCACATAGAATGTCAATTGGTATTGGATCCAGGTTATCTTTTCAAAAGATTAATACCATAAGATAAGATCAAGAAGAATTCTACACCTCTATTTGGACACTCCATCAACAAGCCACCAATATTCAATGGTATTCACTACTTTTACTGGAAAGAATGAAAATCTTCTTACAGGGTACAAACTTTGAACAATGGATTGAGATCATCAATGGACCTCAGTATCCAAGGAATAAGGATGAGTAATTAGGGATATACTAAAAAAAAGAGTATGATAAGACCGACTTGAAAATACTTGAGAAAAATTGTAATACCCCGTACTTTTTTTTCCTAAGCTTGAAATTGTCCCAAGAAGGTTGGAAGCTTTCTTTGAAAGATGAATCCACTTTTGTACAGGTGATATTTTTAATATTTTTAATTTTCTTCACGTGACAAATTCAATAAGATTTCCATCGATATAAAATTTGCCTAAATCCGATAACCGGATAAGAAGTTATGACTATTTCAAGTTTCCGTCGTAAAACAGTGCCATATTGGTCAGTGGCGTGCCGCACCACAAGCTAAAATGGAAATTGTCCTTTTCCAGTGTCTTGGCGCAATTTCCTCCGTTTCGCTCCAAAGTTTCAGGTTGCAAAAGAAGGGGCAACGCAATGGCTTCGCATTACGCCATCCTCAATTTCCTAATTGTCAAATTCCAGTGACACGGCGCGATAGTGCCGTATCGCACCAGGGGTCCAGTTCGGGAAAATTTTACTAAAATTAAATGATGCATCCAGGGTTAAAAGGGGTAAATTTACACCCCTATTTAAGGCCTTTAACACGTGATTCAGCCACTGATGTGTGAGCAGATGCTAACACATTTGAGGTTTTTAACTCTAAATAATTGTGAAGTCTTAAGCAACTTTTGTTATTTTTGATTATTTTTATTATTTTAATATAGATGTAAGTGATCGAGGAGGAAACTAAAGGAAAGAAGAACAAAATTAGTTGAAATCTGGTGCAAATAAGATGAAGTATAGCTGACGACATCTTTAAAGCGCGTTAGACATATGAAAGGCTGTCATAATTGCCGTCAAGCTTAGACAAAAGATGAAGAATTGAAGTGAAGTATGTCGACATTTCTGAAGCGCCATCCCAACTTTGACAAGGCATCAAAATCGTCGTCAACTCAAAGTAGAACATGATGATTTCCAATGAGGATGTGATGACATTTCTCACATGCCGTCACATATTTGACACGCGGTCAAATTTTGCCATCAGGAGAAGTAGAAGATCCTATTATACTGGAATCTTTGACAACATTCCGCAAAAGCTGTCAGGTGTCTGACAAGCCATCAAAAATGGCATCGTCTATTCTGATAAAAAAAAAACTGAAACTTGAGATTTGCTTCTATATATAGCTCTTTCAATTTAAGGCATAGTTTTTAGGTTTTATTACATGGAGGAACTTATAAAAAGGGTTTTTTAATTCTCTTTATGAGGCGATCATCCATAATTAATTATCCATTTATCAGAGAACATACGATATTTTTTCTCTCTCTATCTCAAGAATAATATTTTTGGTGTTTTTGCCTTGTGATTCAAATACAAGTTCACTTTCGATTCCATTCATCATTGTAAGTTAATCCTTTCAGTTATGAATGAAAATTGTATGTTTGTTTCTTGCGTCATGAGTAGCTAAACTCCTGTAACCTGGATTATGGAATCTAGGGTTAGGTCATGATAAGGTGTTAAATTAATTATTCAAGGTTTAATAGGTGTTAAGATTTCTCGATAATTTATGTTTGTTGGTTGCAAACAATAGGCATACCTAATTTGGTTCGCTTGAGAAAGAAATCATAAATAGTAGGAAGTAAGTTATCAACAGGGACTCGGAAAGGCTTCGTTTAATAATCAGAACTGTAACAAAGTTGGTTAACCTGAGGTAAAATCTGTGTAGTGATAAGTGATTCCCTAAGTCCGAGAGGATTAGGAAATTAGACGCTTGAATAGGTTGAGATATATTTGAGCATACCATCGATAAAGATAGCTTGTCATCCTAACCACCGTGAGAATCTTTAGTAAATTTTAGCATCTGTCATGTACCGTAAGCCCTAGTGAACATAATCCTAGTTATTTCATAAAATTTTGGTTACAAACATCAAAATCAAAGTGACAAACAATTACGTGTTAAACTCAAACCCCCACTTTACTTTTTTTGTGCCAATTGTTTGAATTTAACTTGTAGCTATAGTTTCAAATTGATTTAATCACCACTTATATTGCTCCCTATGGATTCGACCCCGACTCTAGAGTTGGTTAAATATATTGATGACGACCACCTTGCACTAAATTAAGGTGTAATTTGAGCGTTATCAGCCACTTTTCACCCAAAATATACTAGTTTCTCTTAAGTTTCTCTCAAGAACAAGCTAGGGTTTTCATAGAAGATCCAATTTCAAGAAAGTTTCACCGTCAATCTTCACGAAATCACAAACTAAGGTATGCGATGCGTTCATTCATGGATTCCTTCCATCCATGAAGCTCAAGAACCTTGTTTTATCTATAAATCATGGTATTTATGTTTTGGCTTATTTGTAATCATGTTGTTAATGTTGATTGATTTCAAAGTTAGAATGTTTGTGTGTGTATCATGATATTATGTTGCCATGCAAGATAAAATCCAAGAATTTAGTTACTTATGATGTGTAATTTGATGAATTCACTTATGCCCTAATTTGTGTATGCAAGGTGGCTAATAAAATGCTTGAAAAAGTAGAAATCATGCTTTATAGCTCAAGACATAAGCTAAATGTGATATGTCTATCATCCTCCTATTTTTAAATAGTTTCCATGCTATCATTGTGAAATGTGTATGTTGTCGGAATGGCCATAATATTAGAATATGAGATTATGATATAATTATCACCATTCTCGTCCATGTTAGATAGTATGATAACCCTGTACTTTGTGAAATCCATAACATATTAAATTATGTATTGTTGATGTGGGTCTTGTACTTGATAAAGTCATGCTTCGTCAGTTTTCTTCTATCAAGTCCTGGGGGTACTTATACCCGAAACATTAGTTGTGTGCATAAAGCCATGTCATGTTTTCACGATACTCTCAGTCAAGCTATGATCCTTAGACTTCAGACAGTCTTATGACTCGAGAAATCTCCATGATCTCATGAACTCAATCAGTTGTCAGATATCTGTAGTATTCCGTCAATCAATGGAATTCAATAACTC
The DNA here is from genome assembly GCA_030864225.1 of Capsicum baccatum var. pendulum. NCBI lineage: Eukaryota > Viridiplantae > Streptophyta > Magnoliopsida > Solanales > Solanaceae > Capsicum > Capsicum baccatum. The sequence goes on along the minus strand of CM061559.1, from coordinate 203,404,381 downwards.
AGTCCATGTTCAGTTCATTAATCATGTTCAGTGTCTATTCAGATGGGAGTAGAAATTAGCACCAAGCGAACCCAAGGATGAGAACTCCCCTATTATATGAGGGTGCGATTATTAGAAGCAATCTTTGTTTTCCAGAACTATGTATCCAGCATAGGTTGATACATCATAGCCTACAATATGAGGTTAGATGAGGTGTCTTAGCCTGCTATATGTGGGTTCCCACCATTCTCACTAGAGTTACCTTTATATTAGGGTCACTCACATGTTGTCCTTAGTAGTGGCACAGTATTGACACTCTTCCAATCAGGGCATAGATTGGATCCTAATTTAGCTATAATGCATCATTTGGGGTATGTCGGTTAGATGAATACCTCCTGTAGTCTCAGTATCAATCTCAGTAAAAGAACTCAGATAGTTTTTCAGAATTTAGGACTATCAGATACAGTATGGAACTCAGCTAGTTCCATCAGATTCAGGACTGTCAGATATGGCCACTCATGTTATCAGTTATCAAAATTTAGTTATTTGTCATGTTAGTCATCAGTATACTCATTTTATCATGATTTTAGATATAGTTACACTGTATGCAAGCATGTATTCTCACGTTCATATTAGTCAGTTAGCCAGTATTGTTCATACATATGAACCCCATGCATTCAGCCTACCTCACATCCATACCAGTACATTTAAAGTACTGATGTATTTGTGCTATGGTGTCTTATACCATAGGTTCAGAGACACGAGCTCCAGAGCATCAGTAGATTCTAGTCTCAGCTGTCAAAGTTAGAAGTGAGTCCTCATCTTTTGAGGACATGATCATCATTTTATTATCTCAGTAATTAGTTTATTAGTTGGAGTTAGTTGGGGAGATGTCCCATCAACTACTTACTCAGACAGTTCCGTAAGTTAGAGGCTTTCCAGACTATTATGTTCAAATAGTTATTTTAGTTATTTTGGGTATTTCATACCCCGTTTAGATGTTATGTTTTACTTAAGTTTTGTGAATCTTATGGACTTTCAATTTATGTTTCCGCATTACTCAGTATATTATGCAGTATACAGGTACAGATATCATTCATGGGTTAGGTTTTGATCCTTCGAGGTCATGAGCACCGTGTAGCATTCTGGGTACCAGATTCGGGGTGTTACAAACTTGGTATTAGAACCTAAGGTTCAATAGAGTCCTATAAAGTTTGAAAGTCGCATCTAGTAGAGTCTTGTGCATGGATGTGTTATGAGCCACATTTATGTGCAGGAGGCTATAAGATGTTTTTGGAACAGTTTCCTTTTTTTTAGTATTCATATCGTGCCAGTGAGCATAACTCAAGTCAATCTCTCAGTCTAATATGTTTCTCCCTTTCTTCTATAGAACATGCCTCCTAAAAGAAGATGGAGTTATGATATTAGATGGAGTTATAGGTCTAGGCCAGTGCTTCACTGTATTAGTCTTTTGAGGATCTACATGAATACTAGCCCCTAAAATGACATGCCCTAACAAGGTAATAGATTCCAGCCAAAATTCATATTTACCAAACTTCGCATATACTTGATGGTCCTTGAGGGTTTGCAGCACTATTCTCAAATCATTTGTATGTTCCTCCTCACTCCTGGAATACACCAATATGTAATCTATAAATATAATGAAAAATATGTCCAAGTACTGCTTGAAGACCCTGTTCATCAAATCCATAAAGGTTGCAGGAGCATTTATTAGTCCAAACGACATAACCACAAACTAAAAATGATCGTACCTTTTTTCAAAAAGTTGTTTTGGGAATGCATTGTTCCCTGACTTTCAATTGATGGTATACCGACTAAAGGTCAATCTTGGAAAACCACCGGGCACCCTAAAATTGATCAAATAAATTGTCAATTTGAGGAATGGAGTACTAGTTCTGAATGGTAACATTGTTTAGCTGTCTATAATATATACACATTCTGAGAGTGCCATCTTTCTTGTGCACAAAAAGGACTGGAGCACACACAGAGAAACACTGGGTCTGATGAAACCCTTATCTAAGAGGTCCTTAAGTTGTTTCTTTAACTCTTTAAGTTCAGTCGGAGCCATGTGATATGAAGGGATAGAGATGGTCTGAGTATCAGGGAGAATATCAATACCGAATTTTATTTCTCTGTGTAGAGGTACCCCTAGTAGATGTTCGGGGAAAAACACAGGACACTCACTAACTACACGGACTGATTGAACTGTCGAGTCCAGACTTAGTATTTTTTACTTGAACTAAATGGTAGATTTACCCTTTTGATATTTACTTTGTGGCCTTAAGATAAGAGATGAAATGACCATTTGGAGACACAAAACTACCCTCCCATGCAAAAACTACCTCATCAGGAAACTAAAACTTCACAATGCGGGTGCGACAATCTATTGATGCATAGCATGAATGGAGTCAATCCATGCCAAGAATAAGATCAAGATCTACCATATCTAACTCTATTAGGTCTTCTAGTGTAAGATTATTGAGGATGGTAATAGGACACTCCCTATCAATAACTCACTCACCCACTGGGGTAGAAACTAAGAAGGGCTTGGGAAGATTTTCAAGACCTAGCCTAAAATTTATAGTAGCCAATGGAGTTACATAAGAGAGATTTGATATCGAGTCTAACAACGCATATACATCAAGGTGAAAGGCACGAAGCATACCAGTGATAATATCTAGAGAACTCTCCTACTCCTAATGGGATGGTAAAGCATAAAACTGATTCTGACGCTGACTGCCACCGGTACTAGATAACGTACCCTATGGAGGAATTGGGCAGCCTGGCTGAGTTGCTGGATTAGTAGCCTGAGTCTAAGGGTGAGCATCTCGACCTCCCTACTTATCATACGGACACTCCTTAATTCTGTGGATCATCTTGCCATAACCATATCAACCCTTTTTACCAATCAAACACTCATCAGGATGGGTCCTGCCACACTTTGCACATGTCGGGTAACCGACGCATGCAAAAATGGTGATCAACCACCCCTACACATAAACCCTATGAATGAGAATGTATCTCATGCTAAATTTTGGGATAGCTTTGAAGCGTTGGCCCAAGCTGTGAATGCTAATGTTCAGGAAAACCAGCAGGCAGTCATCCCGCTTCTGTAAATAACCCTCAAATATCAACAGAGTAATCATCAAACAAGAATAAAAGAATTTTGGAAAGATAACAAAATATGACTTATTAGTCAACTCCCAACATCTACAATAGTTTGACAAGCCTATAAGAAAATCAATAAAACCAGCGAGCCATTGAGACATGCCCCAACTAACTCATACTCAGTTATCAAATGTAAACAATTCCGTGAAACCAACATCAAACATGACGTCCTCGGAACATGAGGACTCACCACAACAGAGGATATAGAACAGCGTGCCCAAAGAATCACTGTCAAACTTGAAATTGAGCACCTAAACCTACATTCCGAGAAAATGCATCCCATATCCAAAGATGTGGGTCAGTACCATGGAAAGGAATCGAGTATATGGGGGTGTATGCAGTTTTATAAATATCATCATCATAAATATTTATAAGAAATATGCAGGATGTATGAAAGACTCACATAGCCGGAAGAAAATCATCATAATCATGAGAGGATGAAATAAGTACAATAACACATGTGAGTCATCATATAATTTGTCAATCACTTTTAGTTCATCAAGAATATCAATTCTCATAATGTAAATATCATTTAAATCTTTCGAAAGAATAACTTTCACAATTCCACTTTCAAATCACTTCACCATACACCATAGACACAAGGAAACACACACACACTGGGAGATCCTATAACCGACATAAACCATGTGAGCTACATAGAGTCCAACGTACAACCCACTTTGGGGAGAGTCGTCCTATCCTTTCCATCGGAGTAGGACTATTGATATCAAATCTACACAAACTAGTGATCACTATATAAATCAGCCTCAGGCTCACTCCTACGGGGGCACGTAGTTCTAGGGAAGCTTTATACCTCCCACTCGGTGCTAAAGATTTCTCCCGGACTTAGCTCAGATCATTTTAAAGACAATCCACAACAAAATAATTTCAGTAATATATAAATACACATCGGGATCCATCATGCTTCCCATCTATCAAAATCAACCACGTTGTGGATTTCTTTCACACTCTAGTTCAAAACAACTCCATTAAGACCAAAAGGTCAAATCATTCAAAATATCTCAAATATTCAACATCAACGTGCTTATAACATAGATTTTCTAAAAAAAACACAATTTCCAATGGGGATTCATGACCCAAATATCAAAATCATGATAAATATCATTCAAGATTCATGCTTTATATCTCCACACATGTAAATTCATCTTTCAAAATCATAAACATTAAGATTTCATAATAATCATCATAAGATATGGGTTTATGTTTCAAATTCGTAAAAATCAAATAAAAACTATGCCTTTGTAAAAAAAATTACTTTTGGGCACAAGAACGAAAGAGAGTTCTTGTTGAAAAGCCCCACATACCTTGAATGATGAACTTTAGATCGATACTCATTTTTGAGATGTTAATCGTGCCTTTGAATGATGGTTCTTGGAGTTCTTGAACTAGGAACTTGGAATCTTGAATAAATTTGCAGAATTAATGGTGAACTTTGGAGGTTCTTGAAGTTGGATGTAGGAGCTTAGGGTTTTCTTTTTGAGGGAATTTGATGAAATATAACATATAATGCTTCTAATAGGCTTTAATATAAGGTTTGGATGGATTTTGGGTGAGGGAGAATGACCAAAACGCCCCTAAAAATCAAATAATTCTCGAATCTATCCTTTGGTGGGCTGTTTTGATAGTCTGAAGTAGATCAATCATAACGTTTTACTCCGATATCCAAATTGGATGAAACCAATTTCATTGGAAAGAGGACTTGTAGAGCTTTTCGTTGATATATAGTAGATCACCCAGATCATTATGTAGAAGGAGTTATGATCATTTAAATTTGGAGCAAAAATACGCCAGGCCTCAGTACTTTTTCCAGCACGTTTTACTGTTCACTACTATTGACGGTTTGATCGGAATATTCATAACTCGTCGCTCGGGTTTCCATTTTGCATAATCCATATATCGTTGGAAATCTTATTCGATACTCTACGCAATGGTTGGTCGTAATCTAAGACATTCTACATGGAAAATTTATAATTCATTCTAGAAGATAAAACCCAACACGTTTACGCACAAAATTTCAATGAAAAATTTCTCGGGGTATTACATCATCCCCCCCTTAGAAAAATTCGTACTCAAATGACTCTAGACATGCCAAGATTAGATAGGGAATAGAGAATACAACTAAAACCACTCGTTAGACTGATCACCACATCGTTTCGTACTCTGAATGCAACATAGAATGCATAAATTCAAGAAACTACAGCTGAACACATAATAAATGACAGCTGAACTGCTGTAACTTTTATCAAAAGTGCATGATTTAAGAAATAACGGTACCTTCGGCTTGATCGGAGTTCACGAAAAATAGGTGCGGGTACTTGGATCACATATCCGCCTCATCTTCCCAAGTTGCACCCTCAACAGATTAGTTTTGCCACAACACTGTGACCAAGGGAACTTCTTTGTTCCTTAGTCTTTGGACACTGAAATCAAGAATCTCAACAGAAATCTCATCAGAAGAAAGATTTTCTTGAATGTCAGCACTCTCAGAGGAATCCACTACCACAGCATCGCTAATATGCTTTCTAAGCATGGAGACATAGAATATTGGATGAACAGAGGACAACTCGGAACGCAACTCGACAGGTAACACGACCTCATAAGCTACCTTACCAACACGGCTAAGAATTTTGTAAGGACCAACATAACGGGGTCTAAGCTTCCCCTTCTATCCAAATCTCTTACCCCCCCCCCCTCTCATGGGTGAAATTTTCAGATACACTAGGTCACCAACTTCAAACTCAAGGTCTCTCCTTCTAACATCCGCATATGACTTTGGACGACTCTGGCCAGTTTTCAACCTTTCCCTAATCAACTTAACTTTTTCCATAGCCTCAAATACTGAATCAGGACCACTCACAGTCGCTTCACCCACCTCGAACCAACCTATGGGTGATCTACACTTCCTCCCATATAAGGCTTCAAACGGAGCCATGCCAATACTAGAGTAGAAACTGTTATTGTAAGCGAACTCTATCAATGGTAAGTGATCATCCCAACTTCCCTTAAAGTCAAGTGCACAAGCTCTCAACATATCCTCTAAGGTCTGGATGGTCCGCTCATCTTGACCATCGGTCTGCAGATGAAAAGCAGAACTCAAAAGCACTTGGGAACCAAGACCTTCTGAAAAGCTTTCCAAAATTTTAAAGTGAACTGAGTACCCTTATTCGAAATGATAGACAAGGGAAATCCATACAGTCTGACTAGCTCTCGGATATACAATCTAGTGTAATCCTTAACAGTATATGAAGTATGAACAGGCAAGAAATGAGCATACTTAGTCAACCTATCAACCACAACCCAAATGGAATCATGATGGCGTCGGGAATGAGGTAAACCAATCACAAAGTCCATATTTATCTCTTCCCACTTTCAGGTGGGAATACTAAACTCTTGCATCATACCACCAGGTCTTTGGTGGTCAACTTTAACCTATTAGCATGTTGCACACTTAGCTACAAACGTTGCTATATCTTTCTTTATGCCACTCTACCAATACATTTCCTGCAAGTCTCGGTACATCTTGGTGGCACCAGGATGAATAGAATATCGCGCCCCATACGCTTCAGACATAATCCTCTGTCTCAGATCATCAACATTCAGGACATACAATCTACCTTGAAATCTCAACACACCATCTCCCACTTGGGAGAAAACCTCTACTTTTTGGTCGTTGAATGGCTCCTTCAGTCTGACCAAACTAGCATCTAGGTATTGTTTTTCCTTCACTTCTGAAACCAAGGAGGATTCAGAACTACTCTGAACCCCTATACTACCTTCAGCAGAGTTAAACAACCTAACCCCCAATCTAGCCAAACAATGTACATCACGAGCCAACTCTTTCTTACCTTCTACCACATGCGAAACACTGCCCATGGACACTTTACTTAGGGCATCCGCCATAACATTGGCCTTGCTCGGATGGTACAACACACTCATATCATAGTCCTTTAATAAAATTCAGTATTTGTAGGACCTGGTCCAATTAGGAAGTTGACTTCAGAAGATACCAACTAAGTACAGCTGGAGACTGGGCTTTCTGAAGAAAGTTGGTGTCACTGTAGTAGAGGTAGCCAACCTCGACCAACAACATGCATCCTAGGTTTGCTCTCTTTTATAAAAGGAACACTCATAAAGAGCAAAACCTATTTTTTCCAATCAAGATTATGTCCTAAGCAAAAGTCATTCTACAAAAACATTGCTCATACTTCAACAAGGGACCTGATCGAGTGATGTCTAGTCTTGTTATTTTTGTTAGTCTTGTATGTTTTATTCTTACATTGTAAATCTACTCCTAAGTTATAAAGGATAGTAGATAGATTGCTTTTCTGAATCTTAGTTTGATTCGCATCAATTAGAGTTAATTGGTCGGATCACTTTGTATTTAGTCTCAAGTTTTTTCTCATTTTAGTTTTTGTATTTCTTGAGTATAGTTACTTAGCATTGTTGGCTATAATTAGTCAACAAGGGGTGTGGTAGAGTTTCTACATCAGTCTTGTAATAGACTATGTTGCTCAGACTCATCAAAAATGTCAATGGAAGCGTGTCGGATTTATCAAAATTAGTGTATTTTTGAAGAATCCGACACGGGTGCGGCATCAAAAATGAAGAGTTCGCAACTTAGGTAATAGATTTATTACATGAGGTTAGAATTAAGAGTTGAATCCTTGTGATTATTCAAGTCTGTAATCACTTTGTTGCTTGAAATTTAGTAAAGAAGTTGGGAAATACTGTGAGTCCAGTCATGGTTTTTCCTTCCTTGAGCAATGAGATTTTTACTTAAACATTATGTACTTTTAATTTCTGCATTGACCTTATCTTATAATTTTGTTACTGCATCTGTTTGTCAAGGGACCTGGTCCCTGATACTTGGTAGATCCCTATATTTCATTAATTTCTATTTGTGTTTGATGATCACTGACTTTATTAGAATATTTATTCTATTTAGGGATGGCAATGCATGGGGAGGGACAGGGAAGCAGTTTTTTTTTAATTCTCAACCTGTCCCCTGCTACTTATTTATGTATTTATGCAAATTACTACAAGCATTTCTGCAAGTTTATGAAGACATGATAAAGGTTTGAGTGCATGGATACGTCTGGAACTTGAACTTGGAATCAAGTAATATTTGCATTAACAAATCGTTTGGGTCTTTTTCTTTTATATGGTCACAGACTTCATTTGAGAATGATAGAATCCTTATGAATTTATGCAAGTTGCTGCAGTAATAAGTATCTAATATTTTAATGATATAATAAATCCCTTTGTTCATTTAAATATATCATGAGGGGAAAAGAATCTTTGAATTTAAGATGCCATAGAAAGAGTAGAAGTCACTTACTAATGTGGAACAATGTTTTTTATGTGTCCTAACCATTTTTCAGTAGTGTTCCAACTGAAAGTTAAAATAGTTGGACAAGTGATTTGAATTAATGTTTGGTTTTTCCTTTCAGTGAAAATCCTTTTAAATCCTTTTGGAGCAACAACAAATAATGGATTACAACCTCTTGTTGGGTGTTCATTATAGAGCACCCCAGCATCTATGATCGCCCATCTCGTGCAGTGGACGTAGAACAATAGAAGGATTAGGAATTGTTGCAGAAGATGGACGATTTTGTACTGAAATATTATCAGTAATTATGTGGTTGAACAACTCTCAGGATAATCACTGTAAAATTAGGTAAATTCATATCTAGTGTCTTTTAATTTAACTGGTCCACAAGATCCCAAAAATAGTAAAGCTAGAGAATACTTTTTTACAAGTGCCCTGAACGCCAATCTAATCTCAAAAAATAAATTCCAAAGTACAAAATAAACAAACATTCTGATATGGTTGTGTTGCTGAGTATGGACGAGTTATAAATATTGAAAAACTATGAAATAGCCAGCGGACTAAACAACATTTCTTTTAACATTTGAAAAATGTGAGTGCCTTTTAATTTTCACTAATAAATAGGCTTATAAGTTATATCTTGTTACAGTATCGATTAGTTTTAGGAACTTTTTGTAACAAAAAATGAGAGATAACTTGTTGTGTTTTGGTTTTGATGGCTTCCAAATAAGAATCTAAGGGACCTGGTCCATTCTGTGCTCATCTGAGATTGAAACTCTGTACAACTGTACACTGTATTACTCTATTTTGGCTAATAGTGATACAACAGTTCTGCATATGGTGTGCAGACACTTGGTCCAACATAATATGGTTATGATTTTGCACTTCAAGTATATAAGAATAGATGTGACAAGAGCGAAACCTAGTTTTTTTGCAATTGCTAAAAGAATTCTTCTCTAAAACACAAAAGTCGTTCTTATGAAAAGGATCACTGCTCATTTCAATAGGACCCAATCGAGTTGAAGCTCTAGTCTTTGTTATGTTGCTGGGTATTAAGTCTTTTATTCTTTAAATTGTAAATATAATCATATGCTATAAAGGATTGTAAATTTTGGTCTTGTCTATGTCTTAAGCTGAATCAAAGAAAGAAGAGTAAGTTGTAAGTTCAGCTTTGGTGTTGTCAAGCTCTTTTCAATATGCTTTCTGTTATTCTAGGTAGAGTTACCTAGTAGTGTCACCTAGAGTTAGTTGATTTGTTGAAGTTTTTTAGATTTGCTACATGAGTCCGATAATAGTGGTATTATGAGGAGTCAGGATTAAGAGTTTAATTTGTAATCATCACTTTGTCATGAAGTTAGTGGAGTTAGCTGGAAATCCTGTTGAAACAAATGTTGTGTGTTATTTACTTTCAGCACTTCCTGTTTATTGTACTTATCTTACTATTTTTATTCATAAGGGGTCTGGTCCCTTGCTGGTACTAGAGTCATATTAGCCAACATAACTAGCTATGTCATTGGTTCTAACCCACGAAGGAACCTTACTTCTCTATTGACTTTGATTTTCAGTGGACTTCAGTGTTATCGTGCTTTCGAATATTTCCATCTATCTTATGCCATTTGTATAGTAGCGCACACAAATCTAATAAACTGCAAGTCATCATGGGATACATTATAAATGAAAAGCCATCAAATTATTAGAAATAAAAGTGAAATTCAACTCTCGATCTTAAAAAGAATCATCCTAACAAGTATGCGATATAGGCATTAGAACAATAAAAGATTTTACATCTCATGGTGAATCTTCCATCGACTTTAGAGTTCTAGTACTAGATCAGAGTTTGTGTTCTTTTGTGTGTTAAATATAGCTTGCGCAGAATTTGTATTATCCAATACCAGATGTATTTATACAATTTAGAAGTTTTGTAAGTCCAATACTGGGAGTTCTTTGTTATTATTATTATTATTATTATTATTATTATTATTATTATTATAATTATTATTATTGTTATTGTTATTGTTATTGTTATTGTTATTGTTATTGTTATTGTTATTGTTATTGTTATTGTTATTGCTATTGTTATTGCTATTTTTATTGCTATTTTTATTGTTATTGTTATTGTTATTGTTATTGCTATTGTTATTGCTATTGCTATTGCTATTGCTATTGCTATTGCTATTGCTATTGCTATTGCTATTGCTATTGCTATTGCTATTGTTATTATTATTGTTATTGTTATTATTATTATTATTATTATTATTATTATTATTATTATTTATGGGGCAGAAAACATAATGATTTCTTTAATTATATTACTGATCTCTCTTTTTAATCTATAAGGGCGCGTGATCACCAGAGGTGGAACCACATTTATATTTGCGGGTTCGGCAGAACCCAATAGGCCAATAGCTTTGTCTCTAACTTTGTTTTTGTATAAAAATACTTATAATATATAAATAATTTATCCAGAATCCAGTAAATAAAAAGGATTGTGGTGTAGAGCACATAAACTAAAAATCCTGGATTTGCCTATAGAACTGATAACTGTTTTTGAAATTCTTTTTCTAGAGGATGAAATATCACCCCAAGGAATTCTTTTAGTACCTCGTGGTGCAGATGATAATTGTGTAGTAGTGGGTTCTCATGTCATAGGCAACCGATTGCGAGCATCATCTGCCACTGATGATCGAGAAGTGGATCTCCTCCTCCATGAGATAACAAGGTATTTTCAAAAATCTTGAATTTTCTACTTTTCTTTTTCCAGTGTATTTTCAGCAAACTCTGAAAACCATGCTAGGACAATGTACTGTAAGACTCAAGTAGGTTAATAAAACCATCATGGATCGAGTAGGTTTAAGTATGAATACTACTAATTATTAAGAGTTTCATTACAAAATGTTGTAAGAAAACAATGTTAGCCTCCCATATCAAATTAATATATTTTAATAATGACAATCTAATCTATTGCTAATATGCAAGATACACCAGATGGAGAATCAAGGCAAGAAAGATCATTATGAGGATATACTTGGAAGGCAAAACTAATCCTTGATACAGCATTAATAAAATATCTCTCAAGATCTTATTAGATCCCAATATACAAGAAATATAATCAACAAGATCATAGAGTAGCATGAAAGAAAATCACACCCTCTTCATGGACATATCTGATATGGACATGAATGGTAGTGATGAAAGGCAAGCATCCTCGTATATATGGATGTATTACCCTCAATCAAGGAGCCAAATCAAATCCTTAATTGAGAAGAAATCCCTTGGGTTTCCTTTTAAATCAAAGTATCATCATCAACTGAAGTATTTATAGAGAGAAGAGTGAAGACTCAAAGACTCATGCAACTTCACAGAAAATCTTAGTGTCTCTCAATCTTAGTCTTGATAAACCTTTGTAATTATTTATTTACAATAGTTACAAAAGAAAGATCGAGTCAATGTAGTTATACCAATTGAGGTTGTGCCACAAGATCTGAATAAAAATAATCTTCAGAACTTGTCTTCAACATCTATACTCCGAATCTACTTTGAAGGATCTAAAGGAAACTCTTGAAATCCAAGGGGACTGGAAGTAGGCACCACTTTGGCATTTCGAACCAGGATAAATCTATGTGTTGTTACTTTATGTACTTATTTATTTACCTACATATTTAATCTTAAATCTATTTTATGTAAGTATACTTGTTTGCAGGTGAGTTGACTATCAAGCATGACTAGTCTACTCAGGAAAATTTCAATTCACCCCCTGTTGAATTTTAATTGGTATTAGAGCGGGTTTCACTAATAGTATTTCTCAACAGCATTTAAGCAAAGATCCAATGGCAAATTGTCAGATTTCAAAAGCTCTCATTCAAGATGGTCACTCTTCCATGAGACCACCATACTTCAATGGACAGCACTACTCCTATTGGAAGAATAGATTTTAAATCTTTGTTCAGTTAAAGGACTTCCAAGCGTGGGTTGTTATTAAGAAGGGACCAAAGTCCATTCCAAGACTCAAAGAAAAATAGAAGGATAAGGAATCAAGAAGTGTTAACGTGGCCATGGAAGATAGTCTCTCCTATGAAAAAGTCCCAGTTGAGATACTTGACCATCAAATTCGTAGGTTGAAAAACAAAGAAGTTGCCTCAGTAAAGATTTTATGGAGAAATCCGTTAGTTGAGGGAGCTACTTAGGAAGCATAAGATGATATGCAATCCAAGTATCCCTATCTTTTCTCTTCGAAACCAGATTCATCTTGAGATAATTTTTTCCTTAACTAATTAATTCACTCATTTTCTATTTTAGATATCCAGAATCCTCATGTTATAGTTGCATTCGTGAGTTTAGTCCAGTCCAAGCATTAGTTATAGATTCAGGTGTTAAGTAATGATTCAGCTCATAAGTGTTCAGTGCATAATCTCAATTTTTCCTAGTATTCTAGCTCAGATAATTTCATTTAGGGATGAATAATGCCAAGGGGGAGATATTCTGATACCCTAAGTTTTCAAGCTCTAGACCCCTCAAAAGATAGTCCACTAAGTTAGATTTTCAATGTTGCAAGTCTTGCCTTGATCCAATATTGTGATGGAAAGTTATACAAATTTTCTCTTAAGTATAAGACATCTGCCAGTGGCTATGACTTACGTGACGACCCATAATCATACATTACAAGTGGTTACGAGTAGTCGTAGTTACAACAAAAAGGATCTTTAACTTTGGCTAGTGACTATGACCCTACTCCATAACTCGTAATTAGTCACTACGAGTTGTCAGGAAGGACTCATAGTTAGAATAGTGTATGGTCAAGAACCCATTCCACTGGTAACGAGTCCAACACATGACTCATAATCAGACATTATGAGTCATTGTATGGATCCATAACCTGAACAATAAATGATCCAAAAGTCAAACCATAGGCGACGACTCCACCTAATGACTCGTAATCAATTGTAATGAGTCATTAGGAGGGTAGTCGTACTCATAATAAAAAGGACCAAAATCCCAGGACCTCAAGTTATGAATTAGACTACAACTCGTAACTAGTCAATCACGAGTAGTAGGGTGAGTCATAACGACTGGGAACAGAACTCTCTGCATAATTTTAATAAGGGCTTTTTGGTAATTTTCACCCCTTTTAACCCAAAACCCACGTCGTTTTTCCTTTAAAATAATAGTTATCAAGGGTAAACACTACACTAACACCTCACAAATCCCAAAATCACTTCTCTTAACAAAAGAAATTGATTCTCTTCTTCCTCAAAGCAAACTAGAGTTTCTCAAGAACAAGACCAACTTCAAGGATTTATTTAGGGCTTCTACTCTTAGGTATGTAGGATTTCATCAATAGGTCTATTCCTTCCATTGAGTCCCAAGAATTACCTAAATTTGCAAATACAAACCCTTTTTCCCTTTTTATTTAATTTTAAGTAGAATATTAATTTGAACAACTCTCTCTTAGTGGTTTGGGTTATGTACCATTATAATATGTTCTCTCATGAGAATTGGGTTTCCATATGTTTGAAAATTTCCATTGTCTATATTATAATCAGTTATTGAAATATTGAGTACTATTCATGATTTTCCATACTATGAAAGTGATACACTTTCATGATCAGTTGCATTAGTCTGTGTTGGCAGGTTATAAACACTCGATACCTAGGGATTAAACATGTATTAGTTTGAAAGTTCATGATTTCTTCAGTTTATGTATTGCGGTATTATTTTTAGAATACCATGACTTGAACATATAAGTTATCAATTCATATTTTAGTTATGCTCAGAGTCGTTCAGTTGATAGTAATATATATCACTGAGTGAAGGCAGGGATGATGACTCCCACATCAGTTAAGCATTAATCGTTAGTAGTAGTCCCTAAGTTACAAAAATACAATGCCTCCATAAGTTATAAGGGGTTTTCCATCAGTATAGGCATGACACCTTAGTCTTTCAGACATCAGATTAGTGGATCCACACCATCCAGTATTGGTGGTACCCTTAGCAAGGTACCAGAACCCTTCCAACTATGATTATAGGTTGGACCTTGATTAGCTCAGGTTGGAGTATGTCAGTTGTAGTTAGCTCCTACAGTCTTTAATTCAATATTCAGATTATTGTCAGTTCAGGCTTACATGACCAACTATTCAGTAATTCAGTTATTCAATTTTATACACTACATGTTTATACTTGGTCTTGCATTCGCACTTTCATGTTCATACATTCATGCTCAGTAAATATGTATATCATCTAACTTTTATACCACATACTAGTATATTCAAAGTACTGATCGCACACTCTCTTTTACGCTATATTGTCTTATAATATAAGTTTGGATGCTCAGTTTTCATATCGCATTTAGATCATAAATGTGCCACTCAGCAGTCGTCGTGGTGATTCCTCATCATATAGAACTAGTTATCAGTTGTTACTTTAAATACCTTATTTTATTTTAGTTATTTGGAGTTAATAGGAGCTAGCCCATTAACTCCTCAAGTTTTAGAGTCTTTTAGACAGTCAAACTTGTTTAAATTTTATCAAATAATCAAACATGATTGATATTTCTTCCATTGTTAATTGTTATCAGATTTTTATAGTTTAGCTTCCGTCCAGTATTTTGTTTTTTTCTTCAGTATCCATCCCAGATACCAGACCATCATTAGATTAGGGTCACTTATGGCTCTAGGCACCGTGTTATAACTATGAGGTAATCTCGGGTCATGACAAGCCTTTGTGAAAATGCCAGTCACTTGATCTTTAAGTTTGTAAAATATTATACAAATAATCCCCTTCTCCATGTTATATCAAAGAAAGTGATGCCTCACATCAATATACTTTATATTTTTATGTTGCACTAGATTCTTGGTCATATTCAGAGCCCTAGTGTTATCATAAAGCAAGGGAACAGTGTTTGAGACTATCCCAACATCTCCTAGTTGTTGTTTGATCCATATCAATTGAGCACAACAAGAGGTGGCAACAACATATTTTGCTCAGCTGTAAAGAGAACGACTAAGTTTTGTTTATTAGTTCCCCATTAGATTAAGAAGGATCCCAGGAAGTGTGCCATTCTTGATGTACTTTTTTGTCAACTAGGTACCCTGCATGATCTTCTTTACCATAACCTATTAGATCAAAAGAGTCATCTTAAGGGTAGTATAGCACCATGTCCCCTGTACCTTCAAGTATCTCAAAATTCATTTAGCAGCCTTCATGTGTGATCCTTTAGAAATGATTTAAATCTTGCACATATCCCTACACCAAAAAAGTATTAGGTCTGCTAGTAGTCATGTATAAGAGAGCTCTAATCATTTCTATGTACATGGTTTTATTTACCCTGGGACCAGGTTCATCAGAATCTGATTTTGAGTTGGTTCCTATAGGAGTATCAATGGGATTGCCATCACTCATGCGAAATCTGTTCAATAGCTCCTTGATGTATTTTTCTTGACAAATCATAGATTCGGTAAATGTATACCTGATTTGCAATTCCAAGAAAAAACTCAGCTCTCCTATCATGCTCATCTCAAACTCACTTAACATGAGTTTAGGAAAATCTTCACATAGGTTGTCTGTAGTTGCTCTAAAAATAATATCATCAACATATACTTTAACAACCAAAAAAAATTTTCCCCCTTGATTTCAAGAAGAGAGTAATATCAATCTCCCCTCTCTTAAAACCATTTGCAAGGAGAAATTTAGAAATCCCTTCATACCATGCCCTTGGATCTTTCTTCAATCCATATAATGCTTTATCTAGATATAGCACAGGATTTGGTTTATCAATGTCTTCAAAACCTGGGGCTACTTGACATACTTTTTTTTTGAGATATCCATTTACAAAAGCACTTTTTACATTTATTTGGAATAAGTTAAACTTCGTGTAATCAACAAGGAAATGAGAATTCTGATGGACTTTATCCTAGCTACAGGGGCAAAAGCCTCATCACAGTCAATTCCCTTTTCTTGGTTGCAACCCTGCACCTTTGTTGAGAATTAACCTGATCAAAAATCTATTGTAACATGGCAGGTTGTGTTCACTTCCTCAGCCCAGAAGTTCTTTAAAAGAGCAGAATCTATCAACGTGGTCTTTGCAATGTCTACATGAGTTCTATTTTTTCTCTCAACTACCCTACTCTACTGAGGAGTTCTGGGTGATGGAAAATTATGACTGGTTCTATTTTTTACACAAAACTAATCCATTTTTGCATTTTTAAACTTTGTTCTATGATGATCTGATCCCTGTAACTTTTCCACCATACTTGTATCATTTTAGAAAAAATTAAGAATGTTTCATAGGTTTTCTCTTTTGAGTTTAGAAATGTGGTCCAGGTAAACCTTGAGAAATCATCCACAATCACTAGAATATACTTCTTTCCTCGTCTGGTTTGAACCATGGCAGGTCCATAAAGATCCATGTGAAGTAGCTTAAGAGGTCTGCTACTGCTGGCATACTTATTCTATTTAAATGAGGACCTAGTATGTTTTCCATTGGCACAGGCATCATAAATTTTAACTTCTACAAACTTGATCTTTGAAATTCCATAAAACAGGTACTTGGATACCAACTTGTTCAAAAGTTATGAGCTCACATGTCCTAGTCTGCAGTACCACGGATCTATGTTATCACTTTGAGCATTGAGATCACCTGATACTGAACATAAGTCAGCAATATACATATTCTTATATCTCCTGGCCTTGAAAATCACTTCACAAGAATTAAGATTTGTCATAATATATCCATCTGATAGAAACTTTACCTCATTTCCTTTATCACAAATTTATGATACACTGAGGAGACTGTATTTTATCCCATTCACAAAATGTACATTTTCAATGGCATGATTAGGCTTTTTTTCAATCTTCCCAATCCTTTCTATGTTATCTTTTTTTCTATTTCCAAATAAGATACTTCCACTATGAAGTGCCTTTAGTGAGAGAAAGCCTTCCATTTTTCCAGTCATGTGCTTGGAGTATCACTACCTATAAACCAACATTGACTGCTTTTTTCTCTCACCTATATCAAGAATCACTTGTTATATGTGTGAACCCATTCAAGTCTGAGTTCCTAAAAGGGTGAAAGGGAGTAAACATTACTCTCTTAGTCTAACCAGGCAACCTGGAGAATCTAGTTTCAACAAAGGACCTGGTCCCTAATTTTCTTGACCGGGTTTGCTGCTTGTAAGCTTTTTATTTCGATAATATTTAGGAAGCTTTCTTCAAGCCTTTTTTTAGATTCACAGTCCTTCTTGAGATGGACATTCCTACCATAGTATGTACACATTAGACTATCAAACACAAACTGATGATAGGCGTATTTACACGCCTAAAGCACTTTAATTCACCCATATTTTAGCTAAGTTTTAAGGACAAAATATATAATTCTTGCACTTTTAGTCCTTTTTCCTGTAAGTGAGCTAACCAACGTGATTAGCAAGTTTTCAGGTATAAATGATGAAGATTTCAGCATTTTATGGAAATTGGATGCCAAAGGAAATTGCACGTAAGAAGGAAGGCAGCTTCTGGAAGCTTATGGACTGAAAGTGATGCATGGAAAACTTGTCCTGGGCAAAAACAGTATTTCCAAAGACTTGGGGACCAGCAGTAACTTAGTAGGATTAGGAAAAGGATGCAGTAACCTAGTAGGATTAGGATAAGTATGCAGTAGCTTAGTAGGAATAGGATATGGATGTTATAAAAACCCTATTTTGCTGAACTTTTCAGCAACCAATTTCCGCCACCCTCATCCTTATTCCTCCCTATTCGATCATTTTCCCTTTTCTTCACAAATTCGTTGTTGACATTATTTTTCATCTATTTGACTTTTAATTTTTACGACAAGAGAAACGCTATTTGCAAGGAATTCACGCCACAAGTGCTACCAAAACATACTTCACGTTAGATTCTTATTTTGGTATGATGATAATTGCTATTGTGTTTTTCGTTGCACTCATGAGTAGCTAAACTTCTCTGTTAGGGTTATGGAAGCCTTATGAGATACTATCTATTGCTATGAGTTTGTGAATTCTTGACACGTAAGCTGCTTATATCATTACTCTCTTCATCTTAATTTAATTCTTGTGGTTGCAAACATATAGAATACGCCAGTATAGCATTAACTTGTTTGAAACAAAAGTTACATGTCTGGAAAAGAGAGAATGACAAGGAAATAGGGCACCAACCCCTGTTTAAAAGTTTGTGTTGTAACTGGATTAACCTCTTGGAGAATTCGTACCATTAGATACATTTTAAGCTCGAAAGAGTTAAAGTGAGATAATCTGTGATGGTCGAAAGACGCTAGGATTTACCATAGAATACGAATCTCTATAACCGCATGCATGTCAGAATTCCGCATAACTCATAGCCAATAGATACGTAAAACTCATAAGGTGGACATAACCCTAACTTACAATTCTCATTGATTAAAACCTACCAAGCATTCTGTTTTTACTTTGCTATTTTTATTTTTATTACTTAACGTCAAACTCCAATCCCCCTTTTTCACAGAACTTTAACCAAAAGTCTACTAATCGTTGCATTCTTAGTGACCGAGTATTCCCTGTGGGATTCGACACCCAACCCAGTTGGGTTCTATAATTGACAATGACCGTTTACACTCTTACGAGAGCTGTAGTTTGAGCGTTATCACAAACACATACTTGTTATAGGGATTGTAGGAATGATTAACACTTTTTCTTCCTAGATTTTTTCCAGTATTAGGCCTTTGATTTGTTAGGTTGGTCAAGATTTTGGATGAAGTGCTCCATTTGAGAGATATTTCAAGTACTTCTTTGACACGAACCAAGTCATTCTCTATTTGAACATTTCTTTCTAGAGGGACTATAAGAAGTTCTTCAATTTTTTAAGCTTTCTTCAAGCTCTAGTTGAAGGCTACTGGCTTTATTTTTTCCTTTTGGCTCACATAAAGATGTTATCTGCAACTTTTCTTTGAGAGAGGGATTTTCAGTAGACATTTGAATCACCTTTAATCCCAACTCAGAAATTTAACAGCTACATCTATTTTTTAACTCTTAGACACATCAACAGTCTCATTCTAGAGATCCTTTTCATTTGTAAGTTAACACAAGGAGTCTATCAGAACACTAGCTATACATTAAGCCTTTTCAGAGAGTAATTATTAAGTTTTTTCTTGATATAAGAAGTATTACCTCATCATCCTTATCATCAGATTTTGCCATAAATGCAATGAGTGAATCAAACATATCATCATCTTCTAGCACCATCATTGAGACATATTTGGGGTTCTGAGCTTAATCTAAGTCACTGGGTGAGTCCCCTCATGCTACAAGAGCTTGCTTGACTACATAGTCAACTGCACCTCCTTACCTTCTTTTCTCGGGGACTCGATCTTGCTTCTTTCCTTTGTTGATTCCACCTCTTCCATACTCTTTGTGCTCCATCTTATGTATTGGACACTCCTTATTGAAATGATCAGGCTTGCCATATTTATTACACAGGTCATTTATAGTTGTTCATCTACTTGAGTTTCCTCTTCCTTGAAAGTCACCATTCTTATTCATTACTTTTAGAAATATTTTGGTTATATAAGCCATGTCTTCATTATCCTCACTGAAATCTCCTTTGAAAGCATTAAGAGTGGGATTTTTCTCCTTCTTTGGTTCCTTCTTGGCTTGATCCTATTGCTTCTTTATTTCATGATTTTTCATATTACCTATCAACTCATCCATTGTGAGGATTTTAAAGTCCCTAGCTTTATTTATAGCATCCATTTTGATTACCCATGACTTTGGAAGAATGATAAGCACCTTTCTTACCTGCTTACTTAGCCTGAATATTTTACCGAGATAATACAACCTAGTGTGCATCTCCTGTATAGCCTCTCTTTCTTTCATTGTAAAGGTTTCATATTGAGTTGTGAGCATGTCAACCTTTGACTCTTTCACCTGAATTGTTCGTTCGTGTGAAATTTTCAAGCATTCCTAAATCTCTTTGGCTGACTCACACGTAGAGATTCGATTATATTCATTAGGTCTCATTCCGTACAAAGCAACTTTTTTGCCTTCTAATTTTTCTCAATCTTCTTGCTATCATCCTCATTGTATTCCCTTCGTGTCTTGGGAAACAATCTAGTGACATCACCTATATTAACTTTCCTTACTGCGACATGCAATTGATATATTATCCTTTATAACTCAAGAGTAGATTTACAATGAGAATAAAAGCTACAAAACTCAAAAACACAACAAGATTTGACAGCACTCGATCAAGTCCCTTGTTGAAGTATACGCAATGTTCGTGTAGAATGGCTTTTGCTTAGGAGATAATCTTGATTGTAAAAACTAGGTTTTCTCTTTATGAATGTTCCTTTTATAAGAGGGAACAAACCTAGGACACATGCCATTGGTCGATTTTGGTTGCCTCTACTACAGTGCCACCAACTTTCTGGAGAAAGTGTAGTCTCCAATTGTACGCAACTGGCATTTTCTGAAGATAACTTCCTAAGGGACCAAGTCCTATATATACTAAATTTTTCATCCAATCAGGTCCTTTGTGGTATAGTTTGTAAATCATCACAACATCAATAGTACAATAAAAACACTTTCAAAAAGTTTTTGAATGGAAGTGGTAAATGATTATAGTGAATGTACTACATAGATCCATGCACTCAAAACCATACTCTTATCTCATTAAACATGCAAAAATACAAGAACTGGCTACCTCTACCTTAGAAAAGAGAGAAAATGACAATAAAAAGATTCATTCGATGCATATATTTGCACCATATTTAATCAGATGAATGGTGCGGAACTGTTCCTAAAGCAAGCTATAATGGCTAAGAAATGCTAATAGCATACGCTTATAAGCTTCAGTGAAGTTTTTGATACTTAAGCATCCTAATCGAAAATTATATTATAAACAATTTAACATATTATTGCTTCCACATGTGAAACAAATTGGTATCTTGACATTATTTAATACAACATGACATGTTGGAAAGGAAAAGTAAGTCTTAAAACCTTGATGACAAAGTTGAAGCCATATTAAGGTAAACGCCTAAAATATTTTGAGCCACATTTCAGTGCTAAACCGCACTTTAAGTGAGCCTATGACAACACTGGGTACACTGAGATGGACTAAAACTTTAGCAAAGAAAGCTATGTCCTGACATTCAAAGTCATGAACATATTCGGTGAAATAGAACTTCAGAAAAAGCAAAGCAACAAGCAGCCATCACATATTATGGATATTGGAGAAGCTTGAATTCTACATGACGAATATAATGAAAATTTGAGGCAATAAGAAACCATAAGTAAGTTAAAGATTGATCACTTATATAAGGAAAACCATAGTGTAAATTAAACCACTATAAAAAACTTAAGCTAGTGTAAATTAAACCACTATAAAAAAAACTCAAGCAGCAGGTATAACTAAGATTAATCACAACCATTTTCTCAAAGTTCAATTTAGATGCTTAAAATAACTACCGCAAATCAAGAAAATTCCATAATAATGCAAGCATACAACATAGAGTAATGCCTCTAATTTCAAAAATGGAATGTCGTTTCTTAAAAATTTAGACTAATGAAATAAAAAAAATAATTGCAACAAAATTTATACAATTAGACAATTGCCTCTGAACTCAAACTCTCAGCTTTTATGCACTCTTAATAACTCAAACTCTTTAGGAATGTTGCCAATCACAAGCAACCTACCGTATACTCCCTAAAACTATAGATAAGAGTAACATAACACTCTAAGGACATTCTAAAAAGATTTTGACAAGCATTGGAGTAACATCAACATCAACTACTATGTTCTTTTAAGAAGAAATTAACGCAGTTCTTTCCAGAGATTTTTTCAAAGTAACAAAACACTTTCCAACATTCTCGGTGATAGAAATACATTTCTAGGAGTTGAAATCATCCAATGATTTGAGAGACACACTATTAAAGGCCCTCGGATCATTTCTAAGTTTAGCAAAGAAGAATAAAGAGATTTATGAAATTGTACTCACAAGATTATTAATGAAAATTTATTTTTTTTATTTATCTTTGGTTACAGTTAATTTTTGATAAATTAAAAATTTGTTGCAAACAATGTGGTTTTGTGTAAATGACAAGCCAACTTGTTTTGTCTTGAAGGAATTTTCATTAATTATGAGCTTAAGATGTTCATCATATCCCCATGACTTAAGATTGTAAAAGGTATATAAGAAAGGGGAAACGTTTAATGATAAGGTTAGCCTCAACAAGAAGGTTATAGGAAAAAGCCTATTGACCTTGGTTAAAGGTAGTAGGTTAAACTAGGAGGAAATTCAAATGTTGTCTAGTTTAGTTCTTACATATGTTGTTTCTTGCAAGAGATGCGTCCACGGTTATGGACCCAAACTTCATAAAAGGGTGTATTCTTTGGATTTTTTGAGTCATATTCATGGGAAAATAAATCCTATGCATTGACATTGGACTACTTGAAGAAGAAGACAGATATGAAGAAGCTGTAAAAACACATCTTGAGAAGGAGATTGCATCTTATGCTCTCTATGGCTTTCCCTGAGCATTCATAGTATGTTATCAACCACCTAGACAATAGATTATAGACTTTGTTTGGCAATCATTGTTGGTTATTTGAATTTTTTTTATGATTACAGGTTTGGATATATAAAGTTTTTTCCAATGTTGGGAAGCATGCTGGAAAATCACAAGATGTTCCTTTGCTCGTCCCCAGGATTCTTAGATGGCAAACCAGAAAAATTGGCGCATTTGTAGAGGTGATCCATTTAGATCTTAAGGTAGAAATTCAAAGGTAACAAATTGTATTTCTTTTAATTAATTATTTTGTAAACCTAGTAGTTAATAGTTATAATTTTTACTTATTTGTAGATTGTGAACCCTTACCTTGTTCTATTGAGCGTAAGTTGGAGAAAGATTACATGAATACACACATGCCACACACGAATGAGGTGAAATATCAGTTTATTGATGGCTTAAAAATTGAATTGAAAGGCATCATTATCCTTAATTCACCAACAATGAGTTAGGGAAAGGAGGAATCTAATGATGTGGATTTTGGTGGGAATGCATTCTCAAGACATTTTTTGTAGTCATTTCAAGGCCAAATGTTTGAAGATTGTCTCAAAAATGGTAGCATCATCGGCTTGAACGCTCAATATGGAGGAGCTGTGGAGAACAAAAATAAGAAAGAGGTAGGGGCTGTGATAGCAGCCCGACCTTTGGAGAGCGCTCTGAGCTATCAAACCTTTGCTCTATCCCCTCCATCTTACCCACAAGCTCCAACACCGTACCCAACATCCTCCTATCCACTTAAAATGTCATATCAAGCTCCACTATACAAAACGTCTGCTCCTTACAAAATGCACCCACAATTTTCAAACCTTTCTTATCCCATATACAATGCCCAACCAAACCAAGTCAAAACACCCCGACCTGCTGCTACGGCTAAATCCAAAGACAACTTTGAAAGAAAGCAATATACACCCTTAGCCGAACCCTTCACTTAATTATATGAATAGCTTAAAGATGCAGGCCATATCACACTTATTCCTATCGTAAAAGTTAATAATAAATCTCTGCGATATCAACATAATCAAACTTGTGTCTACCATTTTAGGATGAGAGCACATCCCATTGAGGCAGGCTTTGCTTTGAAGAATAAGATTCGACAGCTGATTGACACAAAGGTCATTCATCTAAAGGATCCAGAACTAAATGTTACCAACAATCCTCTTTCAGACCATCACGTGAATATGCTCGATGTTGATGAACATGTGGACTTGAAACAATGATAATTTTAGGATGAGAGCACATCCCATTGAGGAAGGCTTTGCTTTGAAGAATAAGATTCGACAGCTGATTGACACAAAGGTTATTCATCTAAAGGATCCAGAACCAAATGTTACCAACAATCCTCTTTCAGACCATCACGTGAATATGCTTGATATTGATGAACATGTGGACTTGGAACAATGATAATTCTGACAAAGGGAAAGGATCGTCATCATCAATGAGTAGAGAGGAGCCCCCTAAGGAAAAGAATGGATAGAATACTACTCCGTCCAGACCTCGACGGGCATTTGGGTCAACCTGATAAATTTTTATGTTTTCATGATTTTAAAATAAATACGCTTGATGATCGAGCAAGCTTGCTATTTCAATTTTTTAAACTATGTTTTGAGACATTCTAGAATCATTAATAAAAGCTTTTGAATTATTGATGTTTCCTATTTCTTTTTTTACAACAAAGTTACTTTTTAAATTGTTGAATCTGAGTCTGTGACACATAACGAGATCATGCAAAAAATAAAGGATGATGAAATCTCTGGGAATTTGTTAGATTTGAAAGATAAGTCAAGACACTTCACATCTGGATAATTGTCCTTGAAACAGATCTTCCCGCATCAAGACAAAGCAAAAGGCAAATTCTCGCCCAACTGGCAAGGTCCTTACGTGGTTCATCGATTCTTGATAGGAGGATCACTCATACATACATAAATGAATGGCGTAGTTTGGTCTAAGCCCATCAATTCAGACTTTTTCCAGAGATATTATTGTTTAATCTTTCATGCCCTATTACAACGTAATTGGAACTATGTTTGACCTGATTCCCATTTAAGAGGGATATGTAAGCGCTCTTATGGAGTTCAATCACTTCATAACAAAATACTCTCTTCCCCTCTCTATGAGTATTGTAACTGGGGCAAAATTTTTTAGAGGACCTCAAAAATTCCATATAGGCATGACATCGGCATAAATTATGAATTGGGAAGAATTTTTAGATGACCTCAAAGATTTCTACGAGTAGACCTTGGGATTCTTGCAACAAGATAGCTCTATACTGGGGCAGAAATTTTTGAGAGATCCTCAAAAAAAATTTTAACAAGAGAACAAGGACTTACAAGATGATGTATCATCTCAAAATATGGCACAGTTGACAATTCAACATCGTTTCACATCTTACAACAAACTATACTTAACACCTTTAAATGACAACTATTTTCACACATGATTTTTGATTTCCTGTCTACCTGAGTGAAAACCCGGATGACGCTCATCAACCAGTCAACGACGTTAAGAAAAAGACACTTCAAGGCAGAGGCACAAATCAACCTCCCCTTTTACAAACTCACAATTTTTCTTTTAGTACAGGATTAACAGGTACAAATGACAACAATCACTACATAACAAGAGACCCAACGGATAATCCAACATTATGTCGAGAATCCAAATAGCTAATCCAACAGTACAATAGATATGCTTTATTATCACCTTTTATCATTATTATAACAATTGCTTTCACTACATTGCTTAACTTTTGACATATACACAGATATCCGTGCTAACCATGTTATCTAGATGAGCTAAAAGTGGAAAGACTAACAGGTATGATGATAGGAATCACCCTATTACAAGAGACTATACAGCCGGTCCAATGCCATATCAAGAGGCCCAACAGTCGATCCAACGTCATATCAAGAATCCCAATAACTAATCTAATATTGTATCGAGAGGCCCAATAGTTGATCTAACATCATATCGAGAAGCCCAACGGCTGATCCAACGCTGTATCGAGAGGCCTAATAGCCAATCCAACATTATAGAAAGAAGCCAAATAGCTAATCCAATACTAAATTAAGAGGCCCAATAGCCGATCCAATGTCATATCGAGATGCCAAACAAATAATCCAACACTACGTCAAGAGGCCTAATAGTCGATCAAACATCATATCAAAAATCCCAACAATTGATCCAACTTTACATTTAAAGGCCCAACAGCCAATCAAACATTACATCAACAAGCCCAACAGCTGATCCAACGCTATGTCAAGAGGCCCAATAGTCGATCCAACATTACATCAAGAATCTTGGCAGCTGATCCAATAGTACAACAAATACGTTTTCTAATTTCATCTTATCATTATTGTTATGGTTGTTTTCACTACATTGTTCAATATTCTACATATACATCTATTTTTGTTAACCATTTTTATCTAGTCGAGCTAGAAGTGGCAGGACCAATAGGTAAGATGAGAGGCCCACCAGCCGATCCAACGTTATATCGAGAAGACAAATAGTTGATCCAATGCTACATCAAGAGGCCCAATAGTCGATCAAACGTCATATTAAAAAGCCCAACAATTGATCTAACTCTACATTTAAAGGCCCAACAGCCAATCAAACATCATATCAGCAAGCCCAACAGTTGATCCAACGCTATGTTGAGAGGCCCAATAGACGATCCAACATCACATCAAGAATCTTGGCAGCTGATCCAATAGTACAACAAATACGTTTTCTAATTTCATCTTATCATTATTGTTATGGTTGTTTTCACTACATTGTTCAATATTCTACATATACATCTATTTATGTTAACCATTTTTATCTAGTCGAGCTAGAAGTGGCAGGACCAATAGGTATAGATGAGAGGCCTAACAGCTGATCCAACGTAACATCGAGAAGCCAAACAGCTGATTCAATGCTAATCAAGAGGCCCCACAGTCGATCCAACATTGTATCAAGAATCCCAATAGCTGATCCAACCCTACATTGAGAGGCCCAATAGGCAATCTAACGTTATATTGAGAAGCCAAAAAGCTGATCCAACATCGTATCAAGAAGCCCAACGGTTGATCCAATAATATAACAGATATGTTTTCTCTACTCCCATATTTACTTTATATCTATCAATTGCTTATCAATTACATACTCTAACCTTTGTTATCTAGTATATAGTAAGGTACGCAAGTGGCAGCGAAGGAGTAACAAACAGAAATAATTTTTGTTCCTATTTTCAAAGTATCACTCTATTTGTCATACACTGCATAAGCTCAAACTTGAAACTCACCTACTTTTTATTTTCACGCCCCTCCTCATATTATTATTTCTAAATCATATTCATGTTTGTCTCACCGACCCATAACATCATTGTTGAATGCCCGTCCTTTATCATTGACAATCTTTAGGAATATTGTTCATTCCTAAATCTAGAACTACAAACGAACTAATTCTCGAAAGACCAGAGATATGTAGGAGACTTGAAACCAAAGTCTCGGCCATACTATTTTTTAAAAACCACATCCTATTGCGTTAGTTCCAACAAACTATTCTCTCGGTCAAACAAAATTGGCTCCTACGTCAACTTTCGTTGCTCGATAATTCTTTCATCATTCTCAAGCAACGAAGGAGAAACTGTTGACACCCAAATTTTATCACCTGGTACTCCTTTTAGGCTGCTATTTAGAAAAATTATTAATTTCAACTGTTAGTAGTTTTTTATTCTTATACCAAACAGATATTGACGTGCCACAATCATGATTTAAAAAATACACAAATTATTTTATTACTTCTTAGTATCATCTTTTACAATTTATTAATTCTAATATAATATTTTACATAATTTTATTAATATTTTATTAAATCATTTTCATAAATATGCACTCACAATTTACAAATACATGCTCTAGTTTTATTTATTATTATTATTATTATTTATTGGGAATTTAATATATTATTTTTTACATAACATTAATTTTACTTGCGCAATTTATTTGTAATGGCAACATCTTATTATGTTTTATTCATTAAAATAGTAGCCACTTCCCTCCAATTTTCCTGATGGTTTTTAATTTTTTAGCCACTTTTTGTTCAATTGATACCAATTTTAAGCTCAAACTTTAATCTCAATCGTTGATCAAAACCGATCCAACGGCTGAGATCAAATTTCCCACTACTCTCCTTTTAAACAAAATAAGAAACCCTAATCCTCATCATTTTTCCACAAAACGGTCGCACATCAGCTCTCTCTCTCTCTACCTTCTGTCTATCTCTACCTCTCCTTCCTTCAATAGTCATGGCAGCCACCACCTCTCCGACCGAATAACTCCACCAGAGACGCCACCTCTAGCAACCATAAACTATCGTACCTTGCTTCCCTTCTCTCCATCCTTACTGCTTTACCCCTTTTCTGGTGAAACCACGTCGGCAAAACTCGACTCCTTTTATTCGCGCCGGGGAAACCCCTCAAAACTCCATCGCCAACTCCCTCCACTCAAGCTGGTGGTAAACATCCATCGATGAACCAACCGTCCACCGAACAACGTCCAGCAAGCCAACAAGGGCTCCCTCTTCTTTCTCCCATCTTCGATGAAAACAACCCATACCAAAACCCGCCAGCAGTCATGCCGCCGATGTCATCCATCCTCTCTCCCTCTCGTCAACCCTCACCTCTCTGATAAATTACAACTAATTTTTTATAAATCCATCTCAGGTTTCCGTCTCTTGATGAAAAGTTATTTTTATTGTCATTTTAGTGTGAAATTCATGACGTTTTTTACATGAGCTTTACTTGATTGTCTTGATTTTATGTTTATTTACAATTTTTTTTACATCTCCACATTGTGAAAACTCAAATATGTATGACTGTCTGCCTTGACCCTAATTGTTATTTGAGCTTGAATTTTTTTTCAATATTAAAATTGTGATGTTGTTCATGCTGTTCTTACGAATTTAGCTTTACGATGGAGTTATTGATGTTTTTCCCTTGAACTTGAAATTACACAGCTTCATGATTTGTCATTTTAACAATTTTGATATTTGATTAACCTTAACATAATGTGCAATATATTTTTGTAAATTTTGAATTTGATTTTTTATGCATAATTATAATAATTTGATTAAGAAATATTTTTTACATAATTAGTTGCTTAATTTTTTAATATAACTTTTGATATATATGGTAAACAGTAAAAATTGATACATATTTTCATCTTTTTAGTTATTTATTTTTTTATGCACCTATTTATGGTAAGTTTGCTTCTAATTGATTCTACTTATTTAATTAAGAAAAATAATATTGTCGATTGATTTTTCTAAACATCTACTTTCCTTTATTGTTGGTTTGATTTATGGATGACTGATTCACTTATTCAAAGTTTTCTATTAATTAATTTATTAGCATATTTTTCTCCTCTTAATTGATTCTGATTAGTTATTTAGAGTGATTTATTTTCCTTTCTTACCACCACTAATTGATTTCCTTACATATTTCTTCCTTTTAATCCCTCAGTCCTCCCATTATATAGAGACTCTCTTTTCCATTGTATTGGGGAGACATCTCATGTGCTATTGACTCATGACAACATATATTTTCTTTATACAAAAAGAGTAAAATATTTCAGCTGTTCACTTTACACCCTTGTTGCAGTTGCTTTATCTAATTTCATTAATCTATAACACGTCTTTGCATAATTAAGGGTATCACTCTTAGACATATTTGCCTTTGACATTTCTTTATTCACAATACATTATTTGACATAAACACCCAGATATCATGGCCATAGGTTTAACTATCTTTCACTCATTAACTTAACGTTCTCATGCTTGCTTCGACATGTCTTCTTTATTCTCATGAATTATTACTACATTGTTATAAATACTTTCTAATAAATAATTGTGTGATCCCATAGATATCATGCCTATAGGTTGACTAAATAAAATAAGCAACTATTTTTCTTTACATGTTAGTCACATTAATCAACTTTTTAATAACCAAGAGGCTAACTTGGGATCATTATGTGCTAAGTGACGTTCAATGTGTTACGCGATTTGAGTCTTAAGAAACCATAGCTTTATTTGTCTAGACCACATAACAAAAATAGCAAAGTCCAATGCCTCTTGGACGATAGGTGGGATGATAGATATTGCTAAAGACGTTAGTTTTATCCTTGTCTTAGAACGCTTTTAGATTTGACAACCAGACAAGGTGGGGTGGGGTGGGATGGGTAGTCATTCATAAGTAATGGTCTCCAAAGATATTACATGACATTTGACATTGTTACTTGTTTAAGAGTTTAACCAGTAGGTCGGATAAGGATTAAACAAGTTGAGGTTCTGATCCGAATGAAACCAAAATCTTTCCTTTGTTTGTTTCTTTTCTAATTTATCTTTTTATTTACTTTACATATTTATTTATTTGGGGTAGTTTATTACATAAGCAGACCTCTTTATTATAATTTATTTCATTTCTTTCACCTCGCTTGTCTTATTTACATGTTTTATTGATTATTGATTTTATCACTTAGCTAATTAATAGCTAAATAATTAAGTTAAATGTCTGTTTATTAATTACTTTATCACTTAATCAACATTTAAGTTAATGATAAGCGGCCTTTATTTGATCACATAGAATCCCCACGTAAAGTATGAATTCGGCCGGGAACCACCTTTGTGGACCTCAAAAGGTGTCTAATACCTTCCTTTCGAGATAATTTGAATCCTTACCCGAATTTTTGATGAACTAGACTAAACAACAAAATAGGTTCGTAGTTAGCCTAGACTGGTGCCCTAACGCACCTTAATACGTTAGGTGGCAACATTTCATACCCTTAAAACAAATCCCAAAAAGAGTTTGTCACGTTGAATCCTGCTTTTTGCAAGAAAAATGGGGCACGACAGAATGGCGACTCTACTGGGGATATTAAGTTCTAACTATTATGAATTTATGCTTTATCTGGGATTCTCTCTTTTGGTTTTTGATGTTTGTGTAATCATGTTTGCTTTTACATCATGATTTATTTTCTACATGTTCTCCTTTTATTATTTATTACATTATGATTTATTAGTCTTTTCTCCTTTTTCCTTTTTATGTGTTATTCATGCTTCTCCATGTCTATTCCCTATCTACTTACCTTTTTTGGTTATGTGTTTGGATGTTTATTTATTTTGCTAAAGCATGCTATCATATGTTTCTATGTACTATGTGTTACTATTTTATATAACTGGCATTCCGCTCATACTTTTCTCCAATTGGAACTTCCATCGTTTTCTTTTTGAATGGTTGCGTGGTTGCACGGACATTCTTTCCTAAAACACCATTCGGGAAATGACTTATGGATCGGTCGACAACCATGACATTTTCCACTCTAAAGTTATCCACTTGAGGGAACCTTGTCAAGACCACTCTTATTCCTAGAACCTAACTGTTTAATCCTTTACTAAGGAATAAACATCCTCAAAAACCTAGGATGTTTGTCAGAAAGCCTAGCCCTAAGTTCTAAGGGATTCCATAATCCCGAAAAGAACGTCTCATTATTTACGTGCATTTTGAGAGACAATTATGCCTGAACAATGTCATTTGCTCTTTGAGGGGTGGGGTAGGCTAATACTTCATTTTGCAGGTTTAATGGTGCCCCAACTTTATGAATTTGACAAATCGAGTAGAGACTATTTTATTTTTCTTATGATTTCCTTGTAATGTTCTCTCTTTCAATTTATGAGATAATTTGAATGCAATAAAATTTAATTTCTTTTGGGGCTTTCTTTCTGAGCAAATGACATCACATTCTATGGCATAATTATCTCCCAAACAACGATAGGCCTACCTCTGGCTCAAAAGAGGCTCCCAAAATAGAAAATGTCAAACAATATGCTTGCTATGTGTTAATTTGATTACTACAACTAACGCACTAATTTCTTCACCTTTGTTATTTCATTCTTATTTTTCTCCTTCCTAAAGGTTGATTTGTGTTGTCTGGCCTACCACACCAAATCAAAAGGGGCTCCTCCTTCTCCTCCTCTTTTACCTACAAGTTACAGAGGAAAAAGAAACAATGGGTGATCATCATAATGTTGGGGATAAAGAAGGTACTAGTTCAGAAGGAGACAGTGTTGTCGGTCAAAATAAAATGATGATGAAAATGGAACAAAGAATCCTAGAGCTACAAGCAAAATTGGCGCAAGTGCACAACCTAGCTAAGTTTTCCCTTAACCTAAATACTCTTAAACTACAAGCTGACATTTATGTCGTTCCAAAGTCTCAAGCTCTTTCTAATCATCCAACGCCTCATCTTCATCCCCAAATTCCTAAAAATATCCCAAACCCCATTCCAAACAACCAAAATACCTCAGTTCCTCTATATGTGCCTACCTAAGATCCTAAAAACTCCATTTATCCTTCTCCAAAAAATCCTCCAAATCTAAACGTATACCACCATCATGCACCCGACAGTCACAATGTGAACCCCATATACGTCAAAGCACTCCCACCTACATATACTCAACTTGTATTTGAACCTATGAAAAATAATTATATAATACAGTCCATGGTTGAAAGGCTGAGATATTTAGAAGGAAGTAAAGGAATTGAAGGTCTTAGTTATGAGGATCTTTGCATTCACCTTGACATGGAACTACCAGAGGGGTATAAGCCTCCTAAGTTTAAGTTGTACAATGGTACCGGGGACCCCAAGGTGCACCTCTACCTATTCTGTGACAAACTGGCTGGAGTAGGGAAGAATGAGAAAATTCGAATGAAGTTATTTATGAGAAGCCTCACGGGAGAGGCTCTCACATGGTATATTGAACAAGATGTGAAGAAGTGGTCAAGCTGGCTTGACCTGGCCTCCAGCTTCATCGAGAGGTTTGGATATAACATAGACAACGGTCCTAGTTGTTCTTACATGCAGGTAATGAGAAAAAAACCGAATAAATCCTCCCGTGAGTATGCTATGATATAGAGGGCTGAGGCAGCAAGAGGTCGGCCTCCAGTCGAAGAGTAGCAAATGAAAGAGTACTTCGTCAAAGCACAAGATGCCACAATACCTCAATAAGTTGTTGACAATTACGGATAAACTTTTTCTGAGATAATTCGAATAGGAGAAATATTCAAAGATTGACTTAAAAATGGTAACATCATCATCTTGAATGCTTAATCTAGAGGAGCTGCGGAGAACAAAAAGAAGAAAGAGGTAGGGGCTGTGATGATGGCCCAGCCTTCGGAGAGCACTCTGAGCTATTAAATCTCTGATCCATCCCTTCTACCTTACCACAAGCTACAACACCATACCCAACATCCTCCTATCCACTTAAAATTTCATACCAAGCTCTACTATACCAAACGCCTACTCCTTACTAAATGCACTCACAATTCTCAAACATTTTTTATCCAATATACAATGCCCAACAAATCCAAGTCCAAACATCCCAACCTGCCTACATCCCCGCTGGTAAGCCTGTTGAGGCCAAATCCAAAGGCAACTTCGAAAGAAAGAAATATACACCATTAGCTGAACCCTTGGCTCAATTATACGAACGGCTCAAAGAAGCAGGCCACATCACACTTATTCCTACTGTGCAAGTCGATACTAAATATTTGCGATATCAACATAATCAGACTTGTGCCTACCATTCTGGGATAAGAGGACATCCCATTGAGGCATGCTTTAGTTTGAAGAATAAGATTCAATAGCTAATTGACACAAAGATCATTTATCTGAAGGACCCAGAACCAAATATTACCAACAATCCTCTTTTAGAACATCACGTGAATAAGCTCGATGTTGATGAACATGTGGACTTGGAACAACGACAATTCTGACAAAGGGAAAGAATCATCATCAACAATAAGTAGAGAGGATCCCCTTAGGGAAAGGAAAGGATAGAAGACTACTCCGTCCAGGCCTCGACGGCCACTTGGGTCGACCTGATAATTTTTTATGTTTTCATGATTTTAAAATAAATACGCTCGGTGATCGAGCAACTTACAATTTAAGTTTTTTCAACTATGTTTTGAGATATTCTAGCATCATTAATAAAGGTTTTTGAAATATTGATGTTTCATATTTCTTTTTATATAACAAAGTCACTATTTAAATTGTTAAATCTGAGTCTGTGACACATAACGAGATCATACAACAAATAAAGTATGATGAAGTCTCTAGGGAATTTGTTAGATTTGGAAGATAAGTCAAGAAACTTCACACCTAGACAATTGTCCTTTAAATGAATCTTCCCGCATCTAGACGAACCAAAAGGCAAATTCTTGCCCAACTGGCAAGGTCCTTATGTGGTTCATCGAGCTTGAAAGAGGATCACTCATACTTGAAGAAATGAATGACGTAGTTTAATCTAAGCCCATTAATTCAGACATTTTCAAGAGATATTGTTGTTTAATCTTTCATGCCCTATTACATCGCAATTGGAACTATGTTTGACCTGATTCCCATTTAAGAGGGATACGTAGGCGCTCCTATGGAGTTCGATCACTTCATAATAAAATACTCTCTTCCCCTATATATGAGTATTGTAATTGGGGCAAAATTTCTTAGAGGACCTCAAAAATTCCATATAGGCATGACATCAGCATAAATTATGAATTGGGCAAAATTTTATAGACGACCTCAAAAATTCCTAAGAGTAGACTTTGGGATTCTTGCAACAAGATAGATCTACACTGGGGAAGAATTTTTGAGTGATCCTCAAAAAATTTCTTAACAAGAGAACAAGGACTTATAAGATGATGTATCATCTCGAAATATGGCACAGTCGACAATTCAGCAACGTTTCACATCTTACAACAAACTTTACTTAACACCTTTTAATGACAACTATTTTCACACATGATTTTTGAGTTCCTTTCTACCTGAGTGAATACCCGAACGAGGCTCATCAACTAGTCAACGACGTCAAGAAGAAGATACTTCAAGGAAGAGTTACAAATCAACCTCACCTTTTAAGAACTCATAATTTTTCTTTGAGTACAGGATTAACAGGTACAGATGACAACAATCACTCTATAATGAGAGGCCCAACGGCTAATCCAACATCATGCCGAAAAGGCAAACAGTTGATCTGATAGTACAATAGATACATTTTATTATCACCACTTATTATTATTATAATGGTTGATTTCACTACATTACTTAACTTTTGACATATACACATATATCCATGCTAACCATGTTATCTAGTTGAGCTAAAAGTAGTTGGACTAACTAGTATAGATGATAGGAATCACCCTATCATAAGAGACTCTACAGCCGATCCAATGCCACATCAAGAGGCCCAACAGTCGATCCAACGTCATATCGAGAAGCCCAATATCTAATCCAATGCTGCATCGAGAGGCCCAATAGCTAATCCAACATCATATAAAGAAGCCCAACAGCTGATCCAACACTGCATCGAGAGGCCCAACAGCCAATCCAACATCATATCAAGAAGCCAAAGAGCTAATCTAATGCTACATCGAGAGGCCTAACAGCTGATCCAACATCATATCGAGAAGCCAAATAACTGATCCAACACTACGTTGAGAGGCCTAATAGTCGATCAAACATCATATTGAGAAGCCCAACAACTGATCTAATGTTATGTCGAAAGGCCCAATAGCTGGTCGAACATCATATCGAGAAGCCCAACAGCTAAGCCAATGCTATGTCAAGAGGCCCAACAGCCAATCCAATATCACATCGAGAAGCTTGGCAACTGATCCAATAGTACAACAAATACGCTTTTTAATTTTATCTTATCATTATTGTTATAGTTGTTTTCACTTCATTGTTCAATCTTCTACATATAAATCTATTTGTGCTAACCATTTTTATCTAGTTGAACTAGAAGTGGCAGGACCAACATTTATAGATGAGAGGCCCAACAGCCGATCCAACGTTATATCAAGAAGACAAATAGTTGATCCAATGCTACATTGAGAGGCCCAATAGCTGATCCAACATCATATCAAGAAGACAAACAGCTGATCCAATTCTACATCAAGAGGCCTAACAACTAATCCAATATCGTATCAAGAAGACTAATAGTTGATCTAACGTTACATCGAGAGGCTCAATTATCGATCTAATGTCATATCGAGAAGCCAAAAAGCTGATCCAATGCTACATCGAGAGGACCAACAGCCGATCCAACATCATATCAGAAAGTTCAATATCTGATCCAACACTACATTGAGTGGCCCAATAGCCAATCCCAGGTCATATCAAGAAGCCAAAAAGTTGATCCAATGTCATATCAAGAATTCTTACTACATTGTTATAAATACTTTCTAATAAATAATTGTGTGACCTCATAGATATCATGCTTATAGGTTGACTAAATAAAATAAGCAACTATTTTTCTTTACATGTTAGTCACATTAATCAACTCTTTAATAACCAAGAGGCTAACTTGGGATCATTATGTGCTAAGTGGCGTCCAATGTGTTACGCAATTTGAGTCTTAGGAAACCATAGCTTTATTTGTCTAGACCACATAACCAAACTAGCAAAGTCCAATGCCTCTTGGATGATAGGTGGGATGATAGATATTACTAAAGACGTTAGTTTTATCCTTATCTTAGAATGCCTTTAGATTTGACAACCATCCTAGGTGAGGTGGGACGGGAAATCATTTAGAAGTGATGATCTCCAGAAATATTACATGACATTTGACATTGTTACTTGTTTAAGAATTCGGCCATTGAGTCGAACAAGGATTAAACAAGTTGGAGTTCTAATTCGAATAAAACCAAAAACTTTCCTTTGTTTGTTTTTTTTCTAATTTATCTTTTTATTTACTTTACATGTTTATTTATTTGTGGTATTTTATTACATAAGCAGTCCCCCTTGTTATAATTTATGTCATTTCTTTCTCCTCGCTTGTCTTATTTACATGTTTTATTGATTATTGATTTTACCACTTAGATAATTAATAGCTAAGATAATTAAGTTAAATGTCAGTTTATTGATTACTTTATTACTTAGTCAACATTTAATTTAATAATAAGTGACCTTTATTTGATCACATTGAGTCCCCACGTAAAGTATGAATTTGGCCGGAAACTACCTTTGTGGACCTCGAAAGGTTCCTAACACTTTCCTTTCGAGGTAATTTAAACCCTTATCTAAATTTTTGGAAAACTAGACTAAACAACAAAATAGGTTCGTAGTTAGCTTATATCGGTGCCCTAACACACCTTAATACGTTAGGTGGCGACTCTTCATACCCTTAAAATAAATTCCAAAAAGATTTTGTCATGTTGAATTCCCGCTTTTCACGAAAATAAAGTAGCGTGACACCATGAATGTCACAGAAAGCCATAGAGAGCATAAGATACGATCTCATTCTCAAGATGTTTTTTTTTCAGATTCTTTATATCTATCTTCTTTTTCAAGTTGTCCAATATCAATGCATAGGATTTCTTTTCCCACGAATGTACTCAAAGAAATCCAATGAATACACCATTTTTATAAAGTTTGGGTCCATAACCTTAGACACATCTCTTGCAAGCAACATCACATACAAGAACCACAGTAGACAATATTTGAATTTTCCCCCCTTGTTTAATCTACTACCTTTAACCAGCGTCAATAGGCTTGTTCTGTAACCTTCTTATTACGGCTAACATTATCATAAAATATTTGGCCTTTCTTATATACCTTTTTCGATCTTGATTCATGGGGATATGATGAGCACCTTTTGCAAAACCACATTATTCACAATAAATTTTTGATGTGTCTAATATTAACCTCAATCAAAGAAAATAAAAAAATATTTTTAGTAATGAATCTTGAGAGTAGAATTCTGTAACTCTCTTGATTCTTCTCTACTAAACTTAGAAATAATCTGAGGGCCTTCGGTAGAGTGTTTCTCAAATTGTTGGATGATTTAAACTTCTAGAGATGTATTTCTATCACTGAGAATGTTGGAATGTATTTTGTCACTTTGGAAAAATCTCCGGTTATAACTCTGTTGATTGCTCTTTGAAAGAACTTAGTAGTCGATGTTGATGTTGCTCCAATGCTTACCAAAATCTTTTTAAAATATCATTAGAATATTATGTTACCCCTATTTAGTAGTCGATGTCAATTTTTTTCAATTCATGTCAAAATTTGTTTTCAGAATGTCCTTAGAATGTTATGTTACATCCTTAGAATCTTTTTAGAACTCCGTTGATTGATCCTTGAAAGAACATCGTAGTTGATGTCGATGTTGCTCTAATGCTTGTAGAAATCTTTTTAGAATATCCTTAGAATATTATGTTACCCCTATTTATAGTTATAAGGAGTGGAGGCTAGGTTGCATGTGATTGGCTAAAATATATTATTTTGATACTTGGCAGCTCTGATTGGATCTTGAGTTTAAATGAAATTTATATGTCATTTGGACACATGGAATCATCTTGTTGGTCTTGAATTTGACGGGGACGCTAAGTCACCCTGAAATATGGCATGAGTTTGGACTCCAGGGTGTAATAGACATTGGTCTTGAATTTAATAAAAATGAACTAATTAATTTGCAAACCCCAATTTAATTAATCAACCCAAATGAACATGAATTAAATCCAAATCTCATATAAAATTAACCCAATAAAATATATATGTATACAAATACCCCTTACTTCGAGACTTGTCGAGGTGTAGACTTGCCGAAACTTGATGAAGAACTTGAAGTACTCATGAATTTGTTTTCATTTTTATGACTTCAAAGGTATTTGTTTCACGTTGGTGAATTCTATCTAGATCACTACTTGTGAGTGGTCTAACTAAAATTTCTTTCATATACTTCCATATAGTAAAGACTTTGCCAAAGCAACAAATGATTTGTTTGTAGTGAACCTGATTTCTTATCCACAATCAAGATACAAATCTGATATTATTTCAAGTGTATTGAGAAAAAATGACCACATGAATGACCAACTTGATTTTTTTACTCTTCTTGGATAAGTATGAACATGAGAAAATGATCAGCTTAATATTTATTTCAGTCATTCTCGGGCACACAATGTGAACCCTTTCTATGTATTTGAATTAGAAGGATCATATTGAGTAAAAGAAAACCTTAACTTGATATGCCCTTTGTTCATAAGTTTTGATTTATCCCTTTTCACCCAAAAGAATATTAACTTTCTTTTGGTAATTAAAAAGAATCAAAATTTTCTCCAGCAAAATTTTTCTCAGTGTAGTAATTTTCCATTAATGAGTTAGCTTCTTGAAAATTACTATCCTCTTTGTGATCATATATTTGGAAAACACTATTGGTGCACATCAACCTTTTTGGAAGCTTTGGAAGATGCCATGCAAAGCATCCAGCCTCCTTGTAACATTAGTGGAAGAGGTACATAGAGTGTCTTTGCTAATTTTTCAACTTCAAACACTCATAGAGTAAAAAATTCTATCTGGATGTAGGAATATCCAAATGTTGAACGATTCAGTTCTACATAAACTAGACTCATATTACTGTAACATATCCAAAAATCAATTGTAAACACCTTCAGGATTGATAGAAATTAATTCTTGAAGTTTGTCTTCAGATCAGGCAGGTCTTCTCACAAATTTGAGTTGTCTCACCAAAATATTCTTTTCCTGATGAAGAGCATCTAAATGATGAGCGGCTTAGTTCTGAAGAGACTAAACTTGTATTGTTGTGTCACATCTCAAAATTAATTTCAAATTCCTTCTGTATTGATAGGAATCAATTTTTAAAGTTTATCTCCAGATCTGGCCTGTCGATTTTACAGCTTTGTGCACCCTCACTAAAATGCTTGTATCTTGATATTGGAATGGACAAATCAAGAGACGTTTGATGTTAATGTAACTTGACTTCAAGGAGAAAATCTATACCAAATATGGAAGATTAAATCAGCATGAATTGACCAACAATAATTTTTGAAATTGACGTAATAAGTCGTCATGTCATGAATCGGGATAACATGTTTGTGATCGCTCCTCCTTGCTTATTTTGTATAGGTTCATGAAAAATTTAAGTGGTCTTGATATCAGACCAAGCATATACAAACATTGTCTAGATGATTGGTCAGGAACCATTTGAGGCATCATTTTTCAAGTCACAGATTTCAATGAGAAACAACTAGGTGCTTCACCCATTTTCTTGAGGATTTGGCGAGTAATATTTCCCTTCATATTTTGAAAATGGAACACTTAGATCAACTCTTTCTATCCTTGGCAAGATAATTTATGTCTATATCCCTCAAGTCTTGGCATAGAAAATGCCTCACATCTTGACAAAGAAATTTATAGATTGTCTCCTACTATTTTGCCACTGTTAGTCGGCAAACATCGAAGTTACCAAACATATTGAACTGCCCACCATGATCTTCCCTTATTATTTTTATAATCATTGAAGGATCACATCAAGAAAAGGAGTTTTCATTCTAGAAAGCTTAAGTAATGGAGATTGTTGTTGTTGTAGATCAATGGTTGGAATTCAAAGCTTTACGCCAATCGACATGGATATCAGCCATGTTGAACTAGACTAATGTGCTTCTTCAAATGTTGATCATGATAAGTTAAAGCATTGTGCCTTTGCATATACACTTACTTCCAAATTAAAGTTTCACGTAGTGGGCATTGATTTACATAGAATCGAGAAGCTTCATCCAGTAAACACTATTTTTTTGAAGGTTTATGCAAATGATTTCGATATCATTCCAAGAAGGTCGGCATAATTAGTGTTGAAACATTTGGTGTATCACTTCTTTACTTCTTGATAAGAAAGGGACTTGGAGTGATCTGTTCTCATCCTGTATAACATTGGAAGTTCCCCTTTCTAACTTTAGTAAGCAAGTACTTCGTGTCATTCTTGTAGCCTTGTGATGATGAAGTTTTGAGTGTCTACTGTCCATCCTTGCAAAGCAACCGTATGGTCCATCTCATTATTGAGGCTCGATAATAAAGAGGCTTTGAGAGAGATCTTCCCATTCTAGTCATGGAGTATGTACATGGTGCCATCCAGATTGGTAATATTGACACATAAAGTAGACATTTCTAACTTTGGTGAGCAAGTACTAGGCACACATACACAAAAATATTTATTTCACGATGGAGGAGCAACACATTATTTATTAAATAAACTAAACAAAGATGAAATAACATGTGAATGCAAATAAAAATATTTTTGCCGTTTCTTTTGAACGGGGAGAGAATCTAGTGAGGTTGTTGATGGTAATTATGTGTAGTCATTGCTGAAAACTTCCTTATTTTTGAATGTCTTCTGAAGACTTCCATACAAGACTTGCTTGATGTTGAGAGATTATTAATAATGCCTTCTGAAGACTTTCGCTCAGGCAAAAT
Organism: Capsicum baccatum var. pendulum; assembly: GCA_030864225.1. Lineage (NCBI taxonomy): Eukaryota > Viridiplantae > Streptophyta > Magnoliopsida > Solanales > Solanaceae > Capsicum > Capsicum baccatum. Next base: position 203,363,018 of record CM061559.1, on the reverse strand, counting down.
TTCTGCTGATGGTGTAGACTTTTGTATGGTAGATATCTTGTCATCAGCAGAAATTCTTGCCATAGCGAAAGTCTTGGGAAGGCACGACTAGGAATCTCTCAATATCACTTGATATTGAGAGATTACTGTTTATGCCTTCTGAAGACTTGCACCCTGGCAAGTATTTCTGGCTACGGTGTAGACTTTTGCATGAGAGATATCTTGTCATCTATATTGGAGAAGAACAATTAGTAGAAAGGTTTAGAAATTAAGCTCGTTTGATTTGTGCACTAACTCGAACAAGGTTTTTTGATAGGGTAATAAGCCTAGAGTTACGTAATGTTTGGTAGGCTTAATAGAGTCGGTTTAGATAAAACATTACGTAACTCCTTACTTATTAATTTATCAAATTCCTTGAAGGTTGGTTGAGCAAGATGCATTGAGAAACGCTTGGTAAAATTGAGTTTTTCAACGATTGGGACCACATCTTGAGGGTGCATCAATACATTTTAACCTAAAAATATACACAGCAACCCTACATGTATCCTTTAAGGCTTCTAAAGAAAGTGTTTTGAAGGGCTTCTAGAATGCCACAACTTTGAAGATGGTGTTCGTGATCGAGCTCACAAACGATCAGGGACTCCATACCAAATTCAAAGATGGCAACGACAAGCTTGAATACCAAATCAGCAAACTGGAGGCAAACTTGAAAATTATCAAAATTAACATACTAGAGCAAGTCTTTGATCTGCTCGAAGATATGTTGAAAGAATACTAAGGCTATAAAACATAATCAATTATAACCATATTGCTAAGGAAGTAATCATACTCAATTTGCCTTTCAATCTCGTATGTGGTTTGATTAGGTCAACAGCAGTGGACCTAATCAGAACCACAAACAAGAAAGCATGGGATGTAATTTAAAATTTAGAAATTGTCGCCTTCACTTAGACTCCTTACTTTAACTACAGTTTCTCTTGGAGAAAGTTTTCTAGACTTACTGTACATCACTTTAACCCTTGATGCTCGTAAGGCTGCTTTCTTGATCTTCTGCTATTTTCTATAAAGGTGATAATCCCGACCACACTACCTAGTCATAGTGCCCTAGAAAAGTGACCAGCTACACTATTTTTCTCTTAGAGAAACAACAGGCGGATTTTTCATTATCGGATATAATTTAATATTTGCACTTGATACAGATTTCTCATGTTTTAAGATAATTTCATCGGCCAAATTCGCTAGAAGTTACTTTCTATCCTATGTATCCTCTTCAATTAGCTCTCAGATGAAAAGTCTTTCAACCACCCATTTTCCCTTGAAGGAATTCTCCTACCATACCTTCTGGCGTATAATCATCGCCCCGAGCAACCCAACCATATAAATTTGGTCTAGGGCGATAACTATATTTGTTTTTTGTTCTTGTTAGATGTAGTACTGGGCTTTGAAGGCCTTCTCAGAGTCCAATGCACCCTAAAAGTTAGTCCAATTACTATTGAATCTTTTTATAATGACACCAAAACTAGATTCCTTCACAATGCTTGACACATAAACATGAGCAACAACCGACATTAAATCTTAATAGGGTATCAGAATCATATTCATGGTCCCTCAGCCTTATCAATTCGTACCTACCAAACTTAACTGTAAAATTGTAGATATCTTATTTGAATGATCTATGAATAATCGATAAAAATAGCATTCACAAAATTAGTGTACTCTATGTGTGTTTCCATGATAACATTATTAAGTAATACATACCTCCCATATATGAAGTGGTTCCATCTGCATGCAGCTTATTCCTCCGAACCCATCTTTGTTGTAGCCTCTTATGATAGTCAGACAAAGCTTTATCAACTTTTAGTTCCTTATATCTACAAAAAAAAAGAAAAAAAATTGATGCCACAGAAAAAACATAATCCATTTGTTGCAACAGATGTAGAGTCTATTGCATCAGACATGGAGTCTATTGTTGCAAAAGATATGGAGTCTGATTTAATAGATATGGAGTCTGTTGCAACAGATGTGGAGTCTGTTGAAATACAAGGTTGGTGGTTTAATTTGTTCCAACAGTTGCTCCGTCTTTTACAACATCAACAACAGCATAAACGATAAAGAAACAACAAATAAAAAACATCAACAACATTTGTTCCAACAACATCATCAGCAACAAAGAAGCAACATCCTTTATTCTAACACCATCAACAACACCACACCACAAGTTTCAACAACTTCAACCCCACCAACAATATCAATAATAGAATCAACAATAAAGAAATAAACAAAATACATGCAAAAAAATGATACTGCCAACAAGGCTTTTAAACTTCTCCCAATAGATGACTTTTTTTGCATATTGTAATAAAAATTCTTTGTTCATTTATTCAACACGTAAAAGTTCCTTTAAATTTTTTAAATAAATATGATATGGGTAAATAGTAATTAAATAAAAAAATAGATGTAAATAACTTGCAAAGAAGAAGTCGAGAATGAAAGAGCAATAGTGAACCATACCTTAATCTCAAAAGGGGATTAAAATAGAAATTTCAATTGAGGAAAGATATGGATCGAGTTTAGATCCGAAAGTATCTTTATGAGAAAGAGAAGAAAAAAGAGGGAAAAAAAAGGTTGTGATAACCCTAAAGAGAAGAGAAAGAAAAAAATGAGAGATGAATAAAATAAACTTAGGGTTGAAGCTGAAGAGATAATTCTAGATGCATTGTGTTCGTAGAGGTGGATTTCAATATTCATTAATTAACATAATTAATATTCATTAATAATTTGAGGGGCACGAGGAAGACTAGTGACATTGAAAAGACAAGATAAGACTACTCAATGAACTCATTTCTGAGTTATCCAAGAACATCTTTATTTTTTACCGCATTGTGTCGTACTACTTTATCTACTCGAACAGAAGCTTGCTTTAAAATTAAAAGAAAAAAATATTTTAAATAGATATGTCATCTGTTGCAACAGATTGCAATATCTATTTAAAAATCCCAACAGAACAGCCATCTATTACAACAGATACAAATAATTGGTTTAAAAACCCCCAACAGCTCACAGATGCAAATGTCCATTTGATAATTAAATTAGACTTGTCATCTGTTACAATAGATATCAATTTCTATTTAAATATCCCAACAGCTCAGTCATCTATGACAATAGATTCAAATATTTATTTGATAATTAAATTAGATAAATTATCTGTTATAACAGATATCAATATCTGTTTAAAAATTTCCAACAGCTCAGTCATATGTCACAACAGATGCAAATGTATATTTGATAATTAAATCAGATATGTTATCTGTTGTAACATATATGAATATCTGTTAGAAATTTCCAACAGCTCAATTGTTTGTTCCAACAGATTTCATTTAAATTGATTTAAGTAAAACTAGGGATGAAAGAATAAGTTCATAGGGTCAACTACAACTTCAATTAAATCCTTGAAATTGCATGGTGTTGGTATTTCATTCATCCCAACTCGAGTCATCGATCGATCACTCTGAGTTGAAATAAGTTCTCATTAACTTAATGTTAAGCTAGTACCTAAATTGATTTAGGTGGAATGAGGCATGAATAAGTTCTCATTAACTTAATGTTAAGATAGAACCTTAATTTATTTAGGTGTAACTAGGGATGAATGAGTTCATAGGGTTAATAACAACTTTAATTGAGTCTTTGCAATTGCATGGTGTTGGTATTGCGTTCATCTCGACCCGAGTCATCGATCGATCACTCTGAGTTGAAATGAGTTCTCATTAACTTAATGTTAAGATTAATAGTACCTAAATTAATTTAGGTGGAACTAAAGATGAATGAGCTCATAGGGTCAACAACAACTTCAGTTGAGTCATTGCAATTACATGGTGTTGGTATTAAGTTCATCCCAACCCAAGTCATCGATCGATCACTTGAGTTGAAATGAGTTGTCATTAACTTAATGTTAAGATTAATAGTACCTAAATTGATTTAGGTGGAACTAGGAATGAATGAGCTCATAGGGTCAACTATAACTTTAATTTAGTCATTGCAATTGCATGGTTTTGGTATTACGTTCATACCAACCCGAGTCGTCCATCGATCACTCTAAGTTGAAATGAGTTCTCATTAATTTAATGTTAATATTAATAGTACCTAAATTTATTTAGGTGGAACTAGATATGGATGAGTTCATAGGGTCAACAACAACTTCAATTGAGTTATTGCAATTGCATGGTATTGGTATTATGTTCATCTCGACTTAAGTCGTCGATCGATCACTCTGAGTTGAAATTAATTCTCATTAACTTAATGTTAAGATTAATAGTACCTAAATTAATTTAGGTGGAACTAGGGATGAATGAGCTCAAAGGGTCAACTACAGCTTTAATTGAATTATTGCAATTTCATGGTGTTGGATTGCATTCATCCCGACCCAATTCATCAATCGATCACTTTGAGTTAAAATAGATTCTTATTAACTTAATATTAAGATAGAACCTTAATTGATTTAGGTAAAACTAGAGATGAATGAGTTCATAAGGTCAACAACAACTTTAATTGAGTCTTTGTAATTGCATGGTGTTGGTATTGCGTTCATCCCAACCCAAGTCATTGATCGATCACTATGAGTTGAAATGAGTTCCATTAGCTTAATATTTTAAAAACTATATCTTTTAAAATTTTAAAAATTAATTAAGATCAATTTGGACCAAATTAACAATTTCAAAACTTGTCATTCTTTTACAAAATTACAAATTAACCCATACAAATCATCCATTTGTGGAAAAAACTTTTCCTCATTTCAAATCTCAAGTTCTCGCTCTTCTCTCTCTCTTAACAATACAGAAAATAACTACTCAACATATTGTTCAACCCTTCAAAATAGATTAATTTTTTTCCCATTTCTGACTATATGTTGCTATTTTTGACTTCATCCTCACTTGTATCCATCGTTTTATCTGTCTTCACAGGTAAAAGAGTTTGAGAAGAGTTCTACATTTGTTCTTTATTCTAAAATTTAGGCCTTTTTAGTTAATGATGAAAAAAAGACCTTAGTTGTATTATCTTTGAGAATGGGTTAATAATTTTGTATTTTGATGCTAAAAAAGTAGGAAGCACCCAATAAAACCCTAGTTTTTGTCTCAGTATTTTATTGACTGTTGTGGTATTTTTGGATAGTGTTTGTGGTATTGTTGGTGGATGTTGGTGGTGGTGTCGGTATTTGTGTTTTGGTGGTGGTGTCGGTGGTCTTGATGTTGGTATTGGTGGCATTGGTGGTGGTCTTGGTGGCATTGGTGGTGGCTTTGGTTGTGGTGTTGGTGTTCCATCTATTGCAACAGGTGAAAGATCTGTTGGGAGATATTAAATAGGTCTTCAAAGAGATTTCCCATCTATTCCAATTGATGGGTTATCCGTTGGAAAATTTTTTCGTAATGTGGCATAGAATAATTTATTGAATTTGTCTTACCTTTTTTTTAAAAATTACGCAGACATCAAATGCAATGTATTTTTTATTTTTCTATTATTTGTAGTTAAAATATGTATCCCAAAAGAAAAGAAACTGAAAGTGGATCAACTTCTGACCACCCAACAGAAATGGCTAGAGTACAGATAGATTCAGAGAAACTTCCTGAACAATCTCAGTCAGAGAAAAATAAAGCTGAAGAAAGTGATAATTCTTTCTCATCAATGGGGCATGAATTAATATTGAAATCCTAGCATTATCTTGTCAAAACCATTAGTATCGACAAGTTTCGAGTTCGATGCCGATGGATAACCCTGACAAAGTAACTGGTGATCTTTTACTTAAATGTCAGTTGGGGAAACATTTTGATGAATTTAGCAGTATTATGAAGAATGAAAATATAGATGAACTTTTTAACAAGAGTTGTTTTGCATACTTTGTTGAGCTATCTGCGGACCGCACTCTCTATTTCCCAATGAGCATGGTATATGGTCTTCTCAAGCATAGGATCAAGTACGCAGGGGATGATAAAGTTTTGGAGGAGGGGGGCAAAAAGATGGATCAAATCTGGATTAACTACTGTGGCATGCTGGTTTGTTTTAGATTGAAAGAGTTTGCCATAGTGACGGGCTTTAGATACGATTGTCCAAAAGAACCTCTCATCAAGGAAACACCCCACAAAGGGTCCAAGAAATACAAAGAAAAAAAATATGGGTTGTTGGGCATTGTTAGATGTAGTAGCTTTAAAGCAGATAATTTGATGGCAGATCTCGAGGATAAAAACATACCAAAGCACTACAGGGAGAAATTGTGCTTAGTTTGGTTTGTCCATTCCGTTTTATTGGCAAGAGACGTCAGGAAAGTCATAGAAAATGATTTGTTGGTGCTCGTAGATGATTTTGAAAAATTTAATGATTATTCCTGGGGATATGACAGCTACTACTTGACTGTCGAATATTTACTGACAAAGCTATCCCCAAAGACGACCACATTATCGGCTTTCCTTGGGCTTTCATGGTAAAATTGATCACTATTTTTACTCATCCATTAATTCATATTAAATATAGTTATTATGACTTTTTTTGCTTGCATCCTATTTACATTTTGTAGGTTTAGGAATGTGAAGTCATTCCTCTCCTTTGAAAGCAGTTCAAGGTTTACCCGGATGAGATTTCTCTTCTAAGGATCCTTAGATGGCTGGCTGCAAATGGCAGTAAAAATATTAAGGAGGCTGCTGATCTCTTTAACCCTTCGGATGATGCAGTACATCTTTTTTTAACTAAAATAATTTGCCTTAAAGAAACATATTAAAAAAGATGTCCCATCTTTTACGACAGATGGGTCGCCCATTGCAACAGATTACCCGTCAACTGCAACTGATTAACCATCTGTTGCTCTGGTTCTCTGAACCCGACTCAATAGATTTCCCATCTACTATAAATTATTGAACAGATGGGTAATCTAATGCAACATATTATCAATCTGTTGTGACATACAGATCAGCTGTTGCGGTAGCTAGATCATCTGTTGCATAAGTTGGCTGTGTTAATATGTAACCCAACTGACTATAAATTATTATTATATGATTTAATTGCCTCCTGTCTTTTTATAGGTTGTTCATCCTTGGATCGTGCCTACTATTGATGAGTTGGGGATGACTTTTTTTCTTACTCTAGGTCTTGTTAATACAAAATAAGACCCAACGGTAAAGTTAATAAAGAAGGAATTGGCTGGAGCAACATACATAAGAAGAATAGTTAGGCAAGGTCAGCCTAATGTTGAAGATCTTTACGACCAACTTACTACAGCAGATCCTGGTGCTTCTTCTAGAGGTGTTGCTGGTGGAGTTGTTGATGATGGTGGCAGTCATCCTGATGCTACTGCTACAAGGCATGATTATGAGCATGTTGGTGCTCAAAAAAAAATACGTTTGAAAATACCCCTTGTACAGTTCTCTCTCACCCCTACACCAGTCCCTCCCACACTTACAGTGGTCTCTCTCACCCTCCCTTCACCCTCATGTTCTCATTGCAAATGCAAAGTGTCCAAGGACAGAAAGGATAAAATCCTTGAAAAACTAGAGGCTATTGATGAAGCTACCGAGGAGTTAAAATTCAAGAGGGGTGCCATACCATACAAAAAGGTGAGGGAGCCATACACTCCTATAGTGGCAGTTAGGAGGAAGACAAGAAACATTAGAAAAATACTTTCCGTTCTGAAAATAACAAAAATTGCAACTCCTCCCGCTCCAAGAATTGTTGAAGTTTAGGGACCGTTGAATAAGGTGGACATATATGTGGCACTTGGCGACGAAGAAAAGAAGGAACTAGAAGAGATCATGAATGATGAGACGAAACCTCCATAAGAATACACCATGCATTCATTTGACGCCAAAGACTTCAAGAGTATGAAAAATATGTCGTTGCGGTACATGGACAATATAAGTTTACTTTTGCTAACGTATCCTTCCAATCTACTCCATAAAGAAGAAGCTATGCAGTAGATGTGCTGTCTATTGCAACAGCTGGGTATTCTGTTGCAGCATAATACATATTTGTTGCATAAGTTGTGTTAGCTGGGTAATCTATGAACTAATTCAGAGAACTCTCTACAATAGAATCTTTCCATTGTATTTTTATTATTTACAATTACTAACCTATTTAAAAATTATTTTCTTATACCACAGTATGTTGATGAAATTCTCTGCCTCATGAGGGGTAGGCAATTAGCGTACCCGGATGCTTATGATGCTACCGATAGGATAATAGACCTCAACTTCTACAACTATTTCAAGGATAGGTATGATGATATCCTTGGGCAGGCTGGTCCAAATGTTTAAAGATTTAACAAGTTAGTTTTTATGTTCGAATGGGATGAAGACGTGATTAAATATGTTAGAGGAAAGAGGGCATATCCATACGGCAAAAGCTGGACCAAGACAAAGAGAATCTTTGTAGTCATGAACATAGAAGTCAAACATTTTTTCATTGTTGAGATACTACTCTACGAGGGAAAGATTAAGGTTTATGACTGTAACTTACCTGTCTTCAAAGAGGACATATTTTTCACCCACGTGAAGCCACTCTTGAAGTTGTTCCCCAAGTTGTTGACGCTGAGTAAACTGATGGATCATTTATCAGTGGAAATCTTGAGGAAGGAATTATGAGTTTTTGAAGGTCGAAATAAGAACATCCAGCTCAAAAGAAATAAAACCGGTGCAGTATGTGGGCCATACTCACTTTCATACATCGAGTGTTTGCTGACCGACATAGAAATGATCAGTATGTGAGATACTGTTGTGGGAAAGATGCAAGAGGTCTAGGCTTATGGGGTACTAACTAAATGGTTGGAGCCCGTGTATAAAGAAGAATATGTACAAAGACAGAAACGAACATGATAACAAATTTTTATTTCAAGCAACTTCACTTTACATGTAGTGGCAATAATTTTTATGTCTAGCAAAAGTTGAATTTTTATAATGCAATAGATTGTATATCTATTGTAACAGATATAATACTTGTTGCAATAGATTGATTATTTATTGGAATAGGTAGGTTATCTATTGCATTATGCAGATGTTTCCTAGTCTGTCTATCGCAACAAATATACAATCTGTTACAACATATAACCTATTTGTTACAACTGATAGGTAATCTATTGGAACAAATCAAGAAAGTAGGAAGACCTATTATATAATTTCCAGCAGATGACCTAACTAAAAGGTTGGAGCCCGTGTATAAAGAAGAATATGTACAAAGACAGAGACAAACACAATAATAATTTTTTATTTCAAGCAACTTCACTTTATATATAGTGGCAATAATTTTTATGTCTAACAAAAGTTGAATTTTTATAATGCAACAGATTGTATATCTATTTTAACAGATATAGTACCTGTTGTGACAGACAGATTATTTGTTGGAATAGGTTGGTCATCTGTTGCATTATGTAGATTTGTCCCAGTCTATATGTCGCAACAGATATATAATTTGTTGCAAAATATAATCTATCTATTGCAACTGATAGGTAATCTGTTGGAATAAATCAAGAAAGTAGGAAGACCTATTATATAATTTCTAGAAGATGACCTAACTAAATGATTGGAGCCCATGTATAAATAAGAATATGTACAAAGACAAAGATAAACACGATAATATTTTTTTATTTCAAGCCACTTCACTTTACATGTAGTAGCAATAATTTTTATGTTTGTCGAAAGTTGAATTTTTATAATGCAATAGATTATATATTTGTTGTAATAGATATAGTACCTGTTGTGACAGATTGATTATCTATTGGAATAGGTTGGTTATCTATTGCATTATGCAGATGTTTTCCAGTCTGTTTGTCACAACAAATATATAATTTGTTGCAACATATAATCTATATGTTGCAACATATAATCTATTTGTTGTAACTGATAGGTAATCTATTGGAGCAAATCAAAAAAGCAGGAAGACCTATTATATAATTTCCAGCAAACGACCTACATATTGTATCTCATGTTGCAATATATGTCTAAATCTATTTGATAAGATATATCATCTGTTGCAGTAGATGTATTATTTGTTTTGATATTTGAATCTAGTGTTCCATTTCAATTAACATGTTCAAAACTAAGAATTAAATTATATTCATAGACAGCATAAAATAAACTAAAGCCATCGAAAATTACATGAAATAACTCAACAAATAAAAGAAATGTGAAAAAATCATTATGGGTACATATGATCTACTCTAAAAATAATCAACAAGTTAAACCAAAGAGGATACGTTATTATATTGATGGGCTCAATCTATAAAGATCTAATCAATATGGACAAGTTGTTCTTCATCCAGTGCTTCGAAATTGGCTTTGGTCGTCATGGATATTTAATGTTATTTGCGTACGGCTTCTGAGCTTTCGCTTCTCCGTATTTCCATAAAAGAGCAGCACATCTTTTTTGGAGTAATCTGGCATCAAGTCTATCATTTGGTACTCGTAATCCATCACTCAAATACTCGGCGTAGGCGACAATAAAAAAGACCATAATCCCTGCGCTTTAAAAAAATAGATAATCCATATCTTACAGTTCATGCAAGTGTTGTAAAATTTATGAAATAAAAATAAATCATGACACTTAAACTTACAAGCTACCAATGGTTTAATGAGCAATTCCTTCAACATATTGTACATCAAATGGATTACCCATTTTATTCTGGTATGCTTTAATCATCGACCAATCAGTACGAACTTTTTTGTCTAAAAAGCCACTCATATCAAGGTAAGTAGGCAATATTTTGGCCAGCTTTTATATCTCATACGACGGCCCAAAACATCTCTTTCACGACATCGAGTCATAAACTCGGATGCGCCTCTTTTTAAGAACGACAATAGATAACACCCAATGGAATTCATCACCACAATTGATTGGGATGTATACTTCGTCGATCAAATGCCAAGGTAAGCCAGTTGAAATGCTAAAACCTTTGATGATATTGATTAAGCATTCCTCATTTCGAAAAATTTTTGACTGTTGTTGACAATACCTACCGTAGGTATTATTGATGAAAACTTTGTACAAACAATTATCTGTCGTGTATCTGTTTCTTGTGTTTGCAACTTGGCCTTCTTTCGGAGGTAGTAAAAAATAACATCGATGTGCTTCACATATTATCAAACATTTTGGATTACGTGATAAAAAAATTAATATGCAGATGCAATTAAATAAAGTATTAATTAATAGTAATATGTATGGCATTTAAACCTCATCATTCCGGCAAGTTTGGGTCTGTGACATCAAATAGAATCAATTCTTCATTTCGGAATATGCAACAACAAAGTCGAATATATCATAACCAAGACTCGATTCATTCACTTTATAGTATTCATCGTTTTGTTTTCTATATGATGATTTAATGTGTTAATATCATGTTCTTACAACAAGAATTGTATAAACGAATATCTTTAAAATTAATTTATGTATCTGCCGGCATGATGCTTTAACTGCCCATCGGCAATCCATTCTGAATAGTCATTGATCAACTGTGTTAGTTTTTTTGGGGCCTCGTCCGAGATGTTGAACCCTTCAAACGAGTAATTCTTCCGTTCTTCCGAACTGACAGACTCTACTTTTTCTTCTTCTTTAGAAGCAGTTGATGGATTATCAACTGTGATATTATGCTCTTCATAGTAACTTCTACTGTGACATCCACCTGGGATGCCAAAATTGTCAATACTAATTACAGATATACAACAGATTGTCCATCTGTTGCAACAAATAAGTCTTATGTTGCAATAGATGGATCATCTGTTGGGACAAATTTGAACAGGTAAATCAGAGCAGTACGATAATTTCATATAGATAAATCATCTATTACAATGTAAGATTTATCTATTGTAATAAATAATGCATCTGATGCAACAGGTTAGACAACAGATATATATATCTATTTGATAATTTTCAGCAGATGTATCATCTATTGAAACAAATATGTGCCTGTTTATTTGTTGGAACAGATGATGTAGATTCACCTTCTTTAGCTCATGTTGCTCTCCTGTGGCCCGTGCACACTGAACAACGGTGCAAGACAAAGACAAAGGCAATGCAATTTTTCTTTTTCGATGCTTGATGATGCCTTGAAAATATCTTTCCTTCTCCTCTTAGCCACCTTGATCTCTAGTGGAGTGTATGGATATGAAATCCTCTTTGATGGAATGACACCCCTCTTAGATGTCATTTTCTTTACAGAAGAAGTTAGTGCATTAATATCATTAATCACTCCATAGTGTTTTGCCTTGCAGTCTTGACATTTGCATGCAGAATATTCGCTAGATATGGCAAAATCTGGAGAAAAATCTGTACAACCAGTATGATCATAATCATAATGGCTTGTTGTTTCAAAAACTGTAAGAGAAGCATCATTAGCCCCAACAGCAGCACCACTACCACTACCATCATCAACAGCAACAAGACCATACTCCAAAATTATTTTTCTTATTATGGTTGTTGCTCTAAACAATTCCATTTTTATTCCATCAATGACCTTGGGATCCAATAAAGTTTGCACAGCCCGTAAAGTAAGAAAAAATAGCATCTTCAACTCTCGGTTGGTCAGAACAAGCCACGGATGGATAATCTAAAATAAATCAGTACATATATTAGAATGATGATGAAATCATTTAAAATAATCATTAATTAAAACAAAACTTGATTAGGATTGAACTTACTGCTTTCTTCGAGGGATTGAAAATATCAAGAAATTTTGCATTTTTATCAATTTTAGCCGATAACCATCTCAAGATTCTTGGACAGAAAACTTCTTCCTTGTAGTTCACTTGTTGTCTCAATTAAGGAATGGTTTCAAATGCCCAAGCCTATAACATAACGCCAATAAATCAAAAGTATTATTAAATAAAAAAATGAATCATATCATTATAAAAGAAATATTTATCATGAAGGCCCATGGAAAGCCATATAAGTTGACTGTATTTGGCGTTAACGGAGTCAACAAATATTTGACAGTTATTTTGAAGCTTTCATAACCCCAAGGATAGTTGTTAAATGCCTCAAGATCCTCCGAGATATTTATTAAATCGAGGCTTATGTTGTAGTTAACGTCTCTCGCCCAAAGAATATTATGTACAAACCAAACTAAGCACAATGATTGTTTGTGCTTCTTTGAGAGTCCTTTATCTTTCAACGCTTCTATCAAATTTTTATTTTTAAAGCATGAACCAACAATGGGCACCAGGTCATCACGATCACTCGACTTGTTATTACCTTTTTTAGGTGTACGGGGTGCTTTTTTGGGTCAGAGTAGGTATAACTTGAGAAGGAGAAAGAGGATAATATTTTAGTCTTGTAACTATGGCAAACTCCTTCCAACCAAAACAAACAGGCATACCACAGTAATTTTTCCACACCTCATCCATCTCATCTTTGTTTTCATACATAAACCTACGCTAGAGAAGATCTTATACCATTTTCATCTAAAAATGAGCATTGTTGTCCTCCGGCAAATCAAGATATTGCCCAAAGCAGCTTTTCGTGAAATAAGCATCCAATTTTTGTTCTCAGAGTATTTTTCTGAAGGCGTCGAAAGATTTTCCCATGGCTGACTTAACCACGAAATCACCCATTAAATCTGTGTCACCATCGCACTACATTCTTATAGGATAACAATCAATATTGAAGGTTTTGACCAACTCTTCGGCGGAAGGGCTATTAGCATTTGGTTCATCTCTTTTGAAACATTCTTCCTCCCCGTGTTCATTATCTTCTGCTCCTGATTGAGATAACGCTTGTAAAGTAAGCTCATGGAGTGGTGGATGTAGCCGAGCTGCTGTACTTGTTTCATTACTTGGACTTGATTCGATTTTTTTTATTTTGGAAGCCATATTATCTTAAATTAACAGGAACATAAAATAGATTATAATTGATTAATGCATCGTTAAAAAGGATAACAATAAATCTAACATGCACAACAGTAAAATAACAGTTCCAATAGACCGTATATCTGTTGCACCAGGTATTTTATCTATTGTAACATATAACCGACCTGTTGCAATGGATGAGTAAACCATTAGAAATAATAAAAATAAATCACTAATCTGCTGCACCAGGTATTTTATCTGATGCAACATATAATCAACCGTTGCAGCGGCTGAGTAAACTGTTAGAAACCATAAAAAAAGATCACTAATCTGGTGCACCAGGTAGTTTATCTGTTGCAATATATAACCAACCTATTGCAACGGATGAGTAATCCATTGGAAACAGTAAAAACAGATCACTCATCTGTTGCACCAGGAAAGTTATCTATTACAACATATAACTAACCTATTGTAAGGATAAGTAATATGTTGGAAACAGTAAAAATAGATACTAATCTGTTGCACCAGGTAGTTTATCTGTTGTAATATATAACCAACATGTTGCAACGGATGAGTAATCCGTTGGAAATCATAAAATAGATCATAAATTTGTTGCGCCAGATAGTTTATTTGTTGCAACATATAACCAAACAGTTGCAACGGATGAGTAATCTGTTGGAAACTATGAAAACAGATCACTAATTTGTTGCACTAGGTATTTTATCTGATGCAACATATAACCAATCATTGCAACGGATGAGTAAATCGTTGGCAACCGTAAAAATAAATCACTAATCTATTGCACCAGGTAGTTTATCTTTGCAACATATAACCAACCTATTATAACGGATGAGTAATCCGTTAGAAATAGTAAAAATAAATCACTCATCTGTTGCACCAGGAAGGTTATCTGTTGCAACATATAACCAATCTGTTGCAACAGACGAGTAACCTGTTGGAAACAACAAAACAGATCACTAATCTATTGAAATATATCACTCATCTGTTGCAAAATGAGTTACTAGTTGAATCAATATTGTTTAGATTTCTTCCAAATAGAAGATTCATCTGTCGTAACAGATGAATGATTTGTTAGATTGTTCATCTGTTGCATCAGATTTTCATAGTTGCATCAGATTTTCATCTATTGCATCAGATGTTTTCATCTGTTGAATCGGATGTTTTCATCTGTTACAACACCATTTTTACTAAGACAAACAACAAATCAACCCAACAACACCAACACATCACACACATACACTATGAACATCAACTATGATAAAAAATTACCAACAAATCTGAATCAACAGTTCGAGAACAAGAAGAAGAAATGTCAGAAATTAGGTTTTTATTCAATCCACATTTCAAATTTAAGCTAGAAATATTGAAATTGCTAACCAATACTAGAAGAGTAGTTAGCTCAAGTTTCTCTGTTTCTTCATAATTTTTTACCTGTGAAAAAAAGAAATAGGGCGACGAAGAACTCGAAGTTGTTGTCGCTGGAGAAGTCTTCACGTCGATTGACGATTGAAAGTCGAAAGGGAATGCCGGAGGTTGAAGTCGTTGGGGATTGAAGGAAGAATTTTGCAGAACTGTTGATTGAGAGAGAGTTTAAGAGAAGCTGTCGAAAGAGACGGTTGATTTGGATTGAAGGAGGTTGTGGGTTGATTTGTATTTTTGAAAATATTAATCAAGTCCATAATTAATTTAATCAAGTTTCCTAATGATGTTTGACCCTTTAAGTTGGTCAATATCATCAATATTTCATTTAAGACTTAAAAATATCTTTCCTTCAATTTTCTCAAGAAAATAGAGGTTTGTGTATATTTTAGTAAAATGGAAAAGTAGCCAGGTAGATTTAACTAGACTTAAAAGTGTCCAAAACTTTTCAACTTCTTAAAAAGGACTTTGACCTCGTCCATTTTTACTTTTTCAAATCCTAGAAAGAAAAATTATATCAAAAAGAATTGAGTGGCTTTTTGGCTAAATAAGTGTTTAGGATGGATATTGTGTCAAATTTTCTCTTGTTTTCTACCGGGAGAAATTGACAAATGTCACTTTTGGATAGCTAATCAAACTTAGTCCGAACTAATTAAACTTTAATCATATTTTAGTTTGGACACATTGCTTAGATTAAATCGAAAACTTTGGCCCACGTCTCAAAACCCACACACAGATTTGAGTAAGGTTTGTTATGTCCTACGGTTAACTTTTTTGAATTGTTTAGTGGGTAATACTTCTTATAATCCATATTAATTAAATTTGTGAGGCAATGCACACTCATTAAGAAAAAGAAAATTTAGACATAAATTGAATATGACTTTCCATTTAAGGCCTTTTAGTATTTTTAAATTATTTTTGAGAATAGAAACTGTTACTCAAAAGGATTAAAATTTTATCATGAAAGCTACTAATACTTAATGAAGCTATTTGAGATCCCAACATTGACTAAGTTTTCACATTAATTGATGTCAAACTTCTCATTTCTTATTGAAACCAAATTTTTGGGGCTAAAACTTGACATTAGTTTCATAATGAAAATTTGTTGAATTGGAGCCAAAATTTTAAATTGAAAATTTCAGCATCAATATCTGTAAAATTTCAACTTTCTTAATTCACTTTCAATTTTTTGTCAAATGTTAATCAAGATGGATGGATGAGATAAAAGAATGGAATTTATAAAGTGCAATAGTTAGTCATTTTTTGGAAATTTTAGCCGCATAGAAATAATTCAAAGTAAAATCATAAATATGGGTCATTAAATCTATTAAACTTATCATCTAGAAAATGTATATGAAGAGCAAAAATGAAAGAAATTTTCAACAACTCTCTTAAACATTAAAGAATTAACTTATTTTGAACATTGAAAAAACACTCAAAATTCAATTATTATTATGGACTAAATATGACAGAATCAGTTCAATTATCTCTTAACAAGATTTCGTAATGTGTTTGACTTACGGATGGTAAATGGAGTGGGGTGGGTGCGGGGCGAACCCATGTAAACCCCCAAAGTCTTCGTCCCGCCTCACCCCACATAGAATAATTTGTTGTTTTCATCCCACCCCGCATAACTTTCTATTCTTATAATTTAAAAAAAAAAAAAAAGGAGACAGTTGATCAAGTCTACGTTCCATAGGATGAGAAAAAAAAAAGGTTTGGAATAACAAAAAATGTAAAATGCTTCCAAACTGCCTTGGTGCAGATAATATCAGGTTTTGTTTGTGTCTGTATATTTTGAGGGTTAAGTTCAGAAATGGCTCTAAAATGGGTGGTTTTGATATTTTATCCTCAACAAAAAAATCTTATAATAATGACCTCCATAAGGGGTTGATGTTGATTTTTTTGCCTCGCTTAATAACTCTTGACCATAAGGCAGAAGTTCTAATTTTGGCCCATAAGGCAGATGTTCACAGCATTTCATGATGATGAACTTGCATAAGTGACCAGAAATTTGCTTTATAGGCAAAAGTTAGAATTTAGATATGTTGCTCATTAGACAGGTGTTTTAACTCTTACACATAAGTAAGACGTTCATAACATTTCAAGATAGTGAACCTGCTTAATTGACCACAAATTGGAATAACGTGAGAACTTATTTAGCAGGGACAAAAATTCAAGATCACGCACTTTGAGGGACAAAAATTCAAAACTATACGCATGGAGTACAAAAATTCAAGATCAGATACTTTGAATAACACTAGGTGTAATTTTATCTCGAAATATAGTTTAGAGGTTAAGTACGGTTATAGAATGTGTAATAGCTCTGAAAATTAATACTAAATTATAAAGGATAAATTAAAAATTTAATACTAGTTCATTCGCTTTTGATTTGTTTGAACCAGCAACCCACTCTGCATCAATTTTTAAATAATTGTTTCAACCAACCCGCCCCGGGTATAAATCACTTTCAGTTGCAATTATAATTCAAAACTAAACCCTGGAAACCAACAAACCTCAAGCTGCTCCTACAGCTTATGGAACGACACCGGGTGCCCCACCAGCCACAAGTACTCAAACCTTGGAGCTCCAACATCATTAGCCCATGGGTCTATGCCTCCTCCTATGGCTAATGGGACTAGGCCTATGCCTCCAGCTGGTAATGTACCTGCCCCACCACTTCCACCAGTTGGTGGTGGTCCAATGGCTAATTTTTACTCGCGCACACATGGAAAGACTTCCAATGACGCCTCCACAAGGTGTCCAGGGGCAACAGATGCAAAGGCAGGGTCAATTGCCAAATCTGAGTTAATAAGATACATTCTCCATGTACCTATACATTTCGTAGATACCTTCGGAATCAATCTACCTTCTTGGCAGATCCTTTTCATTTATGTATCTATATATTTCAGCGATGTCTTGGAAAGTTAACCTGCTGACAACGTCAGGCGTATCCAGACCGCCAACCTCCGTTTCAACTATAGTTGCCTCTCTACTGAATTGAAATTCTAGTCAGTGTGCTGATGGTGTCTTCATAATAGTAAACTGAAGTATAAAATACAGAAACACTATTGAGAACTTCAAATGGCAGTAAACAAAAGGATTCCATTGTTGCCAGAAGAGTAAAACTTTATTTTCTTCCAAAAAAATAAGTAAATCACTATATACATAATCCGTCTTGCACGTTGTCAATATCTGCCAACTACAAACAAGTAATGGGACTAATCCCTTGTTTAAGGATAAGTATGAGGTGTAAATGACAGTATACACTCTTCTAATTTACTACTGAACGTGCAGGAAACATTTTTCGGATGAACTGTAGGAAACGCTGTGAATAAGATGTTGGCTCCACAGCAGAAATAGAAATAGAATCAAACAGAACTGATTTGTATGCATGTTCTATTCTCTTACGTAGGTTGTATTCTTGCAATATGTCAATGATGCCGACATACAATACAACATCGTATACTTCAAGAAACATCAGATCACCTTTCCTGGGTATGTGTTCTGCTCTTGCTGGCATATTCACTCCAAGCTGAATCTGGAGCCTGCTTAGGGACATGAAAGAAGTGACTTTTAAAACATTATACGGTAAAAACTAATCAATAGTATTTTACATGTGGAATAGCCAAAAATCTGCATTCCTTAAGGTGAATGTATAAGATTCATGGACTTTCATGCCGAATCAACTACAAAGTCTGTTTTAGTACAGTGTTTAAGTGCAATGGAACTCCTAATAAACAATAGTATTCATACTTAAACCTACTCGGTGCACTGTGATTGTCATAACCTACTGAGTTCTGCAGTACATTGTCCTAGCATGGTTTTGTAAGCGTGCTGAAAATGCGCTAACAAAAGGAAAGTAGCACGTTCAAGCTTTTCGAAAATACATTGCTGTCCCAGGAAGGAGGAGATCCACTTCCTTGTCACCAGTGGCAGATGATGCTCGCAATCTGCTGCCTCTGACATGAGAACCCACTACTACACACTTATCATCTGCACCACGAGGGACTAAAACAAGGCCTTGGGGTGATATGTCATCCTCCAGAAACTCTGTAATTAACAAAATAAAAAGTTCAGAAACAGGACCAGTTCTAGAGGCAAATCCAGGACTTTTAGTTTCTGCACTCTGGACCAGAATTCTTTTTGTTCACTGAGTTCTGGATAGATTATTTAAAAGTATACATAGTAAATGAATTTTTATTCGAGAAAAAAGTTAGAGCCAAAGCTATTTGATTTTTTCCGAACCCGTAAATATATGTGGCTCTGCGTCTGGTGATCGCACACCCTCACAGATTATAAAGGGAGATCAGTAATATACATTAAAGAAACTATTATTCTTTCTGCATAACCAAAAAAAAAGTAATAACAAAGAACTCCCAGTATTGGACATACAAAACTTCTGGATTGTATAAATACATCTAGTATCAGTGTATACAAAGTATGCACAAACTACATTAACTAACAGAAAAAGAACCCTAAACCTCTGGTCTATTACTAGAATGAGTCGACGACAGATTCGTTGTACAATATAAAATCTTTAATTGTTCCATTGCCTATGTCACGTACTTGTTTGGACAATTCTTTTTAAGATTGGGAGAGGAATTTCACTTCCTTTTCAAAATAATTTGATGATTTTTCATTGACCTGCAGTTTAGATTTGTGTGCCCAACTTCTATAGAAATGGAATGAGCAAGATGGAAAAGTTCAAAATACATGGAAATACTAAAGTAAATTGAAACTCAGAGTCACTAGAAATAAGGTTCCACCATGGGTTTGAACAAATTGACATAACTAGTCATCTCACATTTGTGGTTTACAAAGGTCCCAAAAGTAATTGATAGCATTACAAGAGAATAACTCCCAACCCTATTTATTAGTGAGAATTAACTGGTACTCATCTTTGCCTAAATGTTGAAAGAAATGTCCTTTAATCCACTAGCTGTTCCAGAATCTTTCAATATTTCTAACTCCATACTCAGCACACAACCAAATCAGAAAGTTTGTCAATTTTGTACTCTGGAATTTATTTTTTGAGATTAGATTGGTGTTAGGGCACTCGTAAATAAGTACTCCAGATTTTACTATTGTTCAGATCTTGCGGACCAGTTAAATTAAAAGACGCCAGATACTGAATTTACCCGGTTTTACGGTGATAAGCCTCAAGAGTAGTTCAACCACATAATTACTTATAATCTTTCAGAAAAGAACCTACCATCTTCTGCAACGATTCCCAATCCTTCTGTTGTTGTACGTCCACTGCACGAGATGGGAGATCGTAGATGCTGGGGTGCTCTGTAATGAACACCTAACAATAGGCTGTAATCCATTATGTGCTGCTGCTCCAAAAATTTGCTGTCGGTCTCAATCTGCCTGAACAAGTACATGAATGTCAACAAACAGAACGAGAGCATTTAAAAGGATTTCGTTGAAATTAAAAAGCAAAAATTATTTCAAATCACTCATCCAACTATTTCAACTTTCAATTGGAACACTACTAAAAAAGGTTAAGAAACATCAAAAACATAGTTCCACATTGGCAAGTGACATTCTACACTTTCTTTGGCATCGTAAGTTTAAAAATTATTTTCCCCTCACGATCTCTTCAAACTAACAATGGGATTGATTATGTCATTAAACTATGGAATGAGAAAACTGTTTAACACATCATTGTATACTTGTTACCACAGTAACTTGCATGAAGTCATAATGTTTCTATCTGTTAGAATAGGATTAGGGATGGGAATAGTTTATAGAATCTCAGTGTCCTACTTCGAAAAGGATTAGAATGTAGTGTCTATAAATAGGGTCTCAGTGTAATAATGTAGATACACAATTCAGTAATATTCTTCTCTTATATTTCTCATATGGTATCAGAGCTTTTACAATCTTGGTAGAAAATTAAAAAGCTTCTGCTGCCAGCAGGCGGCTATGACCCATATACCCCGCCCTTCTGGCCCATGATTATGTTAGCAAAGTTGGATTACCGTGCTTCTATCTGATGGCTTCTCATATCTGGTTAGCGTAGCAGCGTGCATCTTTCCGGTGACTACTTTCTTTTATTTGTTTTCGTAGCACCGTGCATCTTTCCGGTGGCTACTTTCTCATATGTGGTTTGCATAGCATTGTGCATCTTTCCGGTGACTACTTTCTCATATCTGATTACGTAGCACCGTGCATCTTTCCGGACTACTTTATCATATTTGAGTTGCCTAGCAACGTGCGTCTTTCCAGTGACTCCTCAGATCTGATTTGTGTAGCTTCGTGCCTCTTTTCCGTGACTCCTCAGATCTGATTTACGTAGTTTCACTTTTCATTATTGTTGTGCAAAACAAAAACCAACACCACCAAGAGGTCCAGTTCCTGCAACCAAACCCCATCAGCTCCACAATGAATCGATCTCCCACGCGCCGCCCACGAGATCGTCACCTTCGGTAGGATCTGACCATGCGCTGGCGCATGAGCCTATTCCGACCAGTTTTTCGGCAACTTTATTGCTCATGATCAACTCGTCTCTTGGTATCAAGATGACTCATATTTTATACTAGCTTTTGGAATTTTTGGGCGACGTTTAGTACTTTTTCGACCACTTTTTTGGTTTGTTCCTTTTCAGTAGAAGTCGCCCAAACGTCCCGAGCAGATCTTACAAGTTTCCTTGCAGATATCATCACCAAGTCCCTCAGTGGTCCTCATATTATTTACATTTGTAGCAAACTCGGCACATATGACTTGTAAGCACCAATTTGAGGGGGAGTGTTAGAATAGGATTAGGGATAGGAATAGTTATAGAATCCTACTTGGGAAAAGATTGTAACGTAATGTCCTACTTGGAAAAGGATTAGAATGTAGTGTCCATAAATAGGGTCTTAGTATGATAATGTAGATACACAACTCACTAATATTCTTCTCTTATATTTCTCACATTATCATTCTATTCTAGTGAGAAGCCTATGACCATATAAAAGTGAAAGACTTGGCAGATGATTTTCAAACGTCACTATTACTTGATTCCAGGTTAAAGTACCAGGTGTATCCATGCACTCGAAACTTTACTTTGTCTTCTTAAATTTGCAGAAATACTGTAAGTAAATTAACATGAATACATAAAGGTTCTAGTGAAGTCAGTGATCATCAAACAGAAAGAGAAATACTCTAACAGTTACTGAATGCAAGTGATAACTAATTACACAGAGAGCACTAAATAGATCCATGCACTCTAAACAATACTCTTAGTAACATGCAGAAATACTAGAACTGGCTACCTGCATCCTAGAAGAACTGGGAAAACAAGAAGAAAAGATTTCATTCTTTTAAAATACTTGGTATGAGCTAAGCCAGAACTTTCCACCATATTTGATCAGATGAATGATGCGGAACTGTTACGAAAGCATACTGCTATAGTGGTTGAGAAATTCTAACAGCCTAATACAAGTAAACAGAAAATGTCAAACCAGAAAGTCATGTAATTATTCAACTAACTGCAATTTACTAGTCTTTCCTTGGTTACAAAAGAATTGTTTGAAATTATCAAAAGGCCCCAAAGGTATCATGCTAGTGATGGGCGTTAACCAAAGGGCTATGGGAGCCACTTTGTTCAGTAAAGCATGCTGGTGCTGTTCAAATCCTTGGATATCTAACTGCACAAGGTACTTTCTATTTTAAATGCTAGATGACTAAAGGACTAGATCAAGCTTAAGAATGAAATTTTGTTAAATCTAGACAAGAGATTTTAAGAAAGGAAGAAGTCCTAACATATGAACATTCAGTGATATTTACAAGACGCCCTATGGAAGATCTACCATTATGGGAGAAAGGAAGAAGTCCTAACATATGAACATTCAGTGATATTTACAAGACGCCCTATGGAAGATCTACCATTATGGGATGGTAGGAAAACCTTCAGATATTATTTTAGAGATCACGTGAAGGCCTGTTTGGATAAGGTAGTAAGAAGAAAAGAAGTACATAAACATCAGAGAAAATACATGCAAAATCTGGAATATTTTACCAAGACTCACTTTAGTAAAGCTTCCCTCCAAGAAGGCGCAAGATAAAAGCAGTAGTTCAAATCTAGATCCTTGAGAATTGTGTTCTCATCAATTTCGACCTTGTTTGCAGATCGTCCAAGTGAAGAACCTTTAAGATCAAATCTACGGTGGATTCTTAACTCTGTGCAGAACATATTTCCCATTACTACAAAGCGGAACTGCAAATGTTATTGAAAAAGGAAAGAGTTAAGCTTTTTATATGCAAGAGTCTATACATTCTTTCTTCAAACGAGGGCATGTATGTAAAGAAAAGTTTCCTGGAACCAAAACCAATAAATGAAGAGGAAATGGGGGAGAATGAAACTCGTTCATCTCATTTATGTGGTGGTATTTGTGTTTAAAATATAAATTTGACATATGGATTATATTAGTGATAGTGAAAAAAGGGGTAAAATAACACTTGAACAAAGAAGTTTAAAATTTGAATAGTTTACGTCGTGAAAGTTGTATAGAAATGGAATGGTGCCAAAAATTTTAGGACGTGCAAAATGGAAGGAGAGTTATATAATCGGGATGGAGGATTTTCTTACTGCCAATGTAATTGAGTCCCCCCACCCAGATTTTGGTTCCCACGCATGTGCTACAAGATGTATGATAAAAGAAGGGCAGCCCGGTGCAATAAAGCTCCCGTTATGCGTACAGTTCCAGGAAGGGCCCCACCACAAGGGTGTATTGCTACAAGATATATGATCAAATTTTAAAAAAAAAAAAAAAAAAAGAAGTGACCAACTCATTATATATTGATATGTATTTTTTCCGTAATTATATATTAATATGTATGATCAATCGTAATAAGACAAAATAACAAAAGAAGGAAAAAGAGATAAGGCACAAATGCCCCCTAAACTATACCCGAAGTTGTTATTACACACCTAAACTTTATGGAAGTCCTATAAACTTCTTTTTCAATATTTTTGTGCTCTTTTTTACTGAAGTGACTGTCAAGTATCAGAATATCTTTGTGCTCCTTTTGTGTTGTCTTGATAGTCATGTCGGCACAAAAGGAGCACAAAAATACAGAAAAAAATGAGTTTAGGGGGTAATAGGAGCCCCCCGCGTAAAAGTTCAGGTGTGTCATAGCAACGAAAAAGTATAGTTTGAGGGTACTTGTGTCTTATCTCAAGAAAAAATAAAAAACAAAAGCAAAAAACTCATTCGTCATTAACACTAGGTGATTTCTTCCCATCTGTTCTATCCTTGGTGGACAAAGTTATCTGATACAGGAAGGTGGCAGGTATCCCATGGAATTAGTCGAGGTGCGCGCAAACTGGCCCGGACACCATGGTTATAAAGAAAAACTCATTCAGCATTGATTGCTTTAATTTGGCTTATATATTTAGCATAATAACTTAGATGGATTGATCCATCCTTTTGATAAGTAAAAAAAACATATACTTGTCATGTATTTTACTCGAAACATATAAGTTGGTTATAAATTAAATATCTAAACATGTAAGTATGTACATCTACCTCCAGGGATGGTAAGATCTGCGTATGCTCTACCGTCCCCAGACTCCATTTTGTGTGATTAAACTGGATATGTTGTTGTTGTTATTGTATGTAAGTATGTACACATCAATTTATAGTTTTTGAAATGTGTTATATGATATTTTATGATTAGTCACTTTTTGTTTCTATGATAAATGAACTTCTTAAATTTGTAAGAAAAGTTTATGAAATTTTGTCTTCATTATTACACAGTAAACACACTTGATGTAAAATAACTTCTTGAGTTATCCTAACTTTATGTTTCTCAGTTTGTAGAAAATCGCAAGTACAAGAAAGGATGATGAAATAATGCGAATCTTTAAATTAATACCATTTGTCCTCTCGAGGGCTTTATCATGTGAAGACCAAAGAATTTAGTGATGAGAGTATTCTCATATGCCTTGACATGATGATGATAATTTGGAAGCATTCGCAGCAGAACCTACAAGTAAAATGCACATTAATAAGAATGATTACCATCACTAACTGAAAAGGTTCTCTTTTCCATTTACCTAACTTACAAATATCAGAGGAATGCTGATGAATTCGTCAGAGATTTATACAACAAGCTGTTTTGAGAAGTTAACTACATTATAAGCACTATCTTAGTGCTGCTATGCAATAAAATTAATTATCAAAAAAGAGACTTTACAACAATAATGGGAACAAGAGAACATGTCAAGTACTAGGGGAGGGTAGCTCTTTAAGAGGCTTGTTGAAAGAGAATGAAACAGAAATTCCAGATTCGATATTGTCAAACGCAATCGAACGAGATAAATGAACTTCAGAATGAGCAGGACTCCAATTAGCCTAAAATGATCTTCTCCAACTACATGCAGCTGTTTTCCCTAAAATGAACAAATCGTGACTACCACCCTGGTAAATAGTTTGGCAGACTATGATACATCAACTGATAAGATTTAATTGTTTAAGTTAAAATTGCACACCTTAACTTCTGACTTCCGTAATGTCTTAATCATGAAACGACTATCTTGAGACAGGAAAAACACACTGCCACTTTTCCCAGGAGAAGAAAGTTCTCTAAGTGGATCATTTCCACAGATGGACATCATGTAGTCAGTAGTATCAATCTTAAACATTTCCCTCAGATTCCTACAAGAAGGTAAATCCATTTCACTTTTTGATGAATAAATATAAAACACAGACAAAATACCAATAATTAGCTTGACTTCTATGAGACCATTAGTTGCACCCAAAAAATGAATCTATGAAGGGATACAAGGGGTTAGCTCAGTTGATCAGTTATTCAAATAAAAATGTTGGTTATGCTTCTTTTATTATCAGAAGACAGCTTATCTTAACTGATCCACAAAGGATAGTAGACCTGAGAGAAGTCATAAAAGATATGAAGCTGTGATTTACATATATATCCTGTATACTAAAGTCACTCAGATGTACATTCACAGATCCGAATTCCAACCAAGTTTCCTCACAGTTGACATGCCTTCAAGAACGAAAAACAATTGAATCACAGATTGCAGTAAATTTTGAAGGTAGTAGGTGTTAAATGACAAACCTGAAAACCGCTGGACAGTAATCTTTCCACTTGAAATCTTCTGACCGATGAGAAGGTGTTAGTTGAGATCCTTCTTTAGGAAAATACATCCGAGAGCATGCACGGGCACCAAAATCAGAAGCTCCCACTTCTTGTCTTTGTCCCGGTGTAATTTTACCCACACTGTATCTGTTCATATTTCAAAACTTTTCAACATGCGCAAACTATAAGTGTAACAGGTCATAAAGGTTGATATAAGATAAACAGGAGGACAGTAACCCTTTCTCCAGTATGATTGTCTTTCTTTGGACCTCATATATATGGACCATGGTTTCGGTTATATTCAATATTTGATGGGAGTTACCAAGAATTATTAATGATTTAATTTCAAGCTGGACATTTAAAATGATAGGGAAGGAGAAGAGTGTAGCTGAAAGAACGCCACCTCACTATGTCTCTTTTGGCTTCTCTGGATTTGAAGAAAAGGGGAACTTTTCAATATCATAAGAGTATTAAAGGATACTTTTTTTTGAAGAGAGAATCCCTTCTTGTATAAATAGATGGGAAGACGTTATATGAAGGTGCTGAGCCACAAAACACGTCTGTATATATTTTAATAACCAGCCTGGTTCATTTATGATGAAATACTTGAGTTAAGAAAAGAATTATAGGTACAACGGTGTAGCGCACTGGGCATGATTAAATTAAAGGAATTTCATAAGCAACATTATCAGTGCATACTATCATCTGCTAAATTGCAGGGAAAAATTTAGTGGTAGAAGAACCTCTACTGCATCTGTTATCCCAGCATTTTGAGAGAAAGCAACGCAAAAGCAAATAAAAGTGTCTACATGGTTAACCTCTTCATTTAACAAATGGATCCTACTAATAAACAAGTCCTCACATCCAATACTATTCACACTTTCGGAGTAACACAATGAAATTATAGAGGAGGTTGTATGAAATAATAAGGTTTCACCAATGCCACTAACACAAGAAGTTTCTATCATCAATTTACATTCCAGTTTGCTCTAACATTTGCCCTTTCTTCAATTCCTTATTATCTGATTAATAAAGTAGTCTGCTCCTGCTGCCAACAGACAATTTCCCAGAAAAGTCTATGTAAAGTTTCTTAGGAAAAAGAATTGTGTAAAAAGAAAAGATGTTTGGGTTGATTAGTGTTTCTGAAGATTTGTGAGTGTTTGGTGGGTGAAAGAAAAACTTCTCTTTTCAAAATACACCAAAATCACTTCTTCAAATAAAAGATTTATGAAAGGAAAAAAAAATTGCCAAACGTTTTGACAAAACTTTAATTCTTGCAACCCTTTGAGTATTGGAACTTGTTATTCTGTTTTACTTGGCCTATGATGTATTTTACCTTTTCTTAAGTTTAACATGAATTAGTTATCACAGGAGACTACACTTTTTTCCTTAATGGTATATTCCTTCATTTTTATCTACACAATTTAACAACTTTCAGCACCTAAATGAATTTCCAGTAAATAGAACCTACCTCTGTGGAAGATGCAAATATCCTGACTTGCAAATATAGAACTTTTGTGAAGATGTAAACATCCTTTGACTTGCAAATTTAGAACTTTCTGAAGATGCAAACTTCCTTTGAGTTGCCTTGATATCAAAGACATGCATCCTCCCTCCAATTCATAGTGACTTACCCACAGGAGTCCTTTCATGTATTCAAGTAAATCGCAAGACGAACCCATGAGTATTACCCACAGGAACTTGCGGATGCAGATATGAACCCTACTTCATTTCCAACTGAATATCTAATTCAACTCTCTTTTTTTTCCTTTTTCCTTTTCCTTTTTTGTTAACGACCGCAGCTAAAGAAGATAGTGGAATAAATGTAGAAAGGGACTAGTATTAATGTATTATAGTATATGAGATTTATATATTACCAGTTTATCTGTTGCTTAAGTTTGACAAACAAAAAGGAATCAATCGAAAACAGCCCCAACAAAGCCCAGCAAAAGGGGCCATTTATTCATAGTCTGTAGCTTTGCCAACTCACTATGGAGAAAACTCTTACAATGGTTGGCTAGTACACAAGCTTTATGCCCCACCTGACTGCAATGTATCAATGGATCATTCAGAGAACTACGGGTAGGAGTCATCAGGCACAGGTGTAGAAACTAGTTTTTACACAATTCCTTTATGCTATCTGGAAGGAGAGGAACACCAGAATATTTGAGGACTGAGAATACAGTTGAGGATATAGCTAGGAAAATCGCTTGTGTGTGTTGTGTTCGAGCTACTGCCCCAGCCAGGCTAATTTTTGATAGATGTAGCTTCTAACTTTGTTAGTTTAGTAGCAGTTTTCTGTTTGAGAAGCTAGCTGTGTAAGATTATCTTAGCTTTGTAATTGATTACTTTTGGTGATTAATAATATGACTAATTACCAAAAAAAAAAAAAGTCAATCTTCTATAAAGAGGATGGAGAGATAAACAAGGGAAACAAATTTTGAGCAACCGTAAGTACGTACCTGATACCAAGCTGCAAACTAAGCATTACATGGTAACGCCTATGACCCTTAATAATTGCTTCACCTGGCCTCTTCGACTCCCTCGTAAGTTTTCTTTGTCTCCGTCTTGCTGCTCTTCTAGATAGTGGTGAGAATCCATCATTTAGGACAACCTCACTGATTAGTACACCTTGCATGTATTCTCTTTCCAAAATTGGAGTATCCATATCGTTCCCAGTGTCAACACCATCTATATCATTTCCTATTACCTTCTCAATAGCTACTTCAAGACTCCATCGTCTTTCCAAAGTAACATTAGTGGGGCGTGACTGCTCGAGCTTTAATATTTTTCCTTTCAAGAGCCTTTCATATGAATCTCTTGGGGATCCTTTGTTTCCACTTACTTCGATATCTCCCTTATCTACTGAAGATGCATGAGAAATATGTGATACTCGTTTTTGTTTTCTCAAATCTGGCAATAATCCTTGTTTTCTCAAAGCATTGAGGTACAATTCCTGAACAGCCGTAAGTCTGCTACCACTAGGATAAAATGTTCCTTTTCCATCTTTCAGTCCATGTGTCCGTGTTCCAATATAACTTCCACCATCACTCCAATTATATGCACCAACACCGTGCATGGTACCATTTAACCAGCTTCCTTCATATGAATCTCCATTGATCCAAGTGAGAGTTCCTTTTCCAGAAAATTTCCCTCCCTTCATATTACCCAAGTAGACATTCCCATTCGCCCATTTATACTTACCCGGTCCTTCAGGGGTACCTCTGATCCAGGACCCTTCAAGAAAATCTCCATTGGGATATACTTGATACCCTAAACCATGTTTGAGGTTCAACCGCCACCGTCCCTTATAAATCACTTTATCAGGTGCAATATGCATTCCCTCGCCATGCATATAGCCAATTGAAAATTCACCATCATATACAGCACCAGAAGGCCATTCTAATTTCCCATGCCCGTGCCTCATTCCATGTCTCCACTCACCCTCATACCGACAACCATCAGACCAAACATACTTTCCTGAACCCTCAGGTATGTTCCCCAGCAGAGATCCAGAATATGATTCCCCATTTGGCAAGAAAACATCCCTAACTCTAAAGCTGGCACTTTCAAAAGTATGACAGACTTCATCGTTTGTCCATTTATTAGAGCAGTTACTGTCAGTAATTAACACAGAGTCTAGAGACTTTGTCCTATCTGACAAAGAAAGTGTTTTTCCAATATTATCAACATTGGTCACAGAACCAGACATGAAAAATTCAGGAAGTTTCAGTTTTATATTGGATGGAAGAGGCCTGAAAGGTACAAAAGCAGAGCAATTGGACCTATCGATAAACAAAAATCAACCTATAGAACAAAACTACAAAGTAAAAGAAGGAAAAACTTCAAATTTTTCTGAGTCCATAAATAAGAATAGGAAGTTAGACTAGAATTCCAATAATTTGTGCACTATGTTGACTCATTCAAGAAATAATAGCCTTGAAAGTCACATTCAACACCACATATGCCACAAAAGGTCTATGAATTGAATATTCATGAACATATGGGCAAATAAGATCATATTGACCTCAATTATATGAACAAGTAGAGTATACCTAGTACAACATCCGAATTTCCAGGAAGTTTGTAGCCCGAAATGATGAGCTAACACTATCTTAACAGCCAAGAATCAACACAAAAATTTATCCTTTAATAGGTTAAGCATAAAACTATTAATCAACTCACTTGGGATCCTTATTCTCATGTCATTTTAAAAAAAAAAAAAAAAAAATCTTGCCAATATACATTTCATAGCTACTAGTAGCCCTCAACTGCGGTAGAATTTGCAGAAGAAGAGTGATCAAACAGTTTATGCTCCTCCTTACCAAAGGAACAAAGAAGGAAAA
Source organism: Capsicum baccatum var. pendulum (assembly GCA_030864225.1). Lineage (NCBI taxonomy): Eukaryota > Viridiplantae > Streptophyta > Magnoliopsida > Solanales > Solanaceae > Capsicum > Capsicum baccatum. The sequence continues at coordinate 203,332,351 of CM061559.1, read as the reverse complement.
ATTGTCTTTTCAGAACAAGCACACATAGCTGGTACTAATCCGAGATCAAGGAGAAGGATTGTGGTAGACCGGCACCTGCGTAAAACTGGTCAAATTTATGATGAATCCTTATAATACTAATAATACGTGAGTATTCATATAACCGATCCTACATTTTGTGATAGAGAATACTGTAGAATTAGAAATCACCTTCCCACCATCCTCTTAAATTTTTTAGTATCCATTTCTTTTTTTCTAACTTTTTTATAATCATGGTGTCCAGTCTAACTTGTGCGCACCTCAACTAATTTCACAGCATACCTACCACCAGCAATGATATCAAGTAACTATGTCCACCATCACTAGGACAGAAAAGAAGAAATCACCTAGTGTTTTTGACTCTATTATGAGACCTCGTGATTCTCAATCAACTTCATTGACCACTCAGACACCATCTCCATTCATTAAAGCAAACCAACCTCCAGCAGATGATCAAAAAAGGCAAGGCAGCTTGTAAAGAGTTACAGAACAACAGAAAATGAAACACACATTAACAAAACAAAATTTTCACAGAGATTTCTCCGCCAATGTTTCTTTTTAGTGCTGCATTGAAATTTGCACGACACGCAAAATTTGAAATCAGTCGATGAATGAAACAAACCATTTCCAAAACAATCAACATTATACAGTCTAATTTTTTCCACTCCAAATAAATAAAACTATACACAAACATAATACTCATATGGTTCAGTAAAATGTGTCATGTAGGGAGAGAAATGTACCGTGAAGAGAGAGCAATGTAGAGAGAAAAAACGGAAAGTTGGAACAAGTAAAAGTTGCCTTTCAGTTTTTGTTTCGTTTTCTTCGTGATATGTATGAATTCCGTCCGGATCAAGTCCCAAGCACAGGGTTCTGTTTTCTGTTTGAAAGGACATTTTTGCCCATAAAAGACAAGGATTATAAGGCTTCTTTGTTGATTTCGTTTTATTGCCTGATAAAAACTTATAGGCACTAAAAAAATCTAGTATACACTAAATTAATATTTTTTATCATGATTAACTGATTAAATTAATTAATCAAGTAACATAAACTCTAAATTCAAACATATTACATGCATGTATTGATTTGGTGTATAGATTGGATGCGTGTAAATTGTAATCCTAAAATCTTAAAAAATAGTGTCATCCCAAGCTTTATCCCCTTCAAGAAGTTTATTGACATATTTGATCATAAATTTCTCATATATCTGTGTAGAAATCTAAAATTTGTAGACTCTCCAATAAGAATTCAAATTCTATTAGAGTTCTACAAGGCTACTTTACCTTAAATCTTGTCTATTTAAAGGGTAACATGTTCACTGAAACAGGCATCTTGAATATCCCATAAGTTGTGGGTATTCGTAAAATGATCGGAATCTCCAATATCCCACAAAATCATGGGATATTCATAAAGAGATCATCCTATGTTCGAGAATAAGCCACTAACGGCCCTCGAATTACGGAGAAAATAAGAGAGAAGAATCAAGGGAGGAATAGAATTGTACCCATATTCGTTATTAATAAAAAATTCTTGTTTCTCCATATTTTTGTTTGTGGTTAAAATTTATTTTCCATGAATATTTTTGTTTGTGGTTAAAATTTATTTTTCATGAATTTAAATTATGTTGCAAACAAATTGGCACGCCCAGTGGGACCAAATCTGTCCTTCATCTCTTCTCCAGATCTGCAAATCTATAGCCTATAGCCACCACATAAAGATGGAAGCTCTATTGGTACTTCAAGACTCGTCATCAAATCTACACTTCGACAAGCCTTGAAGCAGGGGGCATTTGTAGACATCTAAAATTTGTAGACTCTCCAATAAGACTTCAAATTCTGTTAGAGTTTTAGAAGGCTATTTTACCCTAAATCTTGTCTATTTAAAGGGTAACATATTCCCTGAAATAGGCATCAGGCATCTTGAATATCCCTAGGTATTCGTAAAAAGATCGGAATCTCCAATATCCCACAAAATCATGGGATATTCATAAAGAGATCATCCTATGTTCGAGAACAAGCCACTAACGTCCCTCAAATTACGGAGAAAATCAACAGAGAAGAATCAAGGGAGGAACAGATTTGTAACCACAATCGTTTATCAATAAAAAATTCTTGTTTCTTCATATTTTTGTTTGTGGTTAAAATTTATTTTCTAATGAATTTAAATTATGTTGCAAACAGCGTGATTCAGATTACCAAAATCATTAATTACTTTTTCTTTTTAAATATAATCGACGTCAACTTAGAAAGAGGTATAAACTTTATTTAGAGGTAAGTTGGTGACGCATCTTTTATTTTTCAAGAGTTAGTAATTTTTTAAAGGGTGTGCACAATCCAAAAAATCAATTATTTAGGAATGGTCAGTGAAGGGAGTATATAATTATAGTATTATTTTAAATTTTGTATTGATTGTATAAACATAATTGTATAATTAATATTTCAAAAATTAAAATAAAAAATAATTTTAAAAACAAATACTTTTTTAGTTGATCAAATAATATAAATTTTAATGCATATGATAAATATGTATGTACGTATATTAGAAATTAGAGGTTCCGTCAAGCCCTTTGGCATTTAGTTATTCAATGGATGCTATTGGAAGGGAAGTTTGCTACACTATTGCGGCAGAGTTTGATGCATAAGTTTATACTCATTCGAAGAAGAAATTTATGTAATGCTAAGGTAAACTTTTGCAGTAATATATCAAGGGCACGAACTTTTCGCCTTTTTTTTAAAGAATGCTTACATAAATTTGTAGTTGCTAAACTTTGAGTACAAGTAGACACATTAAAGGTTTAAAAAAAATGTGATGCCTGTTAAAAATTGAAAGATTTAGCCTAATGGCCGCCCAAGATATTAAACTTTTTGTTTGTAAAAGTGCATGATGTAAGGAAATTACACTAAAAGGAAATTATATTTGACTCAAGGACTTTTATCTCGAAGGACTCGAATTGCATTTTTTGCCCGATAAATTCATAAATAAAGTGATAAATGAGGGTGATATTGTCTTTTCATTTTTTTTCATACCCAAAATAACCTTCCTTAATTGAAAATTACCCAGTTTTGACCAAACCACTATCCCAAAATTTAAAAAGTTGGTTTCACTTATTACTCACCAAACGGTTCATTTTCTCAAAAAAAAATTATCATGTTGGCCAAGTGGTATTTCTTTATCTACTTCTCCAATTAGTTTTTTATTTTAATTCATTCAATATACTCTTTAAAACTTGAAATTTTATTTTATTTACTTTATATTTTCATTCACAGAAGTGGAAGTCAATATTTCTTGTAAGTGTATTCATTGTTTGATTTTGGTCAGTTGTTCGCAAAAACAAAATCAAATCAAATAAGTCACATTTTAAATATCGGAATCAAATCAAATTAATTAAAACAAATTTATTGTTTTGATTCTTTTTTTGGTTATTCAATTTAGTCATTTTAAAAATAAATATTACAAAATCAATAACTCTTTAAGAAAGAAAGACGTACAAACATTTTAACATATTATCAAGTTATTTATGAAACTTTTTCAAAAAATTGTAAATATTGTCAAAAATTTTAGTCATTTCAAATGAATATAAATAAAATTTCTTACAATAAATTTTTATGAAAATAATAAAATATTTGGCCGTATATTTCTTGATGGTGGTATTTGAATTGAATAATTATAATTAATTAAAGAAGTACAAATTATTTTGAAAATTTAATATATTCTTAGAAAAATTACGTCATATCACTATTTAACTTACCATAACTATTAAAAATTTTAATTCTTAAACAATTATATGAATTCATGATTTCAGAGATAAAAGCTTGGATAAGAATTTGATATATTCGTGTAAAATTAAGTGATGTGTCCGGAAGAATGTGATGCGTGAAATGTAATGTATCCATATAAAATTTAATAATGTATTCAAAAAATATGATGTATCCGTATAAATTAAATCAGAATTATTATCATAATATTAAAAAGAATTGAATCGCTATGACAAAAAAAGACAAAAAAATAATAAATAAAACTAACCTACAAAATCACACGAGCACCTCTATGTTAATTGTTAATACATAGAATTTGATTTTATTTTTTGAATCCTTAACAAATTAATTCAATAAATAAAATAGTATGTTTATATTATAATATAATGATAAATATGATATACAAATCATATCTTTTATTTATTTATTTTGTAAAAAATAAATTTTAATCCTTATCACTTATTATCTAGTATGATTTTTAAATTTGAATTAAACAAAAATGAGTTGGAATCCTACTTATAATTATTTTTTAACACCAATTGCGCATCGCGCGGGTACGAAGACTAGTATAATTTTTAATAAGGAATGAACCTCCACGCGGATCTTGGTTTACTAGTCATATAATTCGGCGATCTTCGTATTTTATAATTTTATTGTATACTTTCCTTATTTTCAACTGTTCTTTTGTAAACTAGATATGCACAAGGGCCCAATATATATTTTTTATTTCAATTTATGTGACGTAAATAGAATTTTGATAAGTAATCATTAAAATAATTTAAGTTTTTAATTATTGTGATTTATAATTTTTTTTTCTGTTTCAATTTAAGTGTCAATGACATAATTTCGAGAGTCAACCAAATATTTTATATTTTTAAATTTTTAAATTGTGAATTATAATATCTTTTACATAATTTTTCAATAAAATATGAATACTCTCTTCGTCCTAATTTATGCGGCACAGACAAAATTTTGGCAATCAGTCAATTTTTTAAATATTTTTATGAATTATTGTTAATTACAGTACTTTTTATTTCATTTTCAAATAATATATGTTGCTTTATATCTTCCTCTGGCCCGTCTTAATTTATATGACACTAATATAATTTTGATTGTCAATCAAATTTTTTATATTGACATATCATTTTGTTATTCTTAATTTTCTAATACATAAATGACTTATAATAAGGGGTGGTATGGTAAAATCATCATTTGAAGGACGACAATTTAATTTAAAACATCAAGAGTTAATTTTAAATTTTATGTCTATTTTATCTTTTTATTAAATATTATTAAATTTTTTAATATTTAGATGACTCGTAATAATTAATTAAGAGCAATTGATTATGTTACTCCTATAAAAATTAACATAATTTTTCATATCCAATAGTAATCATCGATAGCTCACCAGAGTAATATATTGATTAAATACGAAATGCTATATTTTGCATATACAAAATATGATAATATTAAATATTATTGAATAGTGCATTGTGTTTATCTCTCACAATAATAAAATTTTATTATATATTTTTCTTTATTTTTTTACTTGATACATATTGACCCAGTACAAATCTTAAGAAAATATTTATTTGAAATTTATTTAATTAAATTAAATTTATTAATTTTGTACTTTAAAAATTTAAAGCTAAATTTAAATAATAGTATTTCTAAATAAGAAAAAAATAATTTTAAAATTTAAATTTACCAAAATAAATAAGTAAAAAAAAATAATTTTGAATATAAAAGTCAATTAAAATAGTAAAATTGATTTACTTTAAATATCTAGTTGCAATTAATTAAGATAAAATTATTATATTATTAAATTACTTAAATATAAATAATTTAAATTAAATCTATGGAAAGTACTGTGGGATCCACCTACTTAAATGTAGCTTTGAGGGCAAACTTGTAAGTAAACAGAATAAAGTGGATTTTTTTAAGGGCATGGTCTATAAGTAATTAGAAGATCATGAACATTTTTTAAAGTTATTAATAAGATACAACTAACATAGCACGAAAGACAAATTCTTTAAGCAGATTTTTCTTGTAAAAAGACTAGGCAGATTTTTCTTGTAAAAAGACTAAAATGCCTTCAACTTTTCATTAAATTCAAAGAAGCAGCCATGTTGAAGTTGGCTCTTCTTATGTCTTCTTCCGTTTTATCCCAATTTATGTGCACTAATATAATTTCGGCAGTCAATTAAATTTTTTATGTTGACATATCATTTGTGTCTATTTCATCTTTTTAAAAATTATTTTAAATATTTTAATGCTTAAACGACCATAATAATTATTTAGGAGTGATATAGTAAAATAGCGATTGAAGCAGCGAAACAAACATGTCTTAAATGACTTATAATAACTAATTAGAAATGATATAGCAAAATCATCATAAAAGATACTTGTGAAAAAAAGTAAGTAGATCTCATATAAGACGTCAAGTTAATTTAAATATCAAGAGGTAATTTATCATTTTATTTCTATTTTATTTTTTCTATTTAATATTATTAGTTTTTAATATTTAGATGACTATTATAATTAATTAGGGGCGATATAGTAAAATTATGGTTAAAGCAGCTAAAACAATCATGTCATAAATATCTATTTTATTTTTTATTAAATATGTTTTTAATACATGACTTATAATAATTAATTAAGAATAATATAGTAAAATTATGATTGAAATAACTAAAGCAGACTACACAAACAAACATGTCGACCTATTGTCTGAGTTAACTCTCTCTTAATAATGTGGAGCACCATGACTATTTATATTGTTAATTTGGTGTAGATTCACATTTTTAACATTTTAAAAGATCCACAACTAAATTAAGCCTTGCAAATTAATAAAAAATAAATTGAGTCTCAAATTATCACAACTTTAGTTATCACAATAGTTAACTTCTAATTGAAAAATATTGGTTCAATATATGTTAGAATTAAATTGGGTGTCAATTTGTCACGACTATAGTCAACATAATTAGTTGACTTCTAATTGGGATATACTAATTCAATATAGGATCAAATTGGGTCTCAATTTATCACGATTACAGTCAACATACATAGTTGACGAATGTTGATTCAATCTGTATTATATTTAAATTGAGTCACAATTTGTCATGACTAAAGTTTACATAAATGTTTGGCTTCTCTTTGAAAAATATTGATGCAATTTATATTAGACTAGACATCGAAGGACCCATGTTAGCACAGGCACCGTATTATTATTTTTTATCTCAATTTACGTGACACAATATAATTTAGATAATGAATCAGTAAAATAATTTAAATTTTAATTATTGTGATTTATAATATTTTTTCTTCCATTTCAATTTAAATGACCCTGATATAAGTTCGAGAATCAATCGAATATTTTATATTTTTTATGTGATTTATAGTGTTTTTAGCATATTTTTTCAATAAGATATCAATACTCTCATCATCCCAGTTTACGTATCTTCTAATTTTTAAATAATATATATTGCTTTATGTCTTCTTTTGTTATCGTAATTTTTATGGCACTAATATAATTTCGATAGTCAATCAAATAATTTATATTGACGTATCATTTTGAGTGTATTTTTTTATATGAAAGATAATAAATTTTTTCATGTCTAGATGACCATAAAAATTAGTTATATGTGATATAATAAAATCACGATTGAAACAACGAAGCAGACATGTCTTAAATGACATAACAACTAATTAGAAGTAATATAACAAAATTACTATAAAAAAATATTTGTGAAAAAAAAATTAAATGAGTCTCATAAAAGACATCAAATTAATTTAAAACTTCAAAAATTAATTTATCATTTTATGTCTAGTTAATTTTTTTTATTAACTATTATTATTTTTTTAATACTTAGATGACTTTATAATAATTAATTAGGGTGATAAGTAAACTTACTGTCAAGACCCAAAAACTAGGGTCATGGTGACACTTGTCGCGGTGTACCTTGACAAGTAAGTTTGTCACCCAAACTGATACGAAATGAGAAAAAGACAGAAATATCCTAAGGTAAGGCTTCTAGAACGAAGCCGAATCATATAAATAATCATAACAATGCGGAAACCAATCATGCCCAAAACCAGGTGTCAATAGTGTAAGAATTACTAATACAATCCAAGAGTTAAATGCATCGGAAAAATAACCACAAATGAATAATATCTTTCTCTGAATACTAATAAAGACATAACTACTGTAGAAAGATAGAGGTGAACTTCGGACGCATGAATGTCTAACCGTTACCTTGAAAGCTCCAACAATCGCCCGAGTCAAGCAAACTGAGACGCACTCGAGCTAGGACCTGCACCGAAATGGCGCTGTAAGCATGAGTACGGTCCACTTGTACTCAGTACATATCATAGGCCGACCAAGCAAAGTAGTAAATAAAGCATACAAAATATACACTAAGGGCACGTCACCTGTAATCAGAAAATATCCCACATCGGTAGCCCACACCACTTGCACTAACAGTTCTAATATATCTCACATATATTACAACAACACACCAAAATGTAGAACACAAGTATACATTATGTCACATATAAATAAAACAAGAGAGAATATGTAGATACAAGATCATCAAATACAAGCAAAGGAAGGTAAGACAAATACATAGATGACAAGTCAATAAGGCAATACAACACAACATAAACACAATAAAGTAAGTGCAATGTATATGATAATGATGATGAACGAGGTCGTCGCATAACCTCCTGGATCATCACACAATCCTCGTATATACCTACGAAGGCAAACCTTTCAACGTAGGACCCATGGGGGGTTCGTCAACCCGTATACAATCCACATATCTCATATCTCCTTTTTGGCACATCCTTCGAAAAGGGTTTTATAAGGTGTTACAATATATTTTAAAATGGTGTTGCCAGTGTTTCTCAAATGTTGTCATGGTGGTATCAATGTTTCATGAATGAGTATGATATGAAGATATAATGCTCACAACCAATCACAATGAGTATTTCCACAAACAACCACATGATATATTTCCACAACCAACCATAATGATACTTTTCCACAACCACATGAGTCAATATTCACTCATTATTTTCATATCATCCATGAATTTTCACATATCTCATTTGTCAATAAAGTATAAATATAATCACAATACACTAATGGTACCACATTAAGCATTTTAACAACACAATACAATTATTCATATATATTCAAGGCTATCAATATCACATAGGACCTCACACGGTCACACATATCACATAATATCTCAGTTTCGATAATTACATCACATATAAGCCCCCACACGGGCACACCACATAGATAGACATTTTTCATGATTAGTTCCCACCCTTAGCATGTATTTTGTACCATCATTTACTACTCAACCTAGTCTGAAAGAGTTAAGTCATAACCTACCTCGAAAGTCAAAATCGGTCTGCTACACTTGAACTCGCGACCTTACTTTCCACGAATAATTCCGAACTCTATTAAAAATATCAAATATGAAATATACGCATCAATACAAAACCAACAACACCCATATTGACTACTTTTGATTCGGGTCAAAACGAACCCCCAAAATGGGTTTCCAAAAAAGAGTGGCAAAATCAAAATTTATTTTAAAAACATATTCCCCATATTTTTAGGAACCTACAGCTGAAAATCCAAGTTAAATTGAGTAAACAATGGGGTTCAAATCGAAGAAAAACTATTTTTGAGCTTTACCAGGTAAAATCTTTGAAATTCGGGTTAAAATCAAGAATCGGAATTGTTTTGAAGGTTAAATTGATGAAAAACTAGTAATTATAAGATAAAAATATTATTAAAGTGAAAGGAGTGAAATTTGGGCTTAAAATCATGCTCTAAAATTTTTTGGGTTTTGAAAATTAATCAAGAAATTACTAAGAAAGGGGTGAGTTCTTACCTTTAATTCGTAATAAAACCAAGAAAAAAATGTTAATCTACCTTCCCAAGCTTTCACAAACTTTACTTTTAAACTCCCACACTATTTTAGGGTTTAACTCCCAAAAGCCAAGAAGAAAATGAGTGAAATGGGCCAAAGAGGTTGAAAAATCTGTTATTTATTGCAGATTTTTTGCAATAGCTGTGCAGATTTTTTTTCTTTAAGTCGAAATGGACTTCGACGGGGTGCCCGAAATTCGTTCGAAGTCCGATTTATGCAAATGAACTATGCAAACACACTAAATTCGACGTTTCGAATGCGATGGAGATATCATATTTTCAAGAAAACATCGTTTTCATAAAGTTGACCCCTGAAATTCGAAATTATAATTTTCTAAACCGAGGATCGAAATGAGATTTAAAAGCTGTAAAATCATACCAAACATGCTAACATCCTAACATCAATATTTCAGATCTTCTAGCGAAGTCGAATTTTCTATTTGAGGTCGTTCCGATCAAATGTGGGTCCCACACCCATATTTTTAATTTTTTAACTTTCCAATCAATAGGTCGAAATGAGTTCGGGTGCACCGGAACTCAAACCAAAGGTCTACCTAGCCTAAAATTGATATTCCGAAGCTGCTGGCGTAGTCCGTTCGACCATCCGCCGCACGGATCAAAAGATATCCATATAAATCCAAAATAAGGCTCTCGAAGCCATCAAAATCCACAAATAAATTATACCAAAATGTATCGAAAATCATGTCAATCACTCCCACACCCTAAAAATATTAGAATGCAATTACGGGGAGGGATAAAATAGTCAAATCGCATAAAATCACAAATTTCACATATTTCATCAAATTTTTAGGTCGTTACATCATCCACCACTAAAAATCTAGTTCGTCCTCAAACTAAGGCAAGGAAATACCTGAATCAATGAAAAGTTGGGGATAAGAACTACGCATATCAGACTCAACCTCCCAAGTAGCCTCATCTATAGGTTGATGTTGCCACTGGACCTAAACCACAAGGATTACTCTAGAGCGCAACTGCCTAACATCCCTAGCCAAAATGGAAATCGGCTTCTCAACAAAGGACAACCGCTCATCTAACTGAACCGACTCCCAATGAATGACATGGGACTCTTCTAGAATATAACGACGAAGCATAGAAACATCAAAAATTAGAGAACATATGATAGATCAAGGGGCAAAGTCAACTCATAATCCACATCACCAACAGTTCGAAGAATCTCAAATGTACCAATATACCTGGGGCTAAGCTTGCCCCTCTTCCCGAACCTCATCACACCCTTCATGGGTGAAACTCAAAGGAAACACGATCACCAGCATCAAATCTCAAGGCACGAAGTCTACAATCAGCATATCACTTCTGCCTACTCTGAGCTGCTCTAAGTCTATCCTGAATAACCCGGACTCTATCCAAAAACTCACAAAGCAAGTACGCACTTCGAGGTCTCACCTCTGAAATATCAAACCAACCTACTAGGGAGTGACAACGCCTACATACAACGCCTCAAAAGGAGTCATATCAATATTGGAATGATAGCTATTACTATATGCAAACTCTGCTAAAGCCAAATGCCGCTCCCACTAGCCACCAAAATTCATCGCGCATACATGAAGCATATCCTCCAAAACCTAGATAGTCCACTCTGACTGGCATCAATCTGGGCGTGAAACGTTGTGCTAAGATCAACCCAAGTACCTAACTCATCCTTAAACGTCTTTCAAAAGTGAGATGTGAACACAAAACCTCGATATAAAATAATGGACACTGACGCACCATGCAGACGCATAATCTCACGAATAAAGATATGGGCTAACCTTCCAACACTAAATGAGACCTGAACCAGAATAAAATGAGCCGACTTGGTCAATCAATCCACGATGACCCAAACACTGTCAGAACTATGAGATGTACGAGGCAAACCAGTCACAAAGTCCATGGTGATGCGTTCTTACTTCCACTCGGGAACGGGTAACCTCTGAAGCAAACCATCAGGTCTCATATGCTCGGCCTTCACTTGCTGACAACATAGGTAACGAGCCATAAAATCCGCTATATCTCGCCTCATACCACTCCACCAGTAGTGTTGCCTCAAATCACGATACCTTTTAGTCATACCTAGATGGATAAAATATCTGGAATAATGGGCCTCCTCCAAGAGTAACCTAATCCGATTGCCACTCTCGACACATAAGCTCAGCCCCCAATCCTCAAAACTCCATCTGAATCAAGTGAGGCTTCCTTAACCTCCCTACTCAACATCTTATCTCGAATCAACCTCAATCCAACATCGTCAAATTGATGACCTTGAATCTACTCCATCAAAGAAGATCTAACCTCCACAAATGATAAAACACACCCAAGTGTCGAAATATCAAGCCTCGCCATCTGGTTAGCTAAAAACTGAATCTCTATGGCTAAAAGCCTCTCCTGGGTCAAAAGATGTGCCAAGCTACCCATGCTAGTCTACTTTCGGCTCAAGTTATCTGCAACCATATTAACCTTACCCTGATGGTAGAGAATAGTCAAGTCATAATCCTTAAGCAACTCAAACTGATGGTGCTGCCTCATATGAAGATCTCACTGGTAAAAAGGTACTAAAGGCTACGATGATCTGAGAAGACCTCACAACGAACTCCATACAAGTAGTGCCTCTATAACTTCAAGGCAAACACGACTGCTCATATCTCTAAATCATGGGTAGGATAATTCCTCTCATGAGGCTCCAATCTTGACGAGACACATACACAATTATGTTGTTCTCCTACATCAACACAACACGTAACCCAACACCTAAAGCATCACAAAAGACAATAAAGCCCACGCCCACCTTGGGCAAAACCAATATAGGAGCTGAAGTCAACAAATCCTTGAGCTTTTGAAAGCTCGCCTCACAGCATCATACCACTTCTTCTGAGTCAACTTGGTCGACGGAGCTGCAATGGAAGGGAAACCCTCAACAAAACACTAATAATACTCGACCAAGCTAATAAAACTCTGAATCTCGGTGGGCGAAGTAGGTCTAGCCCAATCACGAACCGCTGTAACCTTAGCTGGATAAACCATAATACCTTCCTTAGTCATCACATGATCCAAGAAAGAAACTGACTCTAACCAAAACTCGGACTTAGAGAACTTAGCATACAACTTCTCATTTTTCAATCTCTAAAGCACAATCCACAAATGCTCCTCATGCTCAACCTCACTTTTGGAAAAAACCAAGATATCATCTATAAATACCATAACAAATAAGTCAAGATACGACCGAAACACCCGGTTCATCAACTCCATGAAGGCGGCAGGGGAATTGATCAACCCAAAAGACGTAACCAAGAACTCATAATGACCATATCGAGTCTAAAAAGTTATTTTCAGAATATCCAAAGCTCTATTCCTCAACTGGTGATAATCGAACCTCAAATTAATCTTTGAAAACACCGCCGCACCCTAAAGCTGATCAAACAAATCATCGATGCGAGGAAGAGGATACTTATTCTTAACCATCACCTTATTCAACTGTCGATAATCAATGCATATCCACATAGACCCATCCTTTTTCTTCACAAATAAGATAGAAGCACCCCAATGTGAAATACTAAGTTGAATAAATATCTTATACAATAACTCCTGCTACTGATCCTTCAGTTCCTTCAGCTCTGCTAGGGCCATCCTATAAGGAGGAATAAAAATGGGTTTGGTTCCCGATTCAACATCAATAATAAAATTAATATCTCGATCCAAAGGCATACTAGGCAAGTCCATAGGGAACACATCCATAAACTCACGGACGACACGGATAAAATCCAAGAAATGAGGCAAAATAACGTTGGTTTCACGAATATGGTCCAAGTAATATAAACATCCTCTCTCAACTAATTACGAGCCTGAACATAAGATATAATCCTCTTAGGACCCGAATGAAGTATACCCTTCCAAGGTATCCTTGGCGCACCCGACGAAGCTAAAGACATAGTCTTGGCATAACAATTTAGGACAACATAAAAATGAACCAACCAATTCATACCCAAAATAACATCAAAATCGACTATGTCTAATACAAGCAAGTCTATCAAAGTCTCACACCCGACAAAAGTCATAACACAAAATCGATGCACCCGATCCATCACTAAAGAATTAGCTATCGGGGTAGATACACGAATAGGCATGGAAAAGGGCTCAGTAACAGAATCAAAACCCAAAGTAAAATACATAGATGCAAGGAAAAAGTTTATCCAGGATCAAATAATACAGATGCAGGTTTGAAATAAATGGGGACTAGCATAACACTATCCACGACTACCAACTGGCTGAGTATCCCCACGACCACCAACACGGCCTCTACCATCTTTACCTCTTGCACCTTTGGTAGATACCATATCCCTCACAGATGAAATAAGAGTAGCTTTAAACACTCGACGAGGACAGTTCTTGGCCACATGGCCAGTTTCATCACATACATAGCAAACTCTAAACTTTCCCTGATGGCCACCCTTCACTACTGAACTAGAAGACCCACGAGAACCTCTAAAATCTCTACCTCGTGGAGTCTGATCTCTGAACTTACCAAAACGACGTACCCTCTTGGAGCCTCCCTGGGATATTCAAGGAATATCCTCTGTCACTTTAACATAATGCACAATACTCTGAAAAGAACCCTCAAACACAACCATCTGAGATGTAGCCAACTGAAGAGAGATAACCAAACCCTTCACAAACTTTTGAATCTTCTCAAACTCGATGGAAATGCTATCATAGAAATACTTGGACAAGGCATGGAAGCATACCTTATACTCAACAACTGTCATGGAGCCTTTCTCCAAATGATCAAACTCATCCCACATACAATCTCTCAAACTAAAATGCATAAATCTCTCTAGAAAGACATTAACAAACTGATTCCATGAAAACTCGAGAGCATCAACAAGCCTACAATCGATAAATGATATCCACTAATTTCTCACAGCATCTCTCAACTGATATATAGTATAAGCTACACCATCCACACAGAAAAAGTAAAACACAACTCAGAACACAAGATATGAAAGAATTTGCACGATAAGGAATATAATGAGGGAGGCTTCCTAAAGATATCCTATATCCTCTCGAAGATAGATACAGACGTCTACGTACCAATCTGCAAGACTCTATTAGACATCTCGTTCTTACACTGTTGAGACCAATGAAACCTGGTTGCTCTGATACCAATTTGTCACAACCCAAAAAACTAGGGTCATGATGGCACTTGTCACAGCGTACCTTGACAAGTAAGCCTATCACCCAAACTGATACAAAATGAGAAAAAGATAGAAATATCCCAAGGTAATACTTCTAGAACGAAGCCGAACCATATAAATAATCATAACAGTGCTGACAGAACTTATCTAAAATACCAATCATGCCCAAAACCAGGTGACATGTAAGAACTACTAATACAATCCAAGAGTCAAATGCATCAAAAAAATAACCACAAATGAATAATATTTATCTCTGAATACTAATAAAGACATAAATACTGTAGAAAGATAAAGGTGAACTTTGGATGAATGAATGTACAACCGCTACCTTGGTATCTCCAACAATCGCCCCAGCCAAGAAAACTGAGGCACACTCGAGAAAGGAACTGCACCGAAAGTGTGTAGTAGGCATGAGTATGTTCCACTTATACTCAATAGGTATTATAGGCCGACCAAGAAAAGTAGTAAATAAAGCATACAAAATATACACTAAGGACACATCACCTGCAATCAGAAAATATCCCGCAACGGTAGCCCACACCACTTGCACTAACAGTTTTAATATATCCAACAACATACCAAGATATAGAACATAAGTATACATTATGTCACATATAAATAAAATAAGAGAGAACATGTAGATACAAGATCATCAAATACAAGCAAAGAAAGGTAAGGCAAATACATAGATGACAAGTCAATAAGACAATACAACACAACATAAACACAATAAAGAAAGTGCAATGTATATTATGATGATGATGCACGAGGTCTTCACACAAGCTTCGAAATCATCGCACAATCCCCGTATACACCTACGGAGGCAAGCCTCCCAACGCAGGACCCATGAAGGGTTCGTCAACCCTTATATAATCCACATATCTTATATCTCCTTTCTAGCACATTCCTCAAAAAGGGTTTTATAAGGTGTTACAGTATCTTTTAAAAAGGTGTTGCCAGTGTTTGTCAGATGTTGCCACGGTGGTATCAATGTTTCATAAATAAGTATGATACAACCAATCACAATGAGTATTTCCACAAACAACAACATGATATATTTCCACAACCAACCACAATGATACTTTTCCACAACCTCATGAGTCAATATTTACTCATTATTTTCATATCATCCATGAATTTTCACATATCTCATTTCTCAATAAAGTATGAATATAATCACAATACATCAATAGTACCACATTAAGCATTTTAACAACATAGTACAATTATTCATATGTATTCAAGGCTATCAATATCACATAGGACTGCATACGGTCACACATATCACATAATATCTCAGTTTCGATAATTACATCACATATCAGCCTCCACACGATCACAACACATAGATAGATATTTTTCATGATTAGTTCTCACCCTTAGCATGCATTTTATACCATCATTTACTACTCATCCCATTCTGAAAGAGTTAAGCCATAACCTACCTCAAAAGCCGAAATTGATTCGTTACACTTGAATCCGCGATCTTACTTTTCATGAAAAATCCTGAACTCTACTAAAAATATCAAATATGGAATCTACGCGTCAATACAAAATCAACGATACTCATATTGACTACTTTTGGTTCGGGGTCAAAACGAACTCCTAAAATAGATTTTACAAAAAGACGGGCAAAATCGAAACTTTATTTTAAAAACATGTTGCTCATATTTTTAGAAACCTACACCTGAAGAATTAAGTTAAATCGAGTCAAAAATGGGGCTCAAATCAAAGAAAAATCATTTTTGAGCTTTATGGGTAAAATCTTTGAAATTTGGGTTAAAATAAAAAATCGAAGTTGTTTTGAAGGTTAAATTGATGAAAAACTAGTAATTATAAGATAAAAATATTATTCAAGTGAAAGGAGTGAAATTTAAGTTTAAAATCATGCTCTAAGATTTTGGGGGTTTTGAGAAATTAATCAAGAAATTACTAAGAAAAGGATGAATTCTTACCTTTAATCCGTAATAAAACCAAGAAAAAGGTGTTAATCTAGCTTCCTAAGCTCTCACAAACTTTACTTTTAAGTTCGCATACTATTTTAGGGTTTAACTCTCAAAAGCCAAGATAAAAAATGAGCAAAATGGGCCAAAAGGGTGAAAAATCTGTTATTTATTGCAGATTTTCTGCATAGTGCAGATTTTTTTCCTTTAAGTTGAAATGGACTTCGACGGGGTGTACGAGATTCTTTCGGAGTCTGACTTATGCAAACATACTAAATTCAATGTTTCGAACGCGATGGAGTATCAGATTTTCAAGAAAACATCATTTTCACAAAGTTGACCCCCGAAATCTAAAATTATAATTTTCCAAACCGAGGATCAAAATGAGATTTAAAAGCCGTAAAATCATACCAAACATGCTAACACCCTAAAATCAACATTTCGGATCTGCTGACAAAGTCAGATTTTCCATCTGAGGTCGTTTTGATCAAATGTGGGTCCCACACCCATATTTTCAATTTTCCAACTTTCCGATCAATAGGTTGAAATGAGCTCGGGTGCACCGGAACCTGAACCAAAGGTCTACCCTGCCTAAAATTGATAATTAGAGCTGCTGGCGCAGTTCATTCGGCTATCCGTCGCACGGATCAAAAGATATTCATATAAGTTCAAAATAAGGCTCTTGAAGCCATCAAAAACCACAAATAAATGATACCAAAATGCATAAAAAATTATGTCAATCACTCTCACACTCTAGAAATATCATATTGCAATTACGGGAAGGGATAAAATAATCAGCTCACATAAAATCACAAATTTCATCAAATTTTAGGTCGTTACACTTACGATTGAAGCAGCTGAAGAAGATATCATAAAACATCAAGAGTTAATTTATTATTTTATTTCTATTTTACCTTTTTATTAAATATAATTATTTTTTTAATGCTTAATGACTTATACTAATCAATTAAGAATGATATAGTAAAATTACGATTGAAGCAGCTGAAGCAGGCATGTTGAAGATGTGCTTGCTTATTTCCCTTTATTTTTATACTAGATATCGAAGGCCCGTGCTAGCACGGGCCCAATATATGTTATTTTTTAGTCTCAATTTATATGATACAAATAAAATTTTGATAATTAATTATATTTCAAATATTTTTTAGATATTTTAAGTTGTTAGCTATTGTAATTTATAATAGATTTTTGACATTATAATTTACTATTTTAAGTCGTTAGTTGATACTCTATTATATTTTTAGAATAATTTAAGTTTGTAATTACTAAAACTTATATTACTTTTTCTTCTATTTCAATTTAAGTGACACTAATATAATTTTGAGAGTCAATCAAATATCACGATTGAAGTCGCGAAGTAGACATGTCTTAAATAACTCATAATAACTTATTAGAAGTGATACAATAAAATAACTATAAAAAATAATTGTGAAAAAAATTTAAGTGGGCCCCATATAAGATGTCAAGCTAATTTAAAACATCAATAGTTAATTTATATTTTTTTGTTTATTTTATTTTTTATTAAATATTTTTTTAATATTTAGATGACTCATAATAATTAATTAGGGATAAAATAGTAAAATTATGGTTGAAGCAAACATGTCATAAATATCTATTTTACTTTCTTTTACCAAATGTTATTAATTTTTTAATACATAAATAACATATAATAATCAATTAGGAAATAACTCATTAGATGTGGTATAACAAAATTAATATAAAAAATAATTGTGAAAAAAATTTAGACAAACCTTATATAAGATGTCAAGTTAATTTAAAACTTCAATAGTTTGTTTATCATTTTTTATTTATTTTATCTTTTTTATTAAATATTTTTTTTTAATACTTAAATGACTTATACTAATTAATTAGGGATGAAATAATAAAATTATCATTGAAGCAACTGAAGCAGACATGTCATAAATGTCTATTTTATTTTTTTGTTAAATATTATTAATTTTTAATACTTAAATGACATATAATAATTAATTAGGGGTGATATAGTAAAATCATGAATTAACACTTAAATGACTTAAGGTAATTAATTAAGGATGAAATAGTAAAATTATGGTTGAAGCAGATGAAGCAGACATGTCATAAATATCTATTTTATATTTTTGTTAAATATTATTAGTTTTTTTTAATATATAAATTATATATAATAATTAATTAGGGGTGATATGATAAAATCACAGAGGAAGCAGGCATGACGACCGCCTCCTGCTTCCCTTCACGCTTCTATATATTAGAATATATATTAGTAAAGTAATATCATACTACTATTTTATAATTGTGACTAATTCTATCATTTAAAAGTTTTATTTGTTTGGTTGATAAATTCTAAGTTAGATATATAATATTATATTTAGATTGATGAAATTTGCGTAACTATATTTTAAGTTGTTAAAACTTTTGTGTATTGATAGTCGATTATATTTTTTTAATAATTTAAATTCTTAATTATTGTGACTTATAATTTTTTTTTTCTATTCTACTAATTAGAAGTGACATAGTAAAATTATTGTAAAAAATCCTTGTGAATTTTTTTTAAGTGGTTGACGTCATGTTAATTTAAAACATCAAAAATTAATTTATCATTTTACGTCTATTTTACCTTTTTTTTAATTAAATATTATTAATTTTTTAATACTTAAATGACTTATAATAATTAAATATGGGTAATTTAGTAAATTAACGATTTAAGTAGTTGAAACGGTCACGTCTTAAATATCTATTTTCATTTTTTATTAAATATTATTAATTTTTTAATAGGTAATTGACTTATAATAATTATTTAGGGGTAATATAATAAAATCACGATTGAAATAGCTGAGCCAGGAATGTCGAATATGAGCCGGCTGCTTCAGGTGCTTATTGTGACTTCCTATATGGGATACTAATAATATAATTTTTAATGCTTAAATAACCATAATAAGTAATTAGGGATGATATAGTAAAATCACGATTGAAGCCGCGAAGCAGACATATATTAAAAATGATATGGCATAATAACTATAAAAAATTACTTGTGAAAATAACCTAAGTGAGCCTCATATAAAATGTCAAGCTAATTTAAAACATCAAGAGTTAATTTATTATTTTATGTCTATTTTATATTTTTTATTAAATATTATTAATTTTTTTATACTTAGATGACTTATATTAATTAATTAGGGGTGATACGATAAAATTATGGTTGAAGCAGCTAAAGCAAACATGTCAAAAATATTTGTTTTACTTATTTGTATTAAATATTATTAATTTTCTAATTCGTAAATAACTTATAATAATTAATTAGGGGTAATATAGTAAAAACACAGGTGTAGCAGTTAAAGCAGGCATGTCGACCTGTTGCCTGCTTCAGCTACTAAACTGCCTCTTATAATATAAGAGAAAGTAAAATTAAATTAAGTCTCAATTTTTCACCACTATAATCAACGTAAATGTTTGACTTCTAATTGTAAAATATTGATTCAATCTATATTACAATTAAATTGAGTTTCAATTTATCACGACTATGATCAACATAAATATTTGACTTTTTGATTTTTTTTTTATAACCATAATGTCCGGGTCAGCTTGCGCGCACCAATTAATGTTAGGATTGGATTGTATCTTAATTTGTCTTTATCGACTATAGTCAACATAAATGGTTGACTTTTAATTGGAAAATGTTGATTGAATTTATGTTAGGATTGAATTGAATTTCATTTTTGTCATGATTATAATCAACATAAATGATTTACTTCTACTTGAAAAATATTGATTCAATCTTTGTTAGGATCAAACCGAGTCTCAATCTATCACGACTATAGTCAAAATAAAAAGATTGACTTCTAAATGGGAAATATTGATTCAATCTATGTTAAGATTGAATCATGGGTCAATTTGTCAATATAGTCAACATAAATGGTTGACTTCTATTTAGAAAATGTTGATTCAGTATATACTAGGTTAAATCGAGTCTTAATTTGTGAATTTTATGACTCGCCAACACAAGTGATGACTTCTAGTAACTCAATTTCACTTCTTAAAACTTTTTATTGATGATGATGATGATTATAATAATTGACTTGATAATTTTTTGAGTTTAATTTTGATCAACTTTGTAAAATACTTTAGTGAAATAATATGAAAAATACTTTAAGGTTTTAGTTCACACTATTGTTGACTTTTAATAATTCAACTTCACTCTTATATATATTTTAAAAATTTATTTTCATGAGATTAAGTGAATTTTTTTTAAAAAAATACTAGCTTTGAAATTTCTTTTGAGTTTAATTTTGACAAATTATTGATATATATTTTATCGAAAATATATAAAAATACTTTAAACTTTTAGTCAACACAATTATTAACTTCTAAGAACTTAATTCACTTTTATGTATATTTTTCAAGTGAAAAACTTTTAGAAACTAGCATACATTTCAGCAAATTAGAGGAACTCATAATCTAACTTCAAAATTATCATATTTAGTGAATGTATCAACCTACTTTATTTGATATAAGATATAAATACAACGAGAGCAGTTAAATGCAACCTTTTTCAATTTTTTCTCTTTTCGTTTTTTTTTTTTCACTCTCTTTTATCTCTAATTTTTATTTCTCTTTCTTTTTTTGCTTTTCAATTATTTTCTTTTTTTCATTTTTAGGTACTTTTTGCTCTCTTTTTTCCTTTTTCGCGTTTACCTTTTTTAAAAAAAATTATGTTTTTTTTGGGTACTTTTTCCTTAGTTTTTTTTTCTTTTGTGTGTTTTTCCTCCTTTTTGTTTTTTTTTCCTATTTTCTTTTTCATTCTTTTGACTCTTTTCCTCTCTTCTATCTCTAACTTTTATTTCTCTTTCTTTTTTTAATTTTTTTTATTTTTTTTCCTTTATCCTTTTTTGTTCTATTTTTTTTTTTTTTAAAATATGGCTACGTCGAGCATAAATCATGAATGCCAATGAAAATAACACAATCACTTATTATATTCGCACCATCATTTACATTTTTCTATTCGTTGATGCAATTCTATTTGTATTTCTATTTTATAGTTCGCACTTGTATGGATGCACTTAATTGGAAAGAAAGATAATGAATTGTAACTCCTTTCATTCCCTCTTCTATTACTATTAGGTATCGTTTGAATTGTAATTAATTAAAACTTAGGCTAAATAAGGTAATTAAGAGTTTATGTTTGTTCAGTTATGTAGTTTTTTTCTTTTTAATATTTATTTTTTGTGAGATAAGTAAGAAATAAAATAAACAATATATAGAAAAAAAATTCGACTTCAATATTTACAAGCTAATTAATTTTCTTAGATAAAATAATTATGAAAATATTTTATAATTTTAGTGAAACAACACAAAAATACTTTCAAAATATTAAATATAATTTAACTAAATAAATTTGTATTTTATCGCGGTTTTCTAGTTCCGGAGTCTTGATTCAATGATTATAAATTTTTTGACCAGTTTGTTAGAATAACATTATGTGACGATCCCAATAATTTTTATTTATTTACTTAATCTTTGCATACAGTTGAATTTTCAGTCAAACCTATATAAACTCAACATGCGAGTTATTTAGAGTCAAGATAAAAATTACACTAAATTTTTTAAGTCAAACTTAATTAATTTACAGTTGAAATATCACGTTGATAACTATCAATTGAATTGCTATTTAAAGGCAATTTTCTTTTGTTTGTAAACAAAATAAAAATGAATTTAACTTTAAAAGTAATCATATTTGGATTTATCCTGACTATAAATTTAGCGACTGAACCATCACTATTTTCAATTTCAAAAATTTCATTCATGATTTCTCTTAAATATTTTTGTTATATTGGATTCTATTTTTTAAAAAAAGTTTATAGGAGGAATTTTGTAGATTAGATATATGGAGGATTCAAAATAAAAAAAAAAAAAGTTAAAAAATTTGTATAGTAAAATAATTAAAGAGATAGAAGTATTGAAAGAAAAAAAAATATAATACAACTAAAAAATGATGATTAAAAGATTTCAAATTAGATCAGAGAGCTTAGAATAAGTAATAAAAAAGTAGAATGAAAAAGTAAAAATATAAGAAATAAATATGAAAGAATAATAAAAAATAATAAAAAAACTGAAATAAGAAAAATATGAAAGAATAATAAAAAATAAAAAATAAAAGTCAAAGTGATTTTATTTTTCGAGGAAAAAATAAATTGATTTAGTCCTTAAAATAGGTGGTTTTGCATTTTGGATGGAAAGATGGTGATTTTGGAGTCAAAGAGCAAAGTAGTCTTTCTACAAATTTTGAGTCATTCAGTCAAATACTCTTCGAGTCATTTAGCAGCACCCTTAATTAATACCCTTAATTAAATACCTAGTTGACGATCAGATTACTGTTTAGCAATGATTAGGTAACATGCTCACTCAATTAGGTCCTTGTCTTAAAAGGTAAAAACTTACTATCATGCCACAAATAAATATGAAGGTGCAATTAATCTGTTAAATGTGAGATTCAAACTTTGCTGCTCTCTGCAAGTATTCCAACAAGAAACTCTTTCTTTACTTTAAAGAGGCGGTTCCTTATTAAATTACAAGGAAAGTTCATTAAAAATAATACTTAGAACTCAAGTAGTCCAACGTTAATAATGACAAACTAAGTGTTATTCCACAAACCAAATTTAGGAAAAGACAGAATTTACTCATATCTTTTCAGATAGAAAAATTATTTTTAATAGATTCTCAATTAAAAAAATTAAAAATAGACATACAAAAGCAAAGATTATGGTGGTAAAATAATATTAAAAAAAAAATATTAACAATTAAAATAATAAAGATAACCTAAGTTAAAAAAAAAAACATGAGTAGTAATACAATTAAGGAATAGGATAGCAATAGAACAACAATAGTGATATTAATAGTAAGAGGAAACAGATTAGTTGTTATCAAGGGCGGATCTATGTAGGTGGATTGGGGTGTCATGGCACCCGTACTTCTCAATTGAAACTTTATATATTTATGTGTATATTTGTATATATGTATCAGTTAACGTATAATTATTATGCTTGACATCCACACTACAAAGTGAGTTGACGGTGCCAGTGGTTGAGACAATTGGGTTTTACCCAGTAGCGCGGGTTCAAACCTAGCTTAGGACACTTTTTTAGCATTATACTTCCTGCTTTTTCATTAAAAAATCGAACCCAACTTAGGACTCTTTTTTAAATTGATTTTTTAGCATTATACTTTCTGCTTTCTCATTAAAAGGGGCGGATCTATGTAGGTGGATTGGGGTATCATGGCACCCGTACTTCTCAATTGAAACTTTGTATATTTATGTGTATATTTGTATATATGTATCAGTTAACGTATAATTATTATGCTTGACATCCACACTACAAAGTGAGTTGACGGTGCCAGTGGTTGAGACGATTGGGTTTTACCCAGTAGCGCGGGTTCAAACCTAGCTTAGGACACTTTTTTAGCATTATACTTCCTGCTTTTTCATTAAAAAATCGAACCCAACTTAGGACTCTTTTTTAAATTAATTTTTTAGCATTATACTTTCTGCTTTCTCATTAAAAAATAAAATGTTGTTATGTAGAGTAGAACCCTTGACCTCTTTTAATAAAACCCTTAATGACACCAACTAGGCAAGCCTTCATTCTATACCAACTTTTGTTGATATATATAATTATAGTTTACTTTGTGAATATTGACTCCACTATCCTAAAATATTATACGAAGTATACGTTATTGTTCAAAATAGGGTGGCATCCGGTGCTTCCAAATCCTGGATCCGTCTCTGGTTGTTCTAAGCTCGAACCATGCTTTGAGAGATAAGGAGAAGGAAAATACTAATATCTAAGGAACCTTGTAGGAGGGCTCCGTATTAGGGGTAGACATGGTATTGTATATACCGAATTAGCATATCAAATCAAAATTTTTGATACCATGATTTTTGGTATTATGGTATTTGGTATGGTGTATGATATAAATTTTAATTTTTTTTAGTATATGGTATGGTATACGGTATTTACAAATGACATACCGAAATACCGAATACCATACCGAAGTATATATAGTTACATAAGTAACTTTTATATATATATATATATATATATATATATATATATATATATATATATATATATATACAAAAATAAAATAAAATTTAGTATTAGTATAAAAATATTTAGACTTTGAAACTTTCGCTTCTCTATCTTGATTGAAATGTCTTTTTGGTGTAATTGACTAATAAAAGGAATTATTTGTATTTCTTTTTCAATATTTCTAGATGTGTAATGCATTTTTATGATACAATTAAGAGATGTTTTTGAAAAGTCGAAATAATAATACTCTAGTATACGAGTATATATTATCAAAGTTAACAAACTATGATTACCGATTGCCATACTGTAAAATATCGAAACCAAACGTCAAAATACCGAACTACACCAAATTAATATGGTATGGTAATGGTATAATGTTTTTAAAAGAACCGAATACCGAAATTACTGTACCGAAATTTCAAATATCGTACTATACCATACCATATATTAATCTTGTAGAATTATTATTTCCGTTGTGCATGTTCTAACAATATATAATTTAAATTCTATTTGAATTGCTTTTTTGGAGCTTATAATATTGCATGATCGGTGTTATTACTACTCCTTTTTTGAAAAAAGAAATGGGGAAAGGATAGAAATGACACTTCAAATTAAACTATTTCTACGAAAATGACCATAAAATTTAAATTCCACTTTCTAGCCGTTTCAATTTGCTGGCCTATTTTATACCGCTTCTACACTCCTTTTATATAGTTTCTATACATATCTTATATATATAAATATTTCATACGAAAATTATGCAGCTTTGATACACAATTTATACAATAATTGTACATATTTTTTACACATTTTATGCAACAATTATATAAATTTGATACACTTTCTATATATATATTTTTTTATATTTTATACATATACATATTTGATACATATATCTTATATGAATACGTATTCTATATAACAATCCTATCGTTTTTATATAATTATATTTAATTATTATTTCTAAACAATAAAAAAAGAATATTTTTTAGTTAAACAATTTTTAGAAAAAAAAAACTGAAATATTTTTAAAAAAGCCGAATGGTCCAAGTTGAAAACTGTATCAATATTGTATATGAACTGTATCAGTATTGTATATAAACTGATCTGAGCTACGTGAGCCAAAATGACCCAAATTAGAAAATGACTATAAAGTGGAAATAATAGATCCGACTGACCACTTTTTCAAAAGATATCAAACTTGGGCTATTTATTTTAAAAAGTATTATAGGGTGTCCTTTCCCCCAAAAGAAAATCTCAGTTGCGATTCGGAGAATTGATATATTTAGTAGGCCACTTATATTTTATTTTATTTTTTGATTTTATGGCCTTTTCAAAAAAATCCTTACTTTTATATTTTAGAATTTTGAAAATATTATTCATTTTGTAATTAACGGTTAAGAGATCATAATTTCTCAAAAGTCTAACTCTCATATTAAAATTCGATTAAATTTGAATTTATGCATATTAAATAGTAACTTGTTTCTAAGGCAACCCTCCAATAGAACAATCCCACTACAATGGGTGTTAATTTTGTTTTCCCTATTTGTTCATTAAGTTAAATGGCTGTTTTAAGATATTATCAATCCAAATACTGTCACAATGCATCACTCTTCTTATTATTGGATTATCCACAACATGTGCTCCACAACATTATCATAAAAAATAACCTTAGTCGGTATATTCTGAAAAGGATTACTCAATTTGTACCATCATTTCCACTATAAACAAACCATTTATTTTTAAAATATAAAGTTGAAGTTACCAGGTCAAGAAAGCTACTAGCTTTCTTTTTAAATTGGTATTTGAAACTTATAATTGAGTGAAAAAGACTTATGTTCATAAAGAAAAAAATGTCGGTAAATCAAGTACGAAAACTATATTAGAAACCTGAAAGATAATATTAAAGAAATATATTTTTCCTGGTGTGTGTGTGTGTTTGCTCTTTCTAATAGCTGTGGTATTTGACTTTGCTTGTTCTATAGTGCAGCCATAGCCGCCCCTTCTCACCGTTGCTAAATGGATTTTCCCCTTTTAGGTTTAGATTTTTATATATTATTTTTTTTTGTTTGTACATTATAAAAGAGATATTTCAATGAAGATTACATTTTTAACGTATCATTTGGTGTTTATATCTTAACATATTCATGACTTAAATTTTAATAGGTCTAATTTTTAAATTTTTAATATTAAAATTTTAAATTTATTATACTGTTAAAATTATGAATTCTACTCTAATAATTATTCAAAATTTAATAACTATGAGCTGGGGTCTTTCGAAAACAACTTCTCTATCGAGCTAGTGATAAAATTCGGCGTTTCCTTTACCATCTCTAAACCTCACTTGTAAAATTTTACTTTATATATTGTTATTTTGTTATACTCCATATCAAAACTCAAAAGCTGGGCATACTACTTTTTTTGTTCTTTCTCATGCTTTTCTTTCTAATTCCTTTTTTTTTGTTTGC
The DNA here is from genome assembly GCA_030864225.1 of Capsicum baccatum var. pendulum. Lineage (NCBI taxonomy): Eukaryota > Viridiplantae > Streptophyta > Magnoliopsida > Solanales > Solanaceae > Capsicum > Capsicum baccatum. The sequence continues at coordinate 203,304,914 of CM061559.1, read as the reverse complement.
CAAGATATACTATAAGGTTTTACTAGAATTGGAATAACTTACTCCCTCTATTTTATTTTACTCGTTTCAATTTGATATTTTATATTAATTAAAAAAATAATTAATAGCATGACTATTTTATCATAATATCCCTATTGAATAATGTTTATATTTTAATTTGAAGAAAAAACAATTAATATTAAGGGTAAAAAAGAAAAAAAATTTATCTTGTCTTGATTAATGAAAAATGACAAGTAAAATGAGAAATCAAATTAGAAAATTTGGAACGAGTAAAATGGAACGGAGTGAGTACTTGTTTCTTGGAGGGTTTCCATTGTATGCATATTGAATTCCTTAAAATATAACCATTAGAGTTGGCATGGTGGTTCAGCGCCATGTCCCTTAAGCAAGAGCTCGGGACTTCGATCCTCGACTCTGACGAATGGAGCAAACTCTGTGGCTAGTTCCCTACCGCTTAGTGCGCTGACAGAGAAATGGAGGATTAATCTCATGGCTGCCGACTGTGGGGATACCTCGGGAAATCAAAAAAATTCCTTAAAATATTAGCACCAATAAAGACATAGAAGAGTTATTACGTGAAATTTAGCATATGTTTGTATCTATTCAACATTCTTCTTTTCTTTTTCTTTTTTCTTTTTAAACGAGAATAATATTATATCATTAACCAGGATCATTACAAAACACTGGATTGATCCAAAAGATTTATTTTGAGTTTTGCACAATTAACACACTAATTATGTGAGATTTTTTGGGGGTCACTAAATTGTGGGATAAAAAGAATATTACTCCTACCCAATTAGTGTTAATTGTGCAAGACGCAAAATAGATTTTTTCAATTCATAGGGATCATGATGTGTCATGTTCGAAGTAAAGTTGAAACTTGCAACACTAACACTATAATGATTCTAATAAAATTAATCTGAAACACTAACAGCTATGGTGCTTCTTATAAAAGTAATTTTTAACTGTAGTACTTCATAATCATAAATACTAGTTTACGAGACGTATGAATTTCTCCATATAGCGAAAGCAAATTTGGAGACACGATGATTCATGTATCGATCATTGAAAATTCTGATAAAGCGGATGAAATCTTTTTATCCACAGTCTAGATATCCTTTAAGGATGGTGTTAGGATCGGAAATTTAAAATTATATGAAATTTAGCTAAGCAAATGATATAATGACAATAAGAAAGACGACAACAGCCGTAAATTGAGGGAAAAAGGAGGTATGTGGATCTAAAGTGATTCGGTCAACTTGACCGATGTCCACAACCAAAAGAAGCATGTTTACTACAACAACAAATACACAAACAAGAGTATACAAAATTAGAGACGATACTCTAATGATCCCCAATATATATCCCAAGAGTATAACCTCACAATTCACTCACAAAAAGAGGTTTGCACAAAGTGTTTCCCAACAGCTACTCTAGCGGATATGCACAGAACTCTATTAAAAAGCACATTGAATATGAGTTTCTAACAAAAAATGGAATGATCCAAAGAGAGTATAAAATTAGAGATGAAACTCTAATTATCCCAAAATATATCTCACAAATAGCACTTCAAAGAATAGATTCACGCGTCTCAATACTAACTCTATCGGATATATAAAATTACTCTATATTACTATCAAAAAGTTGGATGGCTAATGTGAAAAAATAACTCTCCTTTTATAGGAGCAATACTTGACTCCAAGTTTATAATAGAGAAAATAATAAATGATCAAATTTTCTCTATCACATAATAATATATTGGCTCCAAGAAATATATGTGACAATGTAAATTATCACATGTCAAATAAAGACACATCTTACAAATCTCTATCTTGGTCTGATTTGGATAGCATAGCAATTTTGCTCCACCTCTCGAAAAGCCTCAATGGGCTTATGTCACAAATTGATGACGTCAAAATCAGATAAATTTATTTTGTAGTAACATCTGCAACAGTTGATGATCCCAACATAGTACAGGAAAATCCATCTCCAACAAAATTATATGTAGAAAACAAGTCCCTATTAGAAGACATATAACGCAAACAATTTGAATCAACAAGCCTCTTCTCAATAGGTCCAAAATTATTCTCAACAAAAATCTTCATTTGAGTCATCTTAACTGTTGAAATTAACCCGATTAAATTCAGCTTTGATATCACTTTATTAGGATTGGCAATTTGGGATAGTGCGAAATTTGGCTAAACAAATGACATAAATAAAAATAAGAAAGACGACAACAACTATAAGTTGGAACAAAAAAAGGAGATACGCAAATTTAACATGTCCCGATCAATTTGATCTATGTCCACAACAAAATGAACAAGTTTACTATAACAATCAATACAAAAACGAAAGAGTACAAAATTAGAGAAACTCTAATTATCCCCAAAATATTTTTCAAAGAATAGCATCATAATTCACTCACAAAAAAAGGTTCACACAAAGTGTTTTCCAACACTACTCTAATGGATGTACACAAAACTTTCTATTACAAAAAACACTCAATATGAGTTTCTAACAAAGTGTGGATTGATCCAAAAGTTTTTTTTGAGTTTTGCACAATTAACACACTAATTATGTGAGATTTTTGGGGGGTCACTAAATTGTGAGATAAAAAAAATATTACACAATTAATGTTAATCGTGCAAGACACAAAATAAATTTTTTCAATTCATACGGGTCATGGTGTGCCATGTTCGAAGCAAAGTTGAAACTTACAACACTAACACTATGATGCTTCTAATAAAACTAGATGTTGGAGGCTCGTGCTTGCATTTTGGGTTAAATATCGAATAGATTTATACAAAAATTTAAATTTGTAAAGTTATTGTTTAAGCAGATTTTGATTCATCTATAATATAAGATTGGAACTGCAACATAGGCTTCCTTTATAACAATTACAAAATAGGTTGAATTTTGTAGATGTCTGATGTCTACAGTACGTTGTTCATATATAATACATATTTGTGAATAACAACTATAGATGACACCAGGACTTACATTACAAAACTAATATCAAGCTATAATAAACATAGAAATTAAAGATTTCAAGTTTGTTTAACGAATTCAATTCTTTGTAATGATCTAAAAATTTGATAAAATATGTTAAATTTGTGAGTTTGTGTGATGTGACTGTTTTATTCCTCTCCGTAGTTGCATTATAGTATTTTTGGAGTGTGGGGTGATTGACATAGTTCCCGATACATTTTGATACCATTTATGCGATATTATGATTTTTTTATTGTTTCAAGAACGTTAATTTAGGCTAGGTAGATCTTTGGTTCGGGTCCTAGTGCAACCAAGCTCATTTCGACCTATTGATCGAAAAGTTGGAAATTAAAATATGGGTATGGGACTCACATTTGATCGAAGTGATCTTGGATGAAAAATTTGACTTCTCCAGCAGATCTGGAATGTCGATTTTAGGATGTTAGCATGTTTGGTATGATTTTACGGCTTTTAAATCTCATTTCGATCCTTAATTTGGAAAATTATAATTTCAGATTTTGGAGGTCAACCTTTTGAAAATGATATTTTTTTTAAAAAAATGACTTTGCCAATGCGTTCAGAACGTGGAAGTTAGTGTGGTTTGCATATATTGGACTCCAAACGAATTTCAGACACCCATCGAAGTCCAGATTGACTTGAAAAAAATATCTTTTCAGCTATATCTGTGCAGGAAAATGTACAATAATAATAACAATTTTGGACCTATTTTTACTTATTTTTTATCTTGCCTCTTGGGAGTTGAACCTTAAAATAGTGTGGGAGCTTAAAAGTGAAGCTCGTGGGAGTTTGTGAAGCTAGATTAACATAAATTTCTTGATTTTATGACGGATTTAAATTAAGAATTCGCCCTTTTCTTAGTAATTTCTTGATTAATTTCTCAAAAATCTTAAAGTTTGATTTTAAACCTCCATTTCACTCTTTTTCACTTAAATAATATTTTTATCTTATAATTACTAGTTTTTCATCAATTTAACCTTCAAAACAACTCTGATTTTTTTATTTTAATCTAAATTTCAAAGATTTTATCTGGTAAAGCTCAAAAATAATTTTTTGTCAATTTGAACCTCATTTTTACTCGATATGACTTGGGTTTTCAGATGTAGGTTCCCCAAAAATATGGGGAACATATTTTTAAAATAAAGTTTTGATTTTGCCCTTCTTTTTTCGAAAATTCATTTCGGGGGTTCCGTTTTGACCCAGAACCAAAAGTAGTCAACATGGGTGTCGTTGGTGTTGTTTTGACACATATATTTCATATTTGATATTTTAAGTAAAATTCGAGATCGTTTGTGGAAAGTAAGGTCATGGGTTCGAAGTGTAGCAGACCGGTTTCGGCTTTTGAGGTAGGTTATGACTTAACTCTTTCAGACTGGCTGGGTAATAAATAATAGTACAAAATGCATTTTAACGGTGGGAACTAATCATGAATAATGGTTATCTATGTGTTGTGCCCGTGTGGGGCCTATATGTGATGTAATTGTCAAAATTAAGATATTATGTGATGTGTGTGACTATGCAGAGTCTTATGTGATGTTGATAGCCCTAAAAACATATAAATAATTATACTGTATTATTGAATTGCCTAATATGGTATAATTGGTGTATTGTAATATATTTATACTTGTTGGTGTATGAGATCTGTGGAAATTCATGGATGAAACGAAAATAATTAGTAGACATTGGTTCATATGGTTGTGGAAATGTATCATTGTGGTTGGTTGTGGAACTATATCAGGTGGTTGGTTGTGAAAATACTCTTTGTGGTTGGTTGTGAGTATTACATCCTCATATCATACTCATTCATGAAACATTGGTACCACCGTGGCACTTGAGTAACACTAGCAATACCTTTTTAAAACTCTTTTCGAGGGATCTGTCAGGGAGGAGATATTGTAACATCTTATAAAACTCTTTCCGAGGAATGTGCTGGCAGGGAGATATGTGGATTGTATATGGGTTGACGAACCCCCCATAGGTATTATGTCGGGAAGCTTTAGCTCCATAGTTGTATTCGGGAATTGTGTGATGATCCCGGAGGTTGTGCGACGACATCATGCATCAACATCATCATCATCGTATATATTGCACTTACTTTATTGTGTTTATGTTGTGTTGTATTGTCATATTGACTTGTCATCTATGAATTTGTCTTACCTTCGTTTATTTGTATTTGATGATCTTGTATCTATATATTCTCCTTTGTTCTACTTATATGTGACATAATGTATTCCTGTGTTCTATATCTTGGTGCGTTGTAATATATTAGAATTGTTAGTGCAAGCGGTATGGGCTACCGTTGTGGGATATTTTCTGATTGCAGGTGATATGCCCTTAATGTGTATTTTATATACTTTATTTTCTACTTTGCTCGGTCGACCTATGATACCTACTGAGTACAAGTGAATCGTACTCACTCCTACTTCACCCTTTCGATGCAGTTTTAGGTTCAGGTGCGCCTCAGATTGGTTGATTTTGAGCACCTTCAGATTTCTCAAGGTAGCAGTTGGACATTCATATGTCCGAAGTTCACCTCCATCTCTTTGTATTAGTTATGTCTTTATTAGTGTTCGGAGATAAATATTTTCCTTTGTGGTTGATTTTCTGATGTATTTTACTCCGAAATTATATTAGTAGTTCTCATACTGTTGGCATCAGGTTTTGGAAGCTATGGCTGCATGTGTTATTTTATTTTTTCCGCTTTTATTATATCACAGTAGTTCAACTTCATTCTAAAAGCCTTACCTTGGAGGTATTTCTGTCTTTTCCCCTTTGCGAATCAGTTTGGGCAATAACCAAAACACCACTACAACCAATCAATCAAATAGATAAAATAGTAACACTTAATCAAAGAAACAAAACTAAACAAAACTAACTGAGCAAATGGCTTTCGTTGGTTCAAAGATACCGACTTCGCATAAAGATGAAGTGTTGGGTTGGGTATCGAGATACAACAACAATCATCATGATACAACGAACCTCTTCAGCAGTGGGTCGGTCCTTGGGGTTGAAAGCAAGTAACCTTTAAAGCGGTTTAGGGACAAAGGATCAGCATTTGAAAAATTTTGGGCAAAAAAAAACAAGTTGTTTCTTTCTCGTGCTAGTTAGCTTTCTCCTAGCCTTGTCATCACGTAGCTGCAACAGCCACAAAAATTACTAATGAGAAAAAGTTGTTTTGAGGAAAAAATGGTCAAAAATTTAAATATGATTTTAAACACGTTCATTCACGAGAAATTGTATCCATTGAAGGCGTTCCAAGCAGATCAGTCATTAAATTCAGTTGGTGAACTATATTTTTTCCAGGAAAACGCGGCTTCCCAGTGAGAACTTCAGCAAAAATGCAGGCTATGCTCCATATATCAATTGCAGGGGTATACTGCAAGCAATTACCATCAAAATTTGTATAGATGATAAAAAGTTTTAGAAGAACAAAACAAATAGTGAAGAAATTACACTTAAAGAGGGGTCAATTATTACATCATCAAATGAGATGTCTCTGTGAAAATGAGACAATTGCATAATACCCACAGAGCAAAAAACGAAAACTTTACAACAAGAACAACAACATACCCAGTGTATTTCCACCTAGTGGGGTCTGGGGAGGGTAGAGTGTACGCAGACTATCCCACTACCTCAAGAGAAGTAGAGAGGCTATTTTCGATAGATCCCCAGCTTAGGACCAATAACAGTATAACAAATACAAAAAGTAAACAGATACAAACTAGTATGGTACACAAAACAAACTAACAGTATAACAAACACAAAAGATAAGTGCATAATAAACTAGTACGGGATGCAAAAAAGCCAACATCACTAACTCCAAAAACTACAGCCCCAACACTACGAACCAAAAACTCCAGGCCCAAAGGAGCACTCCCCTATTACTATCGCCGCGCTCCCACCCCCTAACCCTCTACCCTAATCCACATCCTCCACACCTTCCTATCAAGGGTCATGTCCTCTGTAAGCTGTAATTGCTCCATATCATGCCTAATCACCTCCCTCAAATATTTCTTCGATCTACGTCTAGCCCGCCTAAAACCATCCATAGCCAGAGTCTCACACCTTCGCACTGGAGCATTAGGGCCCCTCCTCATCATATGCCCGAACCAACATAGCCTCACTTCTCGCAACTTATCCTCCACCGAGGCAACTCTCACCTTCTCCCGAATAATCTTATTCTTCACCTATCTTTCCTGGTATGTCCACATATCCATCGCAACATTCGTATCTCCGCCACCTTCATATTTTGGATGTGGAGTTCTTAACTGGCCAACACTCCGCTCCATACAGTATAGCCGTCCGGACTACCACTCTATAGAACTTACCTTTAAGCTTCGAGGACACCTTCTTATCATAAAGGACTCTCAAAGCGAGCCTTCACTTCAACCACCCTGCCCCAATACGATGCGTGACATCCTCGTCAATCTCACCATTACCCTGAATTATACCCCAGATACTTGAAACTCTCTCTCTTCTAGATGGCCTGAGAGTCTAGCTTCACAACCAGTCCATTTTCTTGCGACCTATTACTGAACTTACACTCCAAGTATTCCGTCTTTATTCTACTTAACCGAAAACCTTTAGATTCAAGCGTTTGTCTCCAAACCTCCAACATATCATTAACTTCACCCCGAGTCTCGTCGATCAGAAACACATCATCTGCAAATAAAATACACCAAGGCACCTCCCTTTGAATATGTCGTGTCAAAACATCCATCACCAAGGTAAATAGAAATGGGCTAAGAGTCGATCCCTGGTGCAACCCTATCAAAACTGTGAAGTGCTCTGAATCTCCACATACCGTCCTCACACGAGTCTTCGCACCATCATACATATCCTGAATCGACCTAATATGCGCCACGGGCACTCCTCTAGCCTCCAAGCACCTCCACAGAATCTCCCTGGAAACTCTGCCATATGCCTTCTCTAGATCAATAAACACCATGTGCAAGTCCTTCTTCCTCTGTCGAAACTGCTCCACTAATCTCCTCACAAGGTGAATGGCCTCAGTGGTCGAGCGACAAAGCATGAAACCGAACTGATTCTCAGAGATCGTCACGATCCTCCTCATCCTCAACTTTACAACCCTTTCCCAAACCTTCATAGTATGAATCAACAACTTAATACCTTTATAGTTGTTACAACTTTAAATGTCTCCCTTGTTCTTATACACTGGAATCATCGTGCCCCACCTCCATGCTTAAGGCATCTTAGCAGCTCTAAAAATAATGTTAAATAGCCTTGTCAACCACTCCAGACCTGGCTCGCTAGTGCTCTTTCAAAAGTCTACTGGAATCTCGTCTGGCCCCGTCGCCCTATCCCGCCGCATCCTGCGAATAACTCTCTTGACCTCCTCAACCTCGATACGCCTACAATAACTATAATTGTGACCCTCCTCAGATATCTCCAAGTCTCCCAACACAGAACCTTTGTCCCCCTCGTCGTTCAAAAGTTTATGAAAATAGGACTGCCACCTCTCCCTAATGAGGGCATCCTTAACCAACACTATACCATCCTCTTCTTTGATGCACTTTACTTGGTCAAGGTCACGAGCCCTCCACTCCCTGGCCTTGGCCATCCTATACAACTTCTTATCTCCACCTTTCTCCTCTAAAGCCGCATACAAACTCTCAAAAGTTGTTGTCTTAGCCGCCGTAACCGCTAACTTAGCCTCTTTTCTAGCAACCTTATACTCATCCTTATTCTTCTATCTTTCCTCATCATCCTTGCTCCCAACCAACTTAGCATAAGCCACCTTCTTAGACTCCACCCTTCTCTTGACCTCGTCGTTCCACCACCAGTCTCCTCGATGTTTGCCGGATCGACCTCTCAAGACACCCAACACCTCTCTAGCGGTCTCCCTAATGCAACTGAAAGTCGTCTCCCACATATTATCCACCCCCACTCTACTCTCCCAAGCCCTCCTACTCTTCAACTTCTCTTCCATCTCCAAAGCACTACCCAAAGTCAGGCTCCCCCACTTAATCCTGGGTCGCGCCTCCCTACTTCTCTTTTTTTTGCCCTTATTGATAACCAAGTCCATCACCAACAACCTATGTTGAGTCGAGAGATTCTCGCAAGGTATGACTTTACAGTCTTTACATAGCGCTCTATCCCCTTTTCTAAGAAGCAAAAAGTCTATCTGAGTCTTGGCCACTGAACTACGAAATGTAATAAGGTGATCCTCCTTCTTCGAAAAGCTCGAATTTGCTATCCACAACCCAAAAGCCCTAGAAAAATCCATCAGAGAAGTTCCTCCTTCATTCCGCTCACCAAAACCAAAATCGCCATGCACATCATCATACCCTCTCGACAAAGACCCAATATGCCCATTGAAATCCCCTCCCACGAAAAGCTAGAAAACAAAAACTTTAAACAAAAAAAATAGAAATAAATTGTGAAAGCAAAATGAAAGAACAAAAATTTCCATCACAGCTCAAGTATATACTCCTAATACCCATTATACAAATAATAATCCTAGAAAATTGTGAAAATTTTCAGCAATATCCAAACAAATACCTATTACATAAAAGTAAAAAATTGGAAGAAAATCCTCAAATTTTCATAGAGAAATGACCCAAAAAACAACCACATACTGAAGAAAACCCCTCAGATATTACTATCCAAATTAAATAATGACAACAATGAAGAACATCCACTATACAAACAGTAAAAAATTAGAAAAAATTCTTAGTTTTCACAGGGAAATGACCAATAAAAACCTCATAGTGAAGAAAACCCTTCTTAAATTCCTAACTAAATAAAAAAATGAGAACAATGAAGAATACCCATCACAACAGCCAACAGAAAAACAGAAAGGACCGATCAACTTTTGGCATAATTTTACCAAAATTTGGGGAAAAATCGTCAGTTTTTCACAGAAAAATGACCCCCCCTGGCACCACCACCATAGTGAAACCCCCCCCCGTCAGAAATTCCTAATGACAATAACAAAGAAAATCCATTATAACAAACAACACAAGATTCGTTCCCTGCTAGAAGCAATCAATCAAAGAGATAAAACAGAAAGTAACATTTAACCTGAGCAACAAAACTAAAGCACAGTAACTGAGCACATATCTTCTTTTGGGTATATAAATGTCAAAGATAAAGTGTAATTTGGATATACGCGTCTTGCACTTCTTCCTAGGTAAACATATATACACACATTAGAAAAAGGAAAAAGAGCCAGCACATACAATTCACGTACATCGCAAGGTAGCAAGAAATCAAGCAGAAACAACAACTGTCTGAAAAATATAGTGCGTGAATTTGAGCCTTATCTGCATACTCCTCCTTTGCTGCATCCAAGATATTTTCTACCAAAGAAACATCATCTTCTCGACAAAAAAAAAAAAAAAAGAAGGATCAACATTTAGAGTTAGATTGGGAACAATATTTGGCCAATTCAGTATCGACGTGTCTTTTAATATAAAGGGAGTGATAGTTTAGGTAGACAAATAGAACAATGGATAATTAAGGTATGAAACTCATGAAAACGTGATAAAAGGAACAATGGATAGTTAAGGTGTGAAACTCGCAAAAACGGTAAGTGTTTAGATGTGTTTCTACCAGTGATTCTAATTTTTATGGTGAAAGAAATATATATTTACCTCGAGTATCCCATGTCCGAAGCTACTTTCTCTATATGCACTATATTCAGATTGTTGATCCCAGCAAAAGCTGCCAACTGCTGGACCTGATGTAAAATTCTAGGCACGGAATTCGCCCATAAATTTGTTTGGTGTGCTAGTTGGTTCAGGACATTTTTCAGGCTCATCAGCATATTCTATGGCCATCTTCTCACGGTTCCCACCATCACCAACAGTTAAATAAACTGGACCGCAAGGATCCAGTTTATCCTTTTATAGGCATGAACCTATAGATTTCGTCAATTTATCAATAATTTTGATACATAGATATGTGTTTATGACAAAATGACAAAATAACAAAATAACAAAATGAACATTCATTTCTGCACCTAGAATGGTACAGAGTAGTTTATGTACTCTCGAATATCGGTATATTAGTTTTGTACTTACGTATCCATCGAAGATTAAATCAACACCATAATCGTACAACAAGTCTTTCAGCGCTACCTTCATGCATTCAGCTTATCGATATTGTGCCGTGTAAGTAGAGTACCAAGGAGGATGCCAAGTGGCAACCAACCATGCAGTTACTGTGCTATTAACATTAGTCAGGTCCTTCCAACCACTTGTATTGATCATCTGTAATCATAAACTTACAAAATCATAATATTTTTACTAAATTTAGTAGAACCGCAAAGAAATGAAAACATGATAAAAACCAGTTGATAAATGATTTGAGATAATTTGTTGAAGTTGACTAAAAGCATAACAAAGGGGAAAGACTTACAAAATTGAAGATGGGTTGAACTTTAGTTTACCTGATTTATTATAGGTGACATGTCCCTCGAGCATGATGAAGTGTACGCCTCCCGCATTAAAAGAATAGTAAAATGGCAATGATGAAGCACTTTCTTTTGATGGGAATCAAAGCGAGAACGATAGGCTGCAAATGTTGGAATCATGTATTATTACTTTACTCGAGATGTGTAAAGAAAAATTTTGAATGGGAAAAAAGGATTTAGGTTCTCAGCTTCCCCAATAGTTCCACGGAGGTTGATATGTCTCATGTATTGAAGTATTGAGAATGAGCAAGAATAGCAATCTGAACCAGTTCCATTTGTAAGATACAAGTTAGCATACGTAACATCTCCCACTAATAAAACAAGATTTGGATTGTTCCCCTTCAAATGGATAATAGTGGAAGTGGTATTGTATTCAACCCCGCAGCATGAAAATTTTCATCAATGTTTCAAACCAAAATTATCAAGAAAATTTAATCTTTTTGCAATTTCTACAATGCTCGAGAATGGTCAAGCCAAGGTCAATTTGGGTAACATTATATTCATCCTCTAATTTTGACTTTTTTTTTATTTTTAATAAAATCAAAATATTTATTTTATCCAAATATTTTTTTTAAAAAATAAATTTGTACATAATTTTGTCATTTTAAGTAGCTATTATATATTATTATATTCAATTATATGAGATTATATAATTTTATTATTTAAATATTTATTCTATGAAATATCAGATTTTAATTAAGAATTATTTTGAAAATAAATATAATGATTAAAATCTTGATTTTAATATAATTTATCCTCAAATGAATTTATTTGGATAAATATGCATTGATTTTATTAAATCGAGAAGCCCAAGATTAAAAGAAGTATTAATTCGTATCAAATTTCAATTTAATTTAGTCAATCTATTATATTTGACCATAATTGAAATAAATTGGTTATAATTGCAATGCAATCCACCAATAAATTTTTAATTTGGTCAAAATTAAATAAAAATGACTAAATTTTAAATTTCAATTGGGGATATATTTTAAATAACCCCAAAATTTTCAAAAACCCTCATAACTTCTACCCAATTTCCACCAAAAAATTATTTCAAATTGTACTACATTGTATTATTTCCCCCAACTTTGTCATTTCTCAATTTTGAAATTCAAAAATTGTACTACATGGTTCAATTTTTCTCCACATTATCTTCTACCTCACCTTATCTTCAATTTTAAAATTTTAAAAACACCCCTAAATGGATTTTCTCCACATTGGTGGATGACAAGAAATAAATACTCATTCTTTCCTATAAATACTTTTCTCCCACATTGGTGGAGGAAAAGAAATAAAACTCCATTCTCTCCTATAAATACTACCACTACTTGGGTAGAAAAAGTGGTAAAAAAATAAAAAAAGGCTAGAAAGGTGAAAAAATTCTTTTAAGCAAAATAGTTATTTTTATTTAATAAATTTTTTTGTTTCATAGAGTTGGTCAACTAATCAAAATTTTTGAGTTGCCGACGACGTTTTTCGGTGGTGATTGATTTCGACGAAGCTATAGTCTCGTTTTGCTGTCCGCAAAAAGATAAACACACTTTTCCCTTTTTTAGTTTTATTTTCATTTTCTTTTTCATCTTTTTCTTCTTCGAAGTTCGTAGTTATAATTTTATTTGCTGGGATTATTTGTTGTAAATGGCCTTGAATGCCATAGGACGTTGTGGTATCGATATTTTAATTATTTTCATATTCATGATATAAAAATGAGCTAGCAATAGTTGTACGTGCCTTTTTTGACTTTATTCTTTGATTATTATTATAGATAAAGTTGCAATCTTTGCTTAAAAAATGTACTTATGTTTTGTTTAAACTCATTGTTGGTGGATATGTTTGTTTTAGCATGTAAAGTTATTTTCTTTATGTTGAAAAGAATAGTTGATATTGATTGTTTCCCCTTTTCACCTTATTCTTTGATTATTTTGGATAAAGTTTAAATCTTTTCTTGAAAAACATACTCAGGTCTTGTTTAAACTCATTGTTGGTAGATATATTTGTTTTAAGCATGTAAAGTTTTTTTCTTTATGTTGAAAAGAATAGTTAATATTGATTGTTTTGCCTTTTGACTTTATTCTTCGGTTGTTATGTATAAAGTTTTGATCTTTGCTCAAAAGATGTATTTATGTCATGTTTAAATTCATTGTTAGCGGATATGTTTGTTTTAGCATGTAAAGTTGTTTCTTTTATGTTGAAAAAATAATTATTATTGTTTGTTTCGCCTTAATAAAAATAGTAATTGATTAAGTCAAGAATTTGTCATTTGTTTGCTAATTATTTTAATGGATTTCAAAATCCTCATATAGGAGATGAGTACTAGCTTTATTTTCCATCCAGGAAGTTTATTCTTTTTTTTTTTCTATCTTTTTTCGCATGTTGTTAGTTTGTCAAAATGATGAGAAAGTTCAAATTTTTATGGCTAAATAGAATTATTTAGATATTCTCAAGTCATGCATAGTATGATTGTTGAACGATATTTCACTTTTAGAGATGCTAAACTTTTATTCTAATTTTATTACTCCCTTTGGATTATTATATGTGTTCTTTGTGTGTGTAAAGACTGGATTCGTGTCTCCCTTTGAGTCATAATGTCAAAAGAGAATCAATGATATCTTAGAAAGATAAAACATAGGCCGTTATACATTTTTTCCTAAAATGTTGGTTGTAATTTAGATGTATGAATCTTTGTTAATGTCGCCTTAATTGAAATTTAAGGATTCTCTTTTTTGAAAAGTTAGCTTTTATTTCTTTTATTATATGGATTAGTTTCTATGTTTGTTCAATTTTAGAAGTCATGGATATTTTTCTTATCGCCTCATCCCTTTACTCTCGCAAACTTGAATTGTTTGTTCTCACATTAATTCATTGAATATGACCTTCTTCCTTTTACCTTTATTCATTCTTATATGAACATAAATCATGAGGCATGTAAGTGGGTGTCTTTGCTTTGTATTTTATTTGTTGACTCTCATTCTTGCCCAAATGTGCTTATCATTGTCATTCAAAAATTGGTTCTTGATAGTTTCTTTTGCTTTGAAATATGTCACTTTTATACTTTGAACGTATATTAATTTCTTTATCTTTTCTTTGTATGCAAAAAATGTCTCGAGTCCAAATGGACTCCTGTCCTCTCCTCTTGCATTTTGTAATGGGCCAATGAGGCTTACCTTTTAGAGTCAACCCCGAAGTTTAAACCCAAGGTCCACTACATGACGTGCGGGTGCTAGAAGATAGATGAAAAAGGAAAATGGGTCAAAACCCATTGATGAGGTCACTAAGAGACTTGAAAAGTCTCGATTTTTATTATTGTTTTCTTTTTATTTATTAATTTAGTCATTTATTTATTCATTCATTTGGGCCTCGAAGCCAAAGTTGTATTTTAATACAGGTAAGGCGAATTTTGGGCCTCAAAAATTTGAAAACTAGCTTAGGACAGGTTGTGGGCCAAAAGCCCAATATTTAGATTAGGACAGGTGCAAGTGAGCCAAAAACCCAATTAGATTAGGACATGGTCTATTGATTTGGGCCTAATGTCCTAAGTCTTTTATTCCCCCCCCCCCCCTCCCTTTTACATGCTTTGTTATTAATTTGTAGACTTAGTTAAAATCTCTACTAAGTCGTCCAAATCTATTTTACACGAGTCTTTTCCTAAAATTAATTACTTTTCAACAATCAATCTTTCTTTTTGAAGTTAGTCAAAAGATATTTTCAAACAGTCCGGATAATCGCAAGTTAGCGGATACTCTTGGTGCCTTAACAACCTTCCAAGAGTATTAATAGGAACTGCTTACTCATAATCTTCAAACTTAAATGATTTTTTTTGTTTTGAATCGGTTAAGTAACTTTCAAAGGTTTTCTTAATTCCTTTTCAAATAAATTAAGTGGCGACTCTTAAAAAGTCAATTTTTTTGCAAAACAACTTAAACGTGCAATAGCTGGAATTTAAAATGACCAATTTATCCTTATTGAAATGACGAATATAAACCTGAGAAGCTGGCAGGACAATCTCCATCTTTCAGCTTCCTCCTGCCTTCTTTACACCACTTTTTTATATTAGTAAGTTAATCTGCAATACTAACTACTATGATGCTTCTTATAAAAGTAATTTCTAAATGTAGTACTTCATAATCATAAATACTAGTTTATGATACTTATGAATTTCTCCATATAGTGGAAGCGAATTTTGAGACACCATGACTCATGTGCCGATCATTGAAAATTCTGACAAAGCGAATGAACTCTTTGTATCCACAGCCTAGATATCCTCCATGGATGGTGTTATGATCGAGAATCCAAAATAGTACGAAATTTAGCCAAGCAAATAATATAAATGACAATGAGAAAGACGACAATCGAAAATTGAGAAAAAAATAGGTACGCGAATTAACGTGATTTGATCAACTTGACCTATATCCACAACCAAAAGAAGTAAGTTTACTACAACACCAAATACACAAACAAGAGTATACAAAATTAGAGACGAAACTCTAGTGATCCCCAATATATATTCCAAGAGTATAACCTCACAATTCACTCACAAAAAAAAGCTCGCACAAAGTGTTCTCCGACAACTACCCTAGCGAATATACACAAAACTCTCTATCAAAAAGCACGTTGAATATGAGATTCGAACAAAAAGTTGGATGATCCAAAGAGAGTATAAAATTAGAGATGAAACTATGATGATTCCAAAATATATCTCAAGAGAATAACCTCATAAATATCACTGCAAAAAATATATTCACGCATAGTATTTTTCAATACTAACTCTATCAGATATATAAAATTACTCTACATTATTACTATCAAAAAGTTGGATGGTTAATGTGAAAAAATAACTCTCCTTTTATTGGAGCAACACTTAGCTCCAAGTTTATAATAGAGAAAATAATAAATGGTCAAATTTTCTCTATCACATAATAATATTTTGGCTTCAAAAAATATATGTGATCATATAAATTAGCACACGTCAAATAAAGACACATCTTATAAATCTCTACCTCGACCTAATTTGGATAGCATAGCAATTTTGCTCCACCTTCCGAAAAGCCTCAATGGGCTTATGTCACAAATTTATGACGCCAAAATCAGATAAATTTAATGTCAAAATTGTAGTAACATTTGCAATAGTCGATCCAACATAGTATAGGAAACTCCATCTCCAACAGAATCATATGTAAAAAACAAGTTCCTATTAAAACACATATAATGCAAACAATCTGAATCAACAAGCCTCTCCTGAATAGGTCCAAAATTATTCGCAACAAAAATCTTCATTTGAGTCATCTTGACTACTGAAACTAACCTGGTAACACTTTGTTAGAATTGGCAATTTGGGATAGTGCGAAACTTGGCCAAGCAAATGACATAAATGACAATAAGAAAGACGACAACAACCATAAGTTGAAAAAAAAAGACACGAATTTAATGTACCTCATCAACTTGATCTACGTCCATAAGAAAATGAGCCAGTTTACTATAACAATCAATACACAAATGAGAGAGTACAAAATTAGAGATGAAACTCTAATTATCCCCAAAATATTTTTCAATAGAATAACATCACAATTCACCCACAAAAAGAGGTTCACACAAATCCAACACTACTCTAGCGGATATACACAAAACTTTCTATTACAAAGAACACTCAATATGAGTTTCTAACAATAAGTGGGATAATTCAGAGAGAGTACCAAATTAGAAATGAAACTCTAATGAGTTCAAAATATATCCTAAGAGAATAACCTCATAAATATTACTACAAAGAACTGATTCACTCAAAGTATTCCTTAATACTAACTCTATGAGATATATAACATTACACTCTATTACTATCAAAAAGTGGGATAGTTAAGATGAAGCAATAAGTGAAAATTATTTCATATGTATTTATTAGATTGTTTATTACAAGTTATAAAAACACTTTTAGATAATTATTTTATTAAGGTTTTAATTGCAAGTTGTAGCAACTTTTAAAAAATTAATTAATTTATTTCAAATCGATAAAATATTTTGTAAGTAAAAATAACTCCTATTTTTAGGCTTCAGTATTCAATTCCTCCTTAATAACTGTGCTGATAATTATAAAAGGAATAAAATCTAGTCTATATTATATCTTCATTTACTATGTTTCTTATCTTTTTTCAAAAAAGTCTCATATTTTTCTGAAACAACTTTATTGAAATAATATTTTTTTTCAATGTCACACATTTCTTCTTAATTATATGTTTTTTTATTATTTATCTTCATAACAAATATCTTGCTTTGTGATATTCGTTGTGTATCAACTTTGATATCTATCAAACGATTCTATCTTCAGAATTTCAATTTTGTTTCATTTATTAAGTTTTTTTTGCTTGAATTTCACTATTTGTTCTTATTATGCATTGATTTCACCATTGTATGAATTATGTCTTCCAAACCCAAGTTCAATTCTACTCCTTCTCAAAAAAATCCTCGGTTATTAAAAGATAGTAGTTGCATTGAAATCAACAATTCAGTTAGTATTAAAGGTGATATCAACTGAATCAAATTATTGAATTGTTGAATATATGATATGTTAGAAATAGTAATAGGTTTTCTTACTGAATGTATTGATCTTTTGTATTAATGTTGATATAAAATATCTTATAATTGTGGAATTGGTGATCTTATTCTTTGTAATATAAAATGTATTTCAAAATATTTTTGTATATCAAGTATATTTTTTATATTAAAATTGACATAAGATATCTGTAATCAATAATTATTGAATTTTAATATAGTTTGTATCGGTTATCTACTTCTATTTTGCAGTATACATACGTGTAATTACAATATGAATCAAATTTTTCATAACATATTCAGTCCACATATTCAAAAATAAAAAATTTACATTATTTTGAATTTAAAAATAAAAATATTATTTAATTGTCAAAGGGCCTAAAATGGCCTACAACTATTGAAAATGGTGCAAATATATCATCCTTCTATCTTTAGGCTCTAAAATACCCTTCTACCTACCTATTTGGTTCTATTTTACCCTTCTCCTTAACGGACAATGATTAAGATTTTAACATAAAATGTGGCAGTTTCTTATTGATTGATTTTTTATTAATCAAAAATAAAAAAAATCAAGTTAAACTAAATAACTAAAATATGCCCGACCCAATTCACTAAAAATTTGATTGAGCTTGATATTTCCACCAACCATTTGGCTGGCTTCAGAAATCACTAGAATAACACCACATTGGATTGATTTGTTATTTCACATGTAAGTTGTTATTACAACTAAGACAAGAAGCTGAAGATAATTCATGTTAGTGTTAAACAAATGGTGTTTCAAAATTAGTTGTGGTGCTTTTTTTTTTTTTTATCATATTGCTCTGTGATAGTTTCATGTACTTGTACTTTAAAACTAATGGTGGTGCTCACAGTTTCTTTTTTTAAAAAAAAAACTTTTTTCTTTCTTGGGTTGTTTGTTGTTTGTTATTAGCTGAGACAATTTTGTTTTTCCTCTCTTTTTTCAATTTACCTCCATGCTACTAAGGGTCTGTCTTGGATGCTATGTCATCTGCTTCTCCAATATTGGTTGCATGACTTGTAGTTCGTTCATATTTATACTTCTTAACAAGAAACAATTTTTGAAGTCAATTAAATTATAGGTGAAAATATCAAGCTCAATCAATTTTTTAGTGATTTGGGTTCGATGAATGGGTTAGATTTTGGATTTATGATAAGTTGATTTTTCTTTTTTGCTTTTTGATTAATAAAAATTCAACCAATAAGAAACTGTCACGTGTTAAGTTAAAATCCTAATTATTTGTTCGTTAAGGAGAAGGATAAAATAGGGTCAAATAGGTGGATGGAAGAATATTTTAGAACCTAAAGGTGGAAGGAGGGTATATTTGCACCATTTTCAATAGTTAAAGAGCATTTTAGGTCTTTTTTGTAAAATCAACAAAAAATATCTTTCAATATCTGAAATATCCATTGACATATCTTTCAATATCTGAAATATTTTTCAGTATTTTCTTTGATATACATTGATATATCTTTAGTTGTTATGTACAATTGATATCTAACAAAGATATCAGCAACAATCCTTTTTTGATCTAGATACACCATACTCATGTATCATTGTGTATGAGCATTGATGGGCATCTATCACTTATTAAGAACTTAATCTCAATTTGAATTGAGTTAATGTCAATATCTTGAGTTGTTTTGCTATTGTATTTACCAATCCTTTATACTTGGTATTTGCATCATACATGATCCATCTACAGAAAAATCTTTAGGCCTAACTGTAAATATAATACAGAATTATTGACTAATCAATGCCCAAAAATTGATAAAGATATAAAATTTAAAAATTACAACATCTTTTAATACTCACAAAATATACACATCAAAAAATAAAGAAAAAAAATACTATGATAACTGATTAGAATCAAATTAACAAGAATAATATTATCTTAATGAATTAAGGTATGAAAACGATTTGAATTATATTCTGTTATCGCTTTTCGAATGTATTTTTTTACAAAAATTTTGAACATCGCAGAGAACAAAAAAAACCCACACAATTAGGTGACTATAACAATTAAATACATGTCAATTCTCACATCTCATCTTCTTCCATGCATTACAATTATTGAATGTAAACTAACAACATCCATTTACTGTAAATTACAGTGTCTCTTCATATGAAATTCGTTTCAAATAAAATTCTTATAATCGTATTTTTTTAAGAAGAAAAAGAGAATAATGGCGAATCAATTTGAAATAAAATTGTAATGAAGAAAAAAATTAGTATGTTTGTTAATGAAGATTGGAAAAAAAAACGTATGACTAATATTTAAGAAGGGGAAAACGATATGGTTAAAAAAAGAGAAAATTGTTTCAGATAGAAAAAAAGAGAATGATTGATATCCTGATTATAATTGCTATTTTTTTCTGGGTTAAATTTTTTTTTTCTTATTAATAATTTGTATTTTGTTGTTTTATTAAATAAAGAATATTTTTTCTTTTTTTTATAAAAAAATTGCTATAAGTTGCAATCTAAAGAGTTTTGTTATATCTTACATTTAACCATCTAAAGATGATTATTTAGATTTATTTCTCAACAAATAACTCTTCTTTTAGTGGGTGTTTGGATAAGCTTAATTTTGGATCAAAATGGCTTTTAGGTCATTTTCAGCTTTTGAGAGTGTTTGGTAATTTTCAAAATTGTTTTAAAAAGTCAATTTTAACTTATTAAAAGTCAAAAGTAAAAAGTAGTTTTCCCAAACTTTTTTTTTGGGCTTATAAGCCAATTTAAATTGACCATGTAAATAACATATATATCCCTTGTAATTATCCTTTATTCCAAATATACCCTTTTGTAGCAAAGTAGTGGGGAGGAAAAAAAAGACACCTTACCGCATGTGAAATTAGTTGTGCTACTTCTGATAATTTGGATGTTCAAATGGATATTTTGCTTAATTTACCTTTTTTTTTTCGTCAGCATTCATTAACTAAATATCACTCAGTACATGGATTCATTTGATAAGCTTGACATATATATTAATAAGAAAATGAAGTGCCGTCACAAATTACACTTTAATGATACGAAATTTTAATGTAACCATGAAGAGACAAAAAATATTTTAATATATAACTATCTTTTTCAAACACATTAAAATATTCAACACTTAAACTCTTAAAAAAAATGATTTTTAGCGCACAAATTAATAGTCATTCATGAAAATATTTTGAATATATATATTAAAATATATATTAATTTTAATTTGAATTATTTTAGCAATAAAAATTAATAATAATCAACTCTATATATTATTAATAGTTATAAGGATATTTCAAATATTTTAACCAAAAAAAGTATTTAAAAATACTTATTTATCAAATATATCAATCATTTTTTTTCAATTTCAACACTTTTATCCAAACACATAACTACTTATTTTTAAAATAAGTTCAATACTTTTAAAAAAAAATTAAAAACCATTTTTTTCAGTCTATTCAAATGGATCCTTATAGTTGCAAAACTTGGACTCCAAGTTTGCCCAAGTTTATAATAGAAAAAATAATAGATGGTCAAATTTTCTCAACCATGTTACAATATTTTGACTCCAAGAAATATAGGTGGCCATATAAACTGGCACATGTCAAACAAGGCCGCATCTTACAGATGAGAACGGTTTCATTGAATTTGGTTCCTCTCGAGTACATCTTCTCTTCATTTCCTCAGGTGTATTCTTTCTCCTATATAATAAGTCACGGTGGGGTAGGTGAAGCACATATCACACCGTTGAACGTGTTTATTTCATAATTTTACTATACTATTTTTAATTAATTATTATATATTATTTATATATTAAAAATATTAATTATATTTAATAAATAAAATAAAAGAGATATTTATTATATGTTTGCTTCAGCTACTTTAACGATAATTTCCGTCGACAACCCTGCTTGCCGTCATTTGGCGTGCTTGCTCCTTAATTTTACTATATCATCTCTAATTAATTATTATATGTCATTTACGTATTAAAAATATTAATTATATTTAACAAATAAAATAAAAGAGACATTTATTACATGTTTGCTTCAACTACTTCAACGATAATTTTGCTATATCATCCCTAATTAATTATTATAAGTCATCTAAGTATTAAAAAATTGATAATATTTAATACTAAATTAACTTGACGTCTTATATGAAGTCTACTTAATTATTTTAACAAATATTTTTTATAGTAATTTTGCTATATTACTTCTAATTAGTTATTATAAGTCATTTAAGACATGTTTGTACTATATCATCCCTAATTAATTATTATGGTCATTTAAACATTGTGCTAATTAAATTAGAATAGAAAAAAAAATTATAAATCACAATAATTAAAAAAATAAATTATTTTAAAAACATAATTGACTATCAATGCCACAAAAGTTTGGACAAAGAGAATAACATATATTATTTGAAAATTACATAAAAAATATTATAAATTACAATAGTTAATAATTTAAAATATCTAAAAAAAATAATTAATCGGTTATATATTCAAGAAAAATACATAATAAATTACAACATTTAATAACATAAAACATCTAAAAAATAATTAATCTGTTATATATAGCCGAAAATACGTAAAAAAAAATTATTAATTACAATAATTAACAACTTAAAAAATTTAAAGAATGTAAAATATTTGGTTGACTCTCGAAATTATATTAATGTCACTTAAATTGGAATAGAAAAAAAGTTATTGTAAATCTCAATAATTAAAAAATTAAATTATTTTTAAAATATAATTGATTATCAATGCCACAAAAGTTAAGACAAAAAGAGTATCATGTTTTATTTGAAAATTACATAAAAGGTATTCTAAATTACAAGAGTTAATTAACTTAAAATATTTTATTATATATTCCATAATTACTATGTAAAAAGTTAAGATATTCTTGTACAAATTTCATTAATCTAAATATACTAATATATGTCTAACTAGAAATTTATTAACCGAATAAATGAAGGTTTTAATTAAATGATAGAATTATATATCACGTAAATTTTCAATGATCAATATTGGGCCGTGCGTAGCACGGTCGTAAAGAGGGAGTTTCATGCTAGCAGGTCGACATACCTGCTTCAACTGCTACAATTGTGTTTTTACTGTATCACCCTTAATTAATTATTATAAATTATTTACGTATTAGAAAATTAATAATATTTAATACAAATACGTGAAATAAATATTTCTAACATATCTGTTTCAGCTGCTTCAACCGTAATTTTATCATATCACCCCTAATTAATTATTATAAGTCATCTAAAAATTACAAAATTAATAATATTTAATAAAAAATAAAATCGACATAAAATAATAAATTAACTCTTGATATTTTAACTTTGTTTGACGTCTTATATGAGACTCATTTAGGTTATTTTCACAAGTAATATTTTATAGTTATTATGCTATATCACTTTTAATACATGTTTGCTTCGCGGCTTCAATCGTGATTTTACTATATCATCCGTAATTACTTATTATGATTATTTAATCATTAAAAAAATTATATTATTAGTATCCTATATAAGAAGTCATAATAAGCAGCTGAAGCAGGCTGCTCATGTTCGACATGCCTGCCTCAGTTTTTTCAATCGTGATTTTACTATATTATCCCTAAGTAATTATTATAAGTCTTTTACTTATTAAAAATTAATAATATTTAATAAAAAACTAAAATAGATATTTATGACATGATGGTTTCAACTACTTCAATCATAATTTTACTAAATTATCCATATTTAATTATTATAAGTCATTTAAGTATTAAAAAATTAATAATATTTAATAAAAAAGGGTAAAATAAACGTAAAATGATAAATTAATTTTTGATATTTTAAATTAACATGACATCTTATATGAAGTCACTTAAAAAAAATCACAAGTATTTTTAATAATAATTTTACTATATCACTTCTAATTAGTAGAATAAAAAAATATATTATAAATCAAAATAATCAAGAAATTAAATTATTTTAAAAATATAATTGACTATCAATGTCACAAAAGTTTGAACAACTTAAAATATCATTATGCAAATTTCATCAATCTGAATATAATATTATATGTCTAACTTAGAGTTTTTCAACCAAACAAATAAAGCTTTTAATTAAATGATAGAATTATACATAACGTAGATTTTTTAAGGATCAACACTCCGTAATTTTACTATATCATCTCTAATTAATTATTATATGTTATTTAAATATTAAAAATATTAATTATATTTAACAAATAAAATAAAAGAGACATTTATTACATATTTGCTTCAGCTACTTCAACGACAATTTACTATATCATCCCTAATTAATTAACTAGAAACAAGAAGAAGAGTTTCAAGTTACTTAACTTTATAAATAGTATTCTGAAAAATACTAAGTTTTTTGTCTTGTGGTGACAGGAAAAATGACAACTGAAAGTCAAATGATGGATGCGACAACATCTATGGGGGCAAATAATATTGTCACATCAAGTCGCACAAATGCTCCGCCAACGATGGCACCGGTGGAGAAGCCCGAAAAATTTTCTGGCATCAACTTCAAGCGGTGGCAAAAAAATATGTTCTTTTACCTCACCACTTTATGTCTACAACGGTTCACTAGCGAAGACGCTTCCGAGGTGCCCGAGGAAACCTCGGACAAGGACCGCTTCGTTATTGTAGAAGCTTGGAAACATTTGGATTTCCTTTGCAGGAACTATATTCTGAGTGGTCTCCAAGACGACCTCTATAATGTTTGCAGTGGAACCAAGACATCAAAAGAACTGAGGGGGGCACTTGAACGAAAATATAAAATGGAAGATGCGGGAATTAAGAAATTCCTTGTTGCACGATTCCTGGACTTCAAAATGATTGACAACAAATCTATTGTCTCTCAAGTACAGGAGTTGCAAGTCATCATACATGATCTCCTAGCAGAAGGTATATTTTTGAAAAATACCTTAGTTGAACAAATTGAAAATGTTCTTAATACTCACATAAACTGTTTTGTAGGTTTAATTGTGAATGATGCTTTCCAAGTAGCAGCGATAGTTGAGAAGCTACCACCTTTGTGGAAAGACTTCAAAAACTACTTAAAACATAAACACAAGGAGATGACCGTTGAAGATCTTATCGTCCGACTTCGTATTAAAAAGAACAATAAAGCTGTCGAAAGAAGGTCAAAGGGAAATTCTACAATGAATGAAGCCCATATTGTAGAAGATGGCCAAAAAAACTCGAAGAAAAGAAAGAAAGTCGAACATGGAAGCAATCAACCCAAGAAAAAATTCAAGGGAAAATGCTTCAATTATGGCAAAATTGGCCACAAGTCCACAGATTGTCGAGCCTCGAAGAAAGGCAAGAAAAAGGACCAAGCGAACATGATTGAGTCCAACAAAGAATATGATGATTTATGTGCTATGTTCATGAAATGCAACTTGGTGGGGAATCCACGCGAATGGTGGATGAATTCTGGTGACACACACCATGTTTGCACAAACAAAGAGTTGTTCTCGTCATTTGCTCCGGCTCAAGCAGAAGAAATGCTTTACATGCCCAACTCCGCTACTGCTAAGGTGGAGGAAATAGGAAAAATTTGCCTAAAGATGACTTCCGGCAAGATCTTAACACTGAACAATGTGCTATATATTCTGGAGTTACGTAGGAACTTAATTTCTTTTTCACTCCTAGATTAGAACGGATTCAAATGTGTAACAATTTCTGGGAAAATTATAGTTAGCAAAGGAGAAATGTATGTAGGAAAAGGCTATCTCACGGAGAGCCTTTATAGGATGAATGTAATGACTGTTGAAATGAATAAAAGTTCAAATTCTTCTTACTTGCTTGAGTCTTATAATTTATGGCATGAACGTTTAGGCCATGTTAATTACAAAACGTTACGAAAACTAATTAACTTAGAAGTTTTGCCAAACTTTGAGTGCAATAAATCAAAGTGTCAAACGTGTGTGGAATCAAAGTATGCAAAGCATCCTTATAAGTCTGTTGAAAGAAATTCCAATCCCTTAGACTTAATACACACTGACATTTGTGATATGAAGTCAACACCATCTCGTGGTGGGAAAAAGTATTTCATAACTTTTATTGACGATTGCACTAGATATTGTTATGTCTACTTGCTAAATAGTAAGGATGAAGCAGTAGATGCGTTTAGGCAATATAAAACTGAAGTTGAAAATCAATTAGACAAAAAGATCAAAATGATAAGAAGTGATAGGGGCGGAAAATATGAATCTCTCTTTGCGCAAATATGTGTAGAGAATGGAATAATCCATCAAACTACGACTCCATATTCACCTCAATCTAATGGAATTGCGGAAAGAAAAAATCGAACTTTGAAGGAAATGATGAATGACTTACTTATAAGTTCTGGTTTACCGCAAAACTTATGAGGGGAGGCTATTCTTACGGCCAATCGTATACTCAACAGAGTTCCCCATAGTAAGATACAATCAATTCCTTACGAAAAATGAAAAGGAAGGAAACCTAACTTGAAATATTTCAAAGTGTGGGGGTGTCTAGCGAAGGTTCAAGTTCCTATATCTAAAAGGGTTAAAATAGGACCTAAAACGGTGGATTGCGTGTTCATAGGATATGCTAAGAGTAGTAAAGCATGTCAATTTTTGGTTCATAGATCCGAACATCCGAATATAAATAAAAATACGGTAATTGAATCAGATAATGCTGAATTCTTTAAAAATATTTATCCGTATAAAATTAGACATGAACAGTCTAGTGGAGGATCTAAACGACCTCGAGATGAACCAAGTGAGAATGTACATAATGAAGAAAATCCAAGATGTAGTACACATCAAAGAACGTCAACTTCATTTGGATCGGATTTTATAACATTTCTCTTAGAAAATGAGCCTCAAACATTTAAATAAGCGATGTCTTCGTCAGACTCATCCTTCTGGAAAGAGGCAGTCAATAGTGAGATAGATTCAATCTTAAGTAACCATACATGGGAATTGGTTGACCTTTCTCCCGGAAATAAACCTTTAAGTTTTAAATGGATCTTCAAAAGAAAAATGAAGGCGAATGGTACTATTGACAAATACAAGGCAAGACTTGTAGTAAAATGCTTCAAACAAAAGGAAGACCTTGATTACTTTGATACATACTCGCCAGTAATAAGGATAACCTCGATTCGAATGTTAATTGCCTTGGAGGCGGTATATGATCTTCAAATTCATCAAATGGATGTAAAAACCGCATTCCTAAATGGAGATTTAGAGGAAGAAATATACATGGAACAACCCGAGGGATTTGTGGTTCCAAGAAAGGAAAACAAGGTGTGTAAACTTATCAAGTCATTATATGGACTAAAGAAAGAACCAAAACAATGGCAGGCGAAGTTTGACCAAACCATGTTGGCAAACGGATTCAAAATAAATGAATGTGATAAATGCGTTTATATTAAAGACACTCCAAATCACCAAGTCATTGTATGTTTATATGTGGATGATATGTTGATCATCAGTAGAGACATTTCTGACATAAATGCAACAAAACGAATGCTCGAGAGCAAGTTTGATATGAAGGACCTTGGAGTTGCAGATGTTATCTTAGGTATAAAAATCCATCGAACTCCATAAGGGTTGGCATTGTCACAGTCTCATTATATCAAAAAAGTACTTGACAAGTTCAAGTATATGGATCTTGATATTGCCAAAACTCCTTTGGATGCGAACTTTGCACTTTGGAAAAATAAAGGTGAAAGTGACTCGCAATTGGAGTACGCAAGAGTATTGAGATGTTTAATGTATATAATGAACTGTACACGACCAGACATTGCATGCGCTATTAGTAAATTGAGTCGGTACACGAGTAATCCCAACAAAACTCACTGGATGGCAATGAAAAGAGTTTTAGGGTATCTTAAATACACTCAAAATTATGCTTTGCATTATAATAAATATCTTGCGGTGCTTGAAAGATATAGTGATGCAAATTGGATCACCAGATCGAACAAAGTAAAATCCACTAGTGGATATGTATTTACTATCGGTGGAGGAGCAGTTTCTTGAAAATCATCCAAACAGACTTGTATCGCTCGCTCTACAATGAAATCTGAATTTATCGCATTAGATAAAGCCGGTGAAGAAGCAGAATGACTCCAAAATTTCTTAGAAGATATTTCATATTGGCCCAAGCCAGTGTGTAACACCCCATACTTAATTATGTGCATTAGCCATGGTTATATGTGTTGGAGTATATGTATTGATCCTAAGTTAGGTATATATGAGTTTAAGTATGAGTATTGATTATTTTGAGATGGTTTCAAGTGTATAGTGGGGAATCTTAGTAGCTTAGTTGGTTAGTTACCTGAACTTCCACCTTGTTGGTGAGGGTTCGATTCCCACATTGTAATCCCTTCCCTCATTCCCCTTCCCCTACCCCCAATTTTTTTTTTTTTAAAAAAGTGTATAGTTTGATTATATGTGTATGAGAATCGACTTTATTTATACCGAAATTTGCCCGTCGATGGTTCCATACGAAGTTTATTGAATAAGCTTTCCAAAGATATAAAGATTTCCAAAAACGGATAAGTTTCGGATATAATCGACCACGTTCGAAACTATAAAACGGCGGCCGGGATAATTGTGAACAGTAAATGTGCAGGAAATTCAAACTACTGAGGCCTGCCAGTTTTTTTGGGTCGACTTTGAACGATCATAATTCCCTAAATATAATGAACTGGGAGATCTACCACCTATCAAAAGAAAGATCTTTGAGTCTTCTTTCCAATTCAATTGGTTTCATCCAAATCCAACATCTGAGTAAGGAGTTATACTCGTTTTACTTCAGCCTCTCAAAACAGATTTTTAGGGTCAACTTCAAACGATCATAACTCCTTGTACAGGACGAACTGGGTGGCCTACTTTATATGAAATGAAATCCCTTTTAATTATCTATCCAACGATACCAATTTCACCCAAATCCGATAATGGAGCAAAGAGTTATGGCTGATTTAATTTAGCCTGTCAAAACAGTCCACCATGGACAGATTCGGATTTACTTAAATTTTTAAAGGCAATATGGTCATTTTCCATCACCTCTTGGACGAAAATTGGTCATTATATAGATATAATTGGTCTTATATCCATCAATTATCATCATATTATTGGAAATAAGAAACCCTAGCCTAATTTCAACACCAATTATCTTGTGATTCAACCGTAGAAAATCCAAATTGATTCCGTAGTTGTGTTCACCGTCTCAAGGGCTTCGAGAAGCACCCCTTATTTGTGCCAACAGGACTTCGAAATCAAAAGGGCCATTTTATGGTAAGGATGTAAATTATGTTGGTGTTATTTATATGGATATGTATATATATATATGCATGTGAGCATAAGAAGTATGTTATTTGATTGTTGTTGAAAGATGATTGGAAATGATGTTGGATTATTCTTGTGCATGGTTGGATTATGTTGAATTGTGAAGGGATTTGGTGTGATGATGTGGTATTGAAATGATGATTATATATATATATATACACACATAAACCTATTGATCAAGTTGGTTTTTTGAATGTTTTACAAATATTGGTTGTATGGAATTATGGAAGAGAATTGTGGTGTTGGGTTGCTAATACTAGATGCCAAATATTTCATTGTAGATAAGTGATTTGTAAAGGCGGGAAGTTGTGTCGAATTGGTGTCCGAATCTACAACGAGGTATGTAAAGCATACTCTAACGATGTTCTTTGGCATGAAAACACCAATGTTCCATCAAGTAAGATTCCAAGGTTGTCCAAACACATGTATTGTTCTAAATTACCAACGAAGTTGTTTCCATTCTATAAAGTGTCAAAATATTTCATTGATATACCAAAAGGCTTCTATTTCATTGTTGTGATATTGATGATTTTGAAGCACATTGTTGATGTACTAATAAGTCTTTATTACATCGTTATTGTATAGAAGGTCTATTACTTGATTCCTATTGATGTATCATTGTTCCAAAGGTACTATATTGGCATGAACACTAATGTAATAATCTCAAAAGCTTTTGAACTAAGTTATTGGAAAGATTTCTTATGTGTGTTACTTGATATACGTGTGGGTGGTATCCCAGGGGCATAAGCCTAGCATGGGTCGATCTCAATTGATTATTGTTAGGTGGTTGGAGGTTCGGTGGGAGGAGGTAATGGCGAATGATAATTGTAAAGAATGAAATGAACGAATATATACCGTTCCACAAATGTGTTTGAATCCAAGAACCCAGTTCAGATTAATGATAATGTACATGATCCTAAAAGTGTTTATGAAGTGTGGTTCACTTCTATTATGATTTATTCACATGTGTATGATTTTCTTGATCCCCCATATCACATATGATTATCTACAGCTTTACATACTCAGTACATATTTTGTACTGACGTCCCTCACGGGGGACCTGCATTTCATGCTGCAGGCACAGGTACTTCAGCTTATTCACAGCATAGGTAGGATCTGGGTCGTACAGCTATTGTTGGTGAGCTCCAGTTTGCTTCGGAGCTTTTCGAGTCGGTTCCTTATGTTTTGTTATTGTACAGGAGTCATGTGTGGGCGGGGGTTTGTCCCGACCCTAGTTATGTCATGTATATATGTCCTAGAGGCTTTGTAGACATAAGGAAGGGTCAAGTCATGGGAGTTTATATAGTGATGTTATATTTGTATATGTGGTGGCCCCGACGGCCAAGTATTATATATATATATATATTTGTGCGTGTTGTGCTGATACATGAAATTAGACCCTTCTATATGTAACGAAGTGCTGCCCAAATTTTTGGTGAATGTAAGTGAAGGTATAGGTATTTGAACGGGTTCTCCCGGGCCTTCTCGACTTCGGGTGCCAGTCCGGCCCGATGGGATTTTGGGGCGTGACACAGTGGCACCAGTATGTATACATTGTAATAGCCAAACAGCAATAGGTAGGGCAGGGAGCATGATGTATAACGGTAAATCTCGTCATATAAGACGAAGATATAATACCGTTAGAGAACTTCTCTCTAGTGGAATTATCACTGTAGACTATGTAAAGTCGAAATATAATGTGTCGGATCCACTTACAAAAGGCCTATCTAGAGAAGGAGTGGAAAGAATATCCAAGGGAATGGGTTTAAGGCCTAGGACAAGTCAGCATGGCGATAACTCTACCTAGCAGACTGGAGATCCCAAGAGCTAGGTTCAAGGAGATCAAACAAAGTTGTGTCTGACAGGTTCAACATTGTCGATTACCCAATCCATTCTCATGATGTAGACAATGTATAGTAAACAAGATAAGACTTAAGGCGAAAAATCTTTTAATGATTATCTAAATTTGACAGTTTTGACCAAATAGTTTAATCTATAGGATTGAATGTTTAGAAATCACTTATGTGTGGGCGAAGTGGAAGCCGCTTCAAAGAGAATGCTAGTAAAGGCCTATTCTCTAAGCTCCCATGAAAATCAGGACGTGTTCATGGTTGAAAAGAACAAAACTGTAAAAACCATAAACGGTAAAAGGCTGGTTGTGTGACATGTGTTGTCTAGGTGTACATTAAAGCTCGACGGTTCAAAGATATCAAATCTACCGATTGACCGAGTGCATCCGATACATGTTCATTACGGAAAGTTCAAAGGAAAACCCACTTATCCAGATGCAATCAGTCTTTGCTTGATGATCACATACTTGTCCGTAAAAGTTTTACGAAAATAATAGCCATTCCTCATTCATATGGGGGATTGTTGGGTTCATAGTAATGAAAGGGTGTGAATAGAAATGTTAAAACATGCAGAAACACGTGAACAGTGACTGTTTCGCGCGAACAGTAGCATTGTTACGTGAACAGTAACACTGTTTCGCGTGAACAGTGCACTGCTTCACGAACTGACGCGTGAATAATGACTGTTTCGCGTGAACAGTGCACTGCTTCACGAACTACTGCAACACTGTTTTGAACTGATGCAATGTTTGACGAAATGGTGTACTATTTCAGAAAATTATTGCAATGGTTTAAGTAAACAGACATGTATTTGCAGGAAAAGACACACACCTCTAAATTGAACCAATGCCACTTTTCAAAGGGGCATCTTGTGGCTATAAATAATCTGATTTTCATCCACGGGTAAAAAAAAGAAAGTACAGAATTTTTTTTCAAAATTACAAGCTTCTTCTTCTTCTTAAAAATACTTTGAGTGTGATCATTCAAACCGTGAGTGTGTTCGAAGAATCCGCCTATTTGAGGTACCGCTATAGTCGGATTGAAGTCCATTTTATCCTGGGAGGAAGATTCCATAACCTCGGGTACAGCGAGAGGAATTATTCCTTAAGGAAAGTCCGTGAATTCGGACGACTTGGCCTTAATAATTTCTGTTTCATCTATATTTCAGAAATATAAAACACCTCTTGAAAAGATTATTTTGATCTTGTGTTGAGGGTATTTGTTCAACTTCGTTGTGTTCTTGTTCATACTTGAACTCGAGTTGAAGTTGTTATTCTATTACACAGCTTTTACGTACCCGTATTGTGGAAAATAACATTTATCTCATCGTACTGCTACTACATCAATCCATTAGGCTAAATGCTTTACTCAAAGCAATAGCCAAAAATCAAGTATTTTTTTTGAGATTTAAATGTTTATGGATATTATATATATAAGTTCTTTTGGAATAAATTTTATTGAACATCAATTTCTATATCATGTTTATATCATAATTTTAGGATGCAATTAAATAATCTTTACAGGACATCAATTTTTATATCAATTTCATATCATGTTTATAGCAGCACCAGTTTCTATATCATTTTTATGCCATATTTCTAGGAGGTAATTAAATAACCTCTATAAGAGCAATTTCTACACCATTTCTGTACCATATTTTTAAGAAATAGTTAAATAACCTTTACAGAGTATCAATTTTTACATTATTTTCATACCATATTTATAAGAGATAGTTATTTAACCTTTTCACGTATAAGTTTCTATATTATTTTCAGAAATAATATGATTTTTCAAGGAGTTTAGCGATTAGAGTCTGAAATAATTCTAAATTGTTCCTGACAAGATATCAGTTTTCGATCTTATTTAATTCATTAGAATGATTTTGAAGAGAAAGTGGGAATCACCTTAATGTGGTATCATGATACAACACCTAACATGAGTGTGTTGGCATTTCAAAATGGAAAATTACTGTTTCCTCCGTCTTATTTTATGTGTCGTTATTTAATCGGGTATGAAATTTAAAAAATAAGAGAAAATTTGGTAAAGTTTATCAAATTATTCTTTATAAAAAATATACTAATATTTTTTTTTAATTAAATGGAACCAATAAAGGTAAAAAGAATAATTATGCCTTTAAAAAATTATTAAATAAAAAAAATAATATTTATTTTGAAATAAATAAAAAAAAATAATAAATAATTTGAGACGGAGGATTACTATATTAGAAAATGCTATGTTTCAACATGCCTGTTTAAGCACTAAAGGCGTTTTCATTTTTTCAATATAATTGATTATGTGTGTGTCACAAAAAGCACAATTCACCTCTTTTCTTCTTGCGTGTCGAAAAAAGAACCATCCAGCACCTTTCTAAAACACAAAAGAATACTTTGGTCTTGCATGTCTTTCTCTGTATATCTCTATGTTAATAAAGCTCTATTTCCCTCTCAGCTCTTTCTCTCAGGTCGATTCTTGATTGTTCTCTTTCATATTATAGTTTAATTTAGAGTTTCTTTTTTACGTTTAATATTGGTTCTTGCTCCAATTTGAGAATTCATTTGGAGTTTTTTTTTTTTTTTTTTGTTATGAGCTCAATTTAAGACTTTTTGGTTCTTTGTTAGTGGTTATGAACTCAATTTGGGTCTTTTTGATTTTGGACTTTTTTGATTCTTTGTTAGTGGTTATGAACTGAATTTGAGGCTTTTCGTTCTTTGTTAGAAACTAAATTCCGAATAATAAGATTTACTATCCAAAAAAATAAATTGTTGTGTTGTAATAAGATTAAATATCTCTTCTTGCATAGATATTTCATGCTTTTCTTTTTATCTTGTACAATTTTGATTTATATTTTTCAAATCTGAATCTCTGTACCTTTAATTTTGTTTAGGTTATTCCGTATTTTTTATCTCTCCATCTTAAATTTTGATTTGCTTATTTGATATTTTTGGACTCCAATTGTGCCATCTTCATTTTCAAAAGTCATGTAAAGATCTGATTTTTGATTTATTTCAGCAAAAAAGGCAAACTTAATTATATGTAAAGAAAAATCTTTCTGGATTTGTTAATTTTATGCTTCGTTGTTTCTCTTTCTCAGCTTGTCACCCTCTGTTTTGAAATTCTTTTAACTTGTATTGTGAAATTAGTCCAAAATTTATTTTGGACTGCTACATATATGTCTGTCGCAGTAGCATCAACTCTCTTTTTACTCTTCGAACCGTGCATCAATTCTGTATGTTCGTCCATTTCATTCTTCCACTGTTGTGGATAACTTTAGTTGATTAAGCTTTGTGAAATGCATAGGAATAGAGTTTCTTCGGTAGATAAGCTTTATGTGAATACTTTATAGTTTGCTTCAGGTTTGGGACAAATCAGCATTTTTAGAATTATTCTCAAGTGGAATTTAGGATAGACTATGCTGTAAGCAAACCTAGAAATAGAAAGACTATTCTGATAGATTTTCGTATTAAATATTTTAATATTTCAAATTTCCCTGAACCAAAGTGATTTACATATTCTATCAAATTATCGGAAGGAAAATTATTGTAGTTTTAATTAGTTGAATGGATTATTTGTTGCTTGTAATATGAGGCAAAGGGATAGTGGTGTAAGGTTAGCATGAGAAGTGGTCGTTTGAATGTAATTCGAATTGATTAGCTAAGTTTCCAGGGGATGAATGTTGAATTTTATTGGGTAGTAGTTATTGTTGTTCATATGAGGACAGAAATGATCTGGTTTCGAATAGAAACTAACAAGACAGACCTTAAAAGACGATAAATCAGATGAAATTACTGTAGTTTCAGTTAGTGGAGTGAATTATTTATGTCTTAGCGGTGTAAAGTTAGCTAGGGAAATGGTCCATTGAGTGTAGTTGAAACTGTGTAGATAAGGTTCCAGGGAAGGAAATATTGAATTCTATTAGGCAGTAGTCACTTATTTTACATGTAAAAATCAAAATAATCAGGTGTCCTATGAAACCTACAAAACAGACCTCGAAAGGCCATAAATCAGAGAGTTATTGTAGTTCAGTTAGTCAAGTGAATTATTTGTGTCTTGTAATGTGAGGAAAGGAATAGTGGTGTAAAGTTTAGTCTTATATGTTCGACAAGGTTCGTTAGCCAGGGAAGTGGTCCTTTGAAGATGCTGCATTCATTCTGAATGTAATTCCAACTGTCTAGCCAAGGTTTCAGGGAAGGAAATGTTTAACTTTATTGGGGAGTAGTTGCTTATTGTTCAGGCCCTCACTCATATAGTTCATTAGGTTATGCGGTGCGAGTAATTCTAAAGAATTTTCTCCTTTGTAGAGTAGGTAGACTATGCAGGAATTTATAGTATGTAGACAATGATGGAATTTGTTATTAAACGTCTGTAGCATAGTGATGCCACAGATTATTAAGAAGTTGTTTATAGAGTGGCAATCCGAAACAATATCCATAAAGCTGAAGTTCACATGGTGGACCACTCCATTGTGCTATGTTTACTTACATCAGCTCTCTTCCAATCAGTCATGTTCAGCGAAATTGTTCATCATGTCAATCATCGACAAAGACATCGCTAACAATCCACCAATGTCGATCGATAGCTGGAACAGCTACTTCAGACAATAGTAAACGCAAACTCAAACATTATGACAAAGAAAGACTGAAACGTATCTCATTCACATGTCTTTCACCTTTTCAATAAATTATGTTCAGTAATATGACAACATCTAATTGTCAGTGTTTTGTTTTTGTGTACCAGTGATAGATTTATTTGTGGCCAAAAATTAGTCAATTGTGTGACTTCAAAAGTTATAGAAATGCTTGTCTTTGTGACTTTTTAATCATTAGTCTGCTAGATGTGAACTTTTAGTATGGTGTTTAATTTTGTAAGGGTACAAATGGGGTAAAGGATAGAGAAATTTCTTAGTTTATGTCCCTCCCAATGGAAGATTTACCATTTACCTCCCCTTCTTTGGAATAAGTGGAAGGTGTTAAAGAGATATATTTTCTCCAGTTAGTCCTTTAAGGGCCAAAAGAGCTAACTTGGATAGGTATTTTCTCAGCCCTTCACTTGTACTCCTCTCTCCAATTCTTCTTTTCTGTTTGAAACATAGTTAAGCATTCCCAAGCTGTTGTAAATGATTAGCTTTTCCAAAGTGGAAAAAGAACGTGGTAAAAAGATGAAACTATTCTGGTGCCAGGAATAGGTTCACAGTCCATTTGAATGCAAGGTGGGTGGTTATTTTATTTTTTTGTAGAGTCTTTCCAATAGGATATAAAGATTATACGAGTTATCAAACTTCTAATTAGTGGATCACAAAAACTAAATTTATATGTTGATTAACTTATTTCCTTTTGCTTCAGGTATTATGAGGTTTCAGCACCTCAAAATGCTTTAATTTCTTGAGCACAGACTAATGAAGAAAGATAAATCTAAATTTATGCAAATCAAATTTTGCTCCGCTCACATACTTTAATAAGTTAAGACTTCATATTTCATTCATCTATATAACCTTTTGCACAGATTCTAGCTTAAAATATTTTCTACTTCTCTTTATTGTTGGATAATCATCTTGAGCTTTTTAAAATGAATGTTATCATTACACCATGAGATGTGAATATTTTTTCAATAAACAAGATTTATTTTAATGTTCATTTGTCTCACATAGTATTAGGATACAACAGATAAGTGGATGGATTGAATTGTAAGGGTACTTGGTCTTCTTGTTGACGAGGTTCCAGTTTCTCATATTTATATGGAGGTTGTGAGAAAATGAATTTGTTTAGTCTACTTTAAAATAAAGAGTCTGGTCCGAATAAGATGAGATGATACATATAGCATTATGAACATCTGAACTTGACTAAAACTTGTAGCTTGTTCTAATGTGAAACAGGCTATTTTATCTGCAGGCTAAGAGAACCAAGAAGGCTGGGATGTTCATTTTAGAATCTGACGTTTTCCATTAATAAGGTATGGTTTGATATTCTGAATTTCGAGATACTTGTGATGTTTTATTAGAAGTTGTCTGCATAGCATAGACACCTATTTTGTAAGAAATTTTTCTATTTTTAATATTAAGTATTAATCACAGAAAAATTATAATACATCTTAAAATTCTCTTCAACATTAACAATATTCATAGTAACAATAATAATAGGTGTGAATTCTACAGTTTTGATGCTTGTAATAGTATAACTGAGAGAAGTATGTTAAATCAATATTGATATTTCTTTGAGAACAAATGAAATACTTAAAACAAGAGAAACAAGTAGAACACTCATATCTTACTAAGATGAATCTATTGAAACATAGTTAGCAGTTAGAAGATAACATTGAATACATAGTTGTCTTGTTTCTTAAATAGAGGTTGTAATACTTTTGAGGTTCCTTTTCCCCATTTTCTTATGGGTGTCCATGGAACAACCGTCTTCTAGTATTAATCATGCATTGATGATTTGTTTTGATGTTATACTCCTGTTGTTCTTCCTATTCACTTTGTTAACCAAGACATCCTTAAAATACACAAATGTTCCTTCTTGTCTTTCGAGATTCTCACGTTTATAGTTGACTTGTGCTATTTTCAATGGTTTACTGGGAGTACTGTATTTGTCCTTGTTCATTTCGGTGTTTGAAGAACAAGTGAAGAAAACCCATAGTACCTTGTTCCATGGAATTACGTGGTTAACAGTAGGTTTAACAAGAAGCCTTAGGGGGAACCATTTATATTTCATACCCATTTAGGGAATTGACTCACTTTTCTCTTATGTGTGAGATATTCGTCCAATCCTGTTTAGTACCTTGTATGACTATGCTGAATAAATAACATTACATATGCATAACACTTTGTATCACTCTTTTCTTCTATTATCAGTGATATATGTATCATCTTTTTGAAATATGATTGATACTACTCTTTTGTCTACTCAACTGCTGCAAACGTTGATGCTAGATACTTCGGCTATCTGCTTTTTGAATAACATCAGGTACTACATAAAATTATTGCTACATTGTCAAGCTATACATCTAAATTTTTTTATAAATTCTATCTACACATTATACCTTCTCCTCTATTTAAAAGA
This sequence comes from Capsicum baccatum var. pendulum, assembly GCA_030864225.1. Classification (NCBI taxonomy): domain Eukaryota; kingdom Viridiplantae; phylum Streptophyta; class Magnoliopsida; order Solanales; family Solanaceae; genus Capsicum; species Capsicum baccatum. The sequence continues at coordinate 203,266,678 of CM061559.1, read as the reverse complement.
ATGCCATATGAGTTCCTTTGATTTCACTGTTTATTCAAATTTGATATCCTTTATATACTATCCGAGTTTGCTTTGCTTTTTTCATTACTAATGGAATATCACTATTTTATGCTACAGTCTAAAAATTTATTTTAATTTCAATCTGCCACAGGTACTTTTTTGTCAAGTACTGACTCATAATACAAGAAGCCAGAGCACAACATTATGTAAATAGCATAAAATGTTTAGTAAAAATTTAGTACAGGATGTAAATATCTGATGTAAACAATGCAGCAGCAACTAATATAAACTGTTGTTAGCAATATATATAATAGCTATATCTATCTTATATATGTGTGCACAAACTCACAAAATCTTTCGGTGTTGGGCTCGTGCTCCACGGGCTGTCGCCGCCTAATAAGAGAAAAAAAAAGAAAAGAGATATCGAAATCGGAAAAGAAGTGAGCTAACTATGGAATTGAAAAACATATTAGGAGAAATTATAGGAAAGAATATCAATTATTCTTTACCCAATTTTGATATTTTTAACTGTATTTTTTCCTTTACCTTATTCAATAAGTTTTGTTAGTTTTTTATTGTTATATTCTGAAAATTTGAAACTATTGATAGCTATTGTAATATTGACTCTTAAATTGTATATTTTTGTGATTTGCCCTTTCCCTATTACATTTCTAATCGTATATTTTTGTGATTTGCCCTTTCCCTATTACATTTCTAATCGCGGCTGAAAACTCATCCCTTTGCCTAATTACATTAAATCTCAATTTGGTAAAGTAATTACATAAATCCCAAAGTAATTACTTAAATTCCCTATTTTTTTACTCTCTCTCCAACCCATTATACATTCAAAAACACGCTACTTCTGTGTTGCATCTCCCGTATTTTCCTCCCATCACAAATTTATTTTTTTCTCCATAATTGAAATCCATTTTTCACGTCAAAAATCAAGCAACGTGTACTTAGAGGTTATCAATTTGTAAGTTTTGAAGCATTAATTGAAGTTTCTGATTTTCTTCATTAATTTTTGAATTTTTTTATTTCAACTTGACCAAATCAGGATCATTTTCAATTCTTGTTTGGTGGCATGTTGGTTTCTATGAAATTAACTTCTTTTACAATTCCATGCCAGTTTGATTGTTAGTTTATTTCGTTTTTTTGGTATAGTTCAAGTCAGATCTTTGAGTTTCTTGTGTTATAGTTGCTATTGCATATCTTCCCGTTTGATTAACTTCAACTACAAAGCCATTTTCCTGTTTTTATAGTTCAAATCAGATCTTTGATTAACTTTTTATTTTTTTCTGTACAGTTCAAGTCAAATCTTTGAAACTGGGCATTTTGTCAAAGATCTGACTTGTCGTTTTTATTGGAACGATAATTATTTCGTATTGCTTATTGTGCATATATATGTATGAATATCCTTCTACATATTTAGGTTATCTATAATTAGATATGTTAGACTATAGTTTAATCACCTTATAAATATATATAACTACTATGTGTTGTTTCTGATTTTCTCGTTATGTATGATCCCCATTATACATATTTATCTTATGTATACTTATAACTGACGTTCAAATCGATCAGAAGTTATTTTGTCCCACTAATGTATAATATAAGTATTCTGAAATATATTTCAATATGTTATACATTGGCAGTTCTGAAAATTCAAACAATTATAAAGTATTAATATTTTATAAGGTGACATTATACATTCAGACAAGATTATAGGTCATACATATTTTTATTTGAAAATCTGTATTATGACATTATACATTAAAACAGTTTATTTCTTAAATGTATAAGTTACCCTCATACATTTCTAACTGTTGTTGAATTAGGTTTTGATTTTAATTCTGAGATGTATAAGATACCCTCATACATGTGTAATTGTTATTTATTTAGGATCTGATACAAATTGTTAGATGTATAAGTAACCCTCATACATGTGTAACTGTTGTTTAATTAGGATTTGAATTAAATTGTTAGATGTATAAGTTACCTTCATACCTTTATACAGGTGTAATTGATGTTTATTTAGAGTTTGATAAGTTACCCTCATACCTATATAAGTTACCCTCATACAGGTGTATCTATTGTTAGATTATTTTCTTTTGCCATGTATAACGATGTTATAATTATTGAACGTATTGTTACTTTATTATTTTTTTTTAAATTAGGGACAATGAAGTTTTTGTGTCTGCCTATGCAAAAATATTAAGTGAAGAGCAGCAAGTGCATTCATGTGGTTTTGATGCTGAAAGTCAATGTGCACACTATGTTTCATTACTGTGGCATTATGAAGTGATAAAGGCAACCGAAGGGTACACGGGTGATAATGACGATCCTCCTCGGCCAAGGAATATTGTTCTCCAAATAATTGATGAAAATGCAATTGTTACTTTAGAGTAATATTGTTTTATAATAGTCGGTATTGAAACAACTAATTCTTAGTTTTGTAGTTGATGTTAAACGATTACAATGTTACTTTCTGGATGTTAATTTACAATTTATGGATGTCTTCATCTTTTGAAAAAATATTTTGCAATTACTTACACTATACTGTAATGTTACTAGCATAGTTTGGTAGTTATTGAGTTTCCCTTTCATTTTTTTATAACATATAAAAATAAATTACAAATTAATCTGTTATTGTATATCAACACATTGTATTTTTATCAGTACGTAAATTCTGTTAGAAGTTAATAATATATTGAACTAACGGATAATACATTACATAACATCATACATGTTTTTAAACGTTTATGACTTAATAGAAAACTAAGAAATTTTTTTTTACATCACACATATTTAAAAAGTATAATACTATATCATACACTACCATACGTTGTGAACTTATCATAAATTAAAATTAAAGTATTATCAATAATCATACACATAAAACAAAATGCAAAAGGCAACTTAAATTTTCACGAATTATGTTACATGAGTCTGCCATTTATTATGTTGTTTAAACAAAAAAAAAATATGTACTCAGTTAAAAGTCATTGTTGTGAGTCTAACATCATACATGTTATTAAAGTATAATAGTATATCATACATTACTTATATATGGAATGTTAATGTATAACTGTGTAATACACATTACATTTCAACAAGTATTTACTGTAATAGTTGCCAACTATTGTGTTATAATTGTAAATTATATGGTAACGAAATATTATCTATGAAAAATGTATAAAATTTTTATAATAATATTACACATTTATTACGAAGTGAACATCAAATAACAATTAAAAACATAAATATAAGTTGCTTCAGGTTTCCAACAAAAATTAATAAAAATGTTTATACAAATAAAATCAAACAAAGCATCAGCATATAGAAAAACATATTATCTTCTTCATGATTCCTTTGGAAAGAAATCGGATGTCCTCCGATTGTGATCGGCTCGTCCGCATTTACCGCAACAATTCGAACTTGAAGAAAGTGATTCACTTGATTTCAAATGCCTTCCTTTCTTTGGCCTACCAGGCGATCTTCTATATTTGGACGACACAACTTCTTCATCATCAACAAAATATTTTTATCACAAATGTTTCTGATTGATTCATACTAGATGCCTTCAAGACCTACTTGCAATCTTTGTTACGACAATTCAGTACATAGCTGCATCAATTTTTTAACACCGAGTCAATCTATTATACAAAAGTTTTAAAAATCATAATTTCAGTACAAAATGCAAATTTTGGGACTATCACAGTTTCATTATACATTGGCTCGAATGTATAAACAGATATTATACATTCGTAATTTTATGATTCAACTAAACAAAAGACAACTTGAAAACATAAACTTGTTCAAAACATATAATACCATATTACCATACATTATAACATCAACAAATAAAGATGTCACTTTTATATCATACCTTTGTTTGTGGGATCGTTTCTCTTTGATGTTGAAGCCATTAACTATTGCATATCTAGCCATTACTGCAACCAGAGTATGCTTATCCTTATAAAGTTGATTTACCTTTATTTCGGTGTTCTTGCAATTAGTAATGAAGTTTTTCACTTCAGTTTCAGGAACATATAGAGCATACTGATTATGCGTTTCAACGACCGTTAACGCAACCGAATCATATTCACTACCTTCGATACAAAATATAACACCAGTTTATCTATCAAACTCGATTTCGTTATTCGATTTGTCGAAAACGGAAATACACGACGGAAAATTAGCCAATTCAGAAAATTATTTCTTCAACTCAACTTAAACCCTCACTCCATTGTCATTCCGTATGACAATTGGAGAAGAATTACCTTCAACGATACATTTTACTTCAATTTTTTTAGTACTTCATCGAGATCCAATTCCATTGCGATCGTAGCAATCAATTTCAAGAAAATTATACTTTCCGAAGCAATAATTGTGTCACTTTTGTATGATGGATAACTAATTTTTGACTCCCAAATACCAGAATGTCGCAACAATATGGGGATATTCATATTGATTTTAGTAGAATTAAAGAACGAATGTAGAAGTTTTTTTTTTTTTTTTTTGATTTTCCAGATCGTCAATCCCAAAAAACAAAATACTGTGATGTTTAAGAAAATTTTTGAAATTGAAATTTCAGTTGCTATTTTTATTCATACACTGATTAATGTTAGCTAATTATTGCTATTAATTAAGGAACAGTAAAATAATTTATGATTTATCTTACTTTAAATATAGGATTAACTGTTTTATCATACATTTGACCTATGTATGATGGACGGCCGAATGTATGAGTATATTTGCAAAAATTGGGAGAGAGAAAACTTGAAGGGATTTTATGTAATTAATTTCATTAACTAGGGGATTTATGTTGTTTATACAAAACTTATAGCACACCCGAAAATTAGCCATTTCCTTTTGGGAAAATTTCAGAAATAGCAACTCTGTAGCCTTAATTATAACTTTTATAGCAACAGTTTCATAATTACGAAAAATAGCAAATTGTATTTGTATTTAAGTAAAATGTTGCTATATAAATATATATTCAAATATATGTGTATTACTCATAAATACATATGCACAACTGAAAAATATATATTCTTCTATTACTATGAAGTGGGTAAAATATTGCTACTTTTTCTATAAATTATAATTTTAAAAAAGTGTTGCTATTTATTGTAATTATAGTCTTAAGGATGTTAGTTTCTGTAATTTTTCCTTTCATTTTTACACTAAAATCATCTTTAGATCCCAAATTCACTTTAATTGGGCTTCCAGGAATTTAATAGTGGGGTGATTTCATATTTGGGCCTCTAACATAATGGGCCTAAGTAACAAAACTCAGCCCCACGTACAAATATATGACTATCTCGTCATCGCCAAAACCCTAAACGACCGAACTTAGTGGCTTCTTCGTGTTGAGTTTTGGTCACCGTATTCAGCTATGGCTCCAGCTAAAGGTATAGTTTTATATATCAATTTTCTTTTATGAACTTTCTTTTCTTGTTATAAATGTGAAAATTACTGTATACCATTTGGTGTTTTACTTAGTTTTTTTCAATGACAGAAGATATGTTACTGTTTGTTTTTTTTACCGGGGAGTTATTTAGTTGTTTTTGGAGAGTTATTTACCGGGGTGTTTTACTTAGTTGTTTTTGGGATAGTGGCTCAAGTCATTGAGGGAGGGTGCTGTGGTTTTCTTGAGGTTCGGATACGACGGTTGATTTTTTGAAATTGGTAACGGTGTCTACTTCTGTAAGCTAAGTTGCACGTACTTTAGGAGTATCCGGACACACACCCGTTGACATTTTTGAAGAGTCCAAGCAACGTACTCTGTAAGTAAAAACAGTACATATATGTACTGGGACCGTATTTACAATTATACTCTACAATCTACTGTCCCTTCCCTATAATGAGTCTAAAATATCAATGATAGAGACAGCGGCATTAGAATATTATCTGGTTACACCAAAAACACAACACAAAAATAGAATTTAGTTTGACTTGCTGAATACTATTCTCTGTATTCTCAAAATATTGTCCACCATATGCTTGCAGGTACTATTCCACTTGTTTCTATTCTTAGCCCGTACTCTTGCTTCCTCCCAGCTGTGTAGTGCATCTATGATATTACCTGGCATAGACCATGATATATTTTTGTTATTTAGGAATAATCTCCTTAATTGACCTGTGACTTTATAGTGGATGAAGAGATGATTAACAGTCTCTGTAGTATCCCCACAAAAGAAACATCTAGAACATAATTGAAACCCCCTCATCATCAGATTATCCTGTGTTAGCACAGCTTTCTTGGCCAACAATCAGACAAAGCAGGCCACTTTGTGTGGTATTTTGGCTTTCCAAATGTGTTTCCAGGCCAATTGTGCAACTGCTGATTTTGATTGATTCAACTTTCTGTACACTGCATTAACTTTGAAGTCCCTTTTCCCATCTCCGTGCCCTCTTTGAATCTCCCAGTCATTTGATTTTGTTGTGTGTGTGTGGGGGGGGGGGGGGGATAACTATTACCTAGGAGAACTGGCATAGATCCTGTAACTTGATTCTGTTAAAGTAATTATGAAATTTCATTTGCAGTGGATCTGACCAAAAAAAATGATCCCAAAGCTCAGGCTGTCAAGGTTTCCAAGGCTGTTAAGTCAGGATCAACCTTTAAGAAGAAGTCAAATAAGATAAGGACAAAAGTTACTTTCCATAGACCTAAGACATTGAAGAAGGATAGGAATCCCAAGTACCCTCGCATTAGTGCATTTGGAAGGAACAGGCTTGATCAGTACCAGATTCTAAAACATCCTCTTACTACTGAGTCTGCAATGAAGAAGATCGAGGACAACAATACCCTTGTTTTCATTGTTGATATCCATTCTGACAAGAAGAAGATAAAAGATGCGGTGAAGAAAATGTATGATATCCAGATAAAGAAAGTCAATACCTTGATCAGGTAATACTCTGCATTTTTTCGCCTTTATATATTTTTACTATGCTTTGTTCGTTTAGCGCTTGTTCTGTTACTGACTTTCTATAAAGATCATTATATTTCTTTTTTTACCTTGTTTTGCTTACTGATGTATCACTTGAAATTATACCAAATGTTGATCCAGCTGCATGAAATCCTAGCCTGGTGGCAATTCAATGGTATAGTTGTTATTTTCTAATGTCTCTATATTAATCCAAATCGGGTAAAACTATTGGCATGATCGATTGTGGTTCATTTGACATGCCATAGGAATCGAATTAGCATGCTAACAATTCCCTCTATTAACGATAGAATAGTATAATGTGTTTTGAGCCACTGGCCAGTTAGACCACTTACACACTTTGCGGGTTAAATCATTTTTCTTTCAAAGCTGTATTTAATTATTCCCTGACAGAAAAATTAGCTGCAGATTGCTTGTGAATTTTTAAGTTTGACCGTTTCTTCTAGTATATCCTGTGTGTATACTTTCAGTAACTTCTGCCTTTCTTTGCTAAGCTACTTCTCTTTGTCTTTGTCCAGGCCCGATGGGACAAAGAAGGCTTATGTGAGGTTGACACCCGACTATGATGCTTTGGATGTGGCCAACAAGATTGGAATCATCTAAATTGCTTACCTAGTTTTGAATTTTTCTGTCAGCCTTAAGATCTTGCATATGAGCTCTTTAGAAAGTTTTGAACTAAAGTTCCTTGGTTTATTAATTTTGAATGTTGAGTTTCGATATGTATTTTGTTTCATGTAAGTGAGGCAAGCTTATGGTTTATTAATTTTGAATGTTATGTTTCAGATATGTATTTTGTTCCATGTTAGTCAGGCAACAACTACTACTAAGTTTCTAAGTTAAGGGATCGTTTGGTATGTGGGATAAGAACAATAATCTTTGGATAAATTTGCGATTAATTTTGTCTCATGTTTGGTGTAAGATATTACTCTAATGTTCGGACTATTTTATCCCACAATCTGTATTAAATGGTTTGATTACTATCTTATAATAAAGTGGGGTGGCTCGACGCCGGTGAGCACCCTAGAGATAGGGGAGAAGGTGGTGGAGATGGGGGTGTGGGAGTGTAGAGGGATGTGGATGGTATGTGGGATAGGGCGGTTAGGTGCATCAAAGAGACTGCTAGAGAGGTGTTGGGTGTCTTGAGGGGTTGGGCTGGTCAACGTCAGGGGGATTGGTGGTGGAATGAAGAAGTAAAGAAGAAAGTGGAGACAAAGAAGGGGGCGTATGCTAAGGTGGTGAAGAGTAAGGATGAAGAGGATAAATGGGTAAATAGGGAGGAATACAAGTTAGTTAGGAAAAAGGCTAAGTTAGCAGTTACGACTGCTAAGACGGCAGCGTTAGAGAGCTTGTATGCGGGGTTAGAGGAGAGAGGCGAGGAAAAAAGGTTGTATAGGCTTGCAAAGGCTAGAGAGAGGAAGGGTCGGACCTTGATCAAGTGAAGTGCATTAAGGGGGAGGATGATAGTGTGCTGGTGGAGGACGTTCATGTTAAGAGAAGATGACAGTCGTATTTTCATACTCTTGAATGATGAGGGGACAGAGATATTGTGTTAAGGGAGCTGGAGCACTCAGAGGAGTGTAATGATTTTAGCTATTGTAGGCGTTTTAAGGCGGAGGAGGTCAGCGAGGCTATTCGCAGGATGCGAAGGGGTAGGGCGACGAGCTCATATAAGATTCCTGTGAATTTTTGGAAGTTTACTGGCGGGGCTAGTTTAAGGTAGTTGACTGAATTATTTAACGATATTTTCAAGACTGCAAAAATGCCTGAGGCTTAGAGGTGGAGTATCATGATTCCTTCATATAAGAACAAGGTTAACATCTAGAGTTGCAACAACTATAGGGGTATTAAGTTGTTGTCACACTTTGAAGATTTGGGAGAGAGTGGTTGAGCGGAGGTTGAGGAGGATAATGTCTATTTTGGAGAATCAGTTTGGCTTTATGCCCGGTTGTTCGACGACGGAGGCAATTCACCTGGTGTAGAGACTGGTAGAGTAGTATAGGGAAAGGAAGAAGGATCTTCACATGGTATTTATCGACTTGGAGAAGGCTTACGACAAAGTCCCTAGGGATGTTCTTTGGAGATATTTGGAGGTGAGTGGGGTCCCAGTGGTGTACAAGAGGTTGATTAAGGACATGTATGATGGAGCTAAGACTCAGGTGAGGACGGCGGCAGGAGATTCAGAGCATTTTCCTGTCTTGATAGGGTTGCATCAGGGATTGACTCTTAGCCAATTTTTGTTTGCATTGGTGATGGATGTGCTGATGCGGCGTATTCAAGGAGAGGTGCCTTTATGTATGTTTTTTGTGGATGATATATTATTGATTGATGAGACGCGGGGAGGTGTGAATGATAAATTGGAGGTTTGGAGACAAGGTTTGGAGACAAACCCTTGAGTCTAAAGGGTTCAGGTTGAGTAGGAGCAAGGCAAAGTATATGAAATGCAAGTTTAATGACTTGAGGCAGGAAAAAGAGGTGGTAGTTAGGTTGGATTCCTAGGTTATTTGTAGGAGGGATAGTTTTAAGTATCTCGGGTCCATGATTCAGGGGAATGGAGAGATTGATGAGGATATCTCCCACCGTATTGGGGCAGGTTGGATGAAGTGGAGGCTCGCCTCGGGAGTGTTGTGTGATAAGAAGGTGCCACCCAAACTTAAAGGCAAATTCTACAGAGTGGCAGTCCATCCGGCCATGTTGTATGGAGCGGAGTGTTGGCTAGTGAAGAACTCCCATATCCAAAAATTAAAATTGGCGGAAATGCGGATGTTGCGTTGGATGTGTGGGCTTACTAGGAGTGATAGAGTTAGGAATGAGACTATCCGGGAGAAGGTTGGAGTGACTTCGGTAGATGATAAGATGCGAAAAGTTCGGTTGAGATGGTTCGGGCACGTGATGAGGAAGGGCACGAATGCCCCAGTTCGTAGGTGTGAGAGACTTGCTTTGGATGGTTTCGGGCGGGGTAAGGGTAGGCCGAAGAAATATTAGAGAGAGGTGATTAGACGTGACATGGAGCAGTTATAGCTTAATGAGGACATGACCCTAGATAGGAAGGTTTGGAGGACACGAATTAGGATAAGAGGCAAGTGCCCGTGAGTGGATCGTAGTTAGTAGTTAAGAGAGCTTTGGGGTGGGGGTGCCTTTGGTTCGTTAGTAGAGGGTATTATTGTGTGGGTGTTTGATTTCTGTTATTCTATCTTGTTTCATGCTTTATTATAAATTTATTTATTATTCTTTGTCTTGAGCCGGGGGTCTATCGGAAACAACCTTTCTGCCTCTCCGGAGGTAGTAGTATGGACTGCGTACATTTTACCCTCCCAGACCCCACTGTATGGGAATACAGTGGGTTTGGTGTTGTTGTTGATTACTATCTCATAAGAACGATGAGATGAAATAGTTTCATGTGATATTCATACTTACCTCATCACGTGTACCAAACAACCCCCAACTACTAACAGTGTAGTTGTCAAGTCAACAACAATCCACAATCTGGTTCATTTGCATATTTTTCCCTTTTTATGGTATTAGTGTTATTAGTTGTTTTCAGGGCGTCTTCTGGGGTGGTGTCAATGTTAAGATGGCGAGAAATCACTCTCCTTGTTTATGTTACAACGTACAAGTATTTATTCTTAAATTTTCATAAATCTAAATCATATACTCCTTTCATTTAATTTTTTTTTTTATCTATTTTGATTTGACATGAAATTTAAGAAATAAAGATGACTTGAATTTTGTGATCTTAAACTAAATTATGTTAAATGTATCAAAATATCCTTTAAAGATGAGTGGTGTCAATGTTAAGATGGAGAGAAATTAGTCTCATTGTTTTGGTTACAATTTACAAATATTTATTCTTAAATTTTCATAAATCTAAATCATATACCCCTTCCATTTAATTTTTTTTTTATCTATTTTGATTTGACACGGAGTTTAAAAAAATAAAGATGACTTTTGAATCATGTGGTCTTAAATTAAAATGATGTCAAATGTATCAAAATGTCCTTTAATCTTGTGGTTTTAAATATGTCACGTGGAAAGTGGAAATTAAAGTGTTGTAAAAAAAAGGCATTCTCTTTTAAACGAACTAAAAAAATTAAGTCATTCTTTTTGAAATAAGGGAGTATATTCTTATTGATCGACTTTCACTAATTATGTATGAGGTGAAATCTGCCTAAGGACATGTGGCACAATCAGGGGAGGCAACTTGGAGGTTTGACGCAACCATGAGAGCAAAAGTTACGAAAAGTCTTTGTCGAGTTAATGACGGTGGAGGCACTCTCTCATAAAGGATAAGGACACAGTTGCTCACTTCCCTCGATGAATGGCACACCGGGCAAAAAAAGGGCAGCCTGGTGCACTAAAGCTACCGCTATGCACGGTGTCCGGGGAAGGGCCCCATCACAAGGGTGTATCGTACGCAGCCTTACCTTGCATTTCTGCCAGTGGCTATTTCCAAGGCTTGAACCCGTGACCTCCTGGTTACATGACAGCAACTTTACCAGTTACTCCAAGGCTCCCCACACCGCTCAAGAAATAAAGAGACAAAAGTTCCAGATCGCCCACAATTGCAGACAAGTTCGTATGAAGCTGAGCACCAAAGAAATATTAGCTAGCTTGGTAACAGGTGTTGGGTTATTAAGAGGTGTGAATGAAAAATAAAAAGATGGTATTTTTTTTCTCAGAAAGACACTAAGAGAAATAATGCAATTTGAATAATCACCTTTTCGGATTGAATGGTTATGACCTTTCCAATGTGTTGTGATTTTCAAAAAGTTGTACCTTTTCGAAGAGTTGCACCTTTATGAAGGGGTGCACCTTTATGAGCCATTGCTTCTCTTCACGAAGCAACACCTTGATAACTATAATTAACTGAATTCTTCCTCAGGTAAAGACAATTATTTTGAGTAGAAAAACAATCTTCTTCTTCTAAAAACTCTCGTATGATCATCAAATTGTTGAGTGTGTTCGAAGTTTTTGAAAATTTGAGGTACCGCTATTTTAAAAAAGAGAATCATTTTATCCCGGGCGGAAAGATTCCATAATCTCGGGTACTTGAGGGGAATAAATTCCTTAAGGACACACCGTGCATTCGGTGGACTTGATTGTACAATTTTCTACTTCATCTTCTTTCTTAAAGTTGATAAATACTTCATTTTAATAGTTCATTTGATTATTAATTTGGACTTGTGTTTGAAGTTGTTGTAACTTCATTGTAGTTCTTGAAAGCTGTTCTTGAACTTAGTATTGAAGTTTGGTTTGAAACATACAGATTTTTGTACTCGTAACAACAATCTTAAGGAATTTAGACTAATCTGTATTGTTTGGTTTACTATTTTTCAGTAAATAGTTTGAACTTCATATTGACAGTTTTCAACTTTTTGAACTCGTGTTTGAAGTTCTTGAAACTTCATTTTGATAGTTCATAAGTTGGCTGGACTTATGTTGATGCTCTTAACATTTGGTTTTGCTATTTTCCAGAAAATAGTTTGAACTTCATTTTGTTGATGTTCATAAGTTGGGTTGAACTTATTGTTAAAAGTTCAAAGTTGTAAATATAGAGTTTAAACTTCAATTGATTGTTCATATGTTAATTTGAACATGTCTTTGAAGTTATTGTTGGAAAATAAAGATTTTACCAAACCCGAGAAAAATAATAATTTTAAGGAAATTATAAAAAAATATTTATTTTTTGTGCTTGTTTGGTGAAAGAAATTTTTTCTATCACCATTTATAAATCAAGTATTTGGTTAATCTGTATTGGATCTGATTTTGTGGAGACTAAAATCTTTTGATTTCTACTCTCTCGATTAGAAGAATACAAAAACTTCATCGAGAAATCAATATGGAAATTCGATTAGAAGAATATAAAAACTTTACCGATTCGTTAAAATCTCTATATTCGCTTGTGGAGTTTAAAATCTGTGGGGTTTCACTCTGTTTGAATTTGATTATGATTTGAAGTCATAAAAACTTCATCACAAGTTAAAGGTCATTCGGTTAACGATTAGAAGACAAAAACTTCATCGTTAAACTAGAAACAAGTAGTGTTTAAAGTTGCTACAAACTTGTAATTAGTATTTTGATATACTAAAATTGACTGTCCTTTTGTGACAGAAAAAATGACTACTGATGGTCATGTAATTGATGGTGGGACAAGTGTAGCAGCAACGAATATAGCTACAACAAGTCGCACAACTGTGCCACCTGCTATGCCACCAACAGAAAAGCCAAAAATTTTTTTGGGTATAGATTAAAAAACGTTGGCTATAGAAGATGTTCTTTTATCTGACAACTTTGTATCTTCAAAGATTTATATTTGAAGATGCTCTAGAATTGTTCGAAGAAACATTGAACAAGAAGCGATTCATTGTAATGGAGGCATGGAAACATTTTGATTTCCTATTCATAAATTATATTCTAATTGGCCTCCACGACGATTTATACAACGTGTAAAACAGAATGAAGACATAAAAAGAGTTGTGGAATGCGTTGGAACGAGAGTATATGACTAAGGATGCTGGAACTAAGAAATTCTTTGTTGCAAGGTTCCTTGAATACAAAATGATTAACAGTAAGTCTGTCGTATCTCAAGTACAGAAATTGCAAGTTATCATCCACGATCTCCTTGCTGAAGGTATGAATATAGTGAATACCTTAGTTGAACATGTTAAATATGTTCTCAATGTTCACATGAATTTTATTATAGATTTAGTTGTGAACGAGGCCTTTCAAGTTGCTGCAATAATTGAGAAGTTGCCACCTTTGTGAAAGAACTTCAAAAATACTTGAAACACAAAAAGAAGGAGATGACGGTCGAAGACCTCGTTGCGAGGTTGTGCATTGAGGAAGACAACAAAGACTCAGAGAGGAGGTCAAAAGGAAATTCTACAATGAGTAGAGCCAACATTGTAGAGGACGACCCCAACAACTCGAAGAAGCGGAAGAAAGCTGGACAAAAAAGCAATCCATCTAAGAAGAAATTCAAGGGGAAGTGCTTTAATTATAGCAAGATTAGCCACATGTCAACAAATTATCGTGCCCCAAAGAAAGACAAAAAGAAGGATCAAGCCAATATGACTGAATCCAAGAATGAAATGGATGATCTATGTGCCATTCTTTTTTAATGTAATTTGGTGGGAAATCCTAGAGAATGGTGGATAGATTCCGGTACCACCCGCCATGTTTGTGCTAGTAAAAAGTTATTTGTTGCATTCACTCCAGCTTAAGGTGAGGAGAAGATTTATATGGCAAACTTCGCAACTGCAGAAGTTTAAGGGACGGGAAAAATATGCTTGAAAATAACGTCAGGCAAATATTTGACTCCCAACAACGTTCTTTATATACCGGAGTTGAGGAAGAACTTAATTTCTATATCACTTTTTAACAAAAATGGATTTAAATCTGTATTTGTTTCAATAAGATTGTACTTATTAATGGGGAAGTGTATTTAGGAAAAGACTACTTCACTGAAGGCCTATTTAAGATGAATGTAATGATAGTTGAAATCAATAAAAGTTTTGGTTCTTCTTACTTGCTTGAGTTTAATGGATTGTGGCATGAACGATTAGGACATGTCAATTACAAGACTTTCCGAAAACTGATTAACTTAAAAGTTTTGCTAAACTTTGAATGCAATAAATTAAAATGTTAAACATGTGTGAAATCGAAGTATGCTAAGTATTCGTATAAGTTCATTGAAAGGAATTCCAATCCCTTAGACTTAATCCACACTAAAATTTGTGATATGAAGTCAACACCATCTCATGGTGGAAAAAAGTATTTTTATATCTTTTATTGACTATTGTACTAGGTATTGTTATGTCTATTTGCTAAACAATAAGGATGAAACAATAAATGCGTTTAGCAAATATAAAACAGAATTTAAAAATCAGTCAGATAAAAAGATTAAAATGATAAGAAGTGATAGGAGTGGAGAATATGAAACTCCATTTGCAAAAAATATGTGTAGAGTATGGAATTGTCTATCAAACTACTGACCTGTATTCACCTCAGTTGAATGGAATTGCGGAAAGGAAGAACCGAACATTAAAATAAATAATGAATACCTTACTCATAAGTCCAGGTTTACCACAAAATTTGTGAGAGGAAGCTATCCTTACAGCTAATCGAATACACAATAGAGTGCCCTATAGTATGACACTTTCAATTCCATATGAAAAATGGAAAGGAAGGAAACCTAATTTAAAATATTTCAAAGTATGGGGGTGTAACACCCCGTATTCAAGTACGTGTATTGGCATATTCAAGTATGTGTATTGGTCTTAGTTATATGGAATTAATTTTTTTATTTTATTTATACCGGAATTTGCCCGTCGATGGTTCCATGTAAAGGTTATTGAATAAGCTTTCCAACGATATAAAGATTTACAAAAATGAATAGGTTTCGAATATAATCAAGCACATTCAAAGCTATAAAACGGTGGCCGGAATATTTGAGAATAGTAAATGTGCAGGAAAATTTCCTGCACACAAACTACTGAGGCCAGCCGAATTTTTGGGTCAACTTCAAATGATCATAACTCCCTTAATTTAATGAAATGGGAGAGTTGAAACCTATGAAAGGAAATATCTTTGAGTCTTCTTTCCAATTCAATTGGTTTCATCCAAATCCAACATCTGAGTAAGGAGTTATACTCGTTTTACTTCAGCCTATCAAAACAAATTTTTAGGGTCAACTTTAAACGACCATAACTCCTTGTACAAGACGAACTGGGTGGCCTACTTTATATGAAATGAAAGCCCTTTGAATTATCCTTCCAACTATACCAATTTCACCCAAATCCGACATCAGAGGAAAGAGTTATGGTCGATCTACTTTATCTTATCAAAACAGTCCACCAAAGGACAGATTTGACATTATTTAAATTTTAAAGGCATTTTGGTCATTTCCTACTATATTATGGATGGGAATATGTGTATATATACATGTATATGAGTTCAAAAACTCATTTTCATCATCAATCATTGAGAAAGAACAAACCCTAGCCAAATTTGACCTTTAAATTACTTTTGATTCAACCGTAGAAA
The DNA here is from genome assembly GCA_030864225.1 of Capsicum baccatum var. pendulum. NCBI lineage: Eukaryota > Viridiplantae > Streptophyta > Magnoliopsida > Solanales > Solanaceae > Capsicum > Capsicum baccatum. The sequence goes on along the minus strand of CM061559.1, from coordinate 203,250,683 downwards.
TTCCAAAGTAATCCGATAACTGCGTTTGTCATCTCGAGAGATTCAAACGGCACCTATTATTTGTGCAAACATGATTTCATAATCAAGAGGTGAATTCTAAGGTATGAATATTGTTTGCCTTTGTTCTTTTCCATATGTATATGTGTGATAGAGGATTATATGTATTGGTTGTTATTGAAAGGTGATGAAAATAGGGTTATGGACTATTTTGCATGGTTTGGTTGTATTGAATTATGGAAGGTGGATATGGTAATTGAGTTATGGAAGGTGGATATGGTGATATACTATTGAATTGATAATTATTTATGTCTATGGGTCAATTTGGTTTAATGGAATGGTTGGAAGGATAAATGAATCCAAACTTGATATTGGAGGATGTTGTATGAATATGCATGTCATGTGAATGTAATTGGAGTATAAGAGGGTTAAAGTGACACCCTTTATGGTGTAATTAAGGCTTACTACTTAACCACTAGTTTGGTGAATTCAAATAATTGAATTGTGACGTTTGGTCGCTAATACTAGATTGCTATATATGTTCATTGTAGATAAGTAATCCGAAAAGACGGGAAGTCTATTTGGGACTAGTATTGAATATTGACAGTCAGGTATGTAAAGCACATACTCTATACCATATCTTTGGCATGAAAGTGAACAATTGTTCTATTAAGAAAGTTTCTAAAGTTATTCAGTAACATGTGATCCATAATGGTTTTGTATGATGTCCTACGTTACTAATGAACTTGTTTCCACCCTACAAGATGTCAAGACATTCCAATACTTACTTGTCTTTCAAATCTTACATGTTATTGCACTAATGAATGTCAGAAGGTATCCGGTTACTCAAATAAGATCCATGTGCTATTAATGACTCCAAAATGTTTCATTGATATACCAATAAGTTCCTACTTTATTGTTATGACATTGATGACTCCAAAACACTTCATTGATGTGCCAATGAGTTCTTACTTCATTGTTATTGCATTGATGGTCTATTTATATGTCTCTTATTGATGTATCATTGTTTTAAACTATCAAAAATGCGGTGGCGACCGAAATAACAATCTCAAAGATTAATTAAACTAAGTGATGGAAGTTCTCTCTTATCGGGTGGTATCCCAGGGGCATAAGCCTATCATGGGTCGATCCCTATTTATGTGTTTATGGGTGGTATCCCAGGGTCATAAGCCTATTATGGGTCGATCCCAGTTGATATGTACTGGAGGCAGCCTAATGGTCACAGTACAGTACAGTAATGATTACAAAGATGATAAGAACGAAAGTAAAGTGATTGAATAAATACAATGTATAGGTTGTCACAAGTTCTAGTAAGTGTGGTCCACTCCTATTATGATTTATTCATTTGTTTCTAATTTCTATTGAGCTCCTACATCATATGTGATTATCTACAGTTTTACATACTCAGTACATATTTCATACTGACGACCCCATGGGGGTTTGCATTTCATGCTGCAGTCACAGGTACCTCAGCTCATACACCGCACAAGTAGGAGCCAGGATATCCAGCTACTTTTGGTGAGCTCCAATTTGCTTCGGGGCTTTCCGTGTCATATCCAGTCACTTTTGGTATTATATAGAAGTTAGTTATATGGCGGGGTGTGTCCCGACCTTAGTTAAACTCTGTGTATTGTCTAGAGGCTTTGTAGACCTAATGTACAGTCAAGGTGGTGTTTTGTTAATAGACGTGATAGCTCCAACGACTAAGTATTGTATATACATATATATGTGTACTCGAGCTTATACAAGTGATTATTTCCTTTTATATGCGACATGATGCTGTCCGAATTTTGGGTTGTCATAGAGGTATGCATGGGAAGTGTAAGGTTATGAGCTGGTTCTCCCGGGCCTCCTCGGTTACGGGTGCCAGTCCGCCCCAATAGGATTTGAGGCGTAATAAAAGTGGTATCAGAAAAGTTTGTCCTAGTGAGTCTACAAAGCCGTGTCTACGTAGAGTTTTATTTATCGGTGTGTCGTACACCGCATCTATAAATAGGAGGCTATGGATATTTAGGAATTGTTTCTTTTCTTCATGTCTTAGATCGTGCGATAGAGCCTATATTGTATATTAAGTCATAGTTGACCACTGAATCCGTTTGTTTCTCTTATTATAGTAATGATGCCGGTTACCAGAAGCAAGAATACCGGTAAGCAAGTATATGTGGCTGCCAGAGAGGGGACTAGTAAGTCACCCACTATACCAGCTAATCAAAGTGAGGCTTCAGCTCAGCATGCATCAGAAACTTTCTCCACTCCAGAAGAAATAAGGGAGAGAAGAACTATATCCCCAGAGTCACCTATTAATGCTGTTGATCATGATCTTAGAAATGCAGTGCAACTTTTGACTCGTATAGTTGCTGGGCAAGCTCAAGGGTAAGTCATTCCTACCACGGGTCCTAATGGTACAGATAGGGCGGCTAGCCTTCGAACACAGGATTTTCTTAAGATGGATCCTCCCACTTTTACTGGATTAGATCTTAACGAGGACCCACAGGACTTTATTGATCAAATTCAAAGGGCCTTAGATGTTATGCATGTAACGGGTAGAGAGACAGTGGAGTTAGCGGCGTATAGATTTAAAGGGGAGGCTATATATTGGTACGAGGACTGGAAATGATCTAGGGGTATTGATGCACCCCCAGCTACTTGGAAAGAGTTCAAAGAGGCATTTCTTAATCATTATCTTCCATCCGAGATTCGTCAGGCCCGTGCAGATCAGTTTTTAAATCTTCATCAGGGAAATATGAGCGTGAGGGAGTACAATCTCTGATTTAATTCCTTGTCGAGATATGCTCCTAATATTGTAGCTACTATGGATGACAGAGTTCATCAATATGTGGATAGGCTAGATCTATATCTGGTTAGAGATTTTACTATTGCCGCTTTGAACAAAGATATGGACATAGCGATGATCCAAGCTTTTGCACAAAAAATAGAAGATCATAGGCAGAGAAGAAGAACACAGGAATTAGAAAGAGGATATTTCAAGAAGTCCAGATCTACAGGGCAGTTCATATCATCCCAAGGAGGGTTCAGACTACAGTTTTCTGCTAGACCACCTAGGTCATTATCCTCTTATTCTGTAGCTAGTGCCCCTCCAAATTTCCAAGGGTCCAGAAGAAATCAATTTGGGCACAAAATTGAGAGTCAGAGTTCGCGAACAGTGGGGTACCAAGGGCAAGGGAATATGAGCCAATCGAGACCTCCTCGAGAGCCATGCAATAAATGTAGAAGGTATCATTTGGGCGCATGTCGGCTGGGGACCAATGTTTACTTTTGGTGCGGTATGTCGGGGCATATGATGAGAGAATGCCTACGAAGGGGCATAGGGGGTATGGCACGACCTACGGGGTTATTTGTTGCATCATCATTATTGATGTCTTATTCAGGAAGGGGTGCATAACCAATGGATCGTGTTAGAGGTGATAGAGGAGCCAAGAGTTCTAGCGGGGCTCAAAATCATACGTATGCTCTAGCGGATCGACAGAATTTAGAGGCTTCCCCAGATGTGGTTACGGGTACGTTGTCTATCTTTTCATTTGATTTATATGCCTTAATTGATCCCAGTTCTACATTATCTTATGTTACTCCATTGGTTGCTGAAAAGTTTGAAAGAATACCCGAACTGTTAGTTAAGCCATTTAAAGTGTCCACACTGGTTGGGGAATCTATTATAGCTAGAAGGGTTTACCAAAACTGTATAGTAACTGTTTGTGGTCGTGATACGATGGCTGATCTTGTGTAGTTAGAAATGGTAGATTTTGATGTTTAATGGGTATGGACTGGTTGAGGTCTTATTATGCCACAATTGATTGCTGCATGAAAAAGGTGTTTTTCCATTTTCCAAATGAATCAGTCCTTAAATGGAAAGGTGAAATTAGCGTGCCAAGAGGTAGATTTATTTCTTATTTTAAGGCAAGAAGAATTATTTTCAAAGGATACATATATCATTTAGTTAGAGTAAGGGATACAGAAGCGTAGCCACCAACTCTTCACGCTATTCCGGTGGTAAATGAATTTTCTGATGTATTTTCTGAAGATCTTCCAGGTTTGCCTCCTGAACGAGAAGTAGAGTTTGGTATTGATATAATACCAGGCACCCAACCAATCTCCATTCCTCCGTATAGAATGGCCCTAGCAGAATTGCGAGAATTGAAAGAGCAATTGAAAGATTTGCTAGAGAAGGGATTCATAAGGCCTAGTATGTACCCCTGGGGAGCACCACTGTTATTTGTGTGCAAAAAGAATGGCTCGCTGAGGATGTGTATTGATTATCGACAATTGAATAAGGTGACTATTAAGAATAAATATCCTCTCCCAAGAATTGATGATTTATTTGATCAGTTACAGGGCGCCAAGTGCTTTTCTAAGATTGATTTGAGGTTAGGTTACCACCAAGTGAGGGTCAAAGAGAGGATATACCCAAGACAGCTTTCCGAACACGGTGTGGTCATTATGAGTTTCTAGTGATGTCAGTTGGGCTAACAAATGCACCCGCAGATTTTATGGATTTGATGAGTAGGGTGTTTAAGACATTCCTGGATATATTTGTGATATTTTTTATAGATGATATTCTAGTTTATTCTAGATCAGAAGAGGACCATGCCAATCACTTACGACAGGCATTGCAAACTCTTCATGATTGTAAGCTTTATGCAAAGTTCTCTAAATGTGAGTTTTGGTTAAAGTCGGTGGCATTTTTGGTTCATATTGTATCTAGTGAAGGGATAAAGGTTGATGCTCAAAAGATAGAAGCTGTGAAGAACTGGCCAAGGCCTACAACGCCTACGGAGATTCGTAGTTTTCTCAGGTTGGTTGGTTATTATAGAAGGTTTGTTAAAGGCTTTTCTTCCATTTCAGCACCCTTAACCAAGCTAACCTATAAATCATCCAAATTCCAATGGAATGATGCCTGTGAGAAGAGTTTTCAATATTTAAAGAACAAGTTAATTTCTACACCCGTATTGGTACTTCCAGAAGGCACCGAAGGGTATACACTATATTGTGATACTTCCAGAATTGGTTTAGGATGTGTATTGATGCAGCATGGTAAGGTAATAGCATATGCTTCTAGACAATTGCGGCCATATGAGAAAAATTATCCTACACACGATCTTGAGCTAGCAGCAGTTATTTTCTCTTTAAAGATATGGCGCCACTACTTATATGGGGTTCATGTTGATATATATACTGACCATAAGAGCTTGCAATATATTTTTAATTAGAAGGATCTAAATTTAAGGCAGCGGAGATGGCTTAAACTATTAAAGGACTATGATGTTGATATCTTGTACCATCCAGGGAAAGCAAATGTGGTAGCTGATGCGTTAAGTCGTAAGGCTATGATGGCACCTATAGAAAGGCAAGGGATGATTAAAGATCTTCGCCAGTTAGCTAGTTTGGGAGTTCGCCTTCTTGAAACTCCGGATAAAGAGCTTATCGTACATAATGCTATGAAATCTTCATTAGTAGCTGAAGTGAAAGAGAAGCAATATGTAGATCCTATTTTATTATAACTTAAGGAAAACGTTCAGAGTGGTGCGACCAAGGAATTTGAGCTTACATGAGAAGGAGTACTTCAGTGCCAAAACCGATTGTGTGTGGCGGATGTAGACGGGCTAAGAAAAAAGATTATGACAGAGGCACATTGTTTAAGATATTCCATTCATCCAGGATCAACCAAAATATATCAAGATTTGAAAGATATGTATTGGTGGAATGACATGAAGAAGAGCATTGCATAATTTGTAGCTAAATGTCCAAATTGTCAAAGAGTTAAAGTTGAGCACAAAAAACCCGGAGGTTATATGCAATGCATTGATCTTCTAAGCTGGAAGTGGGACATGATCAACATGGATTTCATTATTGGTTTGCATCATACATCCCGGAAGCTTGATTCTATATGGGTGATTGTTGATAGGCTTACCAAATCCGCACATTTCCTACCAGTTAGGACCACTTAAACAGTTGAAGAGTATGCGAAGCTGTACATTAAAGACATAGTCCGATTACATAGAGTGCCAATCTCTATTATATCAGATTGGGGAACCCAATTTACAGCAAGCTTTTGGAAGTCTTTTCAGAGGTGTTTGGGAACACAAATAAAGTTGAGTACAGCTTTTCACCCTCAAACAGATGGACAAGCAGAATGTACCATCCAAACACTTGAAGATATACTACGAGCTTGCGTAATAAATTTAAGGGCAACTGGGATGATCATTTACCTCTTATTGAGTTTGCCTACAATAATAACTATCATTCAAGTATCAAAATGGCACCATATGAAGCTTTATATGGAAGGAAGTGTAGATCACCAACAGGATGGTTCGAAGTGGGTGAAACTCTTTTGTTCGGACCGGATCTTGTTTATCAAGACATAGAGAAGGTTAAAGTAATTCAGCAACGACTGAAAACAGCCTAAAGTTGACACAAGTCATATGCGAATAGTAGAAAGAGAGAGCTAGAGTTTTCTATAGGTGATTGGGTATTTTTAAAGGTATCACCAATAAAAGGGGTAGTGAGATTTGACAAGAAAGGAAAGTTGAGTCCACGTTATATAGGCCCGTATAAGATCACTCGAAGGTTTGGACAAGTTGCATATGAATTAGAGCTACCCCAAGAGCTCTCATCAGTACATACGGTATTTCATGTGTTAATGCTTTGAAAGTGCATCGAAGATCCATCACATATCACTTCTACTGAGGATGTGCAAGTTGCGAAAGATCTAACCTATGAGGAAGTGACTATTGCTATACTAGATCGCCAAGTTAAGAAGATGAGAAATAAAGAGATAGCATCGGTGAAAGTACGTTGGAGAAATCGTCAAAAAGAAGAGATTACATGGGAAGCTGAGGAAGCAATAAAATCTAAGTACCCTCATTTGTTCAAAGATGAAGAGGAAATTCGAGAAACGGAGTTAGAACATTAACAAGTAAGTTTTTTTTTATATATGCATAGTATTTATGTGATGATGTGAATGTTAATGATGGACTTGAACTTATTTCGGTTAAATAACTACGCTAACATTTGAGGAGGAATGTCATAAAGGGGGGAAAGATGTAACACCCTGTATTCAAGTACGTGCATTGGCGTATTCAAGTACGTGTATTGGTCTTATTTATATGGAATTAATTTTTTTATTTTATTTATACCGGAATTTGCCCGTCGATGGTTCCATGCGAAGGTTATTGAATAATCTTTCCAACGATATAAATATTTTCAAAAATGAATAGGTTTCGGATATAATCAAGCACATTCGAAACTATAAAACGGTGGCCGGAATATTTGAGAATAGTAAATGTGCAGGAAAATTTCCTGCACACAAACTACTGAGGCCAGCCGAATTTTTGGGTCAACTTCAAACGATCATAACTCATTTAATATAATGAAATGGGAGAGCTTCGACCTATGAAAAGAAATATCTTTGAGTCTTCTTTCCAATGCAATTGGTTTCATCCAAATCCAACGTCTGAGTAAGGAGTTATACTCGTTTTACTTCAGCCTATCAAAACAGATTTTTAGGGTCAACTTCAGACGACCATAACTCCTTGTACAAGACGAACTGGTGGCCTACTTTATATGAAATGAAATCCCTTTGAATTATTCTTCCAACTATGCCAATTTCACCCAAATCCGATATCGGAGCAAAGAGTTATGGTCGATCTAGTTTAGCTTATCAAAACAGTCCACCAAAGGACAGATTTGACATTATTTAAATTTTAAAGGCATTTTGGTCATTTCCTACTATATTATGGATGTGAATATGTGTATATATACATGTATATGAGTTCAAAAACTCATTTTCATCATCAATCATTGAGAAAGAGCAAACCCTAGCCAAATTTGACCTTTAAATTACTTTTGATTCAACCGTAGAAATTCCAAAGTAATCCGATAACTGCGTATATAGTATATATACATGTATATGAGTTCAAAAACTCATTTTCATCATCAATCATTGAGAAAGAGCAAACCCTAGCCAAATTTGACCTTTAAATTACTTTTGATTCAACCGTAGAAATTCCAAAGTAATCCGATAACTGCGTTTGTCATCTCGAGAGATTCAAACGGCACCTATTATTTGTGCAAACAGGATTGCACAATCAAGAAGTGAATTCTAAGGTATGAATATTGTTTGCCTTTGTTCTTTTCCATATGTATATGTGTGATAGAGGATTTTATGTATTGGTTGTTATTGAAAGGTGATGAAAATAGGGTTATGGACTATTTTGCATGGTTTGATTATATTGAATTGTGGAAGGTGGATATGGTAATTGGATTATGGAAGGTGGATATGGTGATATACTATTGAATTGATAATTATTTATGTCTATGGCTCAATTTGGTTTAATGGATTAGTTGGAAGGATAAATGAATCCAAACTTGATATTGGAGGATGTTGTATGAATATGCATGGCATGTGAATGTAATTGGAGTATAAGAGGGTTAAAGTGACACCCTTTATGGTGTAATTAAGGCTTACTACTTAACCACTAGTTTGGTGAATTCAAATAATTGAATTGTGACGTTTGGTCGCTAATACTAGATTGCTATATATGTTCATTGTAGATAAGTAATCCGAAAAGACGGGAAGTCTATTTGGGACTAGTATTGAATATTGACAGTCAGGTATGTAAAGCACATACTCTATACCATATCTTTGGCATGAAAGTGAACAATTGTTCTATTAAGAAAGTTTCTAAAGTTATTCAGTAACATGTGATCTATAATGGTTTTGTATGATGTCCTACGTTACTAATGAACTTGTTTCCACCCTACAAGATGTCAAGACATTCCAATACTTACTTGTCTTCCAAATCTTACATATTTATTGCACTAATGAATGTCAGAAGGTATCCGGTTACTCAAAAAATATTCATGTGTTATTACTGACTCCAAAACATTTCATTGATATACCAATAAGTTCCTACTTTATTGTTATGACATTGATGACTCCAAAACACTTCATTGATGTTCCAATGAGTTCTTACTTCATTGTTATTGCATTGATGGTCTATTTATATGTCTCTTATTGATGTATCATTGTTTCAAACTATCAAAAATGCGGTGACGATCGAAATAACAATCTCAAAGATTAATTAAACTAAGTGATGGAAGTTCTCTCTTATCGGGTGGTATCCCAGGGGCATAAGCCTATCATGGGTCGATCCCTATTTATGTGTTTATGGGTGGTATCCCAGGGTCACAAGCCTATTATGGGTCGATCCCAGTTGATATGTACTGGAGGCAGCCTAATGGTCACAGTACAGTACAGTAATGATTACAAAGATGATAAGAACGAAGGTAAAGTGATTGAATAAATACAATGTACAGGTTGTCACAAGTTCTAGTAAGTGTGGTCCACTCCTATTACGATTTATTCATTTGTTTCTAATTTCTATTGAGATCCTATATCATATGTGATTATCTACAGCTTTACATACTCAGTACATATTTCGTACTGACGTCCCCCATGGGGAGCCTGCATTTCATGCTGCAGGCACAGGTACCTCAGCTCATACACCGCACAAGTAGGAGCCAAGATATCCAGTTGCTTTTGGTGAGCTCCAGTTTGCTTCAGGGATTTTCATGTCATATCCAGTCACTTTTGGTATTGTATAGAAGTTAGTTATATGGCGGGGTGTGTCCCGATCTTAGTTAAACTCTGTGTATTATCTAGAGGCTTTGTAGACCTAATGTACAGTCAAGGTGGTGTTTTGTTAATAGACGTAATGGCTTCAACGACCAAGTATTGTATATACATATATATGTGTGCTCGAGCTTATACAATTGATTATTTTCTTTTATATGCGAAATGATGTTGTCCGAATTTTGGGTTGTCATAGAGGTATGCATGGGAAGTATAAAGTTATGAGCTGGTTCTCCCAGGCCTCCTCGGTTACGGGTGCCAGTCCTCCCCAATAGGATTTGAGGCGTAACAGGGGGTGTCTAGCAAAAGTCCAAGTTCCTATGCCTAAAAGGGTAAAGATAAGGCCTAAGACTGTGGACTGCATATTTATAGGATATGCTAAAAGTAGTAAAGCACGTTGCTTTTTTATTCATAAATCTGAACATCCAGTCATCAATGAAAATATGGTAATTGAATAAGATAATACTGAGTTCTTTTTACACATTTATCTATTTAAAACTAGACAAAAATAGGCTAGTTGAGGGTCTAAATGACCTCGAAATGAACCAAGCGAGAATGTACATAATGATGAGAATTCAATGCGTAGTACAAGTCAAAGAACGTCAACTTTGTTTGGATCAAATTTTATAATATTTCTCTTAGAGAATGAGCCTCAAACATTTAAAGAAGCGATGTCGTCTTCAGATTTATCCTTTTGGAAAGAGGCAGTCAATAGTGGGATTGAATCAATCTTGAGCAACCATACTTGGGAGTTGGTTGAATTTCCTCCAGAAAATAAAAGGCTTGTAGTAAAAGGCTTCAAATAGAAGGAAGGTCTTGATTACTTTGATATATACGCGTCTGTAACAAGGATAATGTCAATTCAGATGTTAATTGCCTTGGAGGCGATATATGGTCTTGAAATCTATCAAATGGATGTGAAAAAAATATTCCTAAATGGAGAATTGGAGGAAGAAATTTACATAGAATAATCCGAGGGTTTTGTGGTACCTGGTAAAGAAAAGAAGGTGTGCAAACTTGTTATGTCACTTTATGAAATAAAACAAACACTCAAACAGTGTCATGCAAAGATTGACCAAACCATGTTGGCAAATGGTTTTAAGATAAACAAATGTGATAAATGTGTCTATATTAAAGACACTTTGACATGTTGATTATTAGTAGAGATATTTCTGACATAAATGCTACAAAACGAATGCTTGAGAGCAAGTTTGATATGAAGAAACTTGGAGTTGCGGATGTGATGTTAGGTATAAGAATCTATACAACTTCACAAGGGTTGGCATTGTCACAGTCTCATTACATTGAAAAGTTACTTGACAAGTTTAAATATTTGGACTTTGATATTGCCAAGACTCCATTAGACATGAGATTTGCACTTCAAAAGGATGAAGGTGAAAGTGACTCATAGTTGGACTACGCAAGAGTGTTGGGATGTATGATTTATATCATGAATTGTATGCGGCTAGACATAACATGTGCTATTAGTAAATTGAGTCGGTACACGAGTAATCCCAATAAAACTCATGGATGACAATAAAAAGAGTTTTGGGATATCTTAAATGCACTCAAGACTATGCTTTGCATTATAATAAATATCCAACTATAATTGAAGGATATAGTGATGCAAATTGGATCACCGGATCGAATAAAGTAAAATCCACAAGTAGATATGTATTTACTTTAGGTGGAGGAACAGTCTCTTGGAAATCATTCAAACAGACATGTATTGCACGCTCTACTATGAAATCTAAAATTATCGTGTTAGATAAAGCTGGTGAAAAAGCTGAATGTCTCCGAAATTTCTTGAAAGATATTCCTTATTGGCCCATGCCATTGGCACCTGTATGTATACACTGTGATAGCCACACAGCGATAGGTAGGGTATGAAGCATGATGTATAATAGTAAATCTCATCATATAAAATAGAGACATAATACCGTTAGAGAACTACTCTCTTGTGAAATTATCACTGTTGACTATGTAAAGTCAAACGGTAATGTGTCGGATCCACTTACAAAAGGTATATCTAGAGAGGGAGTTGAGAGAACATCAAAAGAAATGGGTTTACGACCTAGGACAAGTCAACATGATGGTAACTCTACCTAGCAGACTGGAGATCCCAAGAGCTAAGTTCAAGGAGATCAAACAATATTGTGACTGACGGTTCAACATTATCAATATACTCAACCCATTCTCATGATATAGACAACGTTTAGGAAATAAGAATAAGGCTTATGGTGTGAAGTTTTTTAATGGTTATCTAAATTTGACAGATTTTACCAAATAGTTTAATATATAGGATTGAACATTTAGAAATCACCTATTTGAGGGTGAAGTGGAAGCCACTTCAAGGAGAATGTTAGTAAAGGTCTATTCTCTACGCTCTCATGAAATCAGGACCTGTTCATGGCTGAAACGAATGAAACTGTATGAACCATAAATGGTAAAAGACTAATTGTGTGACATATGTTGTCTAGGTGGACATTAAAGTTCGATGGTTCAAAGATATCAAATCTACCGATTGACTGAGTACATCCGATGCATGTTCCCTACAAAAAGTTTAAAGGAAAACCCACTTATCCAGATGCAATCAGTCTTTGGTTGTTGATCACATACTTGTCCATAAGTTTTTGATAAGATAGCTATTTTCCATTCATGTGGGGGATTGTTGGGTTATAAGAGGTGTGAATGGAAAATAAAAAGGTGGTGTTTTTTTCAAAAAGACACTAAGAGAAAGGATGCAATTTGAATAGGCACCTTTTCGGATTGAATGGTTTTGACCTTTCCAATGAGTTGTGACTTTTCGAAGAGTTGTACCTTTTCGAAGAGTTGCCCTTTTATGAAGGGGTGCGCCTTTCTGAACCATTGCTTCTCTTCATGAAGCAACACATTGATGGCTATAAATACCTAAATTCTTCTTCAAGTAAAGACAATTATTTTGAGTAGAAAAATAATCTTCTTTTTCTTCTTCTGAAAACTCTCGTGTGATCATCAAATCATTGAGTGTGTTCGAAGTTTCTAAAAATTTGAAGTACCGTTATTTTCAGAAAGAGAATCATTTTATCCTTGGAGGAAAGATTTCATAACCTCGGGTACTTGACGGGAATAAATTCCTTAAGGACTGAACTTAGTATTGAAATTTGGTTTGAAACATACCGATTTGTACCCGTAACAACAACAGATTGGACACATGGCACATTCACATAAGCCATAGTCTTTTAGGGCATTATTGCCGAATTGTGGTTGGTCAAAACCTAAAGCTATATGCTTTAAATAGTCGTCCTTCCTCACTCGTAAAGGCGTCTATTCCCTCATTCTCTTACTCAATACAATAGTTCTTACTTGGTCTCTAAGCATGTTCTTTTGTTCTTGATTATTTGCCTAGCTAGTGTTGGGTCCGCTTTGTTGACATCATGTGTAGCTTGGATTCGCTATTGGGTGTCCTCATAAATGCCCTGGCTCTTTGCTCTACTTATTTCCTCTCTTTATTTCATATTTAGTTGTTTTTCTTCATCACCTAGTAATTAAATTGCTAATAAATGTTGAATCGCAACTCATGCTCTTTAAGTTATCTATAAATTTAACTATACCAAATTCATAATTTCAAACTAGAAATAAAAAATACTACATAGCTTTTCACCTTCAGTTTCTTTCATAAATCCACACAATTCTCATATACACGTGTCCACTATTTGTCAATTAGTATTGCAGGAGGCATATTTACGATGTAATTTTCTTAAAATTTGGAGCTTACTAAGCATTCTTTTGTTTCCCTATTATCATTATTTTTTGAGATTTGCATTGTTTGAATTTACTTTTGACGTGAAGTTATCGTTGGTTATCCTACTTCCTTTATGGAGTCTTGGATCAAATCATGGTTGAGTTTTTAGTAGATTAACACAGTAATTAATAGTTCAACTGCATGTAAAGTTTTGAACCCAATAGCCATTATATTAGTCCCTATTTTTTTTTTATGCGCAAAAGAGTTGAGAGGCCAACGTCATTTTAATGTGCAGCTATGGTTTTACATCCATCAATTTAGTTTTCTGATGCTTCTTTTCTTCTTCAATTTCCCAGTGCGTTATTTTTTTATATCAAATTTTCCTGATTCTCCTTTGCATTTTATTCTTCTTCCTGAGCTTGAATTAGATGTGTCAAGGCAATTTACTTTTTAGTCCAAGTAGGAAAAAAAAAGTAGGACAGAAAACGTAGTTAAATATGTATGATTTTGATCGGTCACCTAATAATATTTTTTTTAATCATAAGAAATTATCTAAAAATGATGATTTTTATCAATTATTGATAACTTGGAGAAAATATGCATTAGCAGTTATCCATAAGGTATGATCTATTTCTTTAATTTGTCAGTTATCATTAGAGAATTAAATACGGGTATCCTTCAATTTGAATAAATTTATCATTCACGATAAGTTTGAGTAACTAGTAAAAAAGTCTTACATAAATAGTTGCCAAGTAGCTGCGTAGGAGATGTCATGTGGTACTTTTTTACGACAAATTAGTTAGGTTAGTTAAAGTTAGTTATTATTTTTTGAATGTAAAATTTTAAATAATAAATATTTTTTATTTCAAATATTTTTTTTTTTAAAAGTTACAACATAAGAACAACGTGCAATCATTATTTAAAATACTTAATTTATAAAGACCTTTTTTAATTATTTAGAGGTTATCAAATTTTTATATCAAATGTTAAACTTAAAAATAAATTTTAATTGAATTAACATATTTGAGTTTAATTTATATTTTAATTATTCAGGTACAAACATTTATAAAATTTGATTTGTAAAATAATTAAACAATACATAAAATCACATTTACTATACACAACAATAATTAAATATTTATTTAATATAGTTTTGAGTAAAATAATAATTAAATAAGAATTTATAAATTTTTGAGAAAAATATAGAATTATTTTAATCATAGTAAAAACATTAAATAACAAAAAAAAAATCAGTATCAGATATTACACTATTTAAATAAATATAAATGAAAAAGATAATAAATATATAAAATTATACAAATATATTACTCAAAATCCATCAACTATTATCATATCAATAGGATAATTAATCCTCAATATCCATCGTCTTTTCAAATCCTAAAATTCTCACTCACCCACGTCTTCTTATTTTGATATTTCTAAAAACAAAATCAAAATTATTTTCTCACACTACTAAGTGAAACTGTTTTCTCTAAGAATGGAATTTGACAATTGAAATTCTTATGTATTATAAAGTAGGTGCCTTTGCAAAAAATCATTTGATTTTCTTTAGTTCGAGGGATCCAACACTATAAGTGGACTTCCATGCCCAGTTGATCCAACAACTTCAAGGTGATTTTCTTGAGATTCTCTCACAACTTTTATTTAACTGCAAATATCTGCAACATTTTTTTTCTTGGTGTATCCATTTTCATTGATGAGAGTAATGTGCTGTAAAAAAATATTTACAATTATAAGAAATTTAAAATCAACTTAAGACTTATAGAATGTTCTAAGTTGATATGGTACCTTATCTTCTCTAATTTTCTCCTATTCTAACTACGCTATCTCAATAAAAAATTAATTGCCCTTAAAAAGAGCAACATCAATATTACACTCATATACTTTGCTATTCGCTATTATGCGCATCACTGACCTCCCAATTGGAATTTATTAAAAATATGATAATATTTGTTTTCATATGTTTATAATAAATGATTATAATTATAAAGGTAGGGGTATGGTAAAAAGTATGTACATCTTACCCTTTTTTTTTTTTAGTACATTTGTGAAATTACATTGATCATGTTATTGTAGTATTATGTTTATCTCATAATGGAAAATATGAATTTTATTGTGAAATACGAAAAGTTAAGTAATTTGAAGGACACATCCACAGTTTCCTCCAAATATGATACAAATTAAAGAAGTACAACGAATGAATTAATATTTGATGCCAGACAAAAGACCAGAAAGATTCTAAAGTTGATGCAAAAATTGCAAGAGAATGGACCCAATTTAATCTATAAGAGAAAAAGATCGATAAAAAAACATCTCAAGCAAAACAATAAATAGTCAACTTTTCATTTGCTTAGATCAAAATTTTTGATAAAACTATATCTGTATTATTTGATCCTACCAATTCATCTATACATGAAATAGTTTGCTCACATAGATAGTTCAATATCTTTTTTACTCGATTCAAGGTTATTCCTAAGTATTTATATTAATATGCTTTTAGCTTATGAAAAAAATTAATTTTCTGCATAAATATATACACGTATATTTTTGATCAACTTATTTCGTGTGATTGATAAGTAAAAAGTACACATCATAGTTTCAAGGAAGATTTTCTTATGAACCTGCAACCTAATGCGATTCTTAGCATCTAATTGATGTTTCTCTGGTTATTTCTAAGATCTGATTTCTCTTGTATTTATTTGCAGATTGTTGATTCAAAGTGCAATAAAGTTGTTGCTCAATGAAATTTACAGAAACGTAAGTCTCTTTTATTTTACATTACACTTGTGATAATTGCTAAAACTTTTATGTTCTTTATAGAAAAATACAGGAACAATACTTATGAGGTCCAAAACCACCTACAACCATCTCAACATTTTGCCTCAGTCGACTCAGAAACACACATTTACTTTATATTTTATATTATTTAGATACAATTTCTATTTTAAAATAGAATCACATTTTCTATTTTAAAGAAAATTTCACAAAAATCTGTTAGGGAATTTAAATTTTTATTTTTTAATATTTAATTCCCGTTTTCTTTTTTTTTTTTTCTATATTTAGAACAAACATAAGTCTTAATATCTGCAAAAAATCTTAATATTAAATTACATGTTTCAATTATTCTTAAGTTTTTATTAAGTATAGTAATTAATAATTTTCTTATATAAATAAAAACTTTATAAGAACATAACTGTAATTTGAAAGTCAAATTATATTAACTTTAGATACCCACTTTTTCAACGATCATCTCACAAACATTTTTTTTGTTTTACAAAAATCTATATAAGTACATAAATACATACGTTAATACAAAGCAACAGAAGTTAGTTGTGAATATAAAAACATCTATTTAATATTATTTAAAAAAATATTAAGAAAATAAGTAGATAACTGTGCATTAACGTACATGATGTATGTCACATTTATCATCACGTTTTCCACTAACCTCCCACACAACCATTTTCACAACAAAGATACTAAGCAATTTGTAACTTTATCTAATACAATCTCAATTTTATAAATAAATCTCATTCTCTATTTTCGAGCAAATTTCAAGATAAGAAGCTACACAAATTTTCATATAGATAGATTTTACATTTTAAAAATTTATTTTTAAAATATTAGATTAAAAAGATAATTATATATTAAAAATTAAAGTTTTTTTTTAAATATTAAAACTGAACAATTGAAACAAGGCTGTTGTGTTTTTTACAGGAGACAAAATGAAGTATGTCAATTTCCTTTTCAGTAGGAATTATGTTGATGTGCACACACAGAAAAATATATTTTAAAATAAAAACCTCGTTAGAAAATAAATTTTGATAACAAAAACACTATGAATCAAATAAAAATATGACAAAACATTAATTCAATAGATACATGTATCAGGTAGTATGATTTTTTTTATGATTTATGAAGATTTATGTATTTTTTATCGATCAATAGATATTTAACTGTTAGATGAGTATGTTTAATTGTCTATCGGAAACAACCTTTCTACTTCTCCGGAGGTAGTGGTATGGACTGCGTACATCTTACTCCCCCAGACCCCACTATGTGGGAATACACTGAATTTGTTGTTGTTGTTGTAGATGAGTATGTGTAATGTACTAAACATAACAAAAAATTCACTTTAAAACAAAAGAAAATAGAATAGAATACAAGATATACCTTGCTAAATATTGCTCCCATAAAATATTTATATTGCGGTCGAATTTCAACAACTTTTTAATTAAACATCCTTGGAATAATGTTATCTTGATGGACAATAACCTTTCCCTCAACTACAAAATAACATTTCTACACCAACACATTTAGTGCGTGTGTCATGCCTCTTAATAGATATAATTTTTTATAACATTCACATCTTGTCTATGCGTATGCATCAATTTATTGAAAACAATCTTTTTTCATGAAAATTTCTATTTCTTCTGTCCTCAACCATCTTGATGTCTGCAACGCTCACAGGTACATCACTCATCTTGGAGATAATAAAGATATGAATGAAGTACAAGATAGTCATCTGGAATGCATTCTGATCATTGTTGAAATTATCAAAGTTAAAATGTTCAACCAAATCTAACTTACTCACAACAACTTTTTCAGAGAAATACTTTTCTATCAACACACTTGGAGGAGAACCTAGATATTCAAAATTCACTGTATTATCAGTGCATTTTGAATCTATAATATCAAAATTCAAATAGGAAAAATCTGAACGCATTGTCATTGATCCATACATGAACTTCATCAGATCTCCTGCTCTAATTCGAGCATCAAAATACATTTGATTATCTAACCGATGAACGTATAATTTGATATATTCAGATAAACATCAAAATATTTTTCTCGAAATAACTCAATGACCTCCTTTCTTAAAATCTCGACAAAATCAGTTAAAAAATACTGATTGCATGAGCTGCCGAAACTCAAGGATGAGGTGAAATATGTTTGACAACATGTTTCACGTTTCGTAAACAAACTAATTAACAAAATATATATGTAATTATTAACTGGATATTCATAGCATTAAAAATCGTAACACATAATGTATAACACAGGATAACATATAATATGTAACTTTTCGTTAGTTTATGTATTTGCAAGGTAATGTGTGACCTGATTATGTATATTTCAAGATAACTCATAATTATGTATCTTTTGATCATTTATGTATCAGATGGACAACGATAAGATCTAATACATAAATATTATGTATCTTTTCCTCATGCATAGCATACATACAACTATAATATGATCTGATACATAAATATTATGTATCAGATTGCACAAATCAACCGCTGATATATAATAAATAAGAAATTCAGAAGGACAATAATACTGATGATACATATTGGCATACCTTCGATTGAGGCCATCATGATGTTTCTCTTTAACTTTTATTTTTGGAGATAACATCTCCGTAACCTTATTTTTAAAGATGACGATATCAATTTCTTAGATTTTGCAGTCAATTTCTTTCGTAACTTTTTCATCATAACAGGATTGGGATATTTAGATCTATTTTCACAAAAATATTTATCTTTTGCATCAAAATCGCCCAAAAGAAAATTTGATGGTGGATTATGATCACCTAAGGTAGGCATTGCACTTTCTAGATCTAATTCCTTAATTGAAAATCGCTCATATAATTGGGTTATACCAAAACTAAATGATGGTCCTGATTCCACTAACTGACAAAAATATGTTTAAGAAAATTAAATTTAAAATGTACTGGACTTGAAAATTTTTAAAAACAAACTAATCTCTTTAATGATTTGGAGAATAAGTTTAAATGAGATTGAAAAATAGTAGATGAATTAAAGAAGAAAACGACTTCAATTCAAACTTTTTCTAAAACCCTCATTGCATGCAATTAATTCAACCAATTTTTAGGTAACTATCTCTTAATATCAAATTTGATGAGTTCTGTCATTATTTCAGCCGAAAATGATGGGTTATGCTGTCTTTATGTTATCTATCGAATTTGTAGAGAGAGAAAATAATTTTAGAAAATTTTATAATTATTTTGTAAGGATCAGAATTTGTGTAAATAAAATAAGTTAAATTGTATGTTTATGTTTTTTTTTATATATATATAATGGACTACTTCTAACTATACATAAGTGAGCCGGATATCAAGAATAAACAAAACAGGCCCATTAATAATTAATGAAAAAATTACACAAACTAACAACCTTAAGATATTAATTACAACTAATAGCGATAGTTTCTCAAAATTACAACTAATAACAAAACTAGCAATATTGTACCTCATTTTGGAGAAACGCGTGTCTTTAAATTATTATTTTTACTTTACCCTATACTCATTTATTTTTACGCGTGTATTGTTAATATTTGTATTTTTTGCTCAGTTGTATATGTTTATTAAGAGTAAATGACAATGTTTGTATATTGATGTTTGATAACTAAGATATGAACCAATGATGACAATGTTTGTATTTTGATGTTTGATAACTAAGATATGGAGCAGTGATGTTACTTTAAGATGTAATGTAACTTTTAAGATGTATTTTCTTAAATACATATGTTGCACTGTTGGACATATAATTGTATTTTTGTGTTGTATAAGTATTGCGTGATCAAAATATACATGGCAAGAGTAATGCATGTATATGTTCCAACTGTTGACAGTGTTTTAACTGTTGACTTTGATCCAAATCTTTTTCGCACGAGATATGCTTTAATTCTGTGGCATTATGGTTCGAGGAAAGAAGAGAAGACACAAAGTGATGATGAAGCACCAATGAGGCCTCCTAGGAATATTGGGATAACAAAAGATATTAAAGTGCATGATATTTGAAGATTATTTTGAATTTGTTGTATTTTATAATAGTGAACTTTAGGTAGACTAAGATTTAGTTGAATATTTCTTAGGTTTCATATGTAACTTTAATGTTGAAATTTGATATCTTAATATTTTCTTTGCTGTAATTGTTAGAATTTTGATGTTTAAGTTTCTAAAGCACAATTGTTCGTGCTTAATTAATGTTACTGTTATGCATATTTTGGTATGAATACATGCTTTCCAGTTTTGAATATAATTTTTAGTAATGAATATGTATGTTTCAGTCATTATATGTATTTTTCATTTATGCATTTGTATTTTTCATTTTATGCATATGTATTTCTGAGTAATGCATATGTATTTCTGAGTAATCCATAAGTATTTATGATTAATACATAAGTATTTTATCAAAAATGCGTGTTATATCCTTTTATGTTATGCATAATGCATATGTATATATAATTAACACATGTAGTTATGCATAACACATATGTATATATGAATACTGCATATATTTTTTATAAGTCTGAATATATATTTTCTGCTATGCATATATATATATATATATATATATATATACATTTGTCTGAATATAAATTTTTTTGGCTCTGCATATGTATGTGTTTTTATCTAATTTAACACATATGTATTTTACCATATAAGCATATGTATTTATGAATTATCCATAGATTTTTTTCATATATGTGTATATATCTATGAATAATGCATATTTATGTATGATTAATGCATATGTTTTTTTTAAAAAAATGTATTTAAAGTTTTAGCTACGTAATTATAAGTTATTATATGTATTTTTAATTATTTTATTTATTACATAAATGTATGTTAACTTATTCTTAGTTTTTATAGATTGACATAGATTTTTGTTTGATTCTCATATGTATTTTTTTAGATTAAAGATTTAACTTGTGTGGCATACAATTTATTAAATATAAATAAATGATGTTACATGTCTTGTATACTATATTCTTAATGATAACATTTGCAACAATTTAACTACAAAAAGTTCAATAAAATCAAAAAATTTAATCAAAATTTAGAATCATATAATAATCAGTGAAAAAATGAAGCAATTATTTTTGACTGAATACATCAATAAACTTATCATTTATTATATTTTCTACATAAACGTCTATTGTGAATGAACTACATTAATTTTTATTTTTCTTCCCGAACATATCTCTTCTCAATTTTTTACGATCCTTCTTTGCAAGTCTTCCAGAGGGTCGCTTGTGTTTTGGGGGCAAAATTATCTCCTCCAATATCTCCTATGGAATCACCCAATCATCTTTGTGGGGTATAGGATAAATGGGAAGATCATACGTTCTTGACCCAGTTTTTGATTTATATAGATCAGAGCAATATGGTCCCTTTTGAAAATTCTTGCTATCAAGTACTACATAAGTATGCACACACGGTATCTCGTCCTATTGGAATGCATGACAAGAATTTTCTTTTCTTAAGACAAACAATAAAATGTTTATCCTTGTCTGTACTGTATAGACATACTCTGAGGCTGGTATAACCTGAAATTATTAAAATAAAATTAAAATTATAACAATAATTATTTATTTGACATTTGTAATTGTTCCAGTTTAGCAATTGTATTTTACCAACTCTGCATATGTATATTGCATGTCTCAATATGTATTTTTAAAAATATATGGCCTGCATATTTTTTTTTTTTAAAAAAATAAATGCAATCAAACACTTAAAATAGAGTGCATATGTATTTTTAAATACATATAGCTGGCAATATATGTAAACTGAAATACGTAAAAGTAACTACTAGTGATCACATAAATAGACTGCATATGTATTTTACAAATACATATAGCTGGCAACATATGTAATGTTAAATACATATATATGGACTTACCGGTTTCATCCATGGTATAAGCAGCTACAAAAGTATCAGTATACAGTTTTCTGAGATAACTTGCATCAACGATTATTATAGGTCTACAATGTTCGAACTCTTTGATACAATAA
Source organism: Capsicum baccatum var. pendulum (assembly GCA_030864225.1). Taxonomy (NCBI): domain Eukaryota; kingdom Viridiplantae; phylum Streptophyta; class Magnoliopsida; order Solanales; family Solanaceae; genus Capsicum; species Capsicum baccatum. The sequence goes on along the minus strand of CM061559.1, from coordinate 203,228,447 downwards.
CTTATTAGTAAATACAAAACTTCAAAACGAAATACAACAAGAACAAATTATTTAATTGAAAACGGAAAAAAATACAAAATAAACTGTAACAATTGTATATCAATATTCAACCTATATAACGTGATGGAAAACTCTAATTTGTAAAAATAAATTATCGATCAAACAACTTTGTTCGAGAACTGATCAAACCATTGTTGTTATAATTTTTCCAGCGATTTTCACAAATATAGTTCGAAAATTCACAAACAAAATCATATTTGTTTATTGATACCTGTATTTGCAGCATTGTCTTATCAAACTATTTGCAGCATTGTCTTATCAAACTTTTCTCAAAATATTAGATGATGAACATAAATTTTGGAAGCAGTCTTTTTTTTTTAATTGATATGTGTTGCAGATTATGAAAAACGTTTTTGAATTTTGAATTATGTTGCTGTAAAATAATGGTTGTGGTTAAAATAGAGTCATTAAAGAAAAAGGTATCTGTAAAAGGTTAAGAAATCTGACAAACTAAATATTTCTTAAATTAAGGAACCGTTTTTTTCATATTAAATTGAAACATATTGAAGTTAAATTAGGAACAGAATCTTTAATTGTATATGTATTTAACTAGCAACAGTTTAATCAAATACAAAATACATATTACTATTTTTTGTAATTTTGAAAGGGTTACTATAAAACTTTCAATTAAAGCTCTATAATTGCTATTTCTGAAATTTTCCTATAATTAATCTAAGGTGGATGATATCAAAGCTCAATCAATATATTATTACTAATATTTAGTAACATGATTGATTGAATTATTGATCTTTAGGTTTCATTGGTTAAACATGTAGTTAATTAAAGAAATCAAGAATTTAAAATTAAAAATACGTTATTTGATTGTGAGCTTGACACATGTCACTTCATTAAAATTAATGGCAAATTTGTGCTGAAATATAATGACAAGGGTATAGATCGAAAGTATAACAAGAGAAATACATTTAAATAAAAAATGAAGAATGTTTAACCCTTTTTTGCCTTTTTACTTTAAGCTTTTTAATTTTTCAGTTTCTAAGTTTGGTACGTGTGATAAGATAATAATTTCAGAATAAAATTTGAAATTAAGTTTATCTCATGTTTGGAGTAAGACATTATCTAATTCAAATACTATTTTATTTCATTATTTGTACTAAAATAGTTGGATTAACAATCCATATGGAAGATGAGATAAAATAATCTCATGAGATCTCCCAGTGACCCAACCCATGAGATATCTATACTTATCTCGTCATGTGTACCAAATGACCCTAAGTTCTTCTTTTTATTGTATTAGTGCTATTGAACATTAGATGTTTTTGTAGAGTCTTTCGAGATCGTACTATTGTTAAACTGGAGAGAACTCAGTTACATCATTTATGTTATAAGTAGTGATTACTTCCTTGATTTATTTATTTATTAAAAAAATTATAATTGACATGACTATTTTATCATATTATTCCCATTAATTGAGTTAAGAAAACATAAATGTTCACTTTTTCTTGTGTGTGTTAAAAGTAATTTATGGGAGAGATGTTTAAATTGGGCATAAAGTAACAGTTAGAAGTATTTTAGCTGATGTGATTTTTTTCTTTTTCCTTCCAATTTTTATATTTAATTATTTTATTGGGAGAAAGGATTTTCTAACATTTTAAACTAGTCAATATACTGAAAATGATTTGCATTCAAAATTTGTAGATTTTGGATAATATTTTAGTGAAATTAAGAAAAGGAGTATTTGAAGTTGATAAAAGTTTGTGAAAGATATCACAACACATAATAATCCTTTAACTGCATTAGTTACGCCATTTAAATTGATAACGGGTAAAACATTTTTGCCTTTTAAATTATTATCTGTCTGATTAATTGTTGCCATTAATGCAAGTATTTATGTGAACAAGAAAGCATGAAGATACTATTTAGTGTAATTCCCATATCTTTGTTCTCCTAGAAAAATTGAATTGCTTCTTTCCCTCGTGATTTTGAGGATATATAATCATATAGAGGTTGATAGTGACTTCGAAGGCATACGGAGTATGAAGCCAAAGAAGAGGTATGTATTTGGTTGGTTCGATAAGCTGTGTGTTAAATTAGTTCAATTTTATCTAAAAAATTTGGTTCTTGATCAGTAAATATAAAATTGATTACACACAACTAATTTTATCTAAAAAATTTTGTTCTTGATCAGTAAATATAAAATTGATTACACAACTTGAATGTTTGTTTTTCTTTTGGGGTTCAATTTCTTAGTTAGTTAGGTTGAGAAGTTTCTGCATTTCCAAGTAATTTTGCCACTTGAAAGGAAATCAGGCGCTTTTATCAATAATTCAAGTAAAATAAACAATTCAATAGGAGAATTCCACCTTTTTAAAAAATTATTAGTATTAATAATAAAATATTATCAAGAGATTATTAGTATCGGTCGGTTCGGTTCGGTTTTATATGTTATTGGTTCGGTTTATCGGTTTTCAATTTTTAAATATGTAAAACCAATAACCAACCAATAAGATATTTTCTTATCAGTTTCGATTTCGGTTTATCAGTTTTTAGTCCTTAACGGTTCGGTTTTCGATTTAACCAAAAAGAAAATACTCATAAAATAGAAATAGTAACAACTAACATAAGAAAATGAAAACTCAGTTATTGCCAAAATCCTACGCAATGCATTTTAGTGTACAAGAATCTTCAAACTTGAACTTGAATGTTAGTTCGAAAAAAAAATTAAATCCTAATTGTTGGAAGTTACTAAATGCTTCAAGCTTTCTAATACGATAATACCCGAGCTTTATATTGTTCCTTTATTAACCTGAATAGATTAATACTTTATGAATTACTGAATTGTGAATAAATAGTGCATATATATAGAGAGAGAAGTAATATAGATATTTATGTATATAACATAAATAGGGATAAACAATAACTTAGTGTATCCTTATTGGGTTATCATTTTAACCGATAACCCAATAAGCTAAAATCGAAATCGAATCGTTTATCTAATAAAATATTTTATAAAACTAATAAGAAACTATTAACCCAATAATCCAATACTAATAACCCAGTAGCATTATTATCGATTCGGTTAATTGATCGGTTCGATTTTTACACACCCCTACTTAAAATTAGGTAAAAATAGAAGGAACTCAAAAAAAAAAAAAAAAGAAAGCAAAATCTAAAGACATTTACTACAAGAATTTATTAGGAAAAGAGTGTATTCTTTTTTCATTTACACACTTCCCTTTGCAGCCATCCATAAAAAGGTTACAAAAGGAAAAAAAATCAAAGCACTTAATTTTGAATTTTTCATAGACGGGTCCCACTCCAACCCATGTTATTCAAATGTTGTAGCCGTTGGTAACAATGTTCTCAAAGTCCAATACTCAAATCAAATTATAGCATAATTCAAGTGGAGCTTCTCAACAAGCAAAACATAGAAAGCCAAAAACTCAAATTAAACTTCGATTTGATTTTTTCTCCACAGTAGCTTGGTAAGAAACCATAATTTGCTTGCGTAAATATTTGTAATTTTTTGGTTCATTTAAATTCGAACTAGTTTGGGATTGGGACGTAGTTATTTGTGATTGACTTATATGTGTATGTGTTTTTCAATTGGATTTGTTAGCAGAAGATTTGGGGGGATTACAGATATCATGTCGTTAACGCCGGATTTAAATCGGAAAGTTGGAGTGGGAGTAGCACCATCTCCGTTGCCGTTTTTTACACCGAGACCGGAACGGCGACGGGGACCGGATCCTAGAGGAATTGATTATAGCTCCAATCGGATGGATAAAGATAAAGAGGTCAATGTTCAAGTTCTGGTTAGATGCAGGTAAGCTTCCCTTGATTTTCTGAGTTCGTGTGTGTGTAACAGACGTGTTTTAGTGTGTGGGTGTGCGTGACTCTATGTGTGTGTGTGTGTGTGACAGAGGTGTTTCTGATAGGTATCATAGCGGATTCAGAATTTGAAGTAGTAATCGCATATTAATTTATAATGATAACTGGGTTCACAATCAAATATTTATATAATTTAAATGAAAATTTTAATATAGGGTACGAGTAAAAGCTAGTAAGGTGTGGAGGAGGCTTATTAAGATAGAAGGATAGTACGAAGGAGTGCGTCTGTGCTAGTAGGTAGGAGGACTTTGTTATAGTACTAGTTGTTGTTCTTCAATGTTTTCGGGGAAAAGAATCTGTAATTTGACACAATAACTTCAACATTAGTTCAAGTTTAAAACAATAACACTATGAAGTACAACAACACCCTCAACACAAGATCAAAGTGATCTTTCTAAGAAGTGTGTTTTATTTTTTTTAGAAATTAAAATGAAACAGAAATGTAAAGCCAAGTCTCCCGACTACACGAAGTGTCCTTAAGGAATAATTCCCCTCTGTACCCGAGGTTTTGGAATCTTCCTCTCAGGATAAAATGACTTTCAATCCAACTATAGTGGTACCTCAAATGATTGAATTCGTCGAACTCACTCAACGATTTGATTGATCACAAGGAGTGTTTTGAAGACAAGAGTTTGTATTTCGGAAAATTTTTCATACCTAAACCTGTGGATAAATGCAGGTTTATATAGCCATCAAATGCCCCTTCCGAAAGGTGGCAATGGTTCATCCGAAAAGGTATATCCTTTGGAAAAGTCATGTCTATTCATTCGAAACATTGTGTTTTTTTCTAAACAGACACAACTATCTGAACAGTCACTTCTTTTCCAAAATAATATGTCTTTTCATAAAGGTTGTGTCCCTCCATTTTCCATTCACACCAATTGAACCCAACAATCCCCCGTATGAATGGGGAATGACTATTCTTTGTAAAAATTTACGAACAAATATGCGATCATCAAGCAAAGACTGATTGCATTAGGATAAGTGGGTTTTCCTTTGAACTTTTCATAGTAAACATGCATTGGATGCACTCGGTTAATCGGTAGATTTAATATCTTTGAATCGTCGAGCTTTAATGTACACCTAGACAATACATGTCACACAACCAACCTTTTACCGTTTATGGTTCTCACGGTTTTGTTCTTTTCAGCCATGAACATGTTTCGGTTTCATGAGAGCTTAGAAAATAGGTCTTACTAACATTCTCCTTGAAGCGGCTTCCACTTAGCCCTCACATAGGTGATTTCTAAACGTTCAATCCTATAGATTAAACTATTTGGTCAAATCTGCCAAATTTAGATAATCATTAAAAGACTTTTCACCTTAAATCTTATCCTTGTTTACTAAACATTGTCTACATCATGAGAATGGGTTGGTATTTTGACAATGTTGAATCTGTCAGACACAACTTTATTTGATCTCCTTGAACCTAGCTCTTGGGATCTCCAGTCTGCTAGGTAGAGTTACCGCCATGCTGACTTGTCCTAGGCCTTAAACCCATTCCTTGGATGTTCTCTCAACTCCTTCTCTAGATAGGCTTTTTGTAAGTGGATTCGACACATTATCCTTTGACTTCACATAGTCAATAGTGATAATTCCACTAGAGAGTTCTCTAACGGTATTATGTCTCTGTCTTATGTGACGAAATTTACCGTTGTACATCATGCTCCCTGTCCTACCTATCGCCACTTAGCTATCACAGTGTATACATACTGGTGCCACTGGTTTGGGCCAAGGAATATCTTCCAAAAAATTTTGGAGCCATTCTGCTTCTTCACCGGCTTTATCTAATGCGATAAATTCAGATTCCATTGTAGAGCGAGTAATACAAGTTTGTTTGGATGATTTCTAAGAGACCGCTCCTCCACCGATAGTAAATACATATCCACTTGTGGATTTTACTTCGTTCGATCCGGTGATCCAATTTGCATCACTATATCCTTCAAGTACCGCAGGATATTTATTATAATGCAAAGTGTAGTCTTGAGTGTATTTAAGATACCCAAAACTCTTTTCATTGCCATCCAATGAGTTTTATTAGGATTACTTGTGTACCGACTCAACTTACTAATAACGCATGCTATGTCTAGTCGTGTACAGTTCATTATATACATTAAACATTCCAATACTCTGACGTACTCCAATTGTGAGTCACTTTCACCTTCATTTTTTCGAAGTGCAAAGCTCACATCCAATGGAGTCTTGGCAATACCAAATTTCATATACTTGAATTTGTCAAGTATCTTTTCGATGTAATGAGACTGTGACAATGCCAACCCTTGTGGAGTTTTATGGATTCTTATCCCTAAGATCACATCCGCAACTCCAAGGTCTTTCATATCAAACTTGCTCTCGAGCATTTGTTTCATTGCATTTATGTCTGAAATGTCTCTACTGATGATCAACATATCATCCACATATAAACACACAATGACTTGGTGATTTGGAGTGCCTTTAATATAAACACATTTATCACATTCATTAATTTTGAATTCGTTTGCCAACATGATTTGGTCAAACTTTGCATGCCATTGCTTAGGTGCTTGTTTTAGTTCATAAAGTGACTTAACAAGTTTACACACCTTATTTTCTTTTCCTGGAACCACAAAACCCTCAAGCTGTTCCATGTAAATTTCTTCCTCCAATTCTCCATTTAGGAATGCGGTTTTCACATTCATTTGATGGATTTCAAGACCATATACCACCGTCAAGGCAATTAACATTCGAATCGACGTTATCCTTGATACCAGCGAGTATGTATCAAAGTAATCAAGACCTTTTTGTTTAAAACCTTTTACAACAAGTCTTGCCTTATATTTGTCAATAGTACCATCAGCTTTCGTTTTCCTTTTGAAGATCCATTTAGAACCTAAAGGTTTATTTTCTGGAGGAAGATCAACCAACTCCCACGTATGGTTGCTTAAGATTGAATCAATCTCACTATTGACTGCCTCTTTCCAAAAGGATGAGCCCGAAGACGTCATCGCTTCCTGAAATGTTTGAGGTTCATTTTCTAACAGAAATGGTACAAAATCCGATCCAAACGAAGTTGACGTTCTTTGACGTGTACTCCATCTCGGATTCTTATCGTTATGTACATCCTCACTTGGTTCATCTCGAGGTCGTTTAGACCCTTCACTAGACTGTTCATGTCTAGTTTTATACGGGTAAATGTTTTCAAAGAATTCAGCATTATCTGACTCAATTACTGTATTTTCATTAATATCCGGATGTTCGGATTTATGAACCAAAAATTGACATGCTTTACTACTTTTAGCATATCCTATAAACACGCAGTCCATCATCTTAGGTCCTATCTTAACCCTTTTTGGCATCGGAACTTGAACCTTTGCTAGACACCCCCACACTTTGAAATATTTCAAGTTTGATTTCCTTTCTTTCCATTGTTCATAAGGAATCGATTGTGTCTTACTATGGGGAACTCTATTGAGTATACAGTTGGATGTAAGGATAGCCTCCCTCCACAAATTTTGCGGTAAACCTGAACTTATAAGTAAGGTATTCATCATTTCCTTCAAAGTACGGTTTTTTCTTTTCGCAATTCCATTAGATTGAGGTGAATACGGGGCCGTAGTTTGATGGACAATTCCATTCTCTACACATATTTCAGCGAAGTGAGATTCATATTCTCCGCCCCTATCACTTTAGTTTTGATCTTTTTCTCTAACTGATTTTCAACTTCAGTTTTGTATTGCCTAAACGCATTTATTGCTTCATCCTTACTATTTAGCAAGTAGACATAACAATATCTAGTGCAATCGTTAATGAAAGTTATGAAATACTGTTTCCCACCACGTGATGGTGTTGACTTCATATCACAAATGTCAGTGTGGATTAAGTCTAAGGGATTAGAATTTCTTTCAACGGACTTATACGGATGCTTAACATACTTTGATTCCACACAAGTTTGACACTTTGATTTATTGCACTCAAAGAATGGCAAAACTTCTAAGTTAATCAGTTTTCGTAATGTTTTGTAATTAACATGGCCTAGTCGTTCATGCCACAAATTGGGAGATTCAAGCAAGTAAGAAGAATTTGAACTTTTATTGATTTCAACATTCATTACATTCATTTTGAATAGGCCCTCATTGAGGTAGCCTTTTCCTACATACACTTCTTTTTTACTAAGTATAATTTTTTCGGAAACAAATACACATTTGAATCCGTTCTTGTCTAGAAGTGAAACAAAAAACAAGTTCTTTCGTAACTCAGGAACATACAAGACATTGTTAAGTGTCAACACTTTGCCGGAAGTCATCTTCAAGCACACTTTTCCTGTTCCTTCCACTTTTGCAGTAGCGGAGTTTGCCATGTAGATTTTTTCTTCTACTTGAGCCGGAGCGGACGTGAAAACAACTCCTTGTTAGCACAAACAAGGCGGGTGGCACCAGAATCCATCCACCATTCGCGAGGATTTCCCACCAAGTTGCATTCGGAAAGTATAGCACACAGATCATCCATTTCTTTCTTAGACTCAGCCAGATTTGCTTGGTCCTTCTTCTTTCCTTTCTTCGGGGCACGACAATCCGTAGACTTGTGGCCAATCTTGCCACAGTTGAAGCACTTTCCCTTGAATTTCTTCTTGGGTTGCTTGCTTTCATTTCCAGCTTTCTTTTATTTTTTAGAGTTGTTTTGGTCATCTTCTACAATGTTTGCTCCACTCATTGCAGAATTGCCTCTTGACCTTCTTTCCGCAGCCTTATTATCTTCTTCAATGCGTAGTTGTACAATCATATCTTCGACTGACATCTCCTTACGTTTGTGTTTCAAATAGTTTTTGAAGTCTTTCCACATAGGTGGTAGTTTCTCTATTATTGCCGCTACTTGAAACGCTTCATTCACAATCAAACCTACAATAAAGTTCATGTGAATTCTAAGAACATTTTTAAATTGTTCAACAACGGTATTTGTCAAAATCATACCTTCCATTAGGAGATCATGGATGATCACTTGCAGTTCCTGCACTTGGGAAACAACAGACTTGTTGTCTATCATTTGTACTCCAGGAATTTTGCAATAAAGAACTTTTTAGTTCCGGCATCCTCCGTCTTGTACTTCCGTTCTAGTGCTTCCCATAACTCTTTTGCAGTCTTGGTTCTGCTATACACATTGTAAAGGTCATCTTGGAGACCACTCAAGATATAATTCCTGCAAAGGAAATCTGAGTGATTCCAAGCCTCCACAATTACGAAGCGTTCTTTTTCAGAGGTTCCCTCGGGCACCTCTGGAGCTTCTTCAACCGTGAACCTTTGAAGACACAGAGTTGTGAGGTAGAAGAACATTTTCTGCTGCCATCTCCGCTGGTGCCATAGCTTGTGGAGCATTAGTACGACTCGTCGTAGTAATACTAGTTGCCGCCATAGTTGTTCCAGCATCATGCATTTGACTATCGGTCGTCATTTTCCTGTCACCACAAGACAGTACCTTAAGTATATCGAAATACTTATTAAAAAATTGCAGCACTTCTTGTTTCTAGTTTAACGATGAAGTTTTTACGACTTCCAATCGTCAAACGAGTGATCTTTAACTTGTGATGAAGATTTTATTTCTTCAAATCACTAGTTAAGTTCAAACGGAGTAGAAAGCTAAAAAACTTTAATCTCCAGAAACCAAGCTATACAGATTCGAAAAAAAAAAAACTTTAGTGAAAAGAAAATTTCACCAAACAAGCAAAAAAAATTTTTGTTTTTCTTTTTCTAAAATTTATTCCTTAAGATTGTTGTTCTTCAACGTTTTCAGGTACAAGAATCTGTAATTTGACACAATAACTTCAACACTAGTTCAAGTTTAAAACAAGAACACTATAAAGTACAACAACACCCTCAACACAAGATCAAAGTGATCTTTCTAAGAAGTGTGTTTTATTTTTTCAGAAATTAAGATGAAACAGAAATGTAAATCCAAGTCACCCAACTTCACGTACTGTCCTTAAGGAATAATTCCCCTCACTGTACCCGAGGTTTTGGAATCTTCCTCTCAGGATAAAATGGCTTTCAATCCAACTATAGTGGTACCTCAAATAATTGGATTCGTCGAACTCACTCAACGATTTGATTGATCACAAGAAATATTTGAAGACAAGAGTTTGTATTTCAGAAAATTTTTTATACCTAAACTTATAGATAAATGCAGGTTTATATAGCCATCAAGTGCCCCTTTCGAAAGGTGGCAATGGTTCATCCGAAAAGGTGTATCCTTTGGAAGAGTCATGTCTATTCATTCGAAACATTGTGTCTTTTTCTAAACAGACACAACTATCTGAACAGTCACTCCTTTTCCAAAACAATATGTCTTTTCATAAAAGGTTGTGTCCCTCCATTTTCCATCCGCACCAATTGAACCCAACACTAGTATTATTTCAGAATGTTGTATCGTTTGTTGAATTACTTGGCGAATCTTGTTTATGGTATTAATGGGTGTGGTAATTTCTATTGTAGCTTGTACTTTTACTATTCCTTTTCTATATTGTTTTATCTTGTGCCGGGGGTCTATCAGAAACATCCTCTTTTCTCACATCTGAGGTAATGGTATGGACCGCATACACTTACCCTCTCCAGACCCCACTTGGTGGGTTTATATTGGATATGTTGTTGTTGTACGAGTAAAAGCTACTGGGTTCTGAGAACCTGTACCTGAAAAGCTGGATCTGCACCTGCTGATTCTGTATCAATTTATGTTATGAATTGTTTTTTAAAAAAAAATTATAAGATTTGGGGGCAGGGCAAGGGGAAACGGGGAAGGGAATTACAAGGTGGGGAATCGAACCCTTACCAACAAGGTGAGAGTTAGTTCAGGTAGTCAACCACACACCTCATCATGGACATCAATGGCTTACAATTAAATGTATCGCTGTGCATGGCTGCTCATTTTTGTTATAGGAAATGCTTCATTTTTCATTTGACTAATGTTGATTGTTGTTTTAGGCCATTGAATGATGACGAGCAACGGATAAATGTTCCAAAAGTCATAACATGTAACGAAAGCAAAAGAGAAATTTCTGTTGTACAGAATGTAGCTAACAAGCAAGTGGATAAAGTTTTCACGTTTGACAAGGTACAGTTCCTTTGTTTTTGCAGTAGCTTTTTGGTCATTGGATATTTGGATTGATGGTTGACATGCTATACATGTTAGAGTTACAATTCGCTTAAAATAATTCTTTTTACCAGGTTTTTGGCCTGAAAGCACAGCAAAGATCAATTTATGATCAATCCATTTCGCCCATTGTGAAGGAAGTTCTTGATGGATTTAATTGCACTGTATTTGCATACGGGCAGACTGGTACAGGCAAAACATATACAATGGAGGGAGGGATGAGGAATAAGGTACTAAGTGGTTCACTCACTCTACGCCATAGCATCTTTCATGTCGATGTATTCTGGTCCTTAAATCTTGTTCTTTTGTGTTATGTCATAGGCCGGTGAATTACCAGCTGAAGCAGGTATAATTCCAAGGGCAGTTCGCCAAATTTTTGACACACTTGAAGCGCAACATGCAGACTATAGCATGAAAGTGACCTTTTGGGAACTATACAATGAGGAAATCATTGACTTGCTAACTTCAGAAGAGCCCTCAAAGCTTTCAGAAGAGAGACAAAGGAAGCCCATATCCCTCATGGAGGATGGAAAAGGTTTAGTTGTAGTGAGGGGCCTTGAGGAGGAAGCGGTGTACAGTGCAAATGACATTTATAACCTCCTGGAACGAGGAGCGGCCAGGAGGCGCACCGCAGACACTCTATTAAACAAGAGAAGCAGGTAGAGGACCTCTATTAGCATTCATTGATTTGAAAAGTAAATGTGAGCAACAAATTAAATATGCTCTTCTTCTGCAGTCGCTCTCACTCTGTATTTAGCATAACTATTCATGTAAAAGAAACGACTGTCGGAGATGAGGAGCTCATTAAGTGTGGCAAGCTCAATCTTGTTGATTTAGCAGGATCAGAAAATATTTCTCGATCAGGTGCCCGAGAGGTATGATATTAGCATCCATCACAGATTTTGCTCTTTGATTCCTTGCTGCTGTAATATATCAGTTCATTGATTATCAATAATCAACTAGCAATGCTGTAGGAATGCAACATATCTACTTGAAGTATTTCTATCCATAATCAGACCCACCCAGTCTATATTTAGTTTGGGAGAGGAAATTATATTTCCTTTGTTTTTCCTTCTTTACACTTCCACGACTTACACAACGAGTAGCAGATGTCACATTAGTGCTGGAAAATTTACACGTAGATGTGACACAAAAGCAGTACTGGGAAGCTTTTACCGTTACTCTTATCTCTCAAGCTATCCAAGTAACTTTTAAACTGAATGAAAAATTCGCGCTGGGAAACACTTCAAAATAATTTTATCATTCTTCTGGAGTGGTGGTAACAAGTCATGGACTGCATTAACATATAAAGGGAATCCAACTCACAACATATATATCTGCTTGAACTCAGGGTCGTGCAAGAGAAGCTGGGGAAATCAACAAGAGTTTACTTACTCTTGGTCGTGTCATAACAGCTTTGGTTGAGCACTCCATTCATGTACCTTACAGGTTTTGTGTCTAGAAACATTTCTTTTCGCGTTCTCCCTTTTCTCCCACTTATATCTTCTTATTTTGAATTATACAGGGATAGTAAGCTCACAAGACTCTTGCGAGACTCGCTAGGAGGAAAAACAAAAACTTGTATCATTGCAACAATTTCACCCTCTGCCCACTGTCTCGAAGAAACTTTAAGCACGCTAGATTATGCACACCGTGCTAAAAACATCAAAAACAAACCGGAGGTTATACTATTATTTTTTGCTTATAGTATTTTCCATTTAACGTGTTATATGTAATTTGAGCTGAATAAAGCTCTGCATTTCAGGCTAACCAGAGAATGTCCAAGGCAGTGCTGCTCAAAGATCTATATTTGGAACTAGAAAGGGTGAAACAAGGTTATGCTAGTGCACTTTGTTTTTCGTTTCTGTTTTCTTTGTTTCTCTACTAGGATACTTTTTTCACCAATTGTGCTATTTGCCTTTATCATCAAACCAGATGTCCGAGCTGCAAGAGAAAAGAATGGCGTTTATGTTCCACATGAAAGATTTTCGCAGGATGAAGCGGAAAAGAAGGTATATGTCCACAGATTAGCTAGCAACTTCTAATAATTTTCTAAGATGGGTTCACCTGTAGTTTACCTGACCACAGTATCATTTCCCCTATGTACATCTTAGAAATATTTGAGTTGTTGAAGTTTAAACTAGATTACTCCCAATAAGTAATTTGGCCATTAACCAGAGATTATAGTCTAGTTTTAAATTAGTTTGAATAATCACTCAGTTTGGAATCACATTGTGCATGATAGGACAATTCACTGTGAAGAACTTTCCCGGCCCTTTCTGATTTACTTAAATTTTTACAAGTCATCGGTATTATCTTATAGGCAAAGAATGAGAAGATAGAGCAGTTGGAGATTGATCTAAACATTAGTGAAAAGGTAAATTTTGGAATTGTTTCCTTTTCTTTTACTTTATTATTAAGGTTTTTAAGACCCAAATTCATTTGATATATGCACTTACCGAATGCTAACCCTTCACTCAACAGCAAACTGACAAATTCCGTGAGCTTTATCTTAGCGAGCAAGAAGAAAAGTTGAACCTCAAAGCTGAACTCAAAGACTGTCAGGTAATGCTAAAGAGGAAGTTCATAAATCAAGCATAGAGCTTCTTTTTCTGTAAATAATTCGTATCTTCCTATATTGCTCAGGCGAATCTGGAAAATAGTAAAAAGGCATTACACGAGCTTCAAGAGAATTACAGGGTTGCTATTTCAACACTGAAGGAAAAGGAATTAATTATTTCTAGACAAATACATTCAGGTATTTAAAGGTCTTACCCTCTTACAAGTGAACTTTTCTTCGTATGACCCATCATGTGATTGTTCTGTGACTTGCAAACAGAAAATTGTCTGATCGATTGTGTGAAGGACTTGCGGAAAAATTTGCAGAATGCATCAGAAGATATATCTTCACTTTTTGCAAGAATAGGTACTCCTGGATTTTTGTTCGTTTACTGATATATCTTGCTGGCATTATATATTCTATTGACAAAAAACTATCAACTCTTCAGGAATAAAAAGTTTAGCAGACTTTTGATTCTACATGTTAGCATAAACCACACCCTTTTAACATTTAAGGCCTTGCTAAGAAGTAAAGTGGTCTCTCGATTTTTTCACTCCTCCCTATTATTAGCATCAACATTGGGACTTCCAGACTTGCAACCGTTCTCCTAGTGTTTTGAAGTAAAATGAATGTCATTTTTTAATATAAGCAAGATTTGCACTCTTCTAAAGGTTCTATTTAATACAGATTACAAAGACAAGCTGGAAGCAGATAATCAAAATCTGCTGCGTACATTTGGTTCAAGGCTTGATGATAGTCTAAGTGACCTGCACAAGGTCATTCACGGGTTGATATCCCAGCAAAAGCAGCAATTAAGAGGCATGGAGGAGCATGTCAGCGCATTTCTTGCCAGCAAATGTGATGTAAGACTTTAAACTGAGCTGTCTATGTACCTTTATCCATACTTAGGTTCATTGGTGGAGGAATTCAATACCTTTTTAATACCACCAACCAGGTCACTAAGGTCATGGAATCAAAGATCAACAAAATGCTACAAACATACACTTCTGGCATGGCAAGCTTGAAGGAGCTTGTTGGTGCGTTGCAGTTGGAAGCTTCTTCTGATTTGGAGCAGATCAAGTCTAAAATATCATCTCAAGCTACCACAGTTGAGAAGGTAAGAAGTGTCAGTGTTTCTGATGTACCTGCTGATATTAGGTTACTATAAATTAAGCGAGAAACTTTTCAATGCAGTTCCTTACAACTGCATCTTTGGAGGCGAAAGATTTCGTTTGTGATATTAAGAATTCTCTGGACGAACAAAGACAAGTACTAGATTGGTCTGCTAAACAACAAGAAGAGGTTAGTCAATTTTTTCCCTTGTATATTTTCACAAGAATCATGTGTACAGCCTTTTTATGTATTCTAGTTACTGAAATATAGAACTGACAAATCATGAATGGCACAGGGACTTCACCAAAGTCTTGTTTCAGCACAATTAATTTCTCAGGCGACTGTAGACTTCTTTGATGATCTCCAGCAACGTGCTTCGGAAGTGATGAAACTCCTTGATAAGAGCAACATTAATAAAGTTGACCAACTACAGAAGTTTGAGAAGGCATTCAAGGTTAAGAAGCAGAAGTGACTCAACTATGTTCAACCAATATCTAAGTGCCTGTCAGGAGGCTAAAATCTCTCTTTTTCTCTTTGTGGCAGGAAGAGGCATTTAGAGAAGAAAATTTGGCTCTTGAGAAAATTGCGGCAATACTATCAACTCTGACAACTAAGAAAACAGCTATGGTGAGTCTGTTGCATTTCTTATCATGCATGACACTTCAGAGATTTATTCATCACAAATTATTTAATGTCAGGTGTTAGAAGCGTCAAGAAATTTACAAGAATCTAGTGCAAAAGAAAATAAGCAGCTGTTTCAAGAAATATCAGGTGTCCAGCAGGTATCAGCTAGTGCAAAGCAAAAATTGAATGACTACATTAATGAGGTGAAACAAAATTTCTTGGAAGACACGTTCATCTACACAGAAAACAGAATGACTTTGGAAAATTGCCTGCAAGAGTGGTAAGCTCTCTGTTCTTTTTATGGCATGATTTTTCATTTTGAAGGAAGACAAGGCGGTTTCAGATTTGCACAAAGAATATTTGGAAGAAACAGAAAGATGTTGACATCAACGAACAAAACAACAGAAACACTTGAATTTTGTCAAAAATCAGTTCCACAGATTGAATTATCCATAATGAAGTATTTGAATGTGTAAACAAGTTACAGTGAAGAAAATCCCCTATATATAAAAGAAAAGGATGAGAGGATAGTTAGTTGTGTTTGGTTGGAAAGACTCGGTGCTAGAAGAAGAAATTCTTGGATATTCTACTCATTATTTTTTCTTCTGGTTTAGCACAAACAAGGTGGATAACTTGAATGAACAGTTGGGCGAAACTCAATTAGGATTCCATCAAATTCTTACAAGCAATCTTGCAGAGATAGAACATATTTCACGGTAAGTTTTCCCTTGCAACCTCTTTTAGTTTCTGTTAGTTATTTGAATTCTAATTCTTTTTACATCTCCCCTTGACAGGGAAAGCTCCACCAGAATTGGCTGTGCATATAACAAATTTCTCTCTACTTCCTCATCTGTGGATGGGGAAGTTAAAGCCCATAGTTGCGATTTGCAGACTTCTTTCAATGGTATCAGAATTCTGGATACAGATAGTGACTTTAACCCTCAAATTGAAATTCTTTTACTAAAAAAAGTTACTCTTGTATCTGCAGATTCTTTGACTTTGGACATGGATCACAAGAAAAGAATCGAGTCAATGAGTAGCATCTGCATGAATCAGCTGAGCTCTACGCAACAGAACCATGGTGAATGTGTATCAGAAATCCAATGTACAGCAGAACAATACCTCCAAAAAGATTACCTGGTATATTTATGTTTACTACACGTCTACAACAAACCAAGAATCTAAAATTTGAATTTGTATGATTAATAAGTTCTATTCCCATTCTAGTTTATTGAGCAATAATTTTGTAAACAGGTTGACATGTGCACCGATAAGACACCTATGAAGCGAGTGATACAAATTCCGAGCCTTTCACCCATTGAAGATATGAGAACAGTGATATCTAAGGTTAGTTTAGAGAATGAACCCAAGTGGAGTGGTGCTGAGGGCAAGAATCTGCAACAACTACAACAATGTAACGGAGTCTCCCCAAATAGAACTCCATTTGCAGATGTCAATTGATTTGACATTGTTAGATTAGAAAATTGATAGCTCTGAGTCATTTCTTAATATGTACTCATCTACTGATGAGTGGTGAGTGGAGATTTCCCCTACAACTATAACTGCTCAATAGCTTTTAAGGTCTTACGTTGTAAGTTGTGGTGCTGTTGTCGCATGCTCTAAATTATGGATCAAAATCTCTTCATTTCCCATTAATTTGTCAACAAGAATCAAAAGCTCTTCAATTCTCTCTAAATTATATGGATCTTGTTCAAGAATCTGTAACTTTCCCTTCCATACCATGGATAAGATGGTTCTACTAGATCTGCTTATTGTGAAATTGCAGTCTGTTGTTAATATTGCAAGGACTTTGACTATGCATTCCTACCTCAGAAAACTAGAGCTCTTTGTTACATATTCAGAATATGTTAATTATTACGCTCATCAGGTAACTAAGATGCTAAAGCTTGCTTTTTGTCATGCTGAGCATGTGACTGAAGAGTGATATTTTGACTCTGCGAAAACAGTTGCTTTTGCAGGTTGATCTCTAGTTTTTGCTATTAAATATGATGGTTCTTTAATTTTTGTCCTCCTGCTCATTTTAATGAAAATTTGTGAAGCAGAGTGCCTTTATCAAGTCAGGCCAAATTCGCTCGGCATGAATTGTGAGAATTTTTGGCTTTGCTTGACGTAGGTTCTGTAGATATTAAGTTATGCGGCAATAAGTTAGTGTCGTGTTCAAAGACTGAAGTGTTTGGCCTTTTGAGGCACATTATGTTCTTTATCATTGCTGTTTTGCAACTATATTATGCCCTCCAGACATGGACATTACATAATTTCTGAAATATAATGATACGAAGGTATTAACTTATGCTGCAGAAAAGCTTGTTATTTGACCATTTATTTGTTGCTTAAAGTATTTAAGGGCAAATTAAGCACCACCCAAAAATACCCCTCCCCTAAAGCTCCACAGGATCACCTAAAATCAGTCCTTTACTTGGAGGAGTTTGTTGCTTAAAAAGAGAAACTAACATGCAGTCTGCTAAAAAGAGAAGACCAACAAACTATACAAGACGAGAGACGTTCTGTGTTGAGCAACAACACGAAAACTTGAAAACAAAAATATGGAGAACGTATATTAACCTTCCATCATTTTAGAAGTTCTATTCAGATGGTCAAATATTTACTTCAATTTCAACTTTCAAACCCTATCTTCCATCTCAATCACCTTACTCCCCCTGTTCCTTTTTTCTATTTTTATTTTTGCAGAACAATGTTGTTATCACTGTCGACGAACACTCGCATAAGCAAATAGTAAAGAGAAGGCTGGATAAAAAGCAGTAAAAAGCTACTCCAGTACTCTTGTCAGCCAGAAATAGAAAACAAGAAGTTAAGAACTATAATATAGCTTCCACAAAGTATATCATGGCAATTAACATTGCCAATGTCATGGCAAAGATTAATTTGTCCTCCCACCCAAAAGTCACTTTGGAGGATATGTATTCCCAATCATCCTATCCTTATATAGTCACCGATTTCCTAAGAACCACAGCAAGCTGATTTTTGGGCAGCCTGAGCACCTCCTGCTGCCTGGTCGGGTTGATTAATCCTGATGGCCTGAGGCTGTAAAGTACAGGAAAGCATGAATCAGTACACTCAACAAGTGTAACGCAAGAAAGAGGAGGTCATTGTGCATAGGTGCTGTTAGGGGAATCAGAGGTCATTTTGCCCTTGTAGGTCACAACAGATTATCCACAATCACCAATGAGTTACAATAAATAGAAAGGGGAAGGGATTGACTCTACAAATTAGAAACTAATACCTCAGCCCTTGCGTCAGTTTCAGCAAGTCTCTGTTTTATATCCCCAGCTATTGAAAAGAAAACCTCCTCAACATTCATATTTGTTTTGGCACTCTGCATGAAAATATAACTAGAACAAGTAAGAATGTTATTGGAAAATAACTCCATCAAAATCAGTTCCACTTACTGTCTCAAAGAATTTAATGCCGTATTCATCAGCTAGTGCTTGACCTTTGGATGTAGGAACAGCCTAGAGAAAGCTTATATCAAGTGAGACAACAATAGCAAAGCAAGGCTATATACAGATATGAGCAAATAAATGGTGGATGGATACAGAGAGATAGAGAGAACACCCGTTTGCTTTCATCCATATCAGCCTTGTTTCCCACAAGTATTTTGTTGACATTGTCAGAAGCATGTTGTTCAATGTTACGGATCCAATTCCTGATGTCTAAACAATAGCAAGTGTTACTCTTGAGTTGAACCAACGCAAATATTAATCTAAGTGAAGTTCACATAATATGGAGAAGAGGTGGAAGAGAGGCATACTACAAATCGTACAAGGCAAAGAAATATATTACAGAGAATGGTAAGCTTGGTTAGAGGTTGGAGGATATTTCTAAGGTCAAATATGTCTAAGTATATGACTAGACCCTAACCATTAACCCCACCCTGGGTTTACAGGACAAACATTTATCTAAAAAGCAAAAGGACCACTTTAAATCCAGATTAAAAACTCCTACTCCAAGCATTTCTTTAAGCTAGTGGAAACTTACTGTCAAAAGATGACTCATCAGTCACGTCATATACCAGCAAGATACCCATGGCTCCACGGTAGTAAGCTGCACGAGAGCAAAGTACTAAAGATATAAGCATGTTGAAATTTCTTAAAAGAAGCAAATTGACAGGTGACCAGAAGGAAAGGCAATTATAAAGGAAGAAATGGCATAACATTCCGCATAAGAACATAAGTAGCTCCATAACCTTCCAGAGTTCGGGGCTAGAAGCAAAGGACCAACGATATAAGCATGTTGAAATTTCTTAGAAGAAGCAAAT
Source organism: Capsicum baccatum var. pendulum (assembly GCA_030864225.1). Classification (NCBI taxonomy): domain Eukaryota; kingdom Viridiplantae; phylum Streptophyta; class Magnoliopsida; order Solanales; family Solanaceae; genus Capsicum; species Capsicum baccatum. The sequence goes on along the minus strand of CM061559.1, from coordinate 203,208,828 downwards.
TGACCGGTGACCAGAAGGAAATGCAATTATCAAGGAAAAGACGGCATAGCATTCCGCATAAGAGCATAAGTAGCTCCATAACCTTCCCAGAGTCCGGGGAAGATTCCCTATCTCAGCGTTGATTTTAAATAAATAAATACATCATAATTCAACAGGTTAATATTTGTTGCAGTATGCCAGTCTCCAAATTTCATCTATTTCCCTATACTCAATGAAGGAAATTGTCAAAAGTCCAAAATACCATAAACAAGCTATTCCATGGAGTTGAAGCAACTACAACAGTCAAAGTTGTGTTGCAATCCAAAGACACTCCCATTTATCGTACCCATTTTCAAGACTATTGAGTTTCCAAAATCTAGGTTGGTGATATTGTCGTGGTGATGTGATAGGATTAACTGATATAATATTTATTCCAGTGTAACTCTACACGCAACCGTTATATCAAAGGAACTGCTGAGTGCCTGCAATCACTTATAATGGGCAAATTTCACATAGCTCCAGTTTATAGCTTTGAAGATCGTACTAGCCAGCAAGTGCAGTCCACCCTAGTTCTAGATACCGATTACAACGAGTTCCTCCACATCTTCCGTTGTCCATGCAGTGACCCTTGCCAATGGGACTAAAAACTGTGGCTAAAGGAATTGATGCATCTCCACCAGCTTTAATGTTTGGGCAATTGACATATACCTTCATCAAGGCATTCTGACATCCTAGGACATTGCCTAAAGCATCTCATTCAATGCAGCAAATTGAGGAGGTTTAGAATATTGTATGCAATATTTAGTTTGGACAAACCATGACGATGACAAGGACTAGGAGAACTCTAAAATCAAGAGATCTGTATTTCTAATTATAAAACTATTTAATTAGTGGAAGACAACTTCTTGATTAGCTGCAATGTATATAAAGCAGCTACTTAATTAGCAATACTATCCAATAGCTGAATTTCTGTACAGTATAAATACACAAGGTAGACATGCATGCACTATCAAACTTTTGGTATTCTCTATAGCTTAGTTTCTACACGATGGATGAACCGAAGTCTCAGAAAAGTAAAACATTCTTATATGGAATTTCTGTATATTTATTAGAACATAACTCCTGAATAAAAATTAGGCATGGTGTCTTCTTGATGCAAACTGCAGTCGACTTCAAGAAAGAGATAGTTCTCTTTTACAAGCTCAGCATTATTTCAGTTATTAAAAGGTGTATGTTTCTCTCACTTAACAGCAGAAACCTACATAGCAGAAGAGACAGCTGAATATTCATGTAAGGTTAGATGCTCGGGTTAAAAGGCAGCATACAGATAATCTATGTTGCTCGGACTCCTGAAAATCCTTGTCGCACCTGTGTTGACACGATAAGAGGATGGGTGTGGGACCCACAACGGATTTGGTAACTTATCTTGAGTGCTTTGACTACATCTTTGACCAAGAAGTATAAATTGATTGAGTATTTGGTATGATCTTTGGGATTATTTCAATATAGATATAGTTATATTAAAAAGAGAGCAGCCCAGTGCACTAAAACTCCCGCTATGCATAAGGTCCGGGAAAGGGCCCCACCAAAAGGGTGTATTGTACGCAGCCTTACCTTGCATTTCTGCCAGAGGCTATCTCCAAGGTTCGAACCCATGACCTTTTGGTTACATGGCAGCAACTTTAGCAGTTACTCCAACTTTACTCGTGACCTTCTTGTGTAATAGAATGTTTTTCTATTACATAACATATCATATGAATAAATTGCTTATTTATAAGGAACTACATTATATTAGTTTTAGCTCAATTAGCTTTAATTAATTGACATATATACTCTGTATGTCATAATGTACATTTATTGACCGTATCTCAGTACCCGTATTTACAATCGGCAATTCAATCCATACCCCCCTTGAATCCTAAATTTATGTGAAGAAAAAGACTACTGACTTGTTCTATATTTCAGGTAAATGATTAACAGCAAACAGATACATGCATACCTGTTGTAATTGTTCGGAACCGCTCCTGGCCAGCAGTATCCCAGATTTGCAGTTTGATCCGTTTGCCGTCAAGTTCTATGGTCCTTATCTTGAAATCAATGCTGTGAAAAAGATAATTTGCATTGGAATCAATTGGCAGAAAAATAAAAAAGTAGAGAACCTTCAAGGATCGATACTCGTATAGTCTTGACATAGACCCTTAATATTCTCAATCTTGCTGGAGACCATGTCACTGAGCTATTTCATGATTTACATGTAATTTTATGAGTTCGCTCATGCTATCCAAAAAGTAATCCTATATTATTGTGAATTTTCACTTCTATTACATTCCCATATTTTTCTTTATGTTTGAAACACAAGCAGTTTATGAAAAATACTAAAAAAATGAAAATAACAAACAGTAGAAAGTCAAGAAATGAGAGGACGACTACCCAATAGTGGTAATAAAACTGGTGGTGAAGGAGCCATCTGAGAAACGTAAAAGAAGGCAACTCTTACCCACACCTGAGAATTCAAACATAAGTTGTACATGATTAAATTCAGAAAGACCAAGTAATAAACACAGTGCGTTTATCATATCAGCAAACCAATTGATCACCAATTTGAGTATAGTTATTAAGCTATTCATGGTTTACCTCAGGAGTCAAACCTTCACATGAAACTTTATAGGAATTCCTACACAAAAAGAGTTGAATAGAAGACCATGTGCTAACAGATGTCGAAGATTTGAGCTTGGTGAGAAATATTGAGCTATTCATTTGTTTGTTGAGCGATATACTATCATGTTAACAGTAGCATTCTAGAGTTCACCAGCAGTGAGGTTCCTTGATTTGTTCCAATGAGAACTATTGTGCTTGAGGAGGTTTTTTTTCATATATTTTTGTCGACTAAGTCATCTAATTAGTGAAATGAGAAAAGAACTATAGGGGGCTGAGGATTACAGAAGAAGCTCTTCTTGACATGCTAACGACTTTCCAAAACCTTCATCTAAAACTTAGAAGTTTGAAAACTCTCTAGTACTACTCAAGGGAAAAAGGGATAGCACTATGATTATCTTCATATGTACAATCTATTTTATCTGTGGTTATCTATCGATTTGTGGTAGTCTTTATCTTTTTGTTTGCGATAGAGTACTAATTATTTTAAGATTTCTGACTTGAGGAGAAGGTTGTTAATTTATGAAGGGGAGCATTAATGGATGAAGGATCAAGAAGCAACATATATCAGGTTGTAAGCACACACCTTATGTGCGTTTGTATACAAACACCAGATGCCTGGCATAATATGGTGCTTATAATGTGTACGCCCTAGATAGTTAATTTGACATCATGTAGTGCAGTATTGGAGTATTTTTTGCTCAATAGCTCCTACAAATTCAAGGATTATTACTTTATATAATTATTTAATACTAGGGGTAGTGTGAAAAAAAAAGTAATAAAACTATCTACGTAACTAGATTTGCTAAAACTAACAAGCAAAATGAAACATTTGTTTTTTAGTATAGGGACCAAATAAAATGAAATGGAGGGAATATGATGTACTCCCTCTGTTTCATATTACTTGACTCCCATACTAAAACCAGTAATTGGAGGGCTATGTTGCTCGGACTCTTCAAAAATGTCAATGGGTGTGCGTCGGATTGTCCAAAAGTAGGTATTGGTACGGCATCAAAAGTGAAGTGTTCGCACAACTCCAAGTCTAGCTCTTCCCCTGCTTGTTCCAAGAGAATTTATTTGCCCAAATTATAAAACCAAGGGAATTTTATTTTCATTTCTGCCCTTCAGTAGTACTAAATAAGGGCATAAAGTAGTAGTAGTAAAATTTAGAGTTTCAAACATCATTAATAAAATTGGTTCAGTAAAATACATCTTCAATTAAAATTAACAAGCAAGTTGGCATAAATGGTCATAGAAAGTGTAGTAAATAATTGAACAAAACAACACGTCTAACAACTACTCACTATATCTCAAATGCAAGACTTATTTGACCACCAATAAAATTGAATAAATGGAAGAAAAAAAAAGAAGAAGAAAATAATTACCGCTGTCACCAATCAAGAGTAGTTTGATGAGTTGATCGTAATCGGCACGAGCTCTAGCAGGTGGAGCAGTCATTTCCCTTTTGATTTCTCACGAATCCCAGGAAAATATTATGATGAATTGCAAACCCTAGAGAGTGGGACACGAAATAATAAAGTTTTAAACATTTGAATAAAACACAAATTTATAGAATTTAGGGTTTTGTAGAGAAAGATAATTATAAACACAAAATACGTACCGGAATCGGAGAAACGTGAAGAGAGAGAGGTTGAATATACGTGGGAGATCTATTTAACACTTTATTTATTTAAAGGGGAAATAAAAATAAAATTTTACCGCAGTACCACCGGGCCGCTCATTGAGTTTCGTTTTTCCTTATTTTTTCCTTTGACTTTGACTTCATGCTTTTACTTGGTCAATTTATGTAAATGGTATAGAGGGTGTTTGGATTAAATTATAATTTGATCAAAATGACTTAAAAGTTATTTTTGGATTTAGGAGTATGTGACAATTTAAAAAATTGCTTAAAAAAAAGTTAATTTTATCTTTTTAAAAGTCTAAAGATAGAAGTTGATCATTCCCTACTTATTTTTTTTAGCTTATAATCCATTAAAAGTTGACCAAGTAAATGACTTTTGTATCCCTTATAATTTTCACTTATTCTAAAATTATCCTCGTAGCCCCTATAATTTTCACTTATAACATTCATGATCTATAGCAATTTTTATAACGATTAACTTTTTTTAATTCAATTTTTTATATTATATTAAATAATATTTTTGTAACAATATATATTTTACTAAAATAATTAATAATATTCAAATAAAGGATATTATTATAAAAAATTTAAGTATACGTAGTAGCTTGCTGACAATGTATACTATTTATGTGATGTATTTTTTTTTTGTTTTTTCCTTTCAAGAAAACCTATTTTTTATCTAAAAAAATATTGATAAACCTATTTTTATCTAAATATTTTTTACCTTTTATATTTTTACTTCAAAATTCTAATTTCATCCTTGCTAAGAAAGAGTATGAATTAAAATTAATAATGTTTCAAAATAACTATCGAGCATTAAATAATTCAATTTCTTCTAAAGATTTTTTTAGCGCATAAATTTAACAGTCATTCATGAAAATATTATATATATATATATATATATAAATATAATTGAAGGGGTACGAGCTCTCATAATGAGAGGGGTAATGAGACTCTCGTAAAGGTTGAGTGTGTAGTTGGGATTTCGACTAAAGGTTGGGGGGGGGGGTAATAGACCATTTTCTCTTAATTTTAATTTGAATCATTTTAGAAATAAAAATTAATAATAATTAACTCTACATATTGTTAACAACTTTAAGGATATTTCAGACATTTTGATTAAAAAAAAGTGCTTAACAACACTTGTTTACCTAGCAAATCAACAACTTTTTTTAGTTTCAGTACTTTTATCCAGATAGTAACTGCTTATTTTTAAAATAAGTTTAGCACTTTCAAAAGCACTTTTAAAGAACTTTTTAAAAGTCATTTTTTTCCAGCCTATCCAAACGGGGCCATAGTCTTATTTATACTAATTATTATTGTTAGAGTACATCTCCAAGAGTCTTTTGATTGGAAAATAGTTATCTCCAATCATATATATGAGATAATTTATCACATTACTATGTTATAAGTGGTGGAATAAATAATGAGGAACAAAATGGTGTTGAATGAAAAACAATTTCAACAAATGGGTATTTCATGACCAAAATGGTGAAAAGTATGGCAAATGGGTGTGTGAATTCTGTTTGAAGAATATAAAAACTTTACCAATTCATTGAACTCTCTGTACTTTTGTGTTTCTGGATATTAAAGCTTTTGGCTTTCTACTTTGTTTGAACTTAATAGTTATTTTAAAGATATAAGAACTTCATCACAAGTTAAAGTTCATTCAATTGGCGATTAGAAGAACATAAAAACTTCATCGTTAAACTAGAAACAAGTTGGTGTTTAAAGTTTTTAAAACTTTAGAGTTATTATTCTAACATACTAAATTGGTTGTCTTTTTGTGACAACAAAATGTTTGCTAAAAGTTATGCAAATGATGAAATGGCAAGTGTAGCAGCAACAACTATTGCTACGACAAGCTGTACTAGTGTTATGCCCGCAATGGCACCTACGGAGAAAATTCAAAAACATTTTGGGTGTGGACTTTAATGTTGGCAGCAAAAGATGTTCTTCTACTTGACGACTCTAAGTCTTCAAAGGTTCATCTCTAAAAATATTTCAGAATTACCCGAAGAGACACCGGACAAAGAACGTTTTATGATAATGGAGGCATGAAAACACTCAGACTTCTTATGTAAGATTATATACAAAGTAGCCTTTAAGAAGATCTGTACAATATGTACAATGGTATGAAAACCTCAAAAGAATTGTGGGATGCTTTGGAACAAAAATATAAAACCGAGGATGCAAGAATGAAAAAGTTCTTTGTTACAAAATTTCTTGAATTTAAGATATTGACAGTAAGACTATCATATCTCAAGCGCAAGAACTGCAAGTAATCATCCATGATCTCCTAGAAGAAGGTTTGATTATGAAGAAAGCCTTCCAAGTAGTGGCTATAATAGAGAAGTTGCCACTTTCGTAGAAAAAATTCAAAAAATACTTGAAGCATAAAAGAAAAGAGACGTCAGTTGAAGACCTCATTGTGAAGTTACGTATTGAAGAAGATTACAAAGAAATCGAGAAGATGTCAAAAGGGAATTGCGCAATTAGTGGAGCAAACATTGTGGAGGATGACCCTAACAACTTAAAGAAATGCAAGAAACCATCTGGACAACAAAACAATCCTCCAAAGAAGAAATTCAAAGGACTACTTTAATTGTGGCAAGGCTGGCCATAAGTCCGTGGATTGTTGGCCCTTAAGAAAAACAAGAAGAAGGATCAAACAAACATGGTTGAATCCAAAACTGAAGTGGATGATCTATGTGCCATGCCTTTAAATGCAACTTGATGGGTAATCCTAGAGATTTGTGGATTGATTATGGTGCCACCCGCCATGTATGAGCCAATAAGGAGTTGTTTGCTTTGTATGCTCCAGCTCAAGATGATAAGAAGATTTATATGGTTAACTTCGCAACAGCAAAGGTATAAGGAATGGGAAAAATTTGCTTGAAGATGACATCAGGCAAGGTGTTAACCCTCAACATCGTCTTTTATGTATCAGAGTTGAGAAAGAACTTGGTTTCTATATCACTTCTAACCAAAAATGAGTTCAAATGTGTATTTATTTCTGATAAGGTTGTAATTTGCAAAGGAGAAGTGTATGTAGAAAAATGTTACCTTACCGATGGCCTGTTTAAGATCAATGAAATTACTGTTGAGATCAATAAAAGTTCTAATTCTTCTTACTTGATTGAGTCAAATGAATTGTGGCATGAATGTTTAGGATATGTCAAGTACAAAACTTTGCGAAAACTGATTAACTTAGAAGTTTTGCCTAATTTGGGAGTAATAAATCAAAGTGTCAAACATGTGTGGAACTGAAATATGCTAAGCATCCGTATAAGTCTGTTAAAAGAAATTTGAATCCCTTAGACTTAATCCACACAGACATTTGTGATATGTAGTCAACACCATCTCGTGGTGGCAAAAAGTATTTTATAACTTTAGTTGACGATTGTACTAGATACTATTGTGTTTATTTACTAAATGGTAAGGATGAAGCAATAGATGGGTTTAGGTAATATAAAAAAAGTAGAAGATTAGTTGGATAAAAAGATCAAAATGATAAGATGTGATAGGGGATTACCGAAAGGAAAAATCAAATATTAAAGAAAATGATGAATTCCTTACTCATAAGTTTGGGTTTACCGCAAAACTTGTGGGAGAAGCTATCCTTACAACTAACTAAATACTCAATAGAGTGTCCCATAGTAAAACACTTTCAATTCCATATGAAAAATGAAAAGAAAGGAAATCCAACTTGAAATATTTTAAAGTGTGGGGGTATCTAGCGTAATTTAAAGTTCCTGCGCCTAAAAAGGTAAATATTAGACCTAAGACTTTAGACTGTGTGTTCATTGAATATGCTAAAACAAGTAAAGTATGTCAGTTTTTGGTTCATAAATATAAACATCTGGATATCAATAAAAATACGATAATTAAATAAGATAATGTTGAGTTCTTTGAACACATTTATCCATATAAAACTGGACATGAGTAGTCTAGTGGAGGGTCTAATGAACTCAAGATGAACTAAGAGAGATTGAACTTAATGATAAAAATCCAACGCATAGTACACGTCAAAGAATGTCAACTTTCTTTGGATCAGATTTTGTATTATTTCTTCTTAAGAATGAGCCTCAAATGTTTAAAGAAATAATGTCATATTTGGCGCATCCTTTTGGAAAGAAGTAGTCAATAGTGAGAATGATTCAATCTTGAGCAACTACACTTGAGAGTTGGTTGATCTTTCTCCAAAAAATAAATCTTTAGGCTTTACATGGCTCTTCAAAAGGAAAATGAAAGGTCATGGTACTATTGACAAATATAAGGTAAAACTTATAGTGAAAGGTTTTAAACAAAAAGAAAGCCTTGATTATTCTGATACGTACTCGCCTGTAAAAAGGATAACGTCCATTCGTATGTTAGTTACCTTAGCGGCGTTATATGGGCTTGAAATTCATCAAATGAATATGAAAACAACATTCCTAAATGGAGAATTAGAGGACGAAATTTACGTGGAATAACCTGAGGGTTTTGTGGTTCCTGGTTAAAAAAAAGTGTGCAAACTTGTTAAGTCACTTTATGGACTAAAACAAGCACCCAAATAGTGTCATGCAAAGTTTGACCAAAACCACATTGGAAAATGACTTCAAGATAAATGAATGTGATAAATGTGTTTACATAAAAAACACTCCAAATCACAAGGTCAGTGTTTATTTATATGTGGATGATATGTTGATCGTCAGTAGAGACATTTCTGACATAAATACTATGAAATAAATGCTTAAGAGCAAGTTTGATATAAAAGACCCTGGAGTCCCAAATATGATCTTAGGGATAAGAATCCATATAACTCCACAAAGGTTGACATTGTCACAACATTATTATATTGAAAAAGGTACTTGAAAAATTCAAGTATTTGGATTTTTGTATTGCCAGGACTCCATTAGACGTGAGCTTTGCACTTCAAAAGAATGAAAATGAAAGTGACACACAGTTGGACTATGCAAGAGTGTTGAGAATTTTGATGTATATCTTGAATTGTACGCGATCAGATATAGCATGTGCTATTAGTAAATTGAGTCGGTACACGAGTAATCCCAATGAAACTCATTGGATGGAAATGAAAACAGCTTTAGGGTATCTAAAACATACTCAAGACTATGTTGTACATTATAACAAATATTCAGCAGTAATTGAAGGATATAGTGATGCAAATTGGATCACCGGATTGAATGAAAGATAAATCCACAAGTGGATATGTATTTTCTTTAGGTTGAGGAGCAGTCTCTTGGAAATCATCCAAACAAACATGTATTACCTGCTCTATAATGAAATCTAAATTTATCACATTAGATAAAACCGGTGAAGAAGCTGAATGGCTCCAAAATTTCTTGTAAAATATTCCTTATTGGCCCAAACCTTTAGCCCCAATATGTATACACTATGATAGTCAAACAACAATAGGTAGGGCAGGGAGCATAATGTACAATCGTAAATCTCGCCATATAAGATAGAGATAGAATACAGTTAGAGAACTACTCTCTAGTGGAATTATCACTGTTGACTATGTGAAGTCCAAGGATAATGTGTAGGATCCACTTACAATAGGCCTATCTAGAGAGAGAGAGTTGAGTGATTATCGAAGGGAATGGGTTTAAGGCCTAGGCTAAGTCAGCATGGCGATAAATCTACCTAGTAGACTGAAGATTCCAAGAGCTATATTCAAAAAGATCAAACAAAGTTGTGACAAAGGGTTCAACATTGTTAATATACTCAACCCATTCTCAGATGAAAACAATGTTCACAGAACAAGGATAAGGCTTATGATTTGAGGGTTTTTAAAACATTGTTAATTTTTAGTTAAAATAGCCATTCCTTATTCATGTGGGGGATTGAGGATTTTTAAAAGGTGTGAATGAAAAATGAGTACATATTTTTTTTGGAAAGACACCAAGAGAAAGGATGCAAGTTGAATAAGCACCTTTTTGGATCAAATGGTTATGACCTTTCCAATGGGTTGTGACTTTTTCGTAGAGTTGCACTTTTATGAAGGGGAACACCTTTCTGAGCCATTGCTTCTCTTCAAGAAGCAACACCTTGATGGCTATAAATACCTAAATTTTTTCTCAAGTAAACATATAATTTTGAGTTGAAAAACAATCTTCTTCTTTTAAAAAAACTTTTGTGTGATCATCAAATCATTGAGTGAGTTTGAAGTTTTAGAAAATTTGAGGTACCATTATTTTCTAAAAGAGAATCATTTTATACTAGGAGAAAAGATTCCATAACCTCGGGTACTTGAGGGGAATAAATTCCTTAAAGACACACCGTGAAGTCGGTGGACTTGATTCTATATTTTTTGCTTTATCTTTATTCTTAGACTTGATAAACACTTCATTTTGATAGTTTATTTGATTATTCATTTTAACTTGTGTTTGAAGTTTTTGAAACTTCATTGTAGTTCTTGAAATAGTTTTTGAAGCTAGTGTTGTAGTTCATATTAAATTATACAGATTTTATATCCAAAATAATAATTTATAGCACAAAGTGTTGTTTATAGTATCAAACAACTCATAATTTTATGGCCTATAAGAAGTTACTTAAGGAAGCTGAAAGTAAAGCATAATTATAGAGATAACTATAAGGTAGTGTTGTACCAAAATTTTTTGCCTACATGCAAGACTTTGATAACCTTGTATAAATTGATGAGCCAGATTATTGATCAAATAACGAGAATCATGTATACCATTGCACATATGTCATGATCAAAATCAGGGCCTAGCTGTGACGGGTATGTCAAGTCCACCGTAGACCGGAGACCACCCCCTATGACTAGCCAAATAGAACATAATACCCTAGAAGCAGAAGAATTCAAAACATATAACATGATAGAAAAGATAAGATCAAAGGAAATTTAAGATATATCAAAAACCATACCCTTCTAATAAGCAAAACCAATCTAGTCGGGACATGCCCCCGATGACAGCAAAAAAAAAAGTCCAAAATAAAGTCTATGACATAAGGAAACCAAAACATGAAATGAGGGTCCTTCGAAGTATGGAAGCTCATCACTTCAAGTCAACTCAATGATACCTCGAAATCCTGTCATTGCACAGGAAAAATAGAGGTGTCTTTGTGTCATACATCACGTGGGAATATGATGATAGGCGGATTTACACGCCTATATCAATATATTTTGCCCATATTTTAGCCTAGTTTTGAGAACAAATTACATATTTCATGCACTTTTAGTCCTTTTTCCTGTAAATGAGCTAACGAACATGATTAGTAAAGTTTCAGGTATAAATGATGCAAAATTCAGCATTTTATGGCTTACTTGACGCAAAAGAAAGCTCACGAAGAAAGAAAAAGGAGTGTACACGCCTAAGGACCAAAACTGCTGCATGGAAAATCTGTCCCGGGCTAAAACAATATTTCTGAAGACTTTGGGGACTTACAGACACAAAGCTGGATTTTGACAAAGTTACATTAACCTAGTACAATTAGGTTATGTATTTCATTAGTTTATTTGGATTGTGATAATGTTACCTTAACCTAGTACATTTGGGTTAAGTGTTCCATAGGCCTAGTAGGATTTGATTATTTATTTCATTAGCATAGTAGGAGTAGGATAGGAGTATTATAAATACCCTATCATGCTAGAGATTTCTAGACATTCCTCCCTTAGTGGAGAGATACATTCCTCCCTTAGTGGAGAGAACAATCTTCTATTCAACAATTAATCTTCTTCCATCCCTCTCTTCTTCCACCACAACAATTCTACAACTCTTCTAATCTTCCCATTAATTCTATTTTTCTTCTTCTATTCATCTATTCAATTCTTAATTTCCGCAACAAGAGAAATGTTACTTTGCTAAGGAATTCACGCCTAACGCCTATCACTTGATCTACACGCCATTACTCAATATTGTGATATAATAACAATGTCAATCGTGATCTCCTTCGCATTCATGGGTAACTAAACCTCTCTGTTGGGGTTATGGAAGCCGAATGAGATACTATCTATTGCTGTGAGTTTGTGAGTTCATGACACGTATATTGCTTATATCATTATTCTCTTCATCTTAATCCACATTCTTTGCGGTTGCAAACGCAAGAATACGCCAGTCTAACATTTAACTTGTTCGAGAGAAAGGTTATTTGTCTGGAAAAGAGATAATGTCAAGGTAGTAGGACACCCTTTACTATTAAAAAGCTAGTGCCGTAACTGGACTAATCTCTTGGAGAATTCGTACCGTTAGACATGCTTTAAGCTCGAGAGAGTTAAAGTGAAATAGTCCTTGTTTAGGTCGAGAGACGCTTGGATTTACCGTAGAATACAATTCTCTATAAGCACATGCATGTCACAATTCTACACACTCATAGCCAATAGAGACGTATACCTCAGAAGGTGGACATAACCCCAACGCTTTAATTCTCATTGTTTACAACCAATGTAACAATCTCTCTCCTTTTACTTTAGTATTTTCAGCCGTTGTTTACATTACTTGCAAGACAAGAATCCCCCCTTTTTACGAGACTTGCACCAAAAGTTTAGTAATTTTACTTACTTGTTGGCCAAGCTATTCCCTGTGGGATCGATACCCAACCCAGGTTGGGTTCTATATTTGATAACGACCGCTTTACACTCCCACGAGAGCTGTAGATTGAGCGTTATCAAAAATTGGCGCCGTTACCGGGGAATACGAGTGTCAATCAATTTTGTGATAATTACTAGACCCTTTGGTCAAAGATTCTCGTACTTTTACGTTTAGTTTTTTTTTATTGCAGGTTTTTACTTTAGTGCATGCCCCATACTAGAAGTTCTGGTCAACCGTTATTACCAATCAACCTTGAACCACAACGAATTAGAAGAATGAAAGCACAAGCTGAAATCGACAGGATGGCTGCTCAACACGAGCAAGCAAGATTAGCTGCTCTTGCCGCTGCTCAAGTCCAACAACAAAACATTGATAATCCTGGGCGAGCAACAAATCCTGATGATGAAGATTTAGGTGATGACGAGTTGATAAACCCAAGGCATGTTGCTGAAACTACAACACCTGCCAACATAAGAGGTCGACAAGCTCGGTATAGGTATGATCGCCAACCTTTGCAGCCAACTTTCGACGATGATGATGATGATCTTGACGGTGCCGGAGCCACTGGAGCTATAATTCCACCACCATTAGCACCCGGAGCCAAGTTCAACATCACAAGCACCATGATTCAGTTATTGCAACTCAAGGGATTATTTGGTGGACTAGCAGGCGATGATACGAATATGCATCTCATCAACTTTATTTCTACATGCAAGTCTTTTGACAATCCTGGTGTTGGTCAGAATGCTATTCGATTACGTCTATTTCCATTGTCTCTGTCTGGGGAGGCAACACTATGGTTGAATGGGCTGACTCCTGATTCAATTACAAATTGGAGGCAATTGAGAGACACTTTCCTAGAAAGATTCTTTCCGCCATCCAAAAGGGCGCAATTGAGAGATGAAATCAGCAACTTTCGTCAGCTTCCCACTGAAGCTCTTCATGAAACATGGGAGAGGTTCAAGACAAAGCTAGCAAGATGCCCAAACCATCACATGACTAATGTTCACCTAATGGAGATCTTATATAGAGCCTTGAATTCAATAACTAAACCAGTGGTGGACAACGCAGCTGGAGGATCTTTCATGAACCTCACCTTTGGTCAAGCAAGCAATATGCTAGATCGTATGACGAAACAAAGTAGAGCTTGGCATACCAAGAATTCTGAGATAGCAAGCCCCACTTTATCTATTGGTATAACTGCAGACCAAAGAAGAAGAGAAGAAGAACGTGATCAAGATATGGCGCATTTGAAAACACAAATAGATCTTCTTACAAAGCATTTATTATCATGGAAGACCGAAAAAGTGAAAGCTATTGCGTCAAAAGGAAGAGACGAATCTGATTCGGAAGATGAGGCCAACTACTTGAACAATCAGGGGGGTTTCCGCGGGAATGCCCAAGGAAACCAAGGTCGGAACTATTATGATAAATCTGGAAGCAAAGACCAAGGTAGTTGGAAGAAAAACAATGAAAAGAGTGGTTTGTACGTTCCCCCTGGTAGACGTGACACCACCACATCTAATTCTGGAAGTATGAAAGACATGATGGCTAAATTATTGAAAGGAGTGGAAGCAATGAGCGCGGGAGTAACAGAGGTAATCAATGATTTGTCCTCCATGAAACAATTAGTTGATTCACATTCCACTTCTATCAAGCAAATAGAGCAGCAATTGAGCCAACTTTCAGCAGCACTCAATCAAAGAAAGGTCGGCACTTTACCTAACGATACTGTGCCAAACCCAAGGAATGACGGGTCATGCATGGCCGTCACTACCAGAATTGGTAAGGTGCTGGAAACTTCAGCAAAAGGCAAGCAAGTGGTTGACGAAGTTGCGGACATGGATGACAACACAAAAGGAGAAGATGCCGCAGCACCCACTCCTGACGTCAAGAACGTCACTCCCAACGACGTGCAAACTGAAAAAGTGGAAAAACGGAAGCAAGAGGAGAAGAAAGACACGGAGAGAACACTTCCATACCCACCACCACCTTTTCCCCAAAGATTGAAGAAGGTGGCAGAAGACACTAAGTTCAGCAAATTTATGACTATGTTGAAGCAGCTGACCATCAATGTTGCATTAGTAGAGGCACTTGAACAAATGCCTGGGTATGCGAAGTTTATGAAAGATCTTTTGACAAAGAAGAGGGCAGCAAGTTATGAGTTAGCGGATAATGTTCATCATTGTAGTGCAGTTGCTACCCGATCGATAGTTCAGAAGAAGGCTGACCCCGGAGCTTTCACTATTCCTTGCACTATTGGATCATTGGATTTTGCCAAAGCATTGTGCGATCTAGGTGCTAGCATAAATTTGATGCCACTATCCATCTACAAGAAGTTGGGGCTAGGCGATCCGACACCAACCAATATGAGGCTCGTGATGGCCGATAGGTCGGTAAAAAGACCTGTGGTATCTTGAATGATGTGTTGGTGATGGTTTCTTCATTCGTCTTTCCTGCAGACTTCGTTATTCTAGATTTTAAGGAGGATTCTGAAGTTCCCATAATCCTGGGACGTCCTTTCCTTGCAACTGGAAGTGTGCTTATTGACATGAAAGATAATGAGCTTTTGTTTCGAATTAATGACGAAGTAGTACGGTTTCATATATGCAAAGCCATGAAGCAGCCCAGCGACATGAATGAGTTATCTGTAGCTGATGTTCATCAAGAGGATATGAAAGCATTATCTATAGAGAAACAGCCTACTGTTGAGCCATTGTCTGCTGCGCCACTGAATGTTGAGTATGAGGATAATGAAGATTATGAAGAACTTATGGGTGATCTAACAGAAATAGAGTCTTATACTCCTAAGCAACTGGATTGTGATCTCAAGAATCAACCAACAGCGAAGAATCCCATTGACGAGCCACCAATGCTAGAATCGCAAGAGCTCCCCGATTATCTAAGGTATGTGTTCTTGGAAAGTAGAAATATACTTCCAGAGAGTGTAGATGATTTAAGTGAACAGCACATAGAGGCTCTCATCTCTGCTCTGAAGAGATACAAGAGAGCTATGGGTTGGACTATTGATGATATAATTGGTGACTCTCCGGAGAAACATATGAGCCAACTCGAAAAAGATCGCATGCCCACAGGTAAGCCACATTGTCGTCTAAATCCTTTCAGAAAATGATCCATCACTTATCTCAACGAAGTCTGAGTACTCGAGGTAACTATGTTGAGCCACAACAATAAATAAGGCGCTAGATGGGAGGCAACCCATCATTTTATCGTTTTATCGTTTATCGTTTTCATTCTAGTACTTGTTTTGTTTTGCTAAATGAAAAATCCAAAAATAAGAGTCGTGCCACGACCAAAACTAAGGCGCTTGGTGGGAGGCAACCCATCGTACTAATCGTTTTCATTTGTTTTGAGCAAAAATAGGTGCAAGAAGTATTCAACGAGGAGATTGATTTCAATTGACGATTTGGACGCATTGTATGGTAAAGTTGGTAAGTTAGGAATAGTGATGCATAAGGCTATGGATTGAGCATCTCTCATGCCCAAATAGGCATCGAGGAAGGCTAGGCCTTGGAAAAACTAGGCCACAAACGATGCACAACCTATCCTATAGCCTAAGGTCTCGGAATCTAGTGTGCTATACACTATGCGCCGCCTATTCCTAAGTGTGCTTTTGACTATGCGCCGCCTATGCTATGGCATTTGGTCTCAGTATCTCATATTCCATAGACTATGCGGCGCATATGTCTACAAATACCATAGACTATGCGGCGCATATGCCCCATTATGCCATAGACAATGCGCCGCATATGTCATGTCTATGCCAAGCATTATGCGCCGCATATGTGGGATTTTTGTCTCCAAAACCGATTGTAAATGGGTCATAACCCGACCCATTCTCTTCCTATATAAAGGGGACTTAGTTTTACAACACAACCACACTAAAAATTGACCTAAGGGCGCCGCATATACATCCAAATCCTCTCAAAATTTTCTTCTTTTGCTCTTCCAATTCACAAAACCATCCCCACAAGCTTCAAGCAAGTAAGTGCTATCTTATTCTTCATTTATTTCTCGTAAGTACTACGTTGCTATGTCTAGTATGAATTGCTAAATCGTATAAGATTGGTGGTGATGTTTATGTGTTTGGATAGTTGATACAAAATCATGTGAGTGAACATATACGTAGGAAAATCTTGAATTGTTTCTGACTTGAATTTGGTTTCAATAGCATTGTTATGATATTTACGGAATTAATATGGCTATGAACATTGCTTAAGATTGTTGTTTGGATACATACATGTTAGACTATCCCGGCCATCGGGATAAGACTTATAGTGCCTACCGGCATAAGAGGTTGTGATTGTTGTAAGAATAACTATTCCATGTGGTAACCCCTATGTAGTAGTGTTGTTATATCTACCATGAAAGTAGTCCAATGGCTGCAAGTAAGTGATGCATTGCTGATTTTCTTGTCGGAATACAATCCTAAAACGTTTGTCGACGAAATCTGAGTACTCGACCACTTTCACTTCACTGATTTGTGTTAACAAAACTAAGTGTGGGGTGGTACCCCTAATGCTTGTTTATAGATTGTATCGATTGAGATTGTGCTACCACTAACACTATTTCTAGTCTCAGGTACAATGGCACCTAAAGCAAGGCAAGGCAAGGGGAAGGCTACCACTTCCCAAAAGGGCAAAAAGAGAGGTCGCAAGGACCAAGGAGAATCATCCTCAGCACAACTACCCTGCAGAATATTTGGAATAAAATGGGTTCTTGAGGAGGAAGCCAAAGAATGGTACAGGAACAACAAAGAACGAAAATATGTTCACGTCGACTTGATCAACAAGGACACCTTAGCAAAGAAGGAGCCGCATATGTTGGCAAAAATAATGGCATTGAAGCTGGATTTCATCTTCCGCGACATGGGAGAATGCAACCTTGATTTAACAAGAGAGTTTTATACCAACTGGTCGCCAAACACAACAGGCAATGAAGTCAAAATTCGGGGCCAAGTGTTACAGCTCACCGCGGATTGGATCAACTCTTTTCTTGACTTACCTTCGGTCGACACAGCACCATTTAAAGAGTTGTACAGCAGGCCTCCTTATAGAGCAATACGACACACACTTTGTGGAAGCAGATCGATGGCAAGGTGGGGCAGACATAAAGAAACCGGCCGACACAACACCTCCCCCTATGCTCCTCTAAATAGGGAAGCAAGAATCTGGATGCGCATTGTCAACTCATGCCTTATTCCTGGGACTCAATACACCAAGATATCAAGAGATGGAGTGTGTTTGGTCTATGCTTTGATGACGAATGTCCCTATCAACTTTGGGGCAATAATTCGATCTACCATGAGGAAAGCCAGACTCCACAAAAGGTCCCACTTCACATTTGGAAATTTGTTGACAGCAATCTTGCAGAAGGAGGATATCGAAGAGGAACCAGCTGACCACAAACTCCCACATAACCCAAAGAAGGTTGACCTCACCAAGGTCAAAGATGCTGAAACAACTCATGGTGTCAACCTTACTACTGCGGAGAGACATGCTCGTGATGAGAGTTTCTTCCGTCATCTCTATGGCATGACACGATTCACTATGATGAGTGGTGGACGTGTTCCAACTGCTGAAGAGCTCCAACAGCTGGACCACGACTACCCAATGAACATGCATGCACGGGAGATGTGTGGAGTGGGCGTATACTTTGAGGAACCTCTAGATGATGATGTGCCGACTGATGACGATCGACGCTTGCCTGATTCTGACGAGGAGGAGAACTCTGACGACGACTCTTATGATGATTCAGACGAAGGGGGTATGACCCCCGACATTGAGGAAGAGTCCAACTAACCAGGTTCTTCATATTTATTTTCCACTGAGGGCAGTGTCCCGTTTAAGTGTGGGGTGGCGGTATCGCATGCTATACTTCTCTGTTTGCACCTATGTTTGTTTGTTTACTTTGTTTTTTTAAGTTTTTTATTTGAGTTCGTTTTTTTTGTTTTTTTAAAGTTTTTTTAGGAGTAAATTTTTTCTAGCTTCACATGAAATTATTTTGACAGGCAGCATGAGATTATAACAAGAGTATGTGTTACAATTGTGACTATTGAGACGTTTAGGCTCTAGTTGTGACTCATTATGTGATATTGTGTGATTCAAATTCCTTTACTTGTTGGGTCAAGAGTCTATATTACTTCCAATCAAGTCGACCATGTGCCTTGTGTGTGTGAGATAATAGTATCTTCTATGTATGTGGCTGATGCTAGAACTTGCCTGGTATGTATGCAAAGCGAACATAAGGAGTGTAAGTTTAGGATATGATTTAGGCATTTCTTTGGCAACCTATATTTGTTTACCTTTGTCTTACCTACCCATGGACATCATCCTAGTTAAACCCTTTTGAGCCTTTAGCCTGTTTCTTTGACAACTGCAAATGTAAGCCTAATCCATATTTTTTTCAAGACCGTAATTTGATCCAAATTCCTAAGTGCTTTAAAGTGAAAAAGTCATGTGACAACATAAGAGGAAATTGGGTAAGTATGATGCTTTAAATTGTAATGGTGCTTGAATGTGTTATGAAAAAGAAAGTGCTATCATAAGAGGTATGTTGAGAAAAGAAAAAGGAAAAAGAAAGTTGAAAAGTAAGTTATGCTTAAAATTGAAAAATGAAAGAGGAGAACAAGGGTGGTAGAATAAAAGAAAGAAGAAAGGTTGAAAGAAAAAAATGTCAATGATACAATGTGATGTATTAAAGTGCTTAGGAACTTAGTCACTATTTCTGGCCAAAATAGTCCTACCCGTCCCTTAGCCTACATTACAACCATCAGAAGACCTATTTGATCCTAATCTTAGCATTCTGACATTTAGTGGAGTATTACACTAAGGGCAAGCCTATGGTCATCAGTTGCTGCATACGAATTCTTTGTGAGAGCGAGAGCAAGGATATTTTGATATCCATGTTTGAAAAATATGCTATACTTGTTCGTGATTATGGGTAATATATTGTGAGACACACATGGTTGATGAGTTTTGGATAGTTGTGTATGATTCTTTGTGCCTTGACTTTTGAATATGAGTTAACCACCATCACTAGTCTATGCTAGAGGTTAAATGGTTTCTACTAATGATAGGAAAACTACTCTTCGTTGATAATTGTTGTGCTTGTCTTGACGAATGTTTTGTGTTGTTGTTGTGAAACCCTAAGTTGATGTTTAGAGGGACATGATATTTTGTTCGAGGACGAACAAAGCTTCAAGTGTGGGGTGTTGATGATAGGGGGATTTACACGCCTATATCAATATATTTTGCCCATATTTTAGCCTAGTTTTGAGAACAAATTACATATTTCATGCACTTTTAGTCCTTTTTCCTGTAAATGAGCTAACGAACATGATTAGTAAAGTTTCAGGTATAAATGATGCAAAATTCAGCATTTTATGGATTACTTGACGCAAAAGAAAGCTCACGAAGAAAGGAAAAGGAGTGTACACGCCTAAGGACCAAAACTGCTGCATGGAAAATCTGTCCCGGGCTAAAACAGCATTTCTGAAGACTTTGGGGACTTACAGACACAAAGCTGGATTTTGACAAAGATACATTAACCTAGTACAATTAGGTTATGTATTTCATTAGTTTATTTGGATTGTGATAATGTTACCTTAACCTAGTACATTTGGGTTAAGTGTTCCATAGGCCTAGTAGGATTTGATTATTTATTTCATTAGCATAGTAGGAGTAGGATAGGAGTATTATAAATACCCTATCATGCTAGAGATTTCTAGACATTCCTCCCTTAGTGGAGAGATACATTCCTCCCTTAGTGGAGAGAACAATCTTCTATTCAACAATTAATCTTCTTCCATCCCTCTCTTCTTCCACCACAACAATTCTACAACTCTTCTAATCTTCCCATTAATTCTATTTTTCTTCTTCTATTCATCTATTCAATTCTTAATTTCCGCAACAAGAGAAATGTTAGTTTGCTAAGGAATTCACGCCTAACGCCTATCACTTGATCTACACGCCATTACTCAATATTGTGATATAATAACAATGTCAATCGTGATCTCCTTCGCATTCATGGGTAACTAAACCTCTCTGTTGGGGTTATGGAAGCCGAATGAGATACTATCTATTGCTGTGAGTTTGTGAGTTCATGACACGTATATTGCTTATATCATTATTCTCTTCATCTTAATCTACATTCTTTGCGGTTGCAAACGCAAGAATACGCCAGTCTAACATTTAACTTGTTCGAGAGAAAGGTTATTTGTCTGAAAAAGAGATAATGTCAAGGTAGTAGGACACCCTTTACTACTAAAAAGCTAGTGCCGTAACTGGACTAACCTCTTGGAGAATTCGTACCGTTAGACACGCTTTAAGCTCGAGAGAGTTAAAGTGAAATAGTCCTTGTTTAGGTCGAGAGACGCTTGGATTTACCATAGAATACAATTCTCCATAAGCACATGCATGTCACAATTCTACACACTCATAGCCAATAGAGACGTATACCTCAGAAGGTGGACATAACCCCAACGCTTTAATTCTCATTGTTTACAACCAACGTAACAATCTCTCTCCTTTTACTTTATTATTTTCAGCCGTTGTTTACATTACTTGCAAGACAAGAATCCCCCCTTTTTACGAGACTTGCACCAAAAGTTTAGTAATTTTACTTACTTGTTGGCTAAGCTATTTCCTGTGGGATCGATACCCAACCCAGGTTGGGTTCTATATTTGATAACGATCGCTTTACACTCCTACGAGAGCTGTATATTGAGCGTTATCAGAATACAACGTCCGAATACGGTTAACGGGTTGAGCGCTAGCATGTAGCTCGGGGATGAGGGGTAAAATAATCCCATGATCAATAGTTCAAAATAAATCAGTCAAAATCCAATACACAGAATCATATGCTTATACATATAAATATATATCGCGTGCTGGGATAGGGAAAAAAGATTAGCATGAACTTTAAAACATTAGACTAGAAAGTGTAGCTCAATCGTCATAATAAGGTACCCACGGGCTATATAGGTTCAGCTCTCCCCCAGCTGAGAAGTCCCTAATGTGTGCAGCCGCATGAATGAGAGAATAATCATATGTACATATGTATCATGGGGGACTCAAACCTCTCAGTTATATATCAAAGCTGACTTATGCACCCAGTCATTTTACATGGGGGACTCGAACCACTCGGTCATTTAGACCCCCGCGCTGCACATGCAATTTCCAGTATTGGTCCCTCGGGACCTTCCCTTTCATGGCCTAGCTACAAAAACCTCTTTAAAGACCAATTACAACAAGTTTCACACATTCTCATTCCTTGAACTAATTCACTCACTTAGGCACCCTATTGGTATCATCATACCAACTTAGCTTGCAAGTTAACATAATCATGCTGTATTAATTATCCACCACATGAGGGAATTCATAACCCCCTTAGATTCAATTATTCATTCATACGGGGAATACACGAACCCCAAGATTCAATTAAAATCAATTCGTGGTTCATTATCCTTTTAACGCCATGAAATAGTATAAGTGAGCAGGTCAAACCATGTGACAAAATCATATTTCAATATCCATTTCAAAAATGGGTTGTGAAAATACAATTTCCAAACCATATGTCAAGCCAAAATCATCAAATTAGGAAAAACCATGAACCCTAAGTTTATTCACCATGCCCATGCACCCACAAGTTCAAAAGCATTATTTAATCTTAAATGATGCATAATAAATCATGGGAAAGCAATTTAAGAATCAACCAGGCCAAAACCCTCAACCATGGTCAAAAGCGATATTCAGTTTCTCATCAATAATCATTTAATACACATGTTTTAAGGAAAATAAGTTTAAATATAGAGTCACATTCCCTAATCACCAAGAATTTGAGGAAGGAATCACCCTCGGAAGCTCTAGTTGCCAACCATGGAAAACCCCAAGTATTTTTGCTTGAGAGAATTTGAGAGAGAGCCTTAAGAGTTGTTTTGATTATGCCATGGATGATAATGGGGTCCCCAATAAGGTTTTAAGTCATGGGTTATTATTAGGGAAAAAGGGGAAATGCCCAAAGTGCCCCTAATTAAAAGACTGAATAACTATTGCCAGTCGTTATGGGTGATCGTATGAATCGTAGGGTCACCTTACAACTCGTGACATCTAGTCGTAGGATGGATAGTGCCCATGGGCACCAACACTGGTCTGACTATGAGTCATACCCTATGACTCATATTCAGACCTTACAACTCGTTTGGTCAAATCGTAGGCAAGATAGCAATATTAGACACCTTTACTGGTTAGGCTAAGAGAACCACTGTACGAATCGTATAGTCTTTACAACTCTTGACCTCAAGTCGTAATCACAATAGTAGCATGGGCACCACCTACTATTTAGGCTATGATTTGGGTCATACGACCCGTATAGAGATCTTATGACTCATACAGTGAGTCATAGGTTGGGCAGTAAGCTCAAAGGGTAAGAAATTTTCAAGGTAAAAACTCTAGGGTGTTACATTCTCCCCCCTTATGATCATTCATCCTCGAATGATAAGTCAAGGCATCTTTTAGCATGATTTAACACAGAAACACAATCGCAATTACCTTTAACAAAGGCAAAAAACAAAGATGCCGAGGAAAAAACATACCTAAGCATTATCCGATGCAGGGAGCAAGAATGAATATTTGGACTTCATGTCCTCTTCAGCTTTCCAAGTAGCTTCTTTCACCTTGTGATTCCTCCAAAGGACCTTTACTGAAGCCATGTCCTTGGCCCTAACTGACAGACTTATCGGTCCAAGATTTCTATCGGGACTTCCATATAAGACAAGGAATCTGAACATCCACACTCTCCAAGGGAACAATCAAGAATGGATCACCCATACACTTCTTTAACATCGAGACGTGAATGATGAACAAAACCTAAACTAAAGGCAATTCCAACTCATAAGCGATGTTACCCACTCACTTCAAAATCAAGTAAGGGCCAATATAATAGGGACTGAGCTTTCCCTTCCTTCCAAACCTCATAACTTCCTTCATTGGAGACACCTTTAAGAATACCCAATCACCAACATCAAACTCCAACTCCCTTCGCCTCATATCCACATAGGATTTTTGGCGACTTTAGGCGGTCTTAAGCCTATCCGAATCACCTGCACCTTCTCCATGGCCTGATGAACCAAGTGAGGGCCAAATAATCTAGTTTCCCCAACTTTGAACCATCCAACAGGATAACAATAACTCCTACCACACAAATTCTTAAAAGGATCCATCCCAATATTAGAGTGATAACTGTTATTGTAAGCAAACTCGATGAGAGTCAAGTGATCAACCCAACTACCACCTAAGTCAATCATACTAGCTCGAAGCATATATTCCAAGGTCTGGATAGTCCCCTCCACCAGTCTGAGGGTGGAAAGTGGTGCTAAGGTTCACTTTAGTCCCTAAACCTCATTGAAATGAATGCCAGAAGTGGGACGAGAACTGCGTACCACTATTAGATATGATAGAATTAGGTGCACAATACAACTTGACAATTTTCTGAATAAACAACTTCGTATAATCCTTAGCAGAAAAGTTGGTCCTCACTGGTAAGAAATAAGAGGACTTAGTAATCTTATCCACAATGACCCAATTCAAATTGAACTGGCTACAAGACCGCGGAAGACCAGTAATGAAATCCATATTGATCACCTCCCATTTCCACACGGGCAACTCAATCTTTTAAGATAACCACGAGGCCTCAAGTGCTCAACCTTCACTTGTTGACAAACCATGCACTTAGCCACAAAATTGGCCACATTTCTCTTCATATTATTCCACTAATATATCTCTTTCAAGTCATGATACATCTTTATAGAACCAGGATGAACTGTATATCGTGACCCGTGGGCTTCAGCCAAAAATCTTTCTCACAACCCATCAACAATAAAAACACACAACCTATATTGGTATCTCAAGATACCATCACCACCAATCTTAAAAACCATTACTTTCTGCTGAGTCACCTTATCCTTGATCTGTATCAAGATAGGATAGCAAGACATAATTTTACCACTTCTCTAACTATCACACCTCTATCCTCAAAATCCAAAAGACAAACTCCAAGATTAGCCAATTAGTGAAGATCCTTCACCAATCCTCGCTTCTCCTCATCCACATGGGATAAACTGCCCATAAATAACCTACTAAGAGTATCCGCAACCACGTTAGCTTTACCTGGATGATAATGGAGACTCATGTCATAATACTTGAGCAACCCAAGCTATCTTCGTTGCCTGAGATTCAACTCCTTCTGGGTGAACACATATTGTAGGCTCTTATGATCTGAATAGATAATAACATGAACTCCATACAAGTAATGGCACTAAATTTTCAAGGCAAATACCACAACCAACAACTCTAAATCATGAGTTGGATAATTCCTCTCATAAACTTTTAGCTGCTTAGAAGCATATGCTACCACCTTGCTATGCTGCATTAAAACAGAACCAAGTCCCACACGGGATGCATCACAACAGAAAATAAAACCATCAGTACTCTCGGGTAGGGTCAAAATAGGAGCAAAAGTCAACTTATCCTTTAACTTCTCAAAGATACCCTCACAAACATCGAGCCATAAAAATTCCACTTTTTTCTGAGTCAACTTAGTCCACAAAGCAGCAATAAATGAGAAGCTCTCCACAAACATCCTATAATAACCGACTAAATCCAAGAAGCTCCGAATATCGATTGGAGTCGTGGGTCTAGGCTATTTTTTAACCACTACAACATTTTGTGGATCCACCATGATCCTTCACTAGAAATGACATGGCTAAGAAAAGTCACAACACTCAACCAGAATTCACACTTCAAAAACTTAGCAAATAATTATTGATCCTTAAGGGTCTGCAACACTATACGGAGGTGATTAACATAATCCTCCTCTCTTAGAGTACACCAGAATATCATCAATGAATATAATGATGAATAAGTCAAGAAACTGATGGAATACCTAGTTCATAAGATCCATAAATATCACTAGTGCATTAGTCAAACCAAAGGATATTACCAAAAACTCAAAATGACCATACCGAGTTCGAAAAATAGTCTTAGGGATATCTACCTCCCTAATCTTCAACTGATGATAACTCGATCGATGATCAATTTTAGAAAAGTACTAGCACCTTGAAGCTGGTCAAAGAGATCATCAATCTTAGGGAGAGGATACTTATTCTTCATCGTCACATTATTTAACTGGCGGTAGTCTATGCATATTTGAAGGGAACCATCCTTCTTATGAATGAAAAGAACAAGAGCACCCCATGGAGAAACACTAGGGCAAATAAAACCCTTATCAAGAAGATCTTTCAACTGCTCCTTAAGTTCTTTCAACTCAACCAGATCCATTTTACAGGGAGGGATAGAGATAGGACGGGTATTCGGCCCAAGATCAACCCTAAAGTCTACTTCCCTGTTGGGAAAAATACTATAAAGATCACCAGTAAAGACCTCAGAACACCTATTGACCATAGAGACAAATTGTAGTAAGGGACCCTCTGAATTAGAATCCTTAACATGCACTAGATGATAAAGACACCTCTTGGAAATTAATTTTTGGGCTCTAATATATGAAATAAACTTTACCTTGGGTACCAAGGAACTACCTTCCCACTTAATCATGAGCTTATTTCAAAATTGGAAACTGACCCTTCGGGTCCTACAATTAAGAGACGCATAGCACGAGTGAAGCTAATCCATCCCCAATATGACATCAAAGTCCACTATATCCAACTCTATCAAATCTACCAAAGTCTCCCTACCACAGATAGATACCACACAACCCGTATACACCTTTCTATCCATAAGAGAGTTACCCACCGGGATAGATACAGAAAAGGAATGAAATATATACTCAGGACCAAAACCAAAATGAATAGCCACATAAAGGGTCACGTAAAAAAGGGTAAACCCAGGGTCAAATAGATAATACACATCATGGGAAAAAAGTTGTAACATACCAGTGACGATATCAGAAAATGCCTCAGATTCTTGGCGGGTGGCAAGAGAATAAAGACGGTTCTAACTAGTGTCAGATCCAAAAGCAAGACCCTTTGGTGTAGGAGCTGATAAAGTGGCAACCGAGACTTTTTATCCCCAAAAGCAACCTTAGAAGGATAATCCCACTATAAGTGACCGATCTGTCCACAACTAAAACATCAATTCCCTTGCTTATCATACTTACCACGATGCAACTGACCACAAAACCAACAAGGAAGATATGTTGGAACTGATTGAGCTCTACTAGCTTGAGTCTAGGCACCTTATGCATTAAATCCACTATTAGCCTGGAAACGACGATCACCGAATGACTTTGGGTAAGGAGCACTTTCCATCAAGTAAGAGTTAGAACTTTCCTAATTATTCTTAGAGCACTGCCCACTCTACCACCCAACTACTGACCTTTATCATGATTTAAATAGCTGAACTTCTTACTTTGTTTTTCTCCCATCTTTGTTTGCTTTTGCTTCTCCTTCTCAACTTGCTGTATGTACACTACCAGTTTAGAGATATCCATATCCTTGTTCAATAAGGTGGCCTTTCTCTCTCACACCAAATCACGAGACAACCCAGATATAAATTTCCTTATCCTAGCGGAATTAAGAAAAATAAAGTACTGCTCAAACTATATAACTGACTCGAGACCTTGAATCAAGAGAACTCATCACCTACTGACTGGAAGCTATTATCTGTCTGAATATGGTACAGGTGCTACAACTGAACTGATACCTACATTATGAGACAATGTAGCACATAGACATATATGTGGATCAGTACTTTAAGGATGTACTGAGTATGTGAGGGTGAATGTAATAAGTAAGCAATATCATCATAATTTATAAAATCATGCATGCTAAATGTAAATGACTCACATAGGCTTGAGTAATCTGAAATCTGAAGATCATAATTCATGAATAGTAAAGCATATAATACAATTCTTGTGAGTCACAACACTTAGTTCTGAAGTTTGTATTATGTTCTTATTCTCAAATCGTATAGGCTAAGTTAAAAGGGCTCACCTGTAATTCTGTAGCTAAAATCTTAAGTAAAGTAATATCTTAGTAAGTTTGTGAGCACTTACACTTAGTTTCTAAAATCTGGAAAATACTTTATCTTAGGGAGGTTCTCTTAACCGACATAAACCATGTGAGCATTCATGGAGACCAACATTCTTTCCCCCTAAGAAGGAATCCTCACATTGGGGAGATGAGTTATACTCTTGCCAGGGAGTATAACCTATATGGGTGATCACATATTTGTCATCCACGTAGAAGTGGGAATAATTTAAATCCTACATTGTCATGTAGTTCTGAGGCATGAAATCATAGTAACGTAACCATCTCGGTGCTAAATACTACTTCCATTAAATGTGTATGCTCATTCTGATAAAAAATCACTTTTTAAAATAGTCGAATAGTTTATGATGAAAACCAACTGTATATCTATAAAGCTAAATCTATATCGGAATTCTGTAAAGTGGATTTCATATCTATTCTGAGACCAAAAGGTGAAATCTGTATCAATAATCTGAAAAGAATCTAGCCATAAAGTGCTCACAGCACAATCAATCTTGAAATAGCAATACTCATTAAGGCTTAATGACCCAAGCATCAAACTCATGTTAAAACATCTTAAAATTCATGCTTGATAGTGTAAACATTTATAATTCATCATAAAATCTGGAAATTTCTGCAATATGCATGAAAATATGAACAAAATCATGTAATTCAACTTCTACATCAATGGAAATCTCATAATCTTATGAATAGCAATATTGGGTATAAACCCTAACTTCAATTTCATGGAAAATCACATTCAAATAACTTTTGTAATTAAAAATAAGTTTTGGGCACAAGGATGAAAGGATTATCCTTGTTCATAACTCCACATACCTTTATTGATGATCTTAGATGCTAAAACTTGAATCTTGGATCTCTATTGGTGCTTTGAAGATGAATTCTTAGAGTTCTTGTATTGAAAATCCTTAATCTTGAATTTCTTTGAAGAATTAATGAAGGAATTTGGATTTCTTAGAGAAGGAGCTTTGATGATCTAGGGTTTTTTTGAGAGAAAAATGATGAACTAAGCATAAAGTGCTTTGGTATAAGTTTAATGATGTATTTTGGATGGATTGGGGGCTAGGTAATTTACCAAAATACCCTTTTTAAACTCCCAAACGGAACTGGAAAAATGATCGAAAATCCCAATTTACTGGGCCACTGCGACGCGCCACTATCGCGGTGGCTCACTGGAAAAGGATGAACGGGAAAATGAGCTTCTCCGCGATGCGGGGCTATCACGGAGGGCCACTAAAATTTGACAGTTGCGGATTTTGCCTTCTCCACGACGCGCCAAGTGCCCAAGTGGCACACTGTCAATTTAAAATTGCCATAATTCCTTCATTGAGTGTTGGATTTGGGCGAATTTGGTATCGATGGAAAACTTATTTAATTTCCCACACAATGAAGAGTCGAAATCATTAAAATTCCACATGAAATGAATATTATTCATTTTGTAAGCTATCCCTTAATATTTTAGGAACGAATTTAAGCTAGGAAAAATACGAGGTATTATAATATCTCCCCTTGGGAACATTCGTCCTCGAATATGGCTAATTAGGCTGAAATCACTGAGGAATCTAAGGCTATAAGATATCATGCATAACTGAAATAAACTGCATGTCTAAATCCTAACGTAGTGGGCTACTGAACTGATCTATGGGTGCATAAACTATCATGAAAATAACTATATGGCTGAGATCGAAACGAGAGAGTCAAATTAGGGGTAAAAATTTCTTTAGGCTGGATCTGATTTCATGAGAAAAAGATGAGAGGTTTACGACATGATAGGCATTGCACCCCTAAACTGATCCCACTCCTCATACCACTGATACGCTACAACCTTGCAGTAAACTCCACACCCTCTCATCGGTAGCATGCTTTACTCGAAATATCTTTTCCATTTAATTTATGAATCCTTGAGGATCCTCCTCAACCTTAATTCCAGTTAAAGTCAGAGGACTCACCATCATAAACTATCCAACTTTAGTGGCCTTAGAAGAACTCATAGCAACACCAACAGGACCCGACTGACATGACTGAGATGTCACCAACTGGTCAAAAGATAAATAAATCAATGAAACTCAGCATTAGAAATGTCTCCTTGAGGTGCCTGAGTATGAGCATCACCAGTTGGAGAGGGATCAGTGAGGACTGATGGAACTCCACTGGGGAAATTAGAAGTAGAGGCCTTTAACGGGGTCTGTACCCCATAGGTAGGACGAGTTCCATCCACATTGTACTCATGTGGTACAGAAGAGTTTCCACGAGCATCAGATCTTTTGAGAGGCATGATCTAAAATGCGATCAAATGGAAATTAGAGGAGATTTCAATATTCTAGACTCTACAACCCGAAAGTAGAACACAAGAAAGGAAAATATTCTTAAATGTCTCGTAACCTCTCTCTTATAAGTGTGTCATGCTACACACCCATAAAAGAGAATCTACTTGACATGACTTTGTTGACACTCAATTAACCATGAACCTAGGCTCTGATACCAACTTCATCACGACCTAAACCAGGGTTTGTCCATGACGAGTATCTCAAGTCTACTGTGGATCGAAGGCCACCCCTTTGCCTAGCTAAACAGAACATAATACCCTAGAAGTGGATGAATTTCGAACCTATAACATGATAGAAAAGATAAGCTCAAAGTAAATCTAAGATATATCAATAATCATAGCCAATCCACAGTATCCATAAAGCCTTCTAATAAAAAAATAAATCTAGTCAGGACATGCCCCCGATGATAGCCAGAAAAAAACAAGTCCAAAACAAAGTCTATGACATAAGGAAACCAAAACATGAAATAAGGTTACTCCAAAGTATGAAAGCTCACCACTTTAAGTCAACTGCTAATACCATGAAATCCTATCACTGCGCAAGAAAAACAGAGGTGTCTCTGTGTCCTGCATCGCATGAGGATACAATGGACAGAGACGGTTAGTGGGTTGAGTGTTAGCATGTAACTCAGGGATAAGGGGTAAAATAATACCACGATCAATAATTCAAAATTAAATTAGTCAAAATCCAATGTACATAATCATATGCTTATACATATAAATATATATCACGTGCCGGG
Source organism: Capsicum baccatum var. pendulum (assembly GCA_030864225.1). NCBI lineage: Eukaryota > Viridiplantae > Streptophyta > Magnoliopsida > Solanales > Solanaceae > Capsicum > Capsicum baccatum. The sequence goes on along the minus strand of CM061559.1, from coordinate 203,177,846 downwards.
ATAGGGAACAAGGTTTAGCATAAACTTTAAAATATTAGCCTAGACTGTGTAGCTTAATCATCATAATAAGTCACCCACGACTATATTAGCTCAACTCTCCCACAGTTGAGAGGGGCCCAATGTGTGTAGCTGGAAGAATCAAAGAATAATCATATGTACATATGTACCATGAGGGACTCAAACCTCTCGGTCATATATCAAAGGTGACTTAAGCATCTAGTCATTTTACATGGGGGACTCAAACCACCCAATCATATAATAAGGGGACTCAAACCACCCATCATTTAGACCCTCGCACAACCAAATATGGTTTCCAGTATTGGTCTCTCAGGACCTCCACTTTCACGACCCAATTATACAACCCTCTTTAAAGCCCAATTAAAATAAGTTTCACACATTCCTATTGCTTGAACCAATTCATTCACTTAGGCACCCCATTGGTATTGTCATACCAACTTCGCTTGCAAACTAACATAATCATGTCATATCAATTATCCACCACATGAGGGAATTCACAACCCTCCTTAGATTAAATTATTCATTCATACGGGGAATATACAAACCCTACGATAAAATTAAAATCTATCCATGGTTCATTAGCCTTTTTAATCCATGCAATAGTATAAGTGAACAGGCCAACCCATGTGACAAAACCATAATTTAATATCCATTTCACAAATGGGTTGAGGGAATGCAATTTCCAAATCATATGTTACGCCAAACTCATCAAATTGGGGAATACCATGACCCCTCATTTTATTCACCATGCCCATCCACCCCACAAGTTCAAAACCATAATTTAAGCATAAACAATGTATAGTTAATCATGGAAAAGCAATTTAAGAATCAACTATGCCAAAATCCTCAACCCTTATCGAAACCCTCATTCCATTTCTTATCAATAATTATTTAATACAAATTCTTTAAGGAACAATAAGTTTAAGGGTAGAGTCACATGCTTTGATCACCAAGAAATTTGAGGAAGGAATAACCTTTGGAAGCTCTAATTGCTTACCTTGAGAAACCCTAAGTATTTTTGCTTGAGAAAAATTGAGAGATAACCTTGAAAGTTGTTTTGATTATGTCATGGATGATCATAGGGTTCCCAATAAGGTTTTAAGTTATGATTTATTATTAGGGAAAAGGGGAAATATCCAAAGTTCCCCAAATTAAAAAACTGAAAAACTATAGCCTAGTCATTACAGATGACCTTATGACTTATAGGGTCACCCTAAGACCCGTGACATCTAGTTGTAGGATGGACAGTTCCTATGGGAACCAATACTGATCTGACTACAGGTCATACCCTACGACTCGTATTCAGACCTTACGACTCATTAGGTCAAATCATAGGCAAGACAGAAATATTAGACACCTTTACTGGTTAGGTTACGAGAACAACTATATGACTTGTATAGAGGTTTTGTGACTCTTGACCTCAAGTCATAATCACAACAGTAGAATATGCACCACCTATTAGTCAGGCTATTGTAATGCCCCCTATTTTTCCTAGCTTAAATTCATCCCTAGAATGTCAAAAATTTGCTTCAAAGATGAATACCATTTATTTCATGTGGTATTTTCAAGATTTTGACTTTTGATTATATGGGAAATTAAATAAGCTTTCCATCTATACCAAATTCATCTAAATCCGACACTCGGTGAAGGAGTTATGATATTTTTTTAAGTTGACAATGTGTCACCTAGACTCTCAGCGCATCACGGAGCTAAGAAAGTTGGAAATTGTCAAATTCCAGTGTCCCTCTACAATAGCCCCGCATCATGGAGAAGATCATTTTCCAAATTGTCTCATTCCAGTGAGACTCAGCGATTCTGGTGCATCGCGCCAAGGTACAAAATGGCAATCCAAGGGGCACCATGATTGTGGCGCGTCATCGTGAGCCCCCAGTTCTCATTCATCCTTTTCCAGTGAGCCATCGTAATTGTGGCGCATCACGGTGGCCAACCAAATTGGGAAAAAATATTACGTTTTTCAGTTTTGACTTGAAGTTTAAAAAAGGGCACTTTGGACTTTTCCAAGACCCAGGTTGTGAATAACAGAGAATTTAACCCATTCAAAGCTCATCATATTCACTTTTTATCAATTTTCTCTCAAACAAAAATCCTAGAGTTCAAAGCTCCTTCCCCAAGAAATCAAATTCCACCATAGATTCTCCAAGAAAGCTTTAGATTGAAGATTTCCAAGAAATAATAGCCAAGACCTCATCTTTAAGAACTCAATTAGGAATCAATATTTCTAGATTATTCATCCAATCTTCCATCAAGGTATGTGGAGTTTGAACAAGAATAATTCTTTCATCCTTGTGCCCCAAACTTGTTTAAATTTTAAAGTTATATAATTTTATATGATTTTTCATGAATTTAAAATTAGGGTTCATACCCAATAATGCCATTTACAAGATTATGAGATTTCAAGTAAATTATAAGTTGAATTGCATGTTTATTTTCATATGTTTATGCTTATTGCAGTAATTTCTAGATTTTGAGATAAATTATCATTATTTTTAGTATCAAACATGATTATTATGATATTTAACATGAGTTTGATACATGGATTTTAAGCCCTAAGTTTATATGTTGAGATTTTGAGAAAAATGATGCTTTAAGTATCTTATGAGCTGATTATATTAGATTTACAATAAAGTTTTGATCTTTTGATCCTCAAATTAGTTTTGGAATCTACTTTTTGGATTATTACATATTTTACCAGATTAATGCATAATTGATTTTAGATAAACCCTTATGCTAGTTTTAAAGTGGATTTACAACAGAATGAGTGTAGCAAATAAAAATGGAGTAGTATTTAGTACCAAGTGGGAAATATAGGTTTAGTGCATCCTACTTCCACAGAACTACGTAGCCAACGTAGGTACAAATTATCAGATTATTCCCACTTCTATGTGGATGATAGTTACAGATGTGATCACTTAGCTCAGGTTATACTCCCTGGCATGAGTATGAAACCTCTCCCCAATGTGAGGTTTCTTCGTTAGGAGGACGAGACGTTGGACTCCATGTTAGCTCACATATTTTATGTCAGTTAAGAGAACCTCCCTACAGATTAAAATATATGTTTCAAACCCTGCTAATCAAAGTAAAAGGATGAAAGAAACTATTTTATAAAACAAACTGTAAGGTCTCACAGTTTTATTCAGAATATGCTTTACAGAAAGACAATAGCTTCAGATTTTAGCTTTTAGATTTCAGATTAAGAGTGAGCTCTTTTACACTTAGATAGTATGATTTAAAGACAGAGTATTAGCACATCTTTTAGAACTAAATGTTATGGCTCACTAGATTTACAAGTATGAATTTTTCTCATTATTATTATTATTTTTAATATTTCAGATATTTCAGCTTATGTGAATCATTTACATTTAGCATGCATTAATTTACAAATTATGATGATAATATGATGTTTTACTTATGAATTTCACCCTCATATACTCAGTACATCCTCAATGTACTGATCCACATATATGTATATGGGCTACATCATCTCATAATGTAGGTATCTGCCCAGTCGTAGCACGTATACTATATTCAGACAGTTTGCAGATTCCAGCCAGCAGATGACGAGTCCTCCTACTTCAGGGACTTTAGTTAGATGTTATTTTTGTACTTCACTTTCTCATACTTATATATTGATTAGTGATAGTTGGGGTCGCATCCTAGCTATCTATAGTCAGTATGGTAGAGGCTTCACATATGTTAGTTAGAGTTAGTGATGTATTTTCAGTCCCCTTTTTAGACTTTATCAGAATGTAAAAGTTATATCAGTATTATATTTTCTTAGATTCCACCATTATTATGTTTTTGCGTTGTAAACTCAGTCATTTTACGCACATTATTTAGTTGCTTATGATTTATGCCAGTAGAAGGGTTAGCTTTGGATCACTTGTGGTCCTAAGCACCATGTGATATCTCAGAACACATTTTTGGGGCATTACAAACTTGGTGTCAGAGAACAAGGTTCAAGTATCCTAGGGTGTCTGTGAAGCCGTCTCTAATAGAGTCTTGTAGAATGATATGGAGACATCTGTAGTTTTCTTTGAGAGGCTACAAGGCATTTAATAAAAGTTTCCCTCCTTTCATACTCTAGATCATGTAGTAAAGTTGTTCTCTCAGAAATTCCTATCTACTCATATGTTACCCCCAAATTCTTCACTTATGACTTATTCTCGAGATAATATAATCAGTAAGTTCTAGTTCCTTCCCAGATAATGCTCTCAGATTTGCTAGCAGAAGTTTCAAAAGTCACACAAGAGGCTTGAGAGGAGCTCCCTACTGTGTTAACTTCCTTGTGTTAAAAGTTTATGTTCTCATCCTTAAGAGTTGTTTAGTTGAGACCGAATTAGATATGCATTCAGGTTTCTCATTATTCATTCAGTACAAGCAGTGCTCGTAAAAGAAGATAGTATGAACCTAGATTATTGAATAGAGTTTGCATTTGAGGGATAGTATGATCCTCAGAGTTATGATTTATGAATAGTAGAACCCTATTGTAGTTGAAAGTATGGGTATAGAAGAGTAGTGACAAAAAAATAGGAATGATGATTGGTAAAAAGTATAGAGATAAACTTGTCCATGTTAGCGAGTTGTATTAAAGTGATATGTTCCTGTGTGTTAGTTTGGTGGAAGAAAGAGAAAGAGTTATTATTTAAGGTGAATTATTGTTTGCTTGAGGTACGGAAGGAGTTATTGATGGTATTTATTACGTTAAAAAAAGAGTTTAGCTGAAACTTATAGAGCTGTGATAGTAATTTAGATGTATAAAAAGTTAAATAGTAATGATGTGTAAGAGGAGGATGTGTTAATGGATTATGCTGAGATAGGCCATATGATTATGATCGATTATTGTTATTATGAAGCTTAGTGGACTAGTGTTTCTTGATGATTTATTTCATAGCTTCCAAGCGAGAATGGTATGTGAGGTTGGGTTGTTGAATTACGTTAGCACTAAACATTAAGTTTGAGTAGTTGATGGTCATCAAAGTGGATGTAATGATTTCTTAGCTAGTGATGCTAGTTGTATGGAAGTGATCTAGTAGGCTTGAACAATGTATGGAAAAAGTTTGAGTTCAGTTATCTGTAATTAAGTATGATGTAGTATGTATGATGAAGAAGTATGCCCAAGGTGATATGTGGTTACTTTATTTTCTAAGGTTATTACATATTGTGCTTGATTAGTAGTACCATTGAGTTGCTAAGCAGAAGGAGACTAGTTATATACATATATGATATTCTTAATAACTAAGTTAAGGAGATTATGGATAGATGATGCTGAAGCCTTTTTGGCATGATCTTGATTCTCATGGTTTAGAAATACAAGTTAGAGATGTGATGTTATTAAGCTATGACAAGAGTAATTTGGTTTATTAGAGGTTGATGATATCCGTGTTAAGTATTAGAATCTAAGTTTGACTCTTTGAAGATTGAGCAAATAGAAATAAGAGTTGAAGCTCTAGATGGTGTGAACGCAGGATATGGTTATACTTATGAAGATTCTAAGTTAGTAAGTGTTCAAGATATTATGTGGTGACAAGTGAGTCTATAGAAAGATAGAGTTGTATCTCAGAAGGAAGTATTAGAAGAGGGTTTTACACTTTCAGGTGTAGTCTTCCAGAGTAAGTTTATTACTTACGTGTATTATTGTGTTCCAGACTCTAGAGTGCAGTGAGTGTAGTTCAGTTTAGAGTTATTCAGAGTTCCACAAACTTAGATTGATAGTTTATAGCCAAAGGGGGAGATGATAGAATGAGTAACCAAGTCAGACTTTCAGATGCTAGTAGTGATGCTAGTATAGTGTAGAACATCAGAAAGTGAGGATGTGGCTCAACCTATTCTTATTTCAATATTTGTTTTTCAGATATTCCACTATTTACTCGTACCTTACATGTCAGTTCCATGAATTCTGATATTTACTCATGCCTTACATGTCAGTTCCATGATCATAGTTTATGTTCATGCGTATAATAGAGAATCATGTACTCTCCCAGTTCCTAGTATGAGGAGTTCCAGTTCATCCAGCAGTTGGAATCCCATTCCAGAAGTTATAAGCTCCAAATTCAGATCATGCAGCTCATGACTCATGCATTAATGCTTTACAGTCTGTTCAGTTCCACTACCCATGCAATACTCTTAACAATCGATGAAATTCAAATTTATATCTTGTACGTCCTCAGATTAGATCTCCTTAATAAATCCATGTCGTGAATACTCTATTCCTCAGGCCTGAGTAAGGTGCCAAGTTATGCTTAGTATCCCTTCATGTTTCAGACGCTATATTCCACCAACCTTTCGGTGACCTTTTCTCAGGTCAAGATAGTGATGATAAGAAATTGTGTGGATGGGAGATAGTAAATGTTTTATGTTTGGGAAGATTGTTATAAGCTGATTTTATGTAAGTCTATAAGTTTGAAAGAATTTTGAGGTGAAGTTTAATTTCTTATGTATGACTTGGTTAGCTGAGAATATTTTATGCGTGCCTTATTAAGATTAGTATATGAAAGTTGCTATTGATAGAGGTGTTAGAGAATATGAGAAAGATGCTCTTATGTGTATTTGTTTGGAAGTGCATATGTGGTTATGAAGATAGGCTTGAACGTCATGTTGCTGTATAAGAGTATAGGCAAGTAGTGCATTAATGAATTTCCTAGTAAGATGTTGAATTTGTTATAGAAAGTGATAAGAAGAATTATCTTAGAGCGGAGTACTCATGACAATGCTTGGGATATTAAATCCATAGTTAAGACTAGTATTATGATGATATATGCAGTACCTTGCAATTTCGAGTTAGGCCTGACTGTGATGACAGGATTTAGCTCAGTTTAGATTTTAGTAGATGGATTTATCAATGCCATGTGAGAATTATAAGTTGAAATCAAGTGAGTATAGTATTTGAAGGGAAGAGTATAGCTGAAGGAGTATTTGACAAGTTTTTCTAAGCTTGAAAGTATGAAGTTGCATTGCTTAAGGCCTAGAAATTCTATCTTAGCTTATGCTTTATGAGTCTATGTTCCATGCTATGGAGATGTAGCAATATTGTGATTCCTTATTAAGAGGTCTTGTTTAGATTATGCTCGGAGTCCTTTACTCCCTAATATCGTTAGAGTTTCTTAGAAAAGTGTTGAAGAAGTACTCCATCTGGGTATGAGCATTTAGTATGATTCAGTCAGTGTAGCCAGAAATCCAGTCTAATAGTCAGATAGACAAATCTGTATAGTTTTTCAATCTTTCGATTTAGTTCAATCTCACTACCTGAAATTTCATGAGTATGGCCATTTCAGTATATGCATCATGCATCAGTTTCAGATTCAAATATTAAGTCATGATTCAGTTCATAAGTATCCTACGTATCATCTCAGTCTTTTCCTAGTATTTCAACCAAATCAGTATCATTCGGGGATGAAATATCCCAAGTGGGAGATATTGTAATGCCCCAAGTTTCATGAAGTTTATATGTCATAAACCTCTCATTCTTTTCTCATGAAATCAGATCCATCTTAAAGTAATGGTTACTCATACGTTGAACGCTCTCGTTTCTATCTCGGCCATATAGTTATTTTCATGAGAATTTATGCACTCACAGATCAATTCAGTAGCCCACTACATTGGGATTCAGTCATACAGTTTATTTCAGTTGTGCATGATAGCTTATAACCTCAAATCCCTCAGTAATTTCAGCCTAATTAGCCACATTCGAGGACGAACGTTTCCAAGGGGGAGATATTATAATACCCCATATTTTTCTTAGCTTAAATTTTTCCCTAGAATGTCAAGAATTTGCTTCAAAGATGAATACTATTTATTTCATGCGTATTTTTAAGATTTTGACTTTTTACTGTGTGGGAAATTGAATAAGATTTTCATCGATACCAAATTCATCTAAATCCAACACTTGGTGAAGGAGTTATGGCATTTTTAAGTTGACAGTGTGCCACCGGACTCTCAGCTCGTCACAGAGCTAAGAAAATTGGCAATTGTCAAATTCCAGTGGCCTTCCGTGATATCCCCGCATCGCAGAGAAGCCCATTTTCCTAATTGTCCCATTCTAGTGACACTCTGCAATTCTGGCATGTCGCGCTAAGCGCCAAAATGGCAATCCAAGGGGCACTGCGATTGTGGTACATTGCAGTGAGCGCCCAGTTCCCATTCGTCCTTTTTCAATGAGCCACTGCAATTGTGGCACGTCACAGTGGATAATCAAATCTGGAAAAAATATTGCGTTTTTCAGTTTTGACTTGAAGTTTAAAAAGGGCTCTTTGGACTTTTCCAAGCCCCAGGTCGTGAATAACAGAAAATTTACCCATTCAAAGCTCATCATATTCACTTTTCATCAATTTTCTCTCAAAGAAAAACCCTAGAGTTCAAAGCTCCTTCCCCAAGAAATCAAATTCCACCATAGATTCTCCAAGAAAGCTTTATATTGAAGATTCCCAAGACAGGATAGTTAAGACCTTATCTTCAAGAACTCTATTAGGAATTAATATTTCAAGATACTTCATCCAATCTTCCATCAAGGTATGTGGGGTTTGAACAAGGATAATTCTTTCATCCTTGTGCCCAAAACTTGTTTAAATTTCAAAGTTATATGATTTTATATGATTTCCCATGAATTTGAAATTAGGGTTCATACCCAATGATGCCATTTGTAAGATTATGAGATTTTAAGTGAATTAGAAGTTGAATTGCATGTTTATTTTCATATTTTCATGCTTATTGCAGTAATTTCAAGATTATGAGATGAATTATCATTATTTACATTATCAAGCATGATTATTATGATTTTTGATATGAGTTTGATAAATGGATTTTAAGCCCTAAGTTTATTTGTTTAGATTTTCAGAAAAATGATGCTTTAAGCATTTTCTGAGCTGATTATATCAGATTTACAATAAAGTTTTGATCTTTTAATCCTTAGATTAATTTTGGAATCCACTTTTTGGATTATTACAGATTTTACCAGATTAATGCATAATTGATTATAGATAAACCCTTATGCTAGTTTTAAAGTGGATTTCCAACAAAATGAGCGTAGCAAATAAAAAGGGAGTAGTATTTAGCACCGAGAGGGAAGTGTGAGTTTAGTGAATCCTACTTCTACAGAACTACGTAGCCATCGTAGGTACAGATAATCAGATTATTGCCACTTCTATGTGGATGATAGTTACAGCTGTGATCACTTAGCTCAAGTTATACTCCCTGGCAAGAGTATGATACTTCTCCCAAATGTGAGACTTTTTCCTTAGGAGGACGAGACGTTGGACTCCATGTTAACTCACATGGTTTATGTCGGTTAAGAGAACCTCTCTACAGATTAAAATATATGTTTCAAACCCTGCTAATCAAAGTAAAAGAATGAAAGAAGTGCTTTTAGAAATCTAAGTGTAAAGGCTCACAGTTTTATTTAGAATATGCTTTACAGAAAGACAATAGCTTCATAATTTAGCTTTCAGATTTTAGATTTAGGGTGGGCTCTTTTACACTTAGACAATATGATTTAAAGATAGAGTATTAGCACAACTTTTAGAACTAAATGTTGTGGGTCACTAGATTTACAAGTATGAACTATTCTCACGATCATTATTATTTTCAGTATTTCAGATCTTCCAGCTTATGTGAGTCATTTACATTTAGCATGCATTGATTTACAAATTATGATGATAATATGATGTTTTACTTATGCATTTCACCCCTATATACTCCGCACATCCTCAACGTACTGATCCACATATATGTCTTTGTACTAAATTGTCTCATAATGTAGGTATCAACCCAGTCATAGCACGTATACTATATTCAGACAGTTTGCAGATTCCAGCCAGCAGATGACGAGTCTTCCTACTTTAGGGACTTTAGTTAGATGTTTATTTCTGTACTTCACTTTCTGATACTTATGTATTGATTAGTGATAGTTGGGGTTGCGTCCTAGCTATCTATAGTCAGTATGGTAGAGGCTTCACATATATCAGTTAGATCCAGTTATGTATTTTCAGTCCTTCTTTCAGACTTTATCAGAATGTAAAAGTTATATTAGTATTGTATTTTCTAAAATTCCACCATTATTATGTTTCCGCATTGTAAACTCAGTCATTTTATGCATATTATTCTATTGCTTATGAGTTATGCTAGCAAAAGGGTTGGCTTTGGATCACTTGTGGTCCTAAGCACTGTGTGATGTCTTAGGATAGATTTTTGGGGCGTTACAACTATGATTTGGGTCATATGACCCGTATAGAGACCTTACGACTCGTATGGTGAGTCGTAGGTTGGGAAGTAAGCTCCAAGGGCAAGAAATTTTTAAAGTCAAAATTCTGAGGTGTTACAACATATTCATTGTCATCTTTATAACCATCAGGCTCAAGATTGCGATTTCGTTTATCCCTCTAAATTTCAACCTCTTTAATAAAGAAATAATGCCAATTAAAGTTAGATCTGCCTATCTGATCCAACTAAAAATGTTTGGGTTCCTTCAATATTCTACTTAGAATATACTATACCAACCCAAACTGATGTACTACACTATCTGGATAGTGTCACTCAACTACATCCTAAGTTATTATGGGTACAATAGCATGCCAAACACTGGAACCATTCACACAATAATCTGGTAATATAGTAAAAATATCAGGATTGTATAGCTGCCACACAAAATATATATATACATATATATATATACATATATATATATATATATATATATAAATTATTTAGTTTTTACGACTTAAAAAATTAAAATAAAATAGACAAAACTATTATTCAAAAGTAAAAACTACCTGATATTCTATAAGTAAATTCAGTTGATCACGAAATAAATATAATAAGTGAGTTGCTTTTGTATAGTGGCATGACCTATTAGACTATACATGAGTATGTGGTGGTCCTGAAAGGATAGAAATAAGTCACTCATCAACTATAAGATCAGGATCTCTTCGTGGCCTGAGAGGCAAAATCCTCTCATATATCCATACCTTCACATATTCATATAAAATACAATAAATAAATATTAAAAATGCATTACTTTAAGAAAATAAATTAAATTACCTAACCTAAAATAAAGGTGAAAAACCACCAATGACTCTAACCCCCCTTTGCGATGCATGACAAAGATATCTATAAAGTATTGCAAATGTTGCTGCATCCCAACCATATTGACCAAATTTGGACAAATCTGCAAGGAAATTTAGATACATCATTTTGTTACCTGATGTATCAACACCAAACATGCCTTCAACGATAAAAAATAAGTACAAACTCACTCGTTACTAAACATCAACCTCACGACTCACATCAGTAATCAAAGAAAGATTTATAATATGTTTAATAAAAAATGTCATAAGAAATCTACCACCCTGAAGTTCTTGATCAATATCTATCGATTTCCAACCAAGAAGATCTACCATAATATTTTCTACTCTTTAGGGTTCAAGGTAAGATCTATAGCTGGTAATCCATCGACTGGCAACCCATATAATATATCTATGACATGCAATGTAATTATGGCCTTCTCAAACCTAAGATAGAATGTTTGTATTTCTAGTCGCCATCTTTCTACCAATGGTGATCATAGCATGATCAATTGGCATGTGTTTAGCTGCATATATACCATAAAATCCAACATTGAGCAAGTAATGACACAAGCTCATGTAATGAATTTCTATTTATGTAGTCCTCAAAGTCACCTTCATACCGATAACATGTCAATGTGTCACATATGCCATCATTTTAAATATTTCCACTGCGATGACTAACCTGTCCTATAAGGACACTCAGAACAAATGGGCCCGAATGCACAGTAGGAGGTTCCATTAGGCCTAATTATATAAATTATGTGTTTGTTTAATTTAGAAACTATTTATCATATGACAAAATCATTAGTAACATTCACCAAGACTACCTCATTGAAAACCACAAAGGCCAAACTAGAAAAAAAGCAAAGTCAAACTATTTTCTAAGATAACTTTAAATAAATTAATAGTACAAAAATGATTCTATAAGATACTTTTTACTATATTCATATTCTATAAGAGAAAAACAATAATAGTAGCACAAAATCATTATAATGAAAAAAATAAATGTGACAAAAGATTAATACACAAAATTTAAAAGTAATTATAAAAAATGTTTAAATTAAAGCAAAAAGTTACCTTTTTTAATTTGGATGATTGATAATGTTCTAAAACCCCATCTTTCAAATAATATTATGAATGTTTATTTTCTAGTCTATTAAATAAAGCTCGTAGGGTCTATCTTGGAGAAAACTACAATCGTAAAGAAGAGTCTTTAGTGTGTGAAAAAAATTACTTCTTGTTGTCCCATCAGTTCAGAAAATGACAACCTTTTTAGATTTTTGTATACTAAAATTAATATTGAAGGTGCGTTGAGAAAATGAGTCTTTCTTCAAAATGTAAGATTCACGGAAGACTCATGACCTAATGAGCCTTTTTTTTTTAAATGTAAAAAATTCACTGAAGGCTCATGAGAGTGGAGTACCTTCAATGTAAATATATTTAATGGTTCGCCTATTTTTTAACGTAAAAATTGCACACTAGCTTATAATACAGTTGCTATTTACTAAGATTGATTTCTTGAAGTTTGCTTGATTAAAAAATAGAAAATAGGTAATTAGGAAGTGTAAACTAGTTTCTTAGAGTTTATGCATCTTATTGTTGTTATAGATTATCATATTAATAGTCTAGGACTTTGTATCAAATATATAGAACAACTTTAAGCGTACAGGATAGCGACAACAATAAACTTCGTGAATTTGGAACTAGATTATCTAAGTTGGCTTTGAATTCCTTTAGAGTTACTGATGAACAAGGTAGGGGTCACATCGAGGATCAATATCCTCGAGATGCTGAGTATATAAAACCTCGGCCACAACTCATGTGTAAAGGTAGATGACAGAAACAGAGAACCAACTATGATAGAGGGGAGGTTGCAGGGACCCAATTAACTCTTTTTCATGACCATGTTTTATCTGATAGGACATCAAGCTCTTTTGGAAAACTTTTTAGTAGCATTCCAGAGAACACATATGCTTCTAACTTGCATTATCCCGGTGAGACAAGCGATAACATAAATGATAGTCAATTAGTGTTTTATCAGCTAGAGTGCATCACACATCAGTGTTCGCCTCACATGCCATATCAATCTACAAAATTCATGGATTTTAATTTTTATGGACACTCTCCAATCATTCCAGACCCAAATCCATGAAGAGTGCCTTATACTGATCTAGTTTCTTTTATTCTAGAATTTGAGTCTCTAGTTGAAGATAATAGCGAGGACACATTGGGTGTTGGAGGTAGGCGAGGTGGTAGGACACCAGGTAGAGGTAGATGCCAGGATACTTTGGCTGTTAGGAGGACTAGGCCAGATAATATTGACAATGATGAGCCAGCATATCCCCGCATGCTTAGGCCTTGAGTAGATATTCATCCAAGATGTTGTGGTACTCATTAATGTTTTTACTATTTGATAGATAATGTTTTGCATAAATTTTGTAGTAATATGATATGATGAATAATAGTTTCTGCATACTTTTATCCATGTATAAGTACCTGTCTTTGGGCATGTGCATTGCATGTGTATCTCATGCTAATTATAAATATATCCTTAAAGTTTAATAACTTACGAGAAAAAACAATGATGGATAGGAAAAATAAGTAACTAAAAAAATGATACAAATTGATTACTAATAGTCATGAGATGGCCCCCTGTAATTAAAGTGTTTAAAGGACATCTCATGACACTTTGAACTTGAATTATACACTATGTATTCAAGAGACAGAGCTACAACTGAGCAAGTTACAAATGACATTTTAGCAAGTTACAACTAAACATTTTTACTAAATAACAAAAGAAAAAACATAGACCACCAGTGAATGTCCATTTTTACCCAAAAAGTAGCCAAAAGCTTAACTTCTACGAATATATACCATGAATTCAAAAGAGAATGTTAGCCAAAATCTTAACTTTTATGGGTACATACTACAAATTCAAATTATTAAGTGGTCATCCATAAGAACAAAAATTGATAAAAGTAAACCAAAAACATAACAGAAAGTACATAATATGACATTACAAATACAAATATATTTTAGCTACTACATATGATTATTACTTGCACATTTTTGATTCGGACAACTACGTCTGTCATGCCCTGTTAGTCTGTAGATTCCACAAGCTTTTGATTATCTTGTACGTTCAACGTCCATCTCATTTGGAACACGTGCAGTTCTTCTAGCTTCTTTCTTTCGGATAAATAATGTCTCATAGCAAACCATTTTAAAGGGCATCTCTGACCATTTCACTTTCTCTAAGTGGTTGGAATAACACTCGATATGTCTCAAAATATTTCATTGTGCTATAATATTCACTGACCAAATTATGTACAACCCTATTCATATGCTCAGTAACCCTCAACACATGCAAACATGGTATGTGATATGCTTTTCACTTTTGACATTCACACGTATTCTTGTTAAATTTAATGATATATTTTATTCCACCACGACCTTGACAATAATATGTTTCAACCTCGAATACAACTGTTTATTTGTTATAACTTGTCACCTGGTGGTTTTTGGACGTCAATTCATACTTTAAAAAAAATTTTTGCAACCACAGGTGGCCATAATTCTTTTTCATTAATGACCTCTTATGCATACTGCTTTTTGGACACAAACCTTTTCACAATTTGATCGTATGTAAGTTTAATCATTGTAGTAATTGGAAGAAATTGAGATTTATTTACAAATCCATTAAAAGATTCAAAAATATTGGTTGTTAAATTGCCCCATATTCTACCTCCATCTCGATGAACCGTCTATTTTTCTAGTGGAATTTTCATAAACTAATTGTATGTACCTGGCTCTGTATCTTTCAAACATTGCGTAAGAGCTTTGAATTTATGTTCTTGGTGTTGGATAGTAGCCTTTCACATTAATCTCTCAAGCTGCTTGTTAGGAAAGTTTTAACAGAAAGTTACTCTTCGCATGCCTACGACAAAAACGATGATATGTATTCAGCTCATGTAACTCAATCAAATCATTAAAACTTTTATGTATTCCAGGAGCACGATCAGATATATACGTAAAAACTTTACGACCAGCCACTATATGGATTATAAGTCACAAAAAAAATTATGACCATGCTTTCTTACTTTTCTTATCAACAATTGCAAAAGCAAGTGAAAATGTTTGCTCATTTGCATCAACAATCATAACATTTAACATCTTAAAATTATATCTTTCATAAATATGAGTACCATCAATAGAGATGACTGATCTACATCTTTTAAAACCTTTTATACAAGGTTTAAATGCCCAAAACACCTATTTGAAAAAATTTACCTTTGATGTTAATTCATTAGCATGTATCTATTCCATTACCGTTCCTGTATTAAAATGTTAAAGTGCATTCATGTAGATTGGAAGTTGTGCAAATGACTGATAAATGTCCCCATATATGAATTTGAAAACACATCTTCAGCGAAGCCACACCTTTTTGTGTGAAGGTATATGTTTCAATTCAATTTCAACAATAGTCTGGACATCTTTCACCTTGAATTGAGGGTTATTTCTGAGGTAAGGTAACAACAAAGAAGCAATTAATTTAGAATCAAAGTTAAAATGATTACACCTATTTGACAAGTATTCCTGCCATAATATATTATGATAGTCCATAAATTTGTTGGTATTTTTTAACCTAGGAGCATCAAATCACATCCAGATTCTGTAACACCTTGTACTTTTACCTAGCTTAAATTCATCCCAAAAATATCAAAGACTTGATTTAAATATGAATACACTTTTATACATATGGAATTTTCAAGATTTTAACTTTTTGTTGTGTGGACAATTGAATAAGCTTTCCATCGATATAAAATTCGCCAAAATCTGATAACCGGATAAGAAGTTATGGTGATTTTAAGTTTCATTCATTAAACATCGTCATTCAAGCCCGTAGCGCATCGCGGAGTGGGTAAAAATAGAAATTATCAATTCCAGTGTTGCCTCGCGATATTGGTGCATTACATTATAGACCTAGTTCACAATTGACAATTTCTAGTAAGGCAACACGATTCCACTGCATCGCGCCAAGGACCAAAATCACATTCAATGAGACACCACGATGGCGCTGTATCGCACCATTAGACCAGTTCCTATTTTTCCACTTTCTAGTGGAACAACGCGATAGTGGCGCATCGTTCCAGGTGCACGGTTCAGAAAAATTTTATGAAAAAATTAAAGTCGCGCCCAGGGTTAAAACAGTCTTTTTCCATGATTTTATTCCGCCCAGATGTAGAATTTAAGCCCTAAAAACGCGAAAAACCCCTCATTATTC
Source organism: Capsicum baccatum var. pendulum (assembly GCA_030864225.1). NCBI lineage: Eukaryota > Viridiplantae > Streptophyta > Magnoliopsida > Solanales > Solanaceae > Capsicum > Capsicum baccatum. The sequence goes on along the minus strand of CM061559.1, from coordinate 203,161,469 downwards.
ATTCAATTTTTTTAAAAAATTAAATTATTCTCTCTCAAGAGGCAAAAACCCTAATTCAAGAATCAAGGTCAATCCTCAAGAATCTCTCCAAGAACCTTTAAGAACTCTTCTTCTCAGGTATATTAGATGTTCATTTATGGATCCTTACCTTCCATGGATCCCAAGAATCCCTTTTCAAAATACAAGATTTATGATTTATGGTTTCCATTTTTGAATTAGATTGAAATCATGTTCATGGTGTTCTTTGAATTTTAATCCATGATTTGGATTACAAGTTCTAAGAATTGATTTTATATGTGTGGAATTACAAGATATTCATGATAAACCCTTCACTTTTTAAGTTGATTGTTGTAGCCATGTTAATCCTAAGTGTTTATGATTTAATGAACCAAGCATTCTTTCCATATGTTTGATAAATTGTCTATAAGAATGAAATAATGCCATTATAGGATGTTAACATGTATTCCCCATCCATGTATAAGTTTATGCATTCCAAGTATTTGATGAAATATCTCTATGAATGAATTATGATCAAGTGAACATTGCTATGTTATTCAAGATTACACTTTTCTTTACTTTTCATGCTATCGAGTCCTAGGGGTATTTAATACCCGACAATCTAGCTGTTACTTAGAGCCAATGTCAATTACAGAATAGTATCAGTCATGTCCCAATTAGTAGTATTCTCAGTCAGTTCCAGAACTCAGTAGAACTCAGTCAGTTACAAAACTTAGGAAAAACTCAGTAATCTCAGTATCAGTCCAGTTCAGTTCAGTGTCTTTTAGTTGGGAGTAGGATTCAACACCGAGTGAACCCAAGGATTGGGGCTCACCTACCAGAAGAGGACGTGATCCTTAGAAGCAATCCTTGTGTTCCAGAACTACGTATCCAACATAGGTTGAGACATCAAACCTGTCAGTTGAGGGTTGATGAGGTGCTATACCTTCCAGTAGAGGGTACCACCATTCTTATTTAGGGAACCTGCCAGTAGAGGGTGACTCTTCAGCTTATATTTACCTATGGCATGATACTGACACCCTTCTAATTAGGGTTACAGATTGGACCCCATCTCAGATATCTTATCAGTTCAGATTTGGGCCATGTCGATTAGATAATTCCTCCCACAGTTTTAGTTTCACTATGAGTCTTCAAAAGATAACTCAGTTCAATTTTATAGAATTAGGACTATCAAACATAGTCACTCAGTTATCAGTAATTTAGATTATCAGTGATCTCATATTATTAATACATTCAGTTATCAGATTCAGTTTCAGTATACTCAGTCATCGTATGAGCAGTATATTCAGTAGTTACAGATCCTCCATGTTCTAATCCAGCTCTTGCATATCATTCAATTAGTTATTGTTCATGCATATGAACCCATGCATTCATTCTTACCTCATTTAGCATACCAGTACATTCCCATCTACTAATTGCATACCCGTTTCTTATGCTATGATGTTTTATATCATAGGTTCGGACGCTCATGTTCCTGATTGCACCTAGCCAGATTCAGCCAGCAGTAGAAGATTTAGCAGTGAGTCCTTATCTATCGAGGATATGCTTTTATTTTAGTACTTCAGTTTAGCAGTATTTTAGTAGATGGAGTTAGTTGGTGGATTATCCCATCAACTTCACTTTCAGACAATTTCAGTTAGAGGCTTTTCAGACTAGTTTCAGATAATATTTTAGATTCAGATGTTATTATTCATTATTAGTATTTTAGATATTTTAAATCTTATGGTATTTCATCCCGTTATTCTATATTTATTTCAGTATATTCATTCGTTGCTCATAATAGATATTAGTCATGGATTAGCTTGTGGTCCTTTGGGGTTGTAAACACTGTATGATGACTAGGGGGTAGTCCCGGATCATTACAAACTTGGTATTAGAGCCTAAGGTTCAACTGTGTCCTAGGGAGTCAGAAAATCCATATGGCGTAGAGTCTTGTACATGGGTGTGTAGCGCATCACACTTATGGACAGAAGGCTATAAGATGTTTTAGGAAAAGTTTCCCTTCTTCCAGTATTCATGTCATGTGAGTGAGCATGAGCTTAAGTTAAACTCTCAGTCTAATCCGCTTCTTCCTTTCTTTTACAGAACATGCCTCCCAAAAGGACTAATAAAAAAAGAACTGAAAACCAGTCAGCCCCTCTTCCTATTCAGGCAGATCCCCTGGATGAACATGTCTCTCATACAGAGTTCAGAGCTGCATTCTATACTCTAGCCAACTCAGTCGTAGACCAGAATGAATGGCCAACTGCTGTTCCAGCCAACCTAGTGGCAATACTGCTGCAACCAGAATTTGAGACTTTAGCCGAATGAATCCTCTTTTCTTTACGGGATCAAAGTCAGAAGAGGATCCACAAGAGTTCCTTGACCAAGTGTATAAAGTCATAGATATCATGGGATGACTTCTAGTGAGAGTGCCGAGTTAGACACCTATCATATACAAGATGTGGCCTATATGTGGTTTAAGCAATGAGAGGTAGACAGGGGTACAGATGCAGAGCCCATAAAGTGGGAAGAGTTTGCTACTGTCTTCCTAGATAGATTATTTCCCTTAAAGCTGAGAGAAGCCAAAGTGTTAGCGTTCATCAATCTCAGATAAGGTTGTATGAGCGTACAAGAGTATTCCCTTAAGTTTGCTCAGTTAGCCAGGTATGCTCCCATGTAGTAGTAAACAATAGGTCCAGAATGAGCAAGTTCATATCTGGGGTGTAAGACAGTGTGGTTAAGGAGTGTAGAACAACGATGTTGATTAAAGAGATAGACATATCTAGGGTTATGGTCCATCCTCAACAGATTAAGGAGCAGAAGCTTAAGAAGAAGGATAGAGAGAATAAGAGGGCTAGAACAAGTAGCTTTAATTTCAATCAGCCTAAGTCAGAAGGTGGTAACCATTCCTAGTTTTATCCAAAGTCTTCAGTTCCAGCTCCGTCCTCAGTCAGTGTACCTATGAACCAAGATAACGTAAGTAATGGTCGTACTAATTCATTTTGTGAAGAGTGTGGTAAGAATCATAAGGGTGTGTGCAGAACTGGCAGTGATATTTGTTTTGAGTGTGGCAAGCCAAGCCACAGAGTCGGAGATTATCCTCAGTCAGGTTCTTAGGGTCAGCATAGTCATCCTTTAGCTCAGTCAAGTCGCCTGAATAAACAAGGTGCTGCTTTCAGTGCCATTAGTGGGGAACGCCTAAATAGGTTTTATGTACTTCAATCTAGACAAGATTAGGAAAGTTCTTCTTATATGGTCACTGGTATGTTACAGATATCCTATTTGCATATTTATGCCTCAGTTTTAAATCTCAAATATTCAGTCATGATTTAGTTCAAGGGTGCCCCGTTCATCATCTCATACTTTTCCTTAGTATCTCAGCCAAGTTAGCATTCTCGAGAGACATAGCGTCCTAAGGGGGAGATGTACTATAAACCCTGAGCTATCATGATCTAAACCTTCTAATTTCAGCTGTAAGCTATATACTCAAAGGCTCATTTCAGTTCATGATATTCATTTTGTGTATCATATTTCAGACTCATTCATATTCTCATGTTCCCATTCATACATGTTCAGTAAATAATCTTATGCTTATCAGTGTTCTTAGCTTAAGGTAATAGTCTTTCTTAGATCTACTCAGTTCCATGTTCAGTTATAGCTATAATCTTAGTATAAGTTAGCATTGTATATTCAGTCATGCATTCATTAATCAGTTCAGTCTTGTATTCCATGCATCAGATATGCATGTTCAGTATGGAAACTCAGTTTATCAGTAGTTCAGCCATGTAGTCATATTTCAGTGTGAATGATCAGTGTGTCAGCTCATTCTATCAATGTTTCTCAGCCTAGCCAGTCCCATTCGAGGATGAATATTCCAAAGAGGGAGATATTGTAATATCCCGTACTTTTACCTAGCTTAAATTCATCCCAAAAATGTTAAATACTTTCTTTAAATATGAATGCACTTTTATACATATGGAATTTTCAAGATTTTGACTTTTTGTTTTGTGGAAAATTGAATAAGTTTTCCATCGATATAAAATTCACCCAAATCTGATAACCGAGTAAGAAGTTATGGTGATTGTAAGTTTCAGTCATTAAACATCATCATTCAAGCCCGTAGAACGTCGTGGGTGTGTCAAAATAGCAATTATCAGTTTCCAGTGTTGCCTCATGATATTGGCGCGTTGTGCCATAGACCAGTTCACAATTGTCAATTTTCAGTAAGGCAACGCAATTCCACCGCGTCACGCTAAGGACCAAAATCACATTCAGTGAGACACTGTGATGACGCCGCTTCGCACCATTATCCCAGTTCCTAGTTGTCCACTTTCCAGTGGCACGACATGATAGTGGCGCGTCGCGTCAGGTGCCCAGTTCGGAAAATTTTTATGAAAAAATTAAAGTTGCGCCCATGGTTAAAACAATCTTTTTCTATGATTTTATTCCTCCCAGATGTGGGATTTAAGCCCTAAAAATGTGTAAAACCCCTCATTATTCATTCAGTTTTTCCCTAAATTAAATCATTCTCTCTTAAGAGGCAAAAACCCTAGTTCAAGAATCAAGAATCTCTCCAAGAACCTTAAAGAACTCTTCTTCTAAGGCGTGTTAGATGTTCATTCATGGATCCTTACCTTCCATGGAGCCCAAGAATCCCTTTTCAAAATACAAGATTTATGATTTATGATTTATGATTTATGATTTATGATTTCCATGTTTAAATTAGATTGAATTCATGTTCATGGTGTTCTTTAAATTTTAATACATGATTTAGATTACAAGTTCTAAGAATTGATTTTAGTATGTGTGGAATTACATGATATTCATGATAAACCCTTCACTTTGTAAGTTGATTGTTGTAGCCATGTTTATCCTAAATGTTTATGATTTAATGAACCAAGCATGCTTCCTATGTGTTTGATAAATTATCTATAAGAATGAAATAATGCCATTATAGTATGCTAATATGTATACCCCATCCATGTATAAGTTTATGCATTCCAAGTGTTTGATGAAATGTCTCTATGAATGAATTATGACCAAGTGAACATCGTTATGTTATTCAAGATGATGTCTTGCTTTACTTTTCAAGATATCGAAAGCTGGGGGTATTTAATACCCGATAATTTAGCTATTTATCTAGAGCTAGTGTCAGTTACAGAATAGTATCAATCATGTCTCGATCAGAAGTACTCTCAGTCAGTTACAAAACTTAGTAGAACTTAGTCAGTTACAGAACTTAGGAAAAACTCAGTAATCTCAGTATCAGTCCAGTATAGTTCAGTGTCTTTCAGTTGGGAGTAGGATTCATCACCGAGTGAACCCAAGGATTGGGGCTCACCTGCCAACAGAGGGCGTGATCCTTAGAAGCAATCCTTGTGTTCCAGAACTACGTAGTCAACATAGGTTGAGACATCAAACCTGTCAGTTGAGAGTTGATGAGGTGCTCTACCTACCAGTAGAGGGTACCACCATTCTCGTTTAGGGAACCTGCCAGTAGAGAGTGACTCTTCAACTTGTATTTACCCATGGCACGGTACTGACACCCTTCTAATTAGGGTTACAGATTGGACCACCCCAGCTCAGTTATCTTATCAGTTCAGATTTGGGCCTTGTCGATTAGATAATTCCTCCCACAGTTTTAGTTTTAGTCTCAGTCTTTAAAATAGAACTCAATTCAGTTCTACAAAATTAGGACTGTTAGACAAAGTCACTCAGTTATCAGTAATTCAGATTATCAATGATCTTAGATTATCAGTATATTTAGTTATCAATTATCAGATTTAGTTCTAGTATACTCAGTCACAGTATGCACAGTATGTTCAGTAGTTACAAATCCTCTATGTATGCTAATCCAACTCTTGCATATCATTCAGTTAGTTATTATTTATACATATGAACCCATGCATTCAACCTTATATCATTTAGTATACTAGTACATTTGCACGTATTGATCGCATACCCATTTCTTGCGCTATGATGTTTTATATCATAGGTTCGGACACTCAGGTTTCTGACCGCGCTAAGCCAGATTTAGCCAGCAGTGGCAGATTTAGTAGTGAGTCCTCATCTCTCGAGGAACCGCTTTTATTTCAGTACTTTAGCTTAGCAGTATTTTAGTAGATGGATTTAGTTGGGGGATTGTCCCATCAACTCCACTTTCAGACAGTTTTAGTCAGAGGTTTTTCAGACTAGATTCAGACAATATTTCATATTCAGATGTTATTATTCATTATCAGTATTTCAGATGTTTTGACACTTATGACATTTCAGCCCGTTATTCCACATTTATTTCAGTATATTCATTCAGTACTTACAACAGATATCAGTCATGGGTTAGCTTGTCGTCCTTCGGGGTGGTAAGCACTATGTGACAACTAGGGGTTAGTCCCGGGACATTACATATTCCCACTTCCTACACTTAACAGTCCAATAAGTTTTTTTAATTCCTACATAGTGAACTCTCTGTTACCCCACAAAATTCATATTTTTACAATATTCTTTGATCTTTCTTTACTTGGAAACAACTGCACATACTTAAGATCTTACTCTTTATCATCTAACCAACTTTACATTCAAATCCCTATGATTCATGGGTAAAAGCATACACCTCTAAATGATCCTGAAGATCATATAAAGAATGGGATATTCTCCTTATAAAATAGTATGTTTTGTGGCAAATCAATAACTGGTTGTTGATCATTGTGATTATCATCACTAGTGTCACCCATTTCATTTGACTCATATGTATTATTAAGCATCACTGTCAGAATTGTCATTCGCATAAGTATCAACACAGACATCAACTTCAATCATAGCTTGTATTTCAGAAACTCTTGGAATCTCCAGAACCTGAGGTAAACTACTAGTTCCTACACCATCTCTAAAATCATAATGATGATAATTATGGACATCAAAATTTGTACCTAAATCAATACATCCATGTACCTAATTATTGGATGTAATATCAACTTGTCGTTTTATAATCTATGATAAAAAGCTCGTAAAACTTTGAAATTCTAAAAATTACTTCTCATATTTGTAGATGGTTTACAAAATCAGGAGGGGGGTCCTTAAAATTCAAAGAGGGTATAACAAAATTCAAAGAGGGAGAATTTAAATTATGTATAGGTTCAATAACATCCAATACTTTTGTTTTAATATACATTGCCAACAAATTAAGAATCATTATATAACACACCATATCAGGTGCCACCATAAATTCTTGCAAAAACTTATTATCAAGTATGGGAATTTCATAATAACGAGCATTTCCCTGCACATTTGAAAATGGCCATCTACCCGAAATAACAAGTCTTGAATCATTTGGATTAGTTTTCATTTTAATATGTAAGTTTCTAACTAGTCAATCATGCTTAACATTTAGTGAAAGCTTAACAACTACACAAGCACCACAACTACATCTAACTGTATCAGATTCATATATGACATCGCCTCCAATATAATGCAACTCTAACACGATGCTCATTCGATATTTTTTTAAACCTATAGAAATAACTTTAGTTAACAATAAATTACTTACTCAATAAGGAGAGTAATATACTAAGAAAAAAATCACTAACCTTTTTTTCTCCAATTCAGATTGAAGGATACATCAACTGTAATGTACAATACTTTTTGGTGAACTTTATACTTGTATATAAGAGAGGATACCAAAATTTGATAGTCCTCACAATGACATTATGGTAGTTTTATTTTTTGATAAAATCCTCTAAAATTGAGACATGTTGGTAAATTATTTTTCTCCTCTAAGATTATGATGTGTAGTTGATAAGATTATAGTAATTTTAATTTCTTTAAAATCCTTTAAAATTGTGACATGTAGTTGATAAAATTACCTTCCCACTCCAAAATTGTGACATGTTGATTAAATTATATTTTTTCTCCTCTAAAATTGTGACATATAGTTGATAAAATTATTTTTTTCACATATTTCATTTCATGTCACTTGGGCGTTTACACTTGGTATATCATAATATGATAAATTACTCTACTTATTGAATTTGTCTTTGTATTTTTTATTATTTAACATCGATAATTCTCTCAGAAGATCTCGTTGTACACATATTTCTATTTTACGTGTTTTCAAGTATTTATCTTGTTTATTACTATTTTTTGATGCACTTTACTTTATGTTCTTTTTATATATTATTAGCACATACTCTTTTACAAATTTAGTAAAAAATATATTCATAAAATATTTAAAAAGATAAGATCTTTTATGTAATAATCGGTCTTTAAAGAAAAACATACTATGATTGTGGAGAATTTTCTTCCGTTGCATGAGCATTTCATGACTCTTCTTTTTTCTTATCATTTTTACAAAATATGGTAGTCCACATGATAGCATTATGTTAATTTTAATTTTCCTAAAATACATTAAAATTGAGACATGTGGATGGTAAATAACTTTTTCCCTCTAAAATTTTGACATAATTTTTATTTTTTTAAAACCTCTAAATTTGTGACATATGGTTGGTAAATTACTTTTTTCCTCTGAAATTATGATATATAGTTGATAAAATTACTTTTCCCTCTCTAAAATTGTGACATGTTGATAAAATTATTTTTTCTCCTCTAAAATCGTGACATGTAGTTAATAAAACTATTTTCTTCACACATTTCATTTCTTTGGGTGTTTGCACCTGGTATATCATAATATGAGAAACTACTCTATTTATTGAGTTTATCTTTGTATTTTTAATTGTTTAACTGATCGATAAATTCTCTTAGAAGTTTTCATATAACATTATATTTTAGATAAATTATACGTCATTTCATTAAGTCAATTAAGAAGTATAAATATTCAATATCTAATAATTTATTTTATCTATTAAATTACGTGTATTTCATGACTTTATTAATGCATCTTCCAATAACATTATTTGTACAAAGTTTTGACAATACTTATTCGATGATAAAATTAAAATATTAATGCAACATATTGATTTATCTTCAAATAATTAAAATAAAATTTTAAAAATTAATATTATACACATATTTCTATTTTACATATTTTCAAGAATTTATCTTATTTATTAGTACTATTTTTTGTTGCATTTTAATTTATGTTCTCTTTATTTATTATTGAAATCTACTCTTTTATGAGTTTAGTAAAAAATGATTTAATAAAGTATTTAAAAATATAAGATCTTTTATATAATAATCGGTCTTTAGAGAAACATATTATGATTGTGGAGAACTTTCTTCCATTGAATGAACGTTTCATAACTCTTCTTTTTTTTTCTTACTATTTATATTAAGTAATATGCTATGAAAGAAGTTTGTACAAGTACTTTGGGGATGAAGAAGAGGGAAAAAAGAGCAGTTAAAATTGTTTTGAACTTTTGTGATTATACAAGTTTATATTTTATTTCTGATGAACTAATTATGGTTTTTATGTAATTTTTTTTTCTAATTACCTTTTATGAATTGTATATAATTTTTTGTGCACAATTTTCTTCACTGCTCATAAAATATTACTGACATATTTCAAATAGTGAAATTGAAATTTTTTGATAATTTTGACAATGAAGGAAGTTGTAAAAGTTATATCAAATTATTTTAAAAATATCTTTTTTGTTAATTAAAAATTAATATTCTTAAGAATAAGTCTTGTAAGAAGAACTATTTGATTCTTGAGGTTCATAACAAATTTAATTTTTTTCTTAATTTTGTATAAAACTAAATTTAAATCATTACATTTAGTTAGCATAAATTTATGTATTTTTTATCAAATTGTAATTATTTTACATATTTTAAATCATGTTATTATAAAATATCAAATTTCTTGAGTTTAGGCCCGGGCTTAGCACGGACATTAGAAAACTAGTAGTAATATATATGGCAATGTAGAGCATGCCCATATATATATATAGAAACGAAAAATAATGTTGAAGGTATACAAAAATCATTTGTGGAGAAGGTTCTCTGCATAAGAGCGTATTCATAATTTATTTAAAGGTGCATTACTTTGTATGAGCCTTTAGGGTATGAAAAAGTTGTCCTTATTGTCCCATCAATTAAAAAAATGACAATCCTTATCAGATTCTTGGACAGTAAAAGGCTCATGACCATTAATGAGACTTGCTTTAAAATGTAAAAGATTCACTGAAGGCTCATAAGAGTAGAGCACCTTCAGTATAAATGTACTTACTGGTCGGTCTTTTTTTTAACATGAAATTGCATACTGAAGGTGCTCCATTCACCATGTGTTTTCACCAGTTTGTTCATGAAAATCTGATAAACCCATTTGTTAGAATTGTTCCTCATTCAAGACCATTTTGATCCAAAATTTCATTTGTTGAGAAAGAGTTATCCCAAAATAATTAATCCTAGGATTAGTTATTCCACCATGTATATGAGATAACTTATTCCATCACTATGGTGTAAATGGTGGGATAAATAATCCCGGTACTAACTAATACCTCACACAAAACATGGGATAAAATAGTCCTTCATTTTATCCCGAGACTATTTATCCTTATACTTCACACCAAACGATCCCTGAGTCTTATAGAATATAGTCTAATTTTTATTGGTTTTTTGTTTATTGATTTTTAGTCATTAACGGTTCGATTTTTGATTTAATCAATAAGAAAATAGTCATAAAAACAACTAACATGAAAAGAAACTGAATTTTTTTTGCAGCCAAAATTCTACATGCTATGTTTTAATTTACAAGAGTCTTCAAGCTTGAATAGATTTTTAGGAAATTGAATAAGTTTGTAGAAATTATATATATATATATATATATATATATATATATATATATATATATATATATATATATTATAAGTAGGAATAAAGTAGTAATATAGTATATTCTTATTGGGTTATCTGTTAACCTAATAACCCAATAAGAAAAAAAACTTAACCAAACCAATAACCCAATAAGGAATTTATAAAATCATTAAAAAACATTAACCCAATAAACCAATAACATTTTCACCGGTTTGGTTTATTGGTCAGTTTGATTTTTGCATACCCCTAATTTAAATATTTGAATTTAAGGTATAATAGGTTTTTAACGTCAGTAACAAAAGAAGAAAGACAACAATTGTAATACATTTTCATTCAATATATTATACGTATTACATGTGAATTTCAAATATTCCTTTACAATTTAAATTAATTTTCATTGTTAGAAGCATATTATATTTGTTATGAAATAACAACTATCAGATTATTACAATGTATAATATTAAATTCTAATGTTATTACAAAGATATTAATATTTAACATAGTTTTAATACAACTTCTTAAAAACTTCACCTCTTCTACTCTAGTGAATCACCACCACCAAACCACCATCAGATCTACCATTCCCAAATAAACTAGTCACCAAACAATCGACAAACACAAATTTGATAGACCTTTTGATGTTAGATATTGGGTTTATCTAAAGTTACAACCTTAGGTAAGTGTCTATGGCTATTAGACTATTTCACAAGTCGTCAACCAAGTATTATGGACCTTATGTGATTATTGGTAGAGTTGGGGTTGTTTCTTACAAGTTGTTACTGCATGTTGATGTATCAATTCACCATACATTCCATTTATCTCAACTTAAAAGATGTCGTGATGTTCTTGCAGCCATTTCCCATCCTTCAGTTCTTCAGATGTCCAATCCTTATTATCTCTCGCCTGAATCTATTTTGTATAAAAGAATGGTAAAGTGGGGAAAAAGGCTATGTGTCAGGTATTGGTCAAATGAATTGATGTTGATGCTGCTTAAGCAACTCAAAAATTTCTCCCTGAGTTGCAACATAGATTACCAGTTTTTAACCCTTAAGGTCAAGGGTAGTCTTCAAATAAGGGGTATTGATATAAATAGGTAAGAGATAAAGCTGACTGAAAGAGAAGATAGAACTGATGGAGTTATTAATAGTCAATAATTGAAGTCTGTGTCTGTTAGGCAGTTAATATTTAAAATTCAGATAACATTGTTCACGAAACAATTGTCACTATTCTATTATGTATTTGGTAGTTAGTTAGTAGATAGATTGATTTAACCAAGCTGTAATTATCTACAAATACCAACTGTAAACATATGGAATGCATACATGAATATAGATCAACTCTTTTCTTTTCCTAATTCTCTCTTAGCTTAATTTCTTGGCTAATTTTCAGATTTTAGTTCTATATTTCTCGAGCAAAGCTCTTGAATTATATCATATTTTACTCAATTTTTGCAATTGGTTCCATTGGAGCTTGGATCTCGATATTTGTCAGAGTTGATCTTGTTCATTATTGTCAATCTACGATAGTGTTGGGTCTCCATTGATTGTTGACTGTGGTGTTTTTGTTGGTGGTTGTCGGTGTAATAATGATGGTCGGAGTTGGCAGTGGGGTTATTGTTGTTAGTGAATTTTACCAAAAAAATTATGGAAAAAGGGAGTTTGGCGTTTGTCGGCACCTATGTTTCACCAACGGAGAAAATAGGAAGAAAAATTCACCTTATTCTAAGTAAATCAACTGTGAGTATAAGTTGAAGAAAATAAGAGGAGGTTGTTAAGGGTAAAAATAGGCGATAATTCATAATAAAATAAAAGTGGTATTTTTTAGGGTAATAATACCTTTATATTATACCATTTATGTAATAGTCCCTTTTTTTTACTTTTGAGGACTAATACTCTATTAGATGGTCGTTATTTATTATTCATAATGTATGGTAATGCTGCTCAAACGAACAGTATACAATTGTACAAGTAATATAGACTTTTTAAGTCTGAATATCGTACCCCAAGGGACTTGTCAATTAACTACTCACTAAATTAGACTAATGCTAATTATTTATTCAAGCGGTAGATCTCAAAGATATATTCGTGAATTAAATAAACTAAAATAAAAAATAATTAATGAACAATTAACCAAGTAAAGAGCATATTCTTACGTAATCAATGTGATGAAGCGAAAGAATTATGGATTCGCTAACAATCATGTTGAGTAATCAATTTTATCAACTTACTTATTTATCCAGTTATTGATTTATGGGGTTGATTATATGATCATGGTCTTCCAAGCCTCTAATCATCTATTCCGATTGACCTCACAACTACGACCATTGAACAAGGATATGATAACCCAATCCGAATGCATTTATATATCTTTCCATTTTGTAACCAAATAAGGTGATCTAGGTATATTATTATCCCAACCACAAATTAATTCTTTAGTTTACTAAAAAAAGATCTCATCCTTATATTCTTCGTTCTAACTCACGATTCCTCTTTCGAGTTCATAATGAGAATACAAATTTACTTTAATGGTAACTAAGAATTAAAATAGTAAGCACAAATTCATAAGAACAACTAGTATGATAAACAAATACCCATAGAAACAAATAGTTACTTAAACAATCATGTAATTAGCTACCATAATTCTAGAACGAGAAGTTTAACTCCATGTAGACATAAAACAATTACAAAAAATAATTCAAAGAAAAATGTAAAAATAAATAAATAAGGAGACTAGAAGATTAAATCAATTTTCACCTCTACAACAACCCTAGCTTTTCCTAGGCCACGCCTTGGATGCGCTAGGCTATAGTTTCTTGGTTGGCTTCTTAAATCTCAGACATCCTGTTGTGGTGCGCTTTGCCCCAGATTCATATTTGTTTGAAAGTATCTAACATATATCATACTCACATTTTGCTTCCTCAATCATTCTTGCTTTATTTTTGCTGCATTTTAACCCGAAGATTGTCTAATCACATCTATTAACTCAGCGACATCAGTTATGCATAATGTATGTGTGTGTGTGTGTGCCAGCGTGTGTGTGAACTTATTTTCAGAACTTAAGCTTAAATATAAGTTAAATACAGCATAGGGGTGTATAAATACACCTAAGATCATATGGTATTGTAATATGTTGTTTTAATAGATATAATATTTGAATAAACTGAGTCATTTTTTGTCATTATATAGTATTAAGCATCAACAATTTAAAGGATAATACTATAATAAAAGTAAGGTATGGGGTAGAACTATTAATAAAAAGGTAGGCAAATAAATACAATAGAATTGTTATATAATAAATAAATAAAATATATAAGATAACAAATTCAATCACAAATTGATCGTGACACAAAATGAAACTTTTTGCCGTTATCTAACGATGAATTTTGCAATATGATGCAATACAATTTAAGTAGCAACCAAAATAAATATTATATTTAAATTAACAACATAATATAATTGGGTAACAGTCATCCAAGCAAGCTGTAAGGGGTCGTTTGTGTGGGATAGCTAGGGTTTTGATAAAAGCGGAATATAATAACAAACTTAGATAAATTTGTTTGTGCTTAAAATTTATTTAAAATATAAAATAATAGGTTTCAAGATAAACATTCAAAATGTCTTCAATAGTACAAAAAAATTATTCATAATTTCTTATTAAAAATAAGGGATTATGTTACCTTAAGCATCATTATATAGTCAATATGGTGTGGTGGACACGACTGTAATGTCTTACCCTGTAAAACGTATTAGGACATAATTTATAGTGCATCAGGACATGAATCTGATGTCTTATTCTTATAAAATCGTGTTGGGCTTTAATTTGTTCAGATTCCATTCCAATATCTTATTACGCTGCATTAGGAGTACTCAAATTTGATATCTTACCTTTACGGTGTTGTGGGACTTGAACAGTTTACCCTTATATAATATTTATCACAAGCTGTCTCATTCACTTCAGCGAATGAATATAAGTTTGTGTAGCCGCATGTCACGACTCAAAATTTGGGGTCATGATGATGTTATCTCGGTCTAACCTTGATAAGTAAGCCTAAATCCCAAGAGTTAAGAAAATTCAAAATCAATAATATAACAGAACATGAGAGATATCTAGAACAAAGTCAGGCCCTAAAATATAAGTCAAAGCGGAAGTCTGAAAAAAACACAAATTCAATCCCAAAACCTGGTATTATAAGTATGGAGTATCTAATAATACAACCGAGCCTGAAATGTAACATCTATCTCTGAAATAACTAAAGGAATAAATAAAAAATAAGATGAGGCCTGGAAATGACTCTAGATGCCTAGAGTATGTCGGTACCTTGAGTCCGACTGTCTCATGCACGAACTCAGCCACCTCGATTAGTGCTCGTACTAAGATCTACACTGAAAGAGCACAGTATGATTGTACTCAGTGGGAATCATAAGTCGAATGAGCATAACTAAAAATAAAATAAGTAAAATATACTATGAGCATGTCACCTGCAAGCAGAAAAGTCCCAAACGGTAGCTCACACCATCTCCACTAACAATTCTAATATATGCAAAGAAATGGAAACAATATCAGTATATACAAAAATACATTAAAACTAAGCACAAGTCATGAAAACTAATAAAATCAAGCAAGATGCATGTGCAAATGTAATGTAGTGCAATGTGGATGGAATGAATGATGAAAGCCATCACATGACTTTCTATATACACCTACTGAGCTTGCATCTCCCAGGTAGGATCCATGGGGGTTTCGCAACCCATATACTATATCTCATATCTCAATCTTAACTCGTCTCTCTAGATCGTGTTCACAGAAAGGGTTTTCATAAAAGTCTCATTTTCTTTCAAAAACAGTGTGTCTCAATGGTATCAATATCTCGTAAATGTATATGTATGGAATATCTCATAAATGTATGTATGGAATGAGGATGTAGTGCTCACAATCAGCTTAATATGATGATAATCAATCCATCCAACAAGTATATATATATATGTATATATATATATATATATATGTCAATAATTCAAGATTATCAACATTAATTAGGCACCATTAGAATAAATATACATGTAAGACATCATTAATATCATATCAACCTCTAACTCAGGTATTATTATGATAAAGGCAATCGATGCTTAAATAAGGCTTATGTTAACAAAATAAGCCCCTGCACAAGCATCATACTAGAATAAAGGTATTTAAATGAACAGATAAGGCCAGTGATGTCAAATAAAGCCCCGACACAAGCACAGAACAATAATAATAATCTTGAGATATAAACCTCATAGTTATTTTCCCTAACTCATAGCATACTTTACTTATTTATTAACTGTTCAACTCAATCTGAAAGAAGTTAAGCCATTAACTACCTCGAAACGATGAAATCCAAGCCTAAAGTGCTTCAACACGTAGTCTCCCCCTTACGAACAACCTCAAAATCAACTACAACATTTAAATATAACATCTACGTGTTAAAAGAAATATGACAATACTTATATTGCCCATATTTAGATCGGAATAAAATGTGTTAAAAAATAAATGGATAAAATCAAAGTTTTATTTTAAAAACATATTTTCCAAGGATATAGGAGTATATAAGAGAAAACCCATGTGAAAATGGATTAAAATGAGGTCTAAATAGAAGAAAATCCCTTTTTATATATTACCAATGAAAACTCCAATTTTTCATTTTGAAATCATAATTTAAATTTATTTTTGAGGTATAATCGATGAAAATAATGGGCATAAGGTTCCAGAGCTTAGCCAAGCTCAAATGGAGAAGAAAAATATGAAAATAGGTATTATACTATTCAGTGAACAATACCTCATAAATGCAGTCAACGCATCACGTTCGTGAGGGTCAATGCTAATCGACCAATTAAATTAGCCTTCATGTTAGTGAATGTTTGAGACATTGGCACTCTCATTCAAAATAACCCAATTGTGTTCGCGATGAAGGAATAATTCCTTTCTTGCATTTATGGTCGAAGGCCCGCATTCATGAATAAGGTGACCTCATGCACCAGATATCAATAATCAACTGATTTTCATGGTTTCCAAAATCTCTGAATGGATAATTGGGATTTGTTAGGGACCCGACGAAATAAATCATATATGCTACTAGGCTAATTTTGATATTTCAGGCTTAATAACAATGTCAAATTTTTGAAAGAAAATACTATTTTCACTGAATTGAGCCCCGAGACTCCTTTTTCACTATTTTTCAAATGAAGGATCAAAATGAGATATAAATATCCCAAGCATAAACCAACCATGCAACTATAACGCCCCAAAAATATGCCTTGGATGCCATACGATGCTTAGGACCTGAAAGACCACAAGCTAACCCATGAACTGGTACCTGCTGTGAGCACTGAATAATAGTAACAAAATACACATGTGCGGCATAACTGAATACACCTTAAGGTTTTAAATACTGAGAATATTACTAAATCATAGGTCTGAAAATAACTTTCTGAAAATTGATAATCTAACTGACTGTCTGAAAGTGTCTAAAAAGCCTTTAACCGATTGACTGTGAAGCTGATGGGACAAACCCCTAACTAACTCTGACTGAATAGAAATACTGAACTACTAAGATAAACTAAAATAAAGAATTCATGTCTTTGAAATATGAGGACTCACCACTTCTTCTTCTGATAATCTGATTTGTCTAAGCGCGATTAGGAAACTGAGCGTCTGAACCTATGATATTAAACATCATAGCGCAAGAAACAAGTATGCGATCAATACTTTGAATGTACTGGTAAATGAGATGATGTTAGACTAAATGCATGGGATAACTATGCATAGAAATAGTTATAATAGACATGCGTGGAAATACTAAAATCTGACTGAATAAGACTAATAACTAACTGGCTGAATAGCATGAGATAACGGATGCATAGATACATCAAAACTATAAAATCTGAGTATGTATGACTAAGCATATAAAATGTTTATGAAATTGTCTATAGACTGAAATACTAAAATCTGATAACTGTATGCTATGGTCAAGCAAAATTAAACTGAGTCCTGAACTGAAAACTGAAACTGAAACTCTGGGAGGTATCATCAAACCAACATGCCCTGTCTGAGCTAATCGGGGTCCAACCTATGACCCAAGTTGGAAAGGTGTTAGTACCTTGCCATGGGTACTAACAATGGATGTGAGTTAACCCTAACTGGCAGGAAGATATTTTGTCAACCCTCAACTGGCAGGAAAAATCATGAGATATGTATCAACACTAAACTGATAGGAAGACATCTCAACCTACTCTGGCTACATAGTTCTGTAACTCAAAGATTGCTACTAAGGGTCAAACCCTAAATGGCAGGAATACCCCCATCCCTGGGTTCGCTCGGTGTTGAATCATACTCCCAACTGAACTGGCTCGAATTACTAACTGACTCAGATTACTGAACTGATCTAAATTTGACTGATTATGATAGCTGACTGAACTGATTATGCTCATACCTATCTGAACTTATTCTGAAAATACTAATACTAAGTAAATACCTAAGTTTTGGGTATTCATAACCCCCAAGACTCGATAGCAATAACAATAGAAACACATGAAAGCATGTGAAACCATAATAAGGAATCACTACTCAAAATCCATCACTTTGGCATTTCATCAAACACATGGGGATTAAGACTTTAACATAGGGATACTTTTAAACATGATGAGATAGCATGATCACATAGAAAAATTATAAACTGAGGATTTATTCTGAATTTTCATAAACATGATATGGGAACCATAATATTTAAAACATACTATAATGCATTCCACTTGAAAACAATTGAAATCATAACTTGAAATTAAATTACGAAGGTATAGATAAACATACTTCAACTTTCAAACGTGTAAGTGGTCTTTCTATCAAAACTTTTGGAAACATAATACACAATCAAAATTCATAAGATTTTCATGTAGGCAATTCATTGTAAACATGTAATTTCATAAATTAAAGCATAAAAATAAATTCTTGGACTCCATGGGTGGAAGGGACCTATGAATGAATATCACACATACCTTAAAGTTTTAATCTTGAAAGAGAATCAACTTTTCTTGAAATTTCTTGGATTGGAAAACACAATTTCTTGATTATCTTGAAGAGAATGTAATGGAGTCTTGATGTTCTTGGGAGATGACCTTAAGAAGAAACCCTAATCTTATTCTTGGAAATAAAGAGGGTTAATGATTTTTAAAACTGATTGGTAATGGCTAAGTACGTTTAATTGTTGATTTATGTCATGGGAATTAGGGTTTGAGGTGAGTAAAAGACCAAAATACCCCTCTTAAGCTAAATAAGAGGTGCTGAAATTTTTAGTTGATGACTTGAGTTGATAACTTATCAACTAGTTGATGGATTATCAACTCAAGTCATCACTTTTGTAGGTGAGATGGTTATAGGTGACGACTTGGTTGATAAGTCATCACTTAGTTGATGACTTATCATCTCAAGTAGTCACTTTGAAGTTAAACTTGATGAATTTCTGGTTTGGGCTGATGACTTGGCTGATAAGTCATCCCTTAATTGATGGCTTGTCACCTTAAGTCATCACTTTGTTGACAGACGGACATGCTGAGGTAAAATGAGTATAACTTTCCACTCTGATGTCGAATTAAGGTGAAACCAAATGCCTTGGAGAGAAGACTCAAAGAACTTTCATTTGATATAAAGTAGGACACCTGAATTGATATATACTAGGATATACACTCATTTAAAGTTGACCCTAGCTGGAGCATTTTTCAAAACTTTACAAATAGAAAAGTCCTCAACTCCTCTTTGAGTTAGAAGGGTATTATGATCTCGATAAATATACAAAGATATTCCCACATCATATATTTTCCAATCACACATGTATACTGTAATATTCCGTACTATTCCTAGCCTAGTTTAGCTCCTAGAATGTCAAGGGTCAACTTCAATATGAATAACTCTTGATACGTGTTAAATTTTCCAAATCTAGACCCACCAATGTGTAAGTAATTAAATTAGATTTCCAATAATACCAATTTCTCCTTAATTCAATACTTGGTTGAGAAGTTATGGTGATTTTAGTTAAAGCAGTAGAACACTGTGATAAGTACCGCATCACAGTAAAGGACAAATTCATAATTGTTCGATTCCAGTGAAGCACCGTGATTAGCCCACGTCGTGGTGAAGCTCCAGTTCCTGTCCATCCCATTGTAGTAGATCAATGAATTTGCCTGTCTCGCGCCAAATTTCCCAATGGGGCAGACACCGCATTGCGGTAGAGTGCAAAAAAGCACTCGTCCTTTTTCAAAGATGCAACACGATTACGCCGCGTCACGCCAGAGGCCAAAATGACATTCGTCCATTTTTTAGTAAGCCACCGTGATAGTGGCGCGTTAGGTAGTATGCCAAATCAAGATTTTCCAGTTTCAAGTTAAATTTTACAAAGGGCAATCTAGTCATTTCCCCAAGCCCCAAATTATGAATAACAGATAATTAATCCTATTCTAAACCTAATATGCTCACTTTTTATCAACTTCCTCTCAAAGAAACCGTAGAACATCAAACCTTAATCCCCAAGAAATCCAAATTCCACCATTCTTTTTCCAATATAGCTCAAAATTAAGGATTCCCAATTCAAGAACTTCAAGAATCAATCATCAAGAGCACAACTAGAAACTCAAAGTTTAAGCTTCTTCATCTAGTCATCAATTAAGGTATGTGAGGTTTTTCAAAAAGGATTATTTTTTTCGTCCTTGTGCCCAAAATTAGTTTTTGAAGTTAATTTTTATATGAATTTACATGAGATTCAAATTAGGGTTCATACCAATATTTTTATTTGCAAGAATTATGAGATTACAAGTGATTTAGATGTTGAATTGCATGATTACTTTCGTATTTTCAAGCATATGATATAAATTTTCAGATTTCGAATTGAATTATCATTATTATCATTATCAAGCATGAATTTTATGATGATTTGGAAAGAATTTGATGCATGAGTTATTAATCCCTAGTTTGTATGTTGATATTTCAAGAATGACTATGCCTTAAGCATCCCATGATTAGTTATTTTCAGATTTTGATAAAGATTTGATCTTTTGATCTTAGCTTAGACATGAAATCCACTTTACAGTCTCAGTTGCAGTTTTTAATTAACAGATATACATTTGGTTTACATTATAAGCCATTATACTAGTTTTAAAGTGGAATTCCTACATAATGAGCATACAAATTTAAAGGGAGTAGTATTTAGCACCGAGTTAGCTATGTTCATATGCCACCGAACTATGAGCCAATATAGGTTCAAATTATCAGATTATTTCCATTTCTATATAGATGAAAGTTATAGATGTGATCACTTAGATTAGGTTATACTACTTGGCAAGAGTATGACACCTCTTCTAAACGTGAGGTTTTCTCATAAGGGAACTAGACATTGGACTCCATGTTAGCTTACATGGTTTATGTTGGTTAGCAAAACCTCCCTACATCCTACAGAAAAAAATAACAGAAATACTTGTAGAACTAAGTGTGAAGGCTCACAACCTTATTCAGATATTATTTTAAAAAAGATATTAGCTATGAGATTTCATATTCCAGATTACATATACAAAAGTGAGTCCTTCTGCACTTAGATAGCATGATTTAAAGACAGAATACTATTACAACTTTTAGAAAGTAAATGTTATGACTCACTAGATTTGTGCAGTATGTTTTTCTATTCATGAATTATGACTTTTAGTTTTCAGATATTCCAGCTTATGTGAGTTATCTACATTTAGAATGCATTCTTTTTACAATTTTATAATACTATTGAGTTATTGTTTTAATTATGCATTCGCCCTCATATACTTCGTACAATCCAGAAGTACTGATCCACATATACGTCTATGTGCTACATTGTCTGATAATGTAGGTTTAGGTGCTCAGTTTCAGCAGCATAAGTGATTTCGAGCATCTCTATCTGCATCCCGACAGTTAATGAGTTCTCATAGTTTGGGGACCCAGTCCTTCAGTTTTTCAACTTATTAACATAGATGATTTAATATTTTCAGATAGTTCAAGTCAGCTAGGGGTTTGTCTTAGTGACTCTTTAGTTATTCGTAGTGGAGACTTGTCAGACTGCTAGATATGATTCAGATTTCTAGTATTTATTGTTCAGACTCTTGAGTCTAGTATTTTTACATATTATATTTAGACAATTTCAGCTTAGCTCATATAGAATTCGGCATTTTAGCTTTGATTATATGTCCATATATATCTATTATGAGCTACAGATATAGTAGAAGGCTTACAGGGTTAGCTTAAGGCTACTCGTAGTCTTGAGCACTGTGTGACATCTCGGGATCCATTTTCAGGGTGTTACAAAATTGGTATTAGAGCCTAAGGTTATAAGAGTCCTAGGGAGTCAGAAAAGAGTCGTTACGTAGAGTCTTGATCATGGATGTGAAGCGCACCACATTTATGAGCAAGAGGCTGTGGGATGTTTTTAGGAAATCATCTCTTTCTTTCATGATCTATCGTGCTTATAGTATTACTGTCTACTTTTAACTTGTGCTCTTACGTGACATTTGAATATGCCTCTTTGCCGAGTTAATGCACATAGAAATAATTACCAGCTATCCCAGCCTACTGACCCTCTGAATGAGAATGTATCCCATGCTAAATTTTGGTCTCCTTTCAGGCGTTAGCGCAAGATATGACTGCTAATATTCAGGTCAACCATCAGGTGGTAGTCCTACTTTATTAGAATGGGGATTTAGCAACAACCAAAATTTATGACTTTATGAGAATGAATCTGCCAGAGTTCTTTGGGTTAAAAGTAGGTGAGGACCCATAACTTTATTTAGATGAGGTGAAAAAGATCACCTATATTATGTATGTTACTGAAGAGGAAAGTGTAGAGTTGGCATCCTATAGATTGAAGGATGTAGAGCATGATTGGGTGGTTATGTGAAAAAATGGTAGAGGTGAGAATGCAGCTCCTATGAGTTAGCAGGTATTTCATGATGCATTTTTAGTAGGTTCTTTTTACATGAGATGAGAGAAGATAAGGTGGAGGAGTTTGTGAACCTAAGGTATGGCTCAATGATAGTGAAGAAGTACTACCTTAAGTTCAATCAGTTGTCTAAGTATGCCCCTAATACGATGGCTGACCCTAGGGCGAGTATGAGTAAGTTTGTTATTGGAGTATCTAGTTTAGTATTCAAGAAGTGTAGGACTTCCATGCTTATTGGGGATATGTATCTTTCTAGGTTGATAAATTATTCTTAATAGATTGAGGCAGAAAAGTTAAAAGGAAGAGAGAGAGAGGAAATAAGAAGGCTAAAATCGGGCAGTTTGAGTATGTCCAGACAAAGTTTAGAGGGGGAAATCATTCGCAGTTTCAAAATCATTTATCTATTCCAGACCCATCTTCAGCTAGTGCTCTTGACCCCAAAGCTAGATAGGAGCAGTAGGGTAATACTTCTATGTCCAGATCTCAGAATAGTGCCAGTGGAAAGCCCAGTTATCCTCTATGTGCTAAGTGTGGTAAGAATCATCTTAGTGAGTGTTTGTTAGGACAGAAAGGTTGTTATGGTTATGGTAAGTTGGGTCATAGAATCAAAGAGTATTCTCATGCTAGATAGGGAAATAGAGATGTTCATCCCCAGACTCAGGCTACTAGTGTACCGGCTCCTCTAGGTCATCTAGTCCCTTCTTAGGGCGTATCATCTAGTACCAGTGGTGATCAGTGCCAAAATATGTTTTATGATTTACCATCCCATTAGGAGAAGGAGGATTCACTAGATGTTGTTACTGGTATGCTTCGTGTCTTTCATCTTGATATTTATATATTGTTAGACCCCAAGTCAAATTTCTCTTATATGACCCCATTAGTTACAGTAAATTTTAAAATAGCTTCTGAAAAGATCCCTGAGCCCTTCTTAGTTTTTACCCCAGGGGGTGAGTCAGTTATTGCCAAACAGCTCTATAGAAAGTGTCTTATCACGATCCTTTACAAAATAATGTTAGCAAATTTAATATAGTTAGATATGGTTTACTTTGACCTAATTCTTGGTATGGATTAGCTTCATTCTTGTAATGCTTCTATAGATTGTCGCACCCGAGTGGTGAAGTTTTAGTTTCCATATGAGCCAGTCTTTGAGGTAATTTAGTGTCTCCTAAGAGTCATTTTATATCTTATATTAAAGCCAAAAAGTTGATCTCAAAAGGGTGTATCTATCATCTAGTTCGAGTCAAAGACACTAAGTTTGAGACTCCAATAGTTCAGTCAGTTTGTGTAGTTAATGAGTTTCTTAATGTTTTTTCCAAATATTTGCCAAGGGTACCTCCCGATAGGGAAATAGAATTTGGTATTAACCTTCTCCCAGATACTCATCCCATATCTATTCCTCTATATTATATGGCACTAACCGAGCTTAAAGATTTAAAAGAGAAGCTTAAAAATATATAATATATAGGTTTCATAAGGCCTAGTATCTCTCCATAGGGCACTCTCATCTTATTTGTGCGAAAAAAAATAGTTCTTTACGAATGTGTATAGACTATCATCAGCTGAATAGAGTTACAGTAAAAAACAAATATCCTCTTCCTAGGATTGATGACTTATTCGACCGACTCTAAGGTACAAGTTATCTCTCCAACATAGACCTTAGATTCGGCTATCATCAGCTTAGAGTAAGGGAATGTGATATTCCAAAGACATCTTTCAGAACTCATTATGGTCATTTTGAGTTTCTAGTTATGTCCTTCAGGCTAACAAATGCCCCAGCAGCCTTCATGGATTTGATGAACAGAGTGGTCAGATAGTATTTGGACATGTTTGTTATAGTCTTTATCGATGATATCTTTGTCTATTCCTGTAGTGAGGATAATCATGTAGATCACCTTAGGATTATGTTGCAAACTCGTAGGGATCACCAGTTGTTCACCAAATTTAGAAAATCTGAATTTTGGCTAAGATCAGTGTTTCCCCTAGTCATATTGTTTCTAGTGATGGAATTAGAGTTGATTCCCAAAATATGAAAGCACTAAGAAACTGGCCTAGACCTATCTCTCTGTCAGGCATTAGAAGTTTCTTGGGTTTATCTGGCTATTATAGATGTTTTGTTAAGGGTTTTTCTTCTATTGCATCCCCTATGTCTGATTAATTTAGAAGAAAGTTAAGTTTCAGTAGTCAGATTCCTATGAGAATAGTTTTCAGGATTTGAAGACTCGAATCACTTCAACCCCAATTTTAGCACTACCTAATGGTACAGATGGTTTCATTGTCTATTGTGATACCTCTAGAATTGGTCTGGCTTATGTTTTGATACAGAGAGATAAGGTTAAAGCCTATGACTTTAGACAACTTAAGCCTCATAAAAAGAACTACCCTACCCATGATCTTGAGTTAGCAGCTATTGTGTTTGCGTTAAAGATCTGGTGGCACTATCTTTATGGGTACATGTTGATGTGTTTATTAATCACAAAAGCTTACAATATGTGTTTACTTAGAGGGAATTAAATCTTTGTAAGAGAAGATGGTTAGAATTGTTGAATGATTATGACATGAGTTTTTTATATCATCTGGGCAAGGCCAATGTAGTGACAGACGCCTTTAGTAGATTTTCTATAGGCAGTGTTGCTCATGTGGAGAATGATAAGAGAGAATTAGTTTGAGAAGTTCACTAGTTAGCTAGATTGGGTGTAAGGTTGGTTGATTCAGCTAAAGGAAATATTTGGGAACAGAGTAGTTTAGAATCTTCCCTAGTTTCGAAAGTGAAAGAGAAGCAGGACAAGAATCCTAGTTTGGTCCAACTGAAGGAGTCGCTTAAAGACCAAAAGGTAGAGGTTTTCTCCCAAGGGGGAGATGGTGTGGTAAGATACCAGAGTAGATTGTGTGTGTCATGTGTTGATGATTTAAGGTAGTGGATTATGGAATAACCACATGGTGCACGTTATTTCATTTTTCCAGGAGCCACTAAGATGTACCGTAATTTGTAGGAGGTCTATTGGCGAAGTGGTATGAAGAAAGATATCATGAAATTTGTAGCCAAGTATGCAACTTGTCAACAGGTTAATGTAGTGCACCAAAGACCTGGTGGTACATTGCAGGAGTTTGGTATTCTCACTTAGAAGTGGGAAGAGGTGAATATAGGCTTTGTGACTGGATTACCCCATTCGCGTTGACAACATGATTCAATATGGGTTAATGCGGACAGATTGACCAAACCAACCCATTTCTTGCCATTTCACATGTTCTACATCGCTGAAGATTATGCTAAGATGTAAATAAGAGAATTGGTTAGATTGCATTGAGTTCCTTTTTCCATCATCTCAGATAGGGGTACTCAGTTTACCTCTCAGTTTTGGAAAGCCTTTCATAAGGGTCTTGGTACCCAAGTTCATATCAGTTCATCTTTTCATAAACAGATAGATAGTTAGGCAGAGAAGACCATTCAAACCTTAGAGGATATGTTGAGGGCCTGTGTTCTTGATTTTAAAGGGAGTTAGGATGACCACTTGCCTTTGATCAAGTTTGCCTACAATAATAGTTACCATTCTAGTATTTAGATGGCTCCATTTGAGGCTCTTTATAGGTGGAGATATAGATCACCAGTCGGTTAGTTCGAAGTTGGTGAGGCCGCTTTGATTGGGCTATATATGGTTTTTAAGGCCATGGAGAAAGTTCAGTTGATTCGAAAGAGATTGAAAGCACCTCAGAGTCATCAAAAATCTTATGCATACATAAAAAGGAGAGATATTGAGTTTAAAGTAGATGATCTTGTGTATTTGAAGGTTTCAGATTCAACCATATAGTTATCTTCATGTAAATTCATGCATTCGCAGATTAGTTCAGTCGCTCAGTATGTTTTAGATCCAGTCATGCAGCTTATTTCAGTTGTGCATGCCAGCACATAGCCTCAGTTCCTTAGCATCTTTAGGTTAACTAGTCTCATTTGAGGAAGAATGTTCCCAAGGGAGAGATAATGTAATCCCCCATACTTTTCCTAGTTCAGTTTAGCTCCTAAAATGTCAAGGGTCAACTTCGAAATGAATAACTCTTGATACGTGTGAAATTTTCCAGCTCTAGACCCACCAATGTGTAAGTAATTGAATTAGCTTTCCAACGATACCAATTTCGCCTCAATACGATACGCGGTTGAGAATTTATGGCGATTTTAGTAAAGGTAGTAGAACACCATGATAAGCACCATGTCGCGGTGAAGGACAAATTTGCAATTGTCCAATTCCAGTTAAGCACCTTGATTAGACGACGTCGTACTGAATCACTAGTTCCCGTTCGTCCCATTCCAGTAGCTCAACTCGATTTGCTTGTATCAAATCAAGTTTCCCAATGGGGAAGACACCACATAGCGTTGTAGTGAAAAATGACACTCGTCCTTTTTCTAGAGATGCAACGCGATTACGCCGTGTCTCACCAGAGCCAAAATGACAGTCATCTATTTTTTTAGTAATCCACCGCGATAGTGGTGCGTTGCAGTGGTATGCCAAATCGAGATTTTTCAGTTCCGAGTTAAATTTTGCAAAGGACAATCTAGTCATTTTCCCAAGCCCCAAATCATGAATAACAGATAATTAATCCTATTCTAAGCTAATATGCTTACTTTTCATCAACTTCCTCTCAAAGAAACCCTAGAACATCAAACCTTAATCCCCAAGAAATTCAAATTCCACCATTTTTTTCCAAGATAGCTCAAAATTAAGGATTTCCAATTCAAGAACTTCAAGAATCAATCTTCAATATCATAACTAGAAACTCAAAGTTCAATCTTCTTCATCTAGTCATCAATTAAGGTATGTGGGGTTTTTCAACAAGGATAATTCTTTCATCCTTGTGCCCAAAATTAGTTTTGAAGTTGATTTTTATATGAATTTACATGAGAATCAAATCAGGGTTCATAGTCAATATTGCTATTTGCAAGAATTATGAGATTACAAGTGATTTAGATGTTGAATTGCATGATTACTTTATTTTCATGTGTATGATATAAATTTCTAGATTTGAAATTAAATTATCATTATTTTCATTATCTAGCCTGAATTTTATGATGATTTGACAAGAATTTGATGCATGGTTATTAATCCCTAGTTTGTATGTTGATATTTCAAGAATGACTATGCCTTAAGCATCCCATGATTAGTTATTTTTAGATTTTGATAAAGATTTGATCTTTTGATCTTAGCTTAGACATGTAATCCACTTTATAGTCTCAGTTGCAGTTTTTAATTAACAGATATACAGTTGGTTTTCATTATAAACCATTATACTAGTTTTAAAGTGGATTTCCTACAAAATGAGCATACAAATTTAATGGGAGTAGTATTTATCACCGGGTTGGCTATGTTTACATGCCCCAAAACTACGAGCCAACATAGGTTCAAATTATCAGATTATTCCTATTTCTATATGGATGATAGTTACATATGTGATTACTTAGATTAGGTTATACTCCTTGGCAAGAGTATGACACTTCTCCCCAACGTGGGATTTTCTCTTAAGGAAACTAGACGTTGGAATAATGTTAGCTCACATGGTTTATGTCGGTTAGAAGAACCTCTCTACAACCTACATAAAAGAATAACAGAAAAGCTGTTAGAGCTAAGTGTAAATGCTCACAACTTTATTCAGATATTATTTTACAAAAGATATAAGTTATGAGATTTTAGATTTTAGATTACAGATACAGAAATGAGTCCTTCTACACTTAGATAGCATGATTTAAAGATAGAATATTAGTAAATCTTGTAGAAACTAAATGTTATGACTCACAAGATTTATACAGTATGTTTTGCTATTCATGAATCATGATTTTGAGTTTTTAGATAGTCCAGCTTATGTGAGTCATCGACATTTAGCATGCATTCTTTTTACAAATTTATAGTAATATTGAGTTATTATTTTACTTATGCATTCACCCCCATATACTCAATACAATCTAAAAGTACTGATCACATATACGTCTATGTTCTACATTGATGTTTGGGTGTATTTATGCTTTCTAGTGTCCCTATTCTAGCCTTTTTAGCCTTGGTTTGAGGATAATTCTAAGATATAATGGTTGATAATGAGATAATATATTAAAACATGTGTTTATAAGGTTCCAAGTGAAGTCCAAGTGAGTTTGTACTAGAAAGATTCAATTTGAGTTCAATATAGAAAACTAGTCTTCCTAGTTTGAGCTAGTTGCTTGTCTAGTCTATCTTGTTCAATTCTATTGAGTTCTATGTGCTCCTTATGGTTTTAAATGTGTTATTATATTTGGAAATTTTTTTTGGAAGTGTACAAAGTTCAATTGAGTCAAGGAAAGAGGCAAAACATTGAGTGGAAGACCATGGAAATTACCTTAGTTTAAGCTCTTGTTTTTAAATCATCGTGATGGATATAGTGTTGTTTGTGCTTCTAATTCGTGTGGTGTGTTCTTGTATAATCCTTTGTGAGCTTAATATTATGATATATAGATGATTTGGAGACTATAAAACCATGGGAAAGACACCACAAAGTCAAGGATAAATGGAGGAACGTCCAACACTTAACCAAATTTCAAGAAGCAAATTCCAGAGAGGTGTCACGATAAGGGCGTGTCGCGATGCCCATTTGAGTCAAGCCAACCTTGAATAGCAACCCATACTTTACCCAAGTATCTAGTGCATCGCGACCCCTGGTCAAGTCAAGCCAGCCTCGCGTCGCGACCCTATTTCAAACACGGCCAAGGAGTGAAAATTGAATCCTAATCGGCTTGAAACTTTTTGTCTACTATAAATACATCTTTGTAGTCATTATTAATCATCTTTGAACGTATTTGAGCATCAAAAATGCTTCTGCAAATTCATAACTTGGGTTTTTATTATATTAAACAAGTTCATACATGTTCTTAGTCGTTAATTATCTCATTGTGATTGCGATTGTAACTATGTGTGGCTAAACATCCTCTTTCCGGGTTTAAAGCCTAGAACATGATTATTATTATTATGGATTAAGTTTGTTTTCTTTTCTTATCAATATTGGTTGTTTGGTTATTCTTATTTTAACTATTTTAAGAATTCACGACCCTTAAAATACATTTATTGTCAGCCTTGTGAACTCGGGAGAGGGAATAGGGCAATAGAACAGGGGAATAAGTAGAGTAGGGTTCTTGATTCTTTATAAAATAAGAAACTTGAATTAGTATCTAGGATAGGGATGTACTTAGATACCTTACTTGATTTATATGTAGGATGATATTTGTAAAGAGCTTAAGTGAATTATTATATCCTTGCTCAACGATGTAGGTGTAAGGTTCAACTTAGGTAATAGATCAGAGGTTGGGAAACCATAATCGCGTAATTAACCTTATGAATCAACAACCACGATAAGCAAGTTAACGAGTGAAATCCAATAGAATAATATGATTGTTCAGAGTGCTTCAACCCTGGGTTTTCTCTTATTGATTTTCTCAAGACCCGTACTTTCCGCATTGTTTAGTTTTAATTTACAATTTCCAAACTCTTTATTTGGTTACTCTTGCATCAAGTGAATCTAAATTGTGAACTAAACTCAAATCGTTCCCAAATCTAGTCTCTGTAGGATCAATAACTCAACTTTCTTAAAGGCCACTATATTACTTGGTAGACCACGTACACTTGCGTGTGCGCTGTCAAGTTTTGGTGCCGTTGCCGAGGACTTATAATTTGGAAATTGTTAATTTTAGTTTAATTTTTAGATTTATTGGGTGTTTTTACACTTGGTCTTGTTTTTATGTTTGCAGTAGGTAGGTTTCTAAGTTTATAAGTTGGCAAGGGATCTGGAGTTGGTAGAACCAAGCCAGGAACCCGAGCAACTTTACCATCAATGCAGAAGAGAAACAATCATATGGCTGAACAACAAACTACTGGTAGGACGGTTAGGGAAGTGGCAGTCCCACTTCTAACGAACTTGACTTCCCCAATTCAAAGACCAGTAGCTGGGGGAAATTTCGAGTTGAAACACAATATGGTGCAACTTCTTATTAGTAGTGGACAGTTTGCGTGCTTTCATACGAGGATCCACAAGGCCACTTGCAGATCTTTATTGAGCTTACTGATACGTTCACACTGACTGGGGTGAATCTAGATTATGTGAGGCTGACACCATTTCCCTATTCGCTTTTGGGGGAAGTAAAATGGTGGTTGAATACGGAGCCGACGAATTAAATTACTTCATGGGATGACTTAGCCAGAAAGTTCCTCATCAGGTTTTTTTAGTCAGGAAAGACAGTAAAACTTTACAGTAAAATTGTGAGCTTCAAACAGAAGCCTGATGAAAACCTCTATTAGCTTAGGAACACTTTAAGGCTCTTCTTCGGGAGTGTCCACACCACCAACAGTCTAATGAGGTACTTGCTCATACTTTTGTAGAAGCTCTTGATCATAATACGAAGATTTTGCTAGATTCAACCGTAGGTAGTCAAGCACTGGAATTGACTTATGATGAGCTGTACACATTGCTGGACTGCATAGCATAAGGAAATCCAAATTGGCATTCAAATTCTAGAAGTTCCACAAAAAGAATTGCGGGTGTATTGGAGGTGGACCAATTCACAGGCTTATCAGCGTAGGTTTCTGCACTATAGAATTTGGTCAACACACCATTCAGCAACATGAAGTTGGGAGCAGCACAAACTGCAGCCACAATCAATGCCGTCCAACAAGTTACAGGTTGGTGTGAGGTATAAGGAAATAGTGTTCATACAATAGTCATGTGTACTTCAAATCCGGAATCTGTGATGTATGTAGGCAATGCTCAAAGGCTAAATTATGGTAATGCCTAACATGAAGTGGCATACTTAGACATGGGACACCCCACAGCGACAGGCCCAACCAAATTAGTCCAGCAGCAATATGGAGGAGATGATGAAACAGATCTTATCTAATCAGACATAGTTTGTTGCAGACTTAAAAAATTTGCAACAGCCACAAAAAGTCTATAGTTGCACGTGGGAAATAATTAGCAAGCAGTAAATACTAAGCCACAAGGTGGGTTGCCATCTGACATAGAAAATCCAAAGCAAGTCATGGCAATCACCTTCAGGAGTGGTAAAGAGCTTCAAGGAAAACCTCCAAAGGTAACAAAGAAGGTAGATGCTAATGTGGTGACCCAACAGGTAAATGAAAAAGTTACTGAAAAATCAAGAAAGTCTGAGTACTTGAAAGAAAAAGTTGTTGAATCAGAAGTGAAGCAGACATTGCCACTACCACTACCTTTCCCTTAGAGGCAAATTAAAGCGAAGGAGGATGCACTATTTCAGAAGTTCTATTATACATTCAGAAAGCTTCACATTAACTTACCTTTGTTAGATATTTTGTAGAGTATGCCCAAGTATGAAAAGTACTTGAGGGATGTGGTGGCTAAAAAAATAAAATTGCAGGATGCGGGAGCTATAACACTCACTGAAGAGTATAACACTGTGATCACACAGAAAATCCCTAAGAAATTGAGAGATCAGGGAAAGTTTGCCATCCCAATCCACGTTGGGAGTAAAACATTCCATGCTCTGAGTGATTTAGGGGCAGGAATCAACTTGATGCCCCTATCGCTGTTTAAAATATTGAGCTTGGGAGAGCCAAGACAAATCAACGTGGTATTGCAGTTAGCAAACTGGTCATTCACATATTCGAATGGAATAATTAAGGATATCCTCATAAAGGTTGGTAAATTTATTATACCTATTGACTTTATTGTTATTGATTTTGAGGCAGATGAACAGGTGCCAATCATCTTGAGGCATCTATTTAGCAACTGGAGGAACATTAATTGATGTTAGAGAAGGCATGCTCAAAATGAGGGTAGATGATGAAGAGGTAGTGTTTGATGTAAATAGAGCACCCATAATTACGTCCCAAGTTAAAGATTTATGTATGATCAATGTTATTGAAAAGGCCAAGTGTGGGGTGACTAGTCCACAAAAGACCTCTTCAAACTACCTAATTAAGCAGCCTAATACTCTACCTCCTAATCCTGACGTAATGGAAGTTGATGAGCCTAAAGAGGCTAAAGTTAAGAAACCTATTGCTATTGAGAATTCACACCCAAAATGGGTAAAAAAGATAAGAAGATGGCCTTCAAGTGTAAGGAAAAACATGAAGGAATATGGTTAAGTTGATATGGGTCGTGCCACAACACTAAATTAGGAACTTCTTGGGAGGCAACCCAAGATAAGGTATGTTTTATTTTTAGTATTTTTAGTTTTTAATTCACGTAGTTTTTGTTTTTGATTGAGTCGCAGGTTGATGGGAAGTCTGAGTACCATATACTTGAGTAAGAATCATGGCAAAGATTAAGTTTGGGGTCCCATGGATCTCCTTTATGTTTAAAGATGCTACTAGCTAGGCCTAGAGGCCTTAGGGAGTATTTCTATCTTTTACCTTTAAATTCACTTTGGGGACAAAGTAGATTTTTAAGTATGGGGTGGGGAAAATTCCTAATTTTTGGCTCAATTTAATTTTTTTTAAGGATAGGAATAAGTGAGAGATTCTTGTTGGTGCTATTTTTGATTACATGATGCAAGTGTTTTGTTTGTAAAAGCATGTTGATTGGTGTGAACTACTATTTTTGAGACTCCCAGACTTATGTTTATGACTCTTGTACTCGTGACTTAAAATTGAATTCATGCTTTTATTTGGTTGAGAGTCTATGATGATCCTATGGAGCTGAGAATGTGCCATGTGTAAGTGAAATTTTTGTATATTCCTTGTTTCATGTAATTCCTAGAACTTTTCTGGTGTATGTGTGAAGCGAAATAAAGAATGTGGGTTTAGGAGATGATTTCGGCATTTCTTTGACAACCTTATTTTATACCTTCTTTTACCTACCCCTGTGCTTTATCCTAGCTAACCTCCTTTGAGCTTTAGATTTTTCTTTGGAAACCTCATAAGTATCCTAATCCTTTCTTTGATAGGCTATAATTTGATTCAAAAATCTCCTAAGTGCTTTAATGAAAAATTGATTTAGTAAGGAGTTTGAGAAATTAAAGAAGAAAAAGGTGAAATTGATGCCCCAAAGTAATAGTTATTGGTGTTTATATTTGATGTGTGGTGGATTGTTGTGATACAATTTAAGCTAGAAATATTTTCATGGTTGAGAAAAAAAAGAAAAATTGATTCTTGTGGTAGTAAACTATGTGTCCACCAAGTGTTTGTGAAATTGCTTAAAAGAGATGGGGCAAAAACAAAACGTATGGATGAATTAATGTGTAATTTGGTTGTTGGAGAGTGATTTTAAATGTATAATGTAGTGTATTAAAGCACTTTGAGAGGCTAGTCACTATCCTCAAATAGTCCTACCCGTCCCTTAGCCTACATTACAACCCAGAAAAGTCCTAATTGATCCTAAGCTTTACATTCGACTATTAGTAGAGCATTACACTAAGGTAAATCCTATCGTTCATTGTGTGTAACTTGTGAATTCTTTGTGAGAGTGAGTGTAATTTGATTCTTGTATCCATTATGTTATAAATTGCGTTATTGTGAGTGATTATGGGTAACTCTCTTATTGTGAGGGGCACATGTTTGATGAATGTGGGTGATTTGTATGATGTCTTTGATTTAATGATAATCTTGAGTTTGCCAATTTGGTGAGTCAATTCTTGAGGCTAGAAAGTTTTAGAGTAGCGTTCATGAGCTATCAATTATGTAAATAACGTGCTTAGTGAATAACTTGCATTCCATATAGTCATTGTAGTGGTATCTTGAATTTAGTAGAAGTGTAGAGTCTTCTTAGTTGATGATGATTGTATTTAAGAGTTGTTCGAGGATGAACAAGGTTTTAAGTGTGGGGTGGTGATGTTGGTTATATTTATGCATTCTAGCATCCCTATTCTAGACTTTTTAACCTTGTTTTGAGGATAATTCTAAGCTATAATGGTTGATAATGAGTTAAATGTGTTAAAACATGTGTTTATAAGGTTCCAATTGAAGTCCAAGTGAGTTTGTACTTGAAAGAGTCAATTTGAGTTCAATGTAGAAAACTAGTCTTCCTAGCTTGAGCTAGTTGCTTGTCTAGTCTATCTTCTTGGATTCTATTGAGTTCTATGTGTTCATTATGGTTTTAAATGTGTTATTATATGTGTAACAACTTGTTGGAAGTGTACAAAGTTCAATTGAGTCAAGGAAAGAGGCAAAACATTGAATGGAAGACCACGGAAATCACCCTAGTTTAAGCTCTTGTTTTTTAATCATCGGGATGGATATAGTGTTGTTTGTGCTTTTAATTCGTGTGGTGTGTTCTTGTAGAATCCTTTGTGAGATTAATATGATGATATATATATGATTTGGAGGCTGTAAAATCATAGAAAGACACCACAAAGTCAAGGATGAATGGAGGAACGTCCAACACTTAACCAAATTTCAAGAAGCAAATTCCAGAGATGTGTCATGATAGGGGTGCATCGCGATCCCCATTTGAGTCAAGACAGACTTTTGTCATGACCCCTACTTGACCCAATTATCTAGTGCATCGCGACCCCTGGTCAAGTCAAGTCAGCCTCGCATCACGACCCTACTTCAAATAGGCCAAAGAGTTGTAACTTGTTGTCTACTATAAATACATCTTTGTAGTCATTATTAATCATCTTTGGATGTCTTGGAGCATCAAGAATCCTGATACAACTTCATAACTTAGGTTTTTATTGTTTTAAACTAGTTAATACATGTTCTTAGTCGTTAATTAGCTCTTTGTGATTGCGATTATGACTGTGTGGCTAAACATCCTCTTTCCGGGGTTGAAACCTAGAACATGTTTATTAATGTTATGGATTAAGTTTTTTTACTTTGATTATCAATATTAATTGTTTGTTTAGTCTTGTTTTAACTATTTTAAGGATTTACAACCCTTAGAATCTATCCATTGTCAACCTTGTGAACTCGGGAGAGGGAGTAGAGAGTTAGAACAGGGGAATAAGCAGAGTATGGTTCTTGATTATTTATAAAATAAGAAACTTGAATTAGTATCTAGGACAGGGATATACTTAGATACCTTACTTAATTCATATATAGGATGATATTTGTAAAGAGCTTAAGTGAATTATTACATCCCCGCTCAACGATGTAGGTGTAAGGTTCAACTTAGGTAATAGATTAGAGATTGGGAAACTACAATCGCATAATTAACCCTACGAATCAATAACCACAATAAGCAAGTTAACAAATGTAATCCAATAGCATAATATGATTGTTCAGAGTGATTCAACCCTGGGTTTTCTATTATTGATTGTCTCAAGACCCATACTTTCCGCATTGTTTAGTTTTAATTTACAATTTCCAAACTCTTTATTTGGTTACTCTAGCATCAAGTGAATCTAAATTGTGAACTGTATTCAAATCATTGCCAAATCTTGTCTCTGTGGGATCAATAACTCAGCTTTCTTAAAGGACACTATATTACTTGGTAAACCGTGTACACTTGCGTGTGCGCTTGGGCGCTGTCATACATTGTCTCATAATATAGGTTCAGGTGCTCAGTTTTAGCAGCGTAAGTGATTTTGAGCATCTCTATCTTCATTCTGACAGTTGGTGAGTCCTCATAGTTTGGGGACCCAGTCCTTCAGTTTTTAGCTTATTAGCATAGATGATTTAGTATTTTCAAACAGTTTGAGTCAGTTGGGGGTTTTCCTAGTGACTCTCTAGTTATTAGTAGCAGAGGCTTTTTAGACTGCTTGATAAGTGTAACGTCCTGTGTCTGTACCCCGAATGCTACAGGGTACGTATATCCCCAAAGGAACACAAGCTAACCCATGACTGATATCTGCTGTGAGCACTAAATAGTAATACTGAAATAAATATGAAATTAGGCTAAATTTACAAAAGGTTTAAAAATCTAAGATACTGCTGAGTAACAATAATAATATCTAATAAGCATCTGAATCTGAAATACTATCTGAAAGTCTAGTCTGAAAAGCCTCTAATTTGAATTGACTGAAAGTCGAGTTGATGGGACAATCCCCCAACTAACTCCAACTACTCAAATACAAAATCTATTGAAATACTAAAATGATAGAATATCCTCGTATGATGAGGACTCATTGCTAAATCTACATCTGCTGTTTGAATCTAGATCTGTCCATGTGTGGTCGAGAACCTGAGCATTCGAACCTATGATATGAAACATCATAGCACAATAAAGTATGTGTTAGTATGTGGGAATGTACTGGTATGCTAGATGAGGTAGGCTGATATGCAAGGGTTCATATGTATGAACAATAACTGGTTGAGTAACGTGAACATAACTAAATGAGAGTACATGCATGAATGCATAAACCATAACTGATGTTATGATAGCACTGAATACTGAGTTCTAAATAATGATTAACTGATATCTGAGTTTACTGATACGGTGATACTAATAACTGAGTAACCATTTTTGATAGTCCTGATTGATAATTGGGTGACTATTTCTGACATTCCTGATTCGGTAGAACTGAACTGAGTTCTATACTGAGCTGGGTGACTGTGTCAAACAGTCCTAATTCTGTAGAATTGAACTAAGTTCTATAACTGACTGAGTTCTACTGAGTTTTGTAACTGTCTAAGAGTACTACTGATCGTGACATGACTTAGGTTCTGTAACTGACACTAGCTCTAGGTACACAACTAAATTATTAGGTATTAAATACCCCCAGGACTCAATAGCATGAAAATTAAAATATAGCATGATCATAAAGGCATAGAAATAGCATGATCATAAAGGCATAGAAATACTTTCATTCTAACAATGCACTCATTTAGACATTCTTTCAAACACTTGATATACATGATCTTGTGTATGAATGAAATCGCATATTAGCATGTCATTTTTTCACTAGTCAAATCACATAAGTATTTTATCAAACACTTGTAATGCAATAACTTTTACATGAATGGGGAATACACGTTAGCATACTATAATGGCATTATCTCATTGTCATGGACAATTCATCAAACACATGGGAAACATACTTGGTTCATTAAGTCATAAACACTTAGGGTTAACATAGTTACAACAATAAACTTGCAAATTGAAGGTTTTATCATGAATATCATGTAATTCAACACATGCTAGGATCAATTCTTGGAACTTATAATTTAAATCATGGATTCAAACCCAACAATAACATAAACATGAATTCAATTCAACCAAATCATAGAAATTATAAATCTAAGATCTTGCGTATTTAAAAAGGGGTTCTTGGACTTCATGGGTGAAAGAAACCCATGAATGAACACCTAACATACCTTAGGGATTGAATTTGTAAAGACTGATGGTTCGTTCTTGAAGATTTGCTCTTGAAATTAAAAGCACTAGGGTTTGTTCTTGAGAGAATTTGAGAGAAAGTAGATGTATTTTGCTTATTGAGGGCTGAATTTCATGTTTTAGGGGCTGATTAAGGGTGGTAAAATAACCTAAATACCCCTCAGGATATGGCTTTTAATGACTAAAAATGTATCCAGTGACACATAACCTGATGCATCGCGTTGATGGGGACGAGGCTATGGTCGATGCGCCGCATCGAGTCTGCATCGGCTCATTGGAAAACATTTATCAACGTGATAGGAGACTCGGCGCGTCGAGATCGCATTGATATCCACTGGTTTGGGCTTCCAAACGTGCTTCAAACAAAGTCCAAAAAATTTAAAACTTATCAGAGAAAACCTACTGACATTCCTGATCATGAATCAACCTAAAGATCAATACTTTAAGGTCATAAGGGTCGTGAAATAGGATCGCCAGCTTATGAAGGCTAAAATACTTCTAAGTATAAATACTTAGCTGAAGTTTCTAAGTCTGGGACCTCTTTTCAAGCTTTAACGGACTAAGTTAAGATTAGAACTTTGCGGGGTCTTACAATAGGATTCAGATTTCTAGTATTTATTGTTCAGACTCTTGAGTCTAGTATTTTCAGATATTATATTTAGACAGTTTCAGCTTAGCTCATATAGAATTTGGTA
Source organism: Capsicum baccatum var. pendulum (assembly GCA_030864225.1). Lineage (NCBI taxonomy): Eukaryota > Viridiplantae > Streptophyta > Magnoliopsida > Solanales > Solanaceae > Capsicum > Capsicum baccatum. The sequence goes on along the minus strand of CM061559.1, from coordinate 203,122,778 downwards.
TTTTAGCTTTGATTATATGTCTATGTTTCTCTTTTATGAGCTCCAAATGTAGTAGAAGGCTTACAGGGTTAGCATAAGGCTACTCATAGTGTTGAGCATCGTGTGACATCTCGAGACCCATTTTTGGGGTATTAAATATATACATAGAATAATTGGGTTCAAGTCTGTACGCATAGGAACAACGATTTAAATTCTAGCCCCAAAATGTGGGGTGTTACATTATCTCCCCCTTGGGAACATTCGTCCTCGAATGAGACTGGTTAGAATGAGAGTATTGTACTAAGGTAACTGAGAGCATATAATGAACATGCATGAATTTAAACATGATTGCATAACTGAGTCTGGGCATGATACCTGAACTGAACTGACCTCATGAATACATGCACTGACATGAGAATGGTTATAAGGCTGAGATAGAAAGGAGAGAGTCAACCTATGAGTAACCATTACCTCCAGCTGGATCTGATTTCATGAAGAAAAGATAAGAGATTTAGGACATGAAGACTCGGGGTATTACAACATCCCTCCTTGGGATAGTTCGCCATCAGAATGATACTGACTTGGCTGAAATACTAAGGAAAGACTGAGAACAGGACACTTATGGACTGAATCATAACTGAATCTTTGAAATCTGAAACTGAGGCATGATACATGAACTGAGCTGAACTCGCAAACTACCAGGATAAAAAAAAATTTCCTCTTGGAATAGTCATATTTATGAGACTTAGGATAGTATGACTATATAGAAAGATGGGAAACCATAGCAACTTATCTGTTTGACTGCTAAATTGAATTGCTGGCTTTAAGGACTAACTTATACTGAAAACTTATACTCAACTGAAGCATTTCTTCAATGCTTTTTCTAAGAAGTTCTAATAATATTAGAGAGAAGATAACCTTAGGCATGATTTGAATAATACATCTATATAAGAAATCCCATTATGGCTATAATTTTGTAACATGGAACATAGGCCTATGAAACCCAAGCTAGGATAGAATTGTTATGCCTTAGACAATACAACTGCTACTTTCAAGCTTAGACATACTCCTCGAATACTCCCTCAACTATACCTTCTACCTTAATATTGCACTTCACTTGGGACTACTAAAATATTCACATGAGCGCTGATAACTATACCTACTGAAGTCTAAGTTGAACTGAATTCTCTCACTATGTTCAAGCCTACTCGAATCTACGAAATGTACACATAACACGGTAATACTAGTCTGAATCATGAATTGAAAACACCCTACGTTTTCACAACTTATCATCTCATGAATACTTATTATTACCACTTCAGCAACTACATTTAACCTCTTACTAGATATTCACTAACGCGCAATGCATTCATCCACATTTATACAAACATGACATTCAAGCTTATCTTCATAACTACATATGAACTTCTAAACAACACCTATAAAAGAATCTTTCTCATATCCTCCAATACCTTTATCAACACAAACTTCCAGGAACTGACCCCTAAGAAGACAAATACTAAATTTCAACTAACCATGACATGTATCCAAAAAGCCTTACCTCAATCATTCTTCAAACCTATAGCCTCATGTAAAAAAAGTATACAACAATATTTCCTTAACATGGAAATTTTTCCTCTCTCACACCTAAACAATTTACTCATTATCTCTAACACAACATAAGAGGAGGTCACTGAAAGATTAGTACATGAGGACCTAAAGCATAAAGGAGCACTATACAAAAATTGACACTTAATTGAGGCCTGGGGAATAGAATATCCATATCATAGACTCGTGAATAGATCTAAACTGAGGATATACATGACATAAATCTAAATTTTATGGATCATTAAGAGTGTTGCATGAGTACTGGAAATGAACATACTGTAAAACATGAGCTGTATGACCTGAGTTTGGAATTTCTAAATTCATGGAACATGATTTGCACTGCTGAGAAAATTGGAACTCCTAATACGAGGGACTGGAAACGTACATGATTCTATAGAAAGTGCATGAATATGGGCTATGATGATGGATCTGAAATGTAAGGCATGAGTAGACATCGTGATGACTGAAAAACCTTACACTGAGCTAAGAATGGGTTGGGCATCAGCCTTCTCCTACTACTTTTCTACATATACTGGCATCACTACTAGGATCTGAGAGCCTGACTTGGTTACTTGTTCTACCATCTCCCCCTTTGATTAAAGCCATCATTCTAAGTATGTGAACCACTTAATCAATAACTCTAAACTAAACTATAACCACTTTACCTTAGAATTTGGGGTATAACAATATGTATAAATGATAAACTCACCCAGAAAAACGACACCTGATAGTGTAAAACCCTTTGCTAGTACTTTCTTCTGAGATAAAACTCTTAACTTTCTATATCCCTAATATTCATCATTCAATAACTTAAACAATGACTAACTTAGAATTTTCAACTCTTCTTTCTATCATCTCAACCTTTAAAGATTTAAACTTAGAATCTAACACATAACATGGATATCCCCAAATCTTTAATAACCATACTACTTTCATCATAGCCTACAAATATTACATCCACAACATATGTTTTAAATTAACAAACTTAAGTTCTTGCATACACTGCTTCAAGCCTACTGATTCACCTCTCATATAACTAGCCCCATGAAATATAATCTGTTCAAATCCAGATAACACTATCCCAACTCCACTACTATTTCTAAATTTCTAGTTTCATGCTTCTAACTCTAGGTCATATGCTATCATAGAATACTGAGAAGGGATCTGAGGGAAAAACATACTTTAGGTTTAGTGCATGATTTTCATAAATATGAATGAACTATTTCAAACTTTAGAACTGAAAAGCACTTGATAGAACACTCTCGAGCCTGTGTACAATCCCATAATTATCTGCGGGGACTGTCTGAGAAAGCTCTATCTGTAGGACTTTGAGCTCCACTATTTTGATTACCTTCAAAGTAAGGTAGAGTTGACATGAGTAGAGCATGATGAGAATCTATATAAGCTTTTTTAGAGAACCTTTATGTAGCATGATCTGAGATATGAAAGAAAGGAAACTTTTCTCAAAACGTCTTGTAGACTCTTATCTATAAGTGTGATGTGCTTCACACCATGCACAAGACTCTACTCAATGCGACTTTCAGGCTCCCTAGGAAACTTTAAAACCATAGGCTCTGATACCAAGTTTGTAATACCCTAGAAATACACCCTGGATGCCACACGGTGCTTACGGTCCTAAAAGACCACAAGCTAACCCATGAACTGGTACCTGCTGTAAGCACTGAATAAGAGTAAGAAAATACACATGTGCAGGATAACAGAATATTCCTTATGGTCTTAAATACTGAGAACATTACTAAATCATAGGTCTGAAAACAACTATTTGATAACTGATAAAAACTGATAATCTAACTGACTGTCTGAAAGTGTCTAAAAAGCTTCTAACTGACTGACTGTGGAGCTAATGGGACAAACCCCCAACTAATTCCGACTGAATAAAATACTTAAATACTAAGATAAACTAAAATAAAGAATTCATGTCTTCAAAATATGAGGACTCACCACTGCTACTTTTGATAATCTGATTTGTCTAAGTGCGATCAGGAAATTGAGCGTTTGAACCTATGATATTAAACATCATAAAGCAAGAAAATACTATACGATCAGTACTTTGAATGTACTGGTATATGAGATAAGGTTAGGCTGAATGGATGGGCTTACTATGCACAAAAATATTAATAACAAACATGCATAGAAATACTTAAATCTGACTGAACAAGACTAATAACTAACTGGCAAAATAACATGAGATAACTGATGCATGGATACATGAAAACTATAAAATCTGAGTATACATGACCAAGCATATAACTGATGTGTGAGCAAATGCAAACACATTTGAGGCTTTTAACTAAGAATAATTGCAAAGTCTTAAGCAACTTTTATCGTTTTTATTGTTTTCTCTTTGATATTACAGTAAAAGTCAAGATGCAAGAGAACCAACAATAATGGAAGTAAAAGAGTTGATTTATGAGCAAGTAGAGAGGGAAGTATAGATGACGACTTATCTGATAAGTCATCAGCCTTGTGATAAGCTATCAGAGTCATCGTGAGCTATAGACAGTAGGAGGAAGTTGGAGCAGAAGTGTGATGATATCTCTGATAAGTCGCCATAAGTTTAATAAGCCATCGAGAATGCCGTCAGCCTAAGGTAGTACATGAGATTTGAAGTAATGAAGTGATGACATTGTCTGATATGTCATCAAAGCCCTGATAAGCCATCAGGAGTTGCCGTCAGCCTAAGGTAGAAATCATCAAACTTGGAGGAGGAGCTGACGACATCCCCTAATAAACCGTCAGGTATCAGATAAGCCATTAAGCATATTATCAAAAATAAGCAGAAGGCAAGAAATGGGAATCATGTATGACGACATGGTCTGATAAGCTATTAGATCTCTGATAAGTCGTCAGACATATCGTCAACTAAGGAGAAAAATCTAAATTTTTAATTTCTAATTTTTCTTAAGTTACGGATATAAATAGCAGCTTTTAGGGTTTCATTGAGGAGGGATTAACATCTTGAACTTATTCAAAAGACTACTTTACTTCTCTTTGGTCTCTAAACTTGGATTTCAATTTTTAATTCTTTGATTTAGTTGTGGGATATTCTTCTTGAATTTGAGAAGAGAATTAATTTCTGACTACATCTTTTGTAAGTTTAATCACTTTGAATTATGAATTCAGTTATTGTTATCGCTTTCTCTTTCGTGTGGAACTAAAACCCACAACTAGGGTTGTGGGATCTATGATTACTCCTGTATTGTCTTAATAGTTGGTTAGGGTTTGAGTGATTGTGGGAACATCTTGATAATTCTTTTGTATTAATTATTTTTTGTTAGTTGCAAACAATTGATCCTGCCTTATGTTGATTTGCTCGAACTGAGAAATAAACTAAAGGTAGAAAATTATCAACAAGGATTTGGGAAGGTTAAGTTCTCATCTAATGATTAATGCTGTAACAAGATTGATCAACTTGAGATAAAATCAGTATGAATAGAATGATTTCCTAAGTTTGAGAGAATTAGGGAGTTCAACATCTAAGTAGGTGAGAAACACTTAGATGGACTATCGAAACTGATAATTTGGTGTTACCCACAAGTCATGAGAATCCAATACTATAGTTATTATTTAATGGGGATTAATAATCATAGTGATCACAACCCTAGTTCCTTTTTATCATTGATTTGAATTATTGAAATTTTAGTTTTGAGATTTGAAGCAAGTTAATACTTTAATTATTGTTTGATCATCAAAAAATCCCATTTTATCTTTTGTATCATTTGTTTGAATTCAACTTATAGCTATAGTTTCAAATTAGTTTAATCGCCACTCAAATTGTTCCTCATGGATTTGACCCTGACTCCAAAGTTGGGTAAATATATTGACGATGACCACCTTGCACTAAATTGATGTGTAAGTTGAACCGAATAGGTAGTAGCTTGTAATGTACCTGTGTGCCATATGCGTGTGAGATATTGCTTAGTTTCCGTTGTATGTTAAATTCAGAACTTTCCCGGTTAGTCTTTCCTTGGTTGTAGGATAGGATTTAGGAAAGAATCATAGGCCGTTTTGAGATTAGTCCACTTCTAGCCTAAATGACCTTCCCTATATGCATAATATCCCTTGATCCCTATTTTGAGCCTGAATAGCCTAATTCTTTTTTATGATACCGATCACCATCTCATTTATATCATAATAAACCTATTTTGTCCCTGGTCCTCCTTGGACACTATGCACCTTGACTTAGGCAAATGGCCTAAGTTGAGGGTGGCTATCATAGGTATGTTGAAGTAAAATGAGTATGGAGAAAGGTAGAATAAAAGAAAAGAATAAAAGGCTGGGTGCGGTGGAAAAAAACAAGAAAAGAAAAGTTGTGAAAAAAAATGATTGTAGAAAAGACCGCACCCATCCTGAATATGTATGATCAAGAAAAGAGAAGAATAGATAAAGGTTGATAAGTGAGACACTAAAAATAGTGTAATGCCAAGGAGGCTTAGTTACTTTGAATATCTTTGTGTATCATACCAGCCCCAAGACTATATTACAAGCTGAAGAAAACTCCTATAGTGATCCTAACTTAACTGTCTGAAAGCTTCGGTAATGAAAATAAGGGCAAGCTTATGGTATTTGGCATACATTAACTGAAAATTCTTTCTGAGAGTGAGTGTCTCTTGACCGTCCCCACATTGGCATACTTGAGTTCACATATGAGTGAGGAGGGACCTCTTTGTTGTAAGGGCACACTAGTTACGTTGCTAGTTGCTAACTTATTTGGATAGTGTAATCTTGGAACATGCGTGGTTGTTGTTGCTGAATTGATGCCATATCTTGATTCTTGTGTGTCGCATTGTTGTCCTTCAATAATATACACAGTTGTTTTTTAAATTAATTGACCTTGGAGATGGTGAAGATGTTTTGAGATAATATGGATGGTTGACTGCCGAATGTACTTTGTATCCTCTTGGTTGTGTTTTAGTTGCTTGAGGACAAGCAATTGTTTTAAGTTGAGGGTGTTGATGTGTGAGCAGATGCTAACACATTTGAGGCTTTTAACTAAGAATAATTGCAAAGTCTTAAGCAACTTTTGTCTTTTTTGGTTTTTTCTCTTTGATATTGCAGTAAAAGTCAAGATGCAAGAGAACCAACAATAATGGAAGTAAAAGAGTTGATTTCTGAGCAAGTAGAAAGGGAAGTATAGTTGACGACTTGTCTGATAAGTCGTCAGCCTTGTGATAAGATATCAGAGTCATTGTCAGTTGTAGACAATGTGAGGAAATTGGAGCAGAAGTATGACAACATCTCTGATAAGTCATCACAATTCTAATAAGCCGTCGATAATACCGTCAGCCTAAGGCAGTACATGAGATTTGAAGTGAAGAAGTGAAGACATTGTCTGATATATCGTCAAAGCCCTAATAAACCATTAGAAGTTACGATCATCCTAAGGAAGAAATCATCAAATTTCGAGGAGAAGCTGATGACATCCCCTGATAAACTATCAGGTGTCGGATAAGCCGTCAAGCATGTCATCACACATAAGCAGAAGGCAAGAAATGCGAATCATGTCTGACGACATGATCTGATAAGCTATCAGATCTCTGATAAGCGGTCAGACATGTTGTCAGCTAAGGAGAAAAATCAGAATTTTTAATTTCAAAATTTTCTTATGTTACAGATATAAATAGTAGCTTTTAGAGTTTCATTGAGGAGGGCTTAACATCTTGAACTTATTCAAAAGACTACTTTACTTCTCTTTGGTCTCTAAACTTGGATTTCAATTTTCAATTCTTTGATTTAGTTGTGGGATATTCTTCTTGAATTTAGGAAGAGAATCAATTTTTGACTACATCTTTTGTAAGTTTAATCACTTTGAATTATGAATTCAGTTATTGTATCGCTTTATCTTTCATGTTGAACTAAAACCCACAACTAGGGTTGTGGGATCTATGATTACTCCTGTATTGTCTTAATAGTTGGTTAGGATTCGAGTGATTGTGGAAATATCTTGATAATTCTTTTGTATTAATTATTTTTTGTTGGTTGCAAACAATAGATGCCACCTTATGTTGATTTGCTCGAACTGAGAAATAAACTAAAGGTATCATATTATCAAAGAGGATTTGGGAATGTTAAGTTCTCATCTAATGATTAATTCTGTAACAAGATTGATCAACTTGAGATAAAATTAGTATGAATAGAATGATTTCCTAAGTTCGAGAGAATTAGGGAGTGCAACATCTAAGTAGGTTGAGAAACACTTAGATGGACTGTCAAAACTGATAATTTTGTGTTTCCCACAAGTCATGAGAAGCCAATACTACAATTATTATTTAATGAGGATTAATAATCATAGTGATCACAACCCTAGTTCCTCTCTATCACTAATTTGAACCATTAAAATTTTAGTTTTGAGCTCTGAAGCAAGTTAAAACTTTAATTATTGTTTGATCATCAAAAACCCCCATTTTATCTTTTCGTATCATTTTTTTGAATTCAACTTATAACTATAGTTTCAAATTAGTTTAATCGCCACTCAAATTATTCCTCGTGGATTCGACCCCGATTCCAAAGTTGGGTAAATATATTGACGACGATCTCCTTGTACTAAATTGATATGTAAGTCAAGCGTTATCAATAACATGTTTTTGAAATAGTCTATAAACAGAAACACTGAAATCTGATAATTAAATAACTGATAACTATATGCTATGGTCAAGCAAAACTGAACCGAGTCTTGAACTGAATACTAAAACTAAAACTGTAGGAGGTATCATCTAACCGACATGCCCTAGTTTGATCTAAGCGGAGTCCAACCTGTGACCCTAATTAGAAGGGTGTTAGTATCTTGCCACGGGTACTAACAATGGTTGTGAGTCAACCCTAACAGGCAGGAAGACATTTTGTCAACGCTCAACTGGCAGGAAAACTCATGAGATGTGTATCAACCCTAAACTAATAGGAATACATCTCAACCTATGCTGGCTATGTAGTTCTGTAACTCAAGGATTGCTACTAAGGGTCAAACCCTAACAGACAGGAATACCCCCATCCCTGGGTTCGCTCAGTGCTGAATCCTACTCCCAACTAGACTGACTCAGATTACTGAATTGACTTGGATTACTGAAATGATCTTAGTTTGATTGATTATGATAGTTGATTGAACTGATTAAGCTCATACCTATCTAAACTCATTTTGAAAATGCTGAGACAAAGTAAACAACTAAGTTTTGGGTATTCATAACCCCTAGGACTCAATAGCAATAACAATAGGAACACATGAAAGTGTTTGAAACCACAATAAGGAATCACTACTTAAAATCCATCACTTTGGCATTTCATCAAACACATGGGGATCAGACTTTAACATGGGGATACTTTTAAACATAATGAGATAGCACGATCACATGACAAAATCATAAACTAAGGATTTATTATGAATTCTCATGAACATGATATGAAAACCACAATATTTAAAACATACTATAATGCATTCCACTTGAAAATAATTGAAATCATAACTTAAAATCACATTACCAAGGTATAGATAAACATACTTCAACTTTCAAATGTGTGAGGGCTCTTTTTATCAAAACTCTGGGAAACATAATACATGATCAAAATTCATAAGATTTTCATGGAGGTAATTCATTGTAAATATGTAATTTTGTAAATTAAAGCATAAAAATAGACTCTTGGACTCCATGGGTGAAAGGGGCCCATGGATGAACATCACACATACCTTAAAGTTGTAATATTGAAAGAGAATCAACTTTTCTTGAATGTTCTTGGATTGGGAAACACAATTTCTTGATTATCTTGAAGAGAATATACTGGAGTCTTGATGTTCTTGGGAGATGACCTTAAGAAGAAACCCTAATCTTGTTCTTGAGAATAAAAAGGGTTAATGGCTTTTATAACTGATTGATAATGGCAAAATAGATTTATTAGATGATTTATGTCGTGGGAGGTAGGGTTTGAGGTGAGGAAAAGACCAAAATACCCCTCCTAATCTAAATAAGAGTTGCTGAGTTTTTAGTTGATGACTTGAGCTGATAACTTATCAACTAGTTGATGGCTTATCAACTCAAGTTGTCACTTTTGTAGATGAGATGGTTATAGGTGACGACTTGGTTGATAAGTCATCACTTAGTTGATGACTTATCACCTTAATTCATCCCTTTGAAGATAAAGTTGATGACTTTCTAGTTTGGCCTGGCGACTTGGCTGATAAGTCGTCACTTAGTTGATGACTTATCACCTCAAGTCGTCACTTTGTTGACAGACGGACATGCTGAGGTAAAATAAGTATAACTTTCTACTCCGATATAGGATTAAGGTGAAACAAAATGAATTGGAAAGAAGACTCAAAGACCTTTCATTTGATATAAAGTAGGACACCTGAATTGATATATATTGGGATATACACTCATTTAAAGTTTTACCCTAGCTGGAGCATTTTTCAAAACTTTATCGATAGAAAAGTCCTCAACTCGTCTTTGAGTTGGGAGGGTATTATAACCTCGACCAATATACAAAGATATTCCCACATCATATATTTTCTAATCACACATGTAAATACATAGAATAACTAGGTTCAAGTTTGTACACATAGGAACAACAATTTAAATTCTAGCCCAAAAATATGGGGTGCTACAACAACTAACTCAAATTCAACATTTGGGATCTATTGGCGCAGTACAAGTTACCATTTGACACTCAAAATAACAAATGTTAATCGAAGTCAGCTATATGACTTTTCAAGCCTCTAAATATTACAAACTTGCACAAATCATTTCGATCGCATAAAAAATCATGCCAACTATGTCCAAACTCCAAAATCAACATGTAGAAACTACAACAAAGGAAAAAATGGTTCAAACACATAAAAATAGTAACTCATAAATTGAGGTCATTACAGTATTGATAATGCCTAAATTACACTCTTGAATAGGTGTAGCGGATGTTGTCAATATGTATTTTACCCAACATGGAGTTGGGGTTGAACCACAGGGAGTGAAGACACAGAGTTTAAGGCTTGAAAGTGTTAAAAGTCAACTAGGAGTTGACTTGTAATATGTATAAAACAACATAAATGTAAATGAGAATTTGTTGGAATGTTTTCACAGTAATATTTTCTTTTATTTAGAATACTATCTTGAGGCTAAAAATATTTAGAATGCAATCAATTGGGAGTGAACCTTAGGGTTATGCCATTCTAAGTGTGAACTCATGCATGGGTAATTAAGAATTTATCCAAATATAGCTAGGAGACATGGATAGGCTAGATTTAGAGTTATTAGTGTCAATCTTTCAATAAAACACCAAATTTCACAAATGAATTTTTTCGAACACCTCATAAGTATAACAATTTCACCTATTTATTGCATCAATTAACCTCCTTATGTCTAAGAGATGCTATTAAATAAAATAGTTCAAGTTATTGTTTACATTTATTCCTCACCCTTACTTCCTCTTTCAAGGATGATATCGGTTCAAAGGTAATTGAGGTTTGCAATCCCCAATTCTTAGTTAAATCATGTAATAAATGCAAAACCCATAACAAATAGCTAATTAGGAAGATAAATAAACAACACCCATGCAAAAATCACAACCTATTCAAGCATAACCCCAAGAATGAAGAATCAGCTACTCATAAAGAGAGAAAGTAAAGATATAACAAAGTTTTCATTAAATTGATCAATGAAAAATAAAGAGAATGAAAATCCAAGATTTGATCTTCACTAAATCTCAAATGAAAGAACAAATCATTCACTTGGGAATCACTCTAATGTGTTCTTCACTCAAGAGTAATGCAATAATGTTCACAGATTATGAAAATAAGCTAAAAACCCACATTTAAGCCCTAATTCCTCATTTATCAAATATTAAAAAAATGCCACCTTAATCTTGATAGGCTTAAGCAGATCAAATGAAGATAGAGATCATATCCAGAGAAGATGCAAAACGGATCCATAGCAGATTGGGAGTAGATGGGGTTGTTTTGGTTATTTTGGCCACTCGCTTGTGCGAGTAGCCTCCCGACACACCTATTTAGTCTTTAGTGCTCTTTTATTTCATATTTTACCTCTCATTGACTTGAACGGCTTGCTCATTTTACCTTTTCAACCTTTACCTGAACAAATGAGTATTAAGTATAAGATTAACATCAAGTCAATGAAAAATCACGCTAACCTAAGCTTAAAAGGTGTTATCAAGTCGTCAAATTGATGACTTACCAACCCCCTAAACTTAAACTATTGATTATTCTCAAGAAAATAAGAATAATTCAATGATATAGGGTATTTACAACTCATAGGAGGCTCTTCTTTGTTATAGAAATCCACAGACAAGATTCTGGAACTTCCAAACCAAAGAAATGCAAGATGAGAAGGAGCTTTTACGTTACGCTTCAATAGAATGAATTCAAAAAATCCTGTGAAAAGCACGATCGCCTACCAGTGGAAGGGTCAAAGAGTTTTAGAAAACATTCTTGGTGGAAAAAAATGTGAATGAGGGATCCCACTGAATTGAATTGGGTCCATGAATCTAAGAAATGGTGATCAAATCCACCATAAATAAAGCTATACTAAAGGTCTAAGTTAACAAATCTCAACAAAGACTTCCCAAAACATGTCGCCGCTACAAGTAAACCAGAATATTTCAATAATCATATAACTACAGAGCAAGGATATAAGTTTGTATCAAATGAACCTTTGAAATCAACAAAGCATCTCAAGCGGTGACACAAAATCTTCAAATATCATCTCAATCCTTACAATTTAACTTACCTTGCCCATTTACCCATACTGAGAGTAAGACTTCACCCTCTACCCCAAAGTATTGATTTTACTTATTAAAAAAGTTAGATCCACATGCATAAGACATTTTAATAATTAAAGGAGCTCAAATAATGAAAGAATTCACACTCACTCTCACAAAAGACAATCAAGTACAATGAGTAGAACCATAGCTTGCAGTTTATATTTTTCACCACTAATATAGTCTTACTAAAACACCCCAGGCATTGGTCCCTAGAAAATTCTAAGTTCTGAGCTTACTGCCCTGACTATGACTCACCTTGCGAGTCATAGAAAGTCACTACGGGTCATAGGATCCAGCCATAACATGCCCAATGAGATTTTTCTAAGTCACTATTTTGACTAAGACTACCATGTTATAAGTAAGGATTCTTAATGACTCATATAGTCTTTTTCATAAGGAAACCAGTGCAATTCCCAAAGTATTTTGTCTTCAGTACGACTAGGATGTAAGGAGTGGTGTGGACTCGTTACGAGTTGTAAGGTCCTTTCCATAACCATACTAGTATTGGTGGTTTGGGACACTATTTAGACTATGACTGAGGGGAAATAAGTCTTAGGGTGACCCTACGAGTCGTGTAGTCACTTGTAACGACTGGTGGCTTATTTTCCTACTTTTTAATGTGGGTATTTTAGACATTTCCCTCTTATTTCAATAATAACCCATGACCTATAAACATACTTGGGACCTTATTTTTATATATAATACACATCAAATACACTCTCTTCTCTCTTAAATCCTCTCAAGCATCAATACTTCGAGTTTCCAAGAAGTGGGTTCTTCAAGGGTTGAATTCTCTCCATAATCTTGGGTACTTTAGGCATGTGACTATACCCTTAAACTCATTGTATCTAGTGCATGAATTTAAATGGTTAATTATGTGGATTTAAAATAAGGGTTTTGATATGGTTGAGGGCTTTGACATGAATGGTTCTTAATTTAATTTCCATTGGTTTATTATGCATTATTCATGCATTGTTAATGGTTTTGAACTTATGGGGTGCATGGGATTGGTGAATAATCAAAAGGGTTATGTTTTCCCTAATATTAATGAATTTCGTTTTGACATATGGTATTGGAAATTGAGTTCCCTCAACCTAAATGTGAAACTGATAATGATACATGGGTTTGTCACATATTTTGACTTGCTCACTTGAAGTAATGCATTGGCATAAAAGGTTAATGAATATTGGTATGATTTTATTGAACTTTGGGGTATGTGGATTTCCTCGTGTGAATATTAATTGAACCTAAGGGGTCATGAATTTCCCTCGTGTGATGGTTAATGGATTGTGGCATGATAATGAGCTTGCAAGTGAGGTTGGTATGCTGATACCAATGGTATGTATAAATGTATAATCGATTTAATAAATTAGGAAGGTGTGTTAAATATTTTAATTGAGCTTAAAATAGGGTTGTGTATCCAGGCCTTGAAAGTGGAGGTCCCGAGGGACCAACCCCAAAAATCGGGCTAGCTGGCGCAGGGGTCTAAATGATAGGGAGGCTTGAGTCCCCTTATTTTTATTTATTATTATTATTATTATTATTATTATATTATTGAGATGTTTGAGTCCCTCATATTATATAAATTAGTGCTTAAGTTACCTTTGATTCATGGCGGGAGGTTTGAGTCCCTTATTAGGCATATGACATATGATTATCCTCTGGTTTATGCAACTACATGCACTAAGGCCCTTTCAGCTGGGGGAAAGCTTGGCCCATATAGCTTGTAGGTGCCTTGATTTTGATAGTTATGCTACACAATCCAGGTTACGGTTTTAAAAGTTCATGCTAAGCCTTATTCTTTATCCTGACATATAACAACAACAACAACAAACCCAGTGTATTCCCACCTAGTGGGGTCTGGGGAGGTAAGATGTATACAGTCCATACCTCTACCTCTAAAGAGGTAGAAAGGCTGTTTCTGATAGACCCCCGACTCAAGACACGAGATACCGTACAAATACATAGTAAAGCATAGAACAAGATTTCATAACATAAATACGGCACCCATAAGTAATAACAATAGAGAAAAGCACACAGATTCGAAATAAAACATGGAACAAGGTATCATAACAAGAATAATACCCCCACCAAGTAATTCCCTACACTAGCGACCCAAACTGACCCTAGCCTTCTGACCTAATTCGCGTCCTCCAGATCTTCCTATCTAGGGTCATGTCCTCGGTGAGTTGTAACTGCTCCATGTCCCGCCTAATCACCTCACCCCAGTACTTCTTCGGCCTACCCCTACCTCGCCTAAAACCATCCAACGCTAGCCTCTCACACCTACGAACCGGGGCATCCATGCCCCTCCTCATCACGTGTCTGAACCATCTCAATCGGACTTCCCGCATCTTATACTCCACTGGAGTCACACCAACCTTCTCCCTGATAATCTCATTCCGAACTCTATCCCCTCTAGTTAGCCCACACATCCAACGCAACATCTGCATTTTTGCCACCTTCATTTTTTGGATGTAGGAGTTCTTAACTGGCCAACACTCCGCTCCATACAACATGGCCGGACGGACTACCGCCCTGTAGAATTTGCCTTTAAGCTTGGGTGGCACCTTCTTATCACACAACACCCCCGACGCGAGCTTCCACTTCATCCATCCCGCCCCAATACGGTGCGAGACATCCTCGTCAATCTCGCCGTTACCCTGGATTGCGGACCCGAGATACTTGAAACTATCCCTCTTACATACCTCCTGTGATTCTAACTTCACTACCACCTCATTCTCTAGCCTCACATCATTAAACTTGTATTCCAAATACTTTGTCTTGCTTCTGCTCAACCTGAACCCTTTAGACTCAAGCGTTTGTCTCCACACCTCTAATTTGTCAATCACACCCCCTCGCGTCTCATCAATCAAAACTACATCATCTACAAAAAGCATACACCAAGGCACCTCTCCTTGAATATACCGTGTCAACATATCCATCACCAAAGCAAACAAAAAGGGACTAAGAGTAGATCCCTGATGCAATCCTGTCAAGACAGTGAAATGCTCTGAGTCTCCTCCCGCCGTCCTCACCTGAGTTTTTGCTCCATCATACATGTCCTTAATTGCTCTGATATATGCCAGCGGGACTGCACTCACCTCCAAGCATCTCCAAAGCACCTCCCTGGGGACTTTGTCGTATGCCTTCTCCAGGTCGATAAACACCATGTGCAGGTCCTTTTTCCTTTCCCTATACTGTTCCACCAGCCTCCGTACCAGGTGAATTGCCTCCATTGTCGAGCGGCCAGGCATAAATCCAAACTGGTTTTCCGAAATAGACTCTATCCATCTCATCCTCACCTCGACCACTCTCTCCCAAATCTTCATAGAGTGACTCAATAACTTAATCCCCCTATAGTTATTGCAACTCTGGATGTCACCCTTATTCTTATAGAGAGGGATCATGGTACTCCACCTCCAAGCCTCGGGCATTCTTGCCGTCTTGAAGATTTCGTTAAACAATCCAGTCAACCACCTTACACCAGCCTCTCCAGCGAACTTCCAAAACTCCACCGGTATCTCATCCGGCCCCGTCGCCCTACCCCTTCGCATTCTGCGAACAGCCTCTCTAACCTCTTCTACCTTAAAACGTCTACAATAACTAAAATCCCGACATATTATATATATATATATATGTGTGTGTGTGTGTGTGTAATTGTATTTGATGATATACATTGGATTTGAATAGTTTTGAATTATTACCCATGGCATTATTTTATCCCTTATACTTGAGTTACATATTACTGCTCTAACTGTTAACCATCTCCGAACATGGTATCCCCATGCAATGCATGCGCTAGAAATTCTTCTACATTTCCTGCTTAGTGATCAGGTGTTCATGGATAGTTCGTGAGTTGACTTGAAGTGGTAAGCTTCCATACTTCAAAAGAATTTATTTCATTTTTTGGTTTCGTATGTCTTAAATTTGGTTTCAGAATTATTTTTGGCTATAGTTGGGGGAATGTCCCAACACTTTATTAATTTTGGTTTTGTTAAAAGGATTTTTGTATTACTGTAGACTTAGGTGGTTGTGTTGGTTGGTTGTATTTGATTGGTTATTGGTTATCAGTTAAAGACATATCTTAAATTTTTTGAGCTTATCTTATGCTATCTTGTTAGATGTTTGAAATTTAGCTTAGGCATTGTGTTTGATTTGACTAGGAAATAGGGGTGGTCTTCGGTCCTCGGTGGACTTGAGATGCTCATCATAGCTAGGCCTGGTTTGGGTCATAAAAATTTGGTATCAAAGCCTAGATTCATGGTCAATTGGGTGTCCACAAAGTTGTGTCAAGTAGAGTCTCTTTTATGGGTGTGTAGCTCACCACACTTATAAGGGAGAGACTATGAGGAATTTAGGAATGTTTACCTTTCTTGTTGTGTTATTTTTGGTCTGTAGAGTGTAAGGTTTGAATCTATCTAATTAATATTTTCTCGCCTTTCAAATTATGCCTCCAAGAAAATCTGACATTCGTGGAAACTCTTCTATCACATCTGAGGACAATGTGGATGGAGTTCAGCCTGCTTTTGAGGTACAAAATCAATCTAGGATCGCTGCTTATGGTTTCCCTTATGAAGTCCCATTGGTCTTTATTGACCTACTCTAGAGGGTGACACTCACACTCGATCACCTAAGCGAAATATTACCAATGCTGAGTTTTATCACTCCATTGATCTGCTTACCTAATTGGAGACATATCAGTCACAACAGTTGGGTCCTATTGGTATTGTGTTGAGTTCTTCTGAGGACACTAGAGTTGGCCAGTTTATGAGGTTTGCACCCTCCAACTTTTATTAGTACTAGGGTTGACGAGGATTCTCAAAGGTTTATAGATAAAATGGAAAAGATTTTTTGGGGTGATACTTGCTACTGAAATAAAGGGTATGGAGTTAGCCGCTTATCAGTTGAAGGATGTAGTATATCAGTGGTATAAGGAATAGGATCAGTCTATGGGTGTAATGCTGAGTCAGCTTTATGGGATAATTTTTTGGGTGCCTTTCTTGATTGCTTCTTTCCTCAGGAGCTAAGGGAGGTAAAAGATGAAAAGTTCATAACACTAATGCAAGGTAGGATGATGGTAAGGGGGTATGCCTTGGAATACCATTAGTTATCATGATATGCTCCTGAGTTAGTGTCTAGCATGAGGTCTAAAATAAGGAAATTTGCTTCTTGGTTTTCCAGTGATTTGAGTTTGGAGAGCAAGGCTGCCTTGTTAAACGAGAATATGGATATCTCTAGACTTGTGGTGTATATATAATAAGTTGAAAAGGAAAAGAAGAAGCAAACTAAGTTAGGGGAAAAGACAGAGTAAGAGATTTAGACATATAGAGTAGGGTGAAGGCAAGCTATAGATTGGTAGAGATGGTGGGAAATAGTCTCAAAAGACATATTAGGGGAGTCCTAAATTCTATATTGGGGGAGTCCTAACTCCTATTCGATGGCTAGTTCTCTTTATTCAAAGTCGTTTGGTGATTGATGTTTTTAGAGTAGTGATGATTCTAGGGCATAAGGTGACCAATATTAAGCCAGTGAGGCCCAGTCAGCACCATCATATCCTCCTTGTAGATTTTATGGTCAGTTATACCATGGTCAGTATGAGAAAGGGAGAAACTGTTACTTTAGTTATGGTCAGATTGGTCATATGCAGCAGGATTGTCCTTCAAAGGTTGCTTCTGGGGACAACAAGGTTCCTATTGTGACTTCATTATCTCCTACACCAAAGGGTGCCATTTCTGGTTTTGGTACTGGTCGGAATCGCCTTTATGCACTTGCTACCCATCAAGAGTTTGAGACACTCCTGATGTCGTCTCTGGTATATTGAAACTCTTTTATTGTGATGCATATTTCTTGCTTTATCTAGGGTCTACTCTTTCTTATATGACCTCATTTGGGGCTGTACATTTATGTTTCGTTCTCGGGTGTATTTTAGACCCTTTTTTGTGTCTACCTTAGTGGGTGACTCTATTGTGGTTAGAAGAGTCTAGAGGGGTTGTATGGTATCTATTTATAGTAATGAAACATTAATAGGCCTGATTAAATTAGATATGTTAGACTTTGATGTGATATTAGAGATGATTGGTTGTACTCGTGCTATGAATCTCTTGATTGTCGGACCCAACGGGTCAGTTTCTAATTCTCGAATGAGTTAATGGTTAAGTGGGAAGGTAGTTCCCTAGTTCCCAAGTGAAGGTTTATATCATATCTTAGTACCCAAAACTTGATTTCCAAGGGGTGTCTTTATCTTTGGTTCGAGTTAAAGATTCTAACTCAGAGGGTCATACCTTACAGTCTATACCCATGGTTAGTGAATTTCTTAAGGTCTTTCTTGATGATATTCCAGGTGTTCCTCCCTATAGGAAAATTGATTTTGGGATTGATTTTCTTCCAGACACTCGTCTTATCTCTATCCCTCCCTACAGGATGGCTCCAGCTGAGTTGAAGGAGCTTAATAAATAGTTGAAAGATCTCCTTGATAAGGGTTTCATTCACCCTAGTGAGTCTCCATGGGGTTCTTTTGTTCTTTTCGTGCATAAGAAGGATGATTCCCTTCGGATATGCATTGATTACCACCAGTTGAATAAGGTGATGGTGAAGAATAAGTACCCACTTCCTAGGATAAATTACTTGTTTGACCAGCTTCAGGGTGATAAGTATTTCTCTAAGATTAATCTCTGTTTGGGCTATCATCAACTAAATATTTGGGAGTAGGATATCTCTAAAACTGTCGTTCGTACCCGTTATGGTCATTTTGAGTTCTTGGTCATATCTTTCGGGTTGACCAATACCTTAATGGGATTTATAGATCTCATGAATTAGGTATTCTGCCAGTTCTTGGATTTGTTCATAATTATGTTTATTAATGATATTTTGGTGTATTCCCAGAGTAGGGCGGATCATATCGATTACCTCTGCCTTGTAATGCAGACCTTAAAATATCAATAGTTGTATGCGATATTCTTTAAGTGTGAGTTATGGTTAAATATTGTGACCTATCTGGGTTATGTTATTTGTAGTGAAGGGATCATGGTGGATCCACAGAAAGTGGCGGTGGTTAAGAAGTGGCCTAGACCCACGACTCCAATCGAAATTCAGAGCTTCATATATTTAGTTAGATATTATAGAAGGTTTGTGGAAAGTTTCTCTTCTATTGCTACCCCATTGACTAAGTCGACACAAAAGAATATGGTCGGATGCTTGTGAGGGTAGTTTTGATAAGTTGAAAGATAAGTTAACTTTGGCTTTGGTTTTGACCCTGCCTGAGGGTACTGATGGTTTTGTTATTTATTTTGATACATCCCAGGTGGGACTGGGTTAGGTGTTGATACATCGTGGAAAGGTGGTTGCATATGCTTCTAGGGAGTTGAAGGTGCATAAAAGAATTATCCGACACATGATTTAGAGTTGTTGGATGTGGTCTTTGCCTTGAAGATTTGGATTCATTATTTGTATGGGGTTCATATTGACATCTATTCAGACTATAAAAGTTTGCAATATGTATTTACCTATAAGGAGTTGAATCTCAGATAGAGAAGGTAGCTTGAGTTGCTCAAGGATTATGACATGAGTCTCTATATCATCCAGGTAAAGATAACATGGTTGCTGATGCTCTTAGTAGGTTATCTATGGGAAGCTTATCTCATATGGATGGGGGAAGCCAGAATTGGTGAAAGATATTCACCGATTGGCTAATCTTAGAGTTCATCTCTTAGATTCTGAGGATAGTGGTATGTTGGTGAATGAGGTGGCTAAATCATCTCTTGCTGTAAAGTAAAGGAGAAGAAGGTGTTGGACCCTATCATGATGAAAATAAAAAAGGATGTAGATAGGCAGAAAGTGATGGCTTCGAGATTGGTGGTGACGGTATCTTGAGGTACCAAGGGAGGTTGTGTGTTCCTAATGTGGATAGGTTGTGAGGAAGAATTTTTGCCAAAGCTTATGAGTCAAAGTATACGATTCACCCTGGTTCGACAAAGATGTACCATGACTTGAAGGAGATTTATTAGTGGAATGACATGAAGAGGCATGTGGCCAATTTTGTGGCTAACTGCATGGTGTGTTAGCAAGTGAAGGTGGAGCACTTGATGCCTGGTAGATTGTTTCAAGAAATTGAGCTACCTATATAGAAATAGGAAATAATTAATATGGATTTTATTATAGGTCTTTCACAGTCTCGAAATTAGTTTGATTCTATTTGGGTCATTTTGGATAGGATGATGCTCACTTCTTGCCAGTGAGAACTAATTAGTCTGTCAAGGACCATGCAAGGTTATTTATTCAAGAGATCATGAAGTTGCATAATGGTCTTGTTTCTATTATCTCTGATCAAGGTACTCAGTTCTCATCGTATTTTGGCACTTATTTCATGGAGGTTTGGGTACTAAGGTGAACCTTAGCACCACTTTCCACCCACAGACAGATGGACAAGCAGAAAAGACCATTCAAACATTGAAGGATATGCTCAGATCTCTTATGATTGAATTTGGTTGTAGTTGGGTTGACCACTTGCCTCTCACAGAATTTGCTTACAACAACAGCCATCACTCTAGAATTGGTATGACTCCGTTTGAGGCTTTGTATTGTAGGAGGTTTCGTTCTCCTATTGGGTGGTTTGAAGTTGGTCAAGCTGTATTATTTGGTCCTGATTTGGTTCACCAAGCCATCGAGAAGGTGAAGCTGATTTGAGATAGGCTTAAGACTGCCCAAAGTCGCCAATAATCCTACGCGAATGTGAGATGAAGGGAGTTGGAGTTTAATATTGGTGACTGGGTGTTCTTAAAGGTGTCTCCCATGAAGGAAGTGATGTGGCTTAGGAAGAAGTGGAAGCTCAGTCCCCGTTATGTTAGTCCATATTTGGTTTAAGGAGGGTTGGTAATGTTGCATATGAATTGGAGTTGCCTTCTAGATTGGGCTCTATTCATCCGGTCTTCCATGTCTCGATGTTGAGGAAGTGCGTGGGTGATCCTTCATTGGTTGTTCCTTTGAAAGGTGTGGGCATTTCAGATTCCTTGTCTTATGAGTAAGTTTAGGTGGAGATCTTGGATCGACAAGTCCATTGATTACGGGCGAAGGACGTGTCTTTGGTAAAGGTTTTGTAAAGGAACCAAGAGTTTTAGAAAGCTACTTAGGAAGCCGAGGAGGACATGAAGTCCAAGTATCCAATCCTATTCCTTATTTCGAAAAATTGTGCTTAAGTATGTACAATCTTAACATATTTTTTTTCTGGCTTTGTAAAGGATTTTGTAGATTCCTTGACTTTTTTGTTTTCTAATGTATACCTTGACCCATAATTTGATGATGAATGATTCTAGGGGGTGGGCAAAATGAAACACCTAGGTGTTGGTCCTTGGAAAATTCTAAGTTCTGAGCTTACTTCCCTGTCTGCGACTCTCCTTGCGAGTCGTTGGGAACCATTATGGGTCATAGGACACAGTCATAAAATACCCAGTGAGATTTGTCTAAGCCACTTTTTTTACTACGACTACCATGTTATGAGCCATAAGGACTCTAAATGACTCGTATAGGCCTTTCTGTACGGAAACCAATGTGATGCCCAAAGAATTCTGTCCTGATACAACTAGGATAGAATGAGTCGTATGGACTCATTATGATTCGTAAGGTCCTTTCCATAACCAGATCAGTGTTGATGGTCTAGGCCAATGTCCAAACTACGGCTAAGGGGAAATAACTCGTAGGGTGACCCTATGAGTCGTAAGGTTGATACGCCCAAATTACACCTCTCTTACGAGAGAGTAAGCGGTAACGGTCAAATATAGAACCCAACTAGGTTAGGGTCGAATCCCACAGGGAATATGGTGCTAATTAAGTTGTATGCGGATTAGTTGACTTTTAATCATTCATTTCAGTAAAACAAAAAGGGGGAATTTGATTCAGTTCACAAACTAATGGTTTCAGTTTAACAAGATGAAATCTGTGTAGTAGTATTCAAATTCAGAGAAATAGCAAGTTACGGTTATGTCCACCTTGTAGTTTTCAATACTTTCTAACTATGGGCTTTACGAATTCATACATGTATCATGTTTACATAGAAACATATTGTATTTAATAACATAATCCTAGTGTTTCTCAACCATCAAGGACTAATTCACTTTAGTTCTCTCAAATCAAAAGTGTTTACTAAAACAATATGAAATCTCCAAGTAGTTAATCCTGTTAAGGCATTAACATATGAAATAGGGGTTGGAAATCCTATTTTTTTGTCACTTCTCTCTTTTTCGAACAACAACCTTTCTCTTGAACAACTTGTGTTTTAAGGCACATCCTCTATGTTTACAACCACGAGAATTCAAGATAAACGAAGAGAGTATGATGTAAACAAATCAATGCATAATGAATTCAAAACCCAAAGTAATAGATTGTATGCTACAAGGCTTCCATAACCCTAAATAATAAACTTAGCTACTCATGAATAAAATGGGAATCACAATAGATATATTCATCATACCAAAAACTAGAAGATGATATTGGTGTGCGAAGAGTGAAAACAAGAGAAAAAACGTTTTTCTCCCTCTCCCAAGCTAAGCCGCCCTTCTCTTGTTCAAAAACTAATACAAAATAATGAATAATGAATAAAAATTCAGCATCAAGTCTTTTAATAATCTCTTCTCTTATAATTGCCTTCAAAGTCCCTAAACTAATTATAAATAACAAATTAGTCTTGGACATAGTTTCTAGGCGCCACATTTGGTCCAACAAGCTAGTTTTCTCTTGTGTGATTTGTCATCCACAATCCGTAGTCCCATAATGTCTATATCTACCTCATTAACACCTTAAATCATGCTAATCACATAGGTTAGCTCAATTATATCAAAGTAGAGTAAAAACATAAGAAACTAGGCACTTTGTTCTCAAAACCTAGCTAAAATATGGGTAAGTTATGGTGCTTAGGCATATTAAATACACCCAATATCAACACCCCACACTTAAAGCTTTGTTTGTCCTCGAACAACTTATCCATTTACGCATACACAAGAGTTAAAACCCACAAAGGAAACATAAGATGCTCAAAGAGGCTCACACAACAATTATGAACAAGCAGTAGATTCATGAATCATTACTAGAGATAACCTACCCTCAAGAATAAACTCATTAAGTTGGCAAATTCATGTATACCGTTTAAGCAAAGAAATCATATAGATTACCCAGCTTTCATCAACTATGTGCCCTCACAATAAGAAAGTTATCTATAATTACACACAATCATGCAATTTCTAACAAAATGGGTAGAAGAATCAAGTTGCGCTCACTCTCACAAAGAATTCTCAAATTACAACTGATGACCATATGCTTGCCCTTAGTGTAATGCTCCACTAACATCAGAATGCTAAGATTAGGATCAATTGGGTCTTTTACGGGTTGTAATGCAGGCTAAAGGATGGGTAGGAACCATTTTGGCCAGAAATAGTGACTATCTTCCCTAAGTGCTTTAATACACTACATTATGCAACTAAGAATAATTTCTAATAACTAATTTACACCACTTTCATCTATCCATATCTTTTGTTTTCACCCTATCCCATTAAACTCAATTAACAACACTATAGTGGGAGTATGCAACCCTTTCAAATATTTTTTCTTGCACCCATTTCACATTACACACCCCTGTGATAGCCACGCTCAACTTAAGTGATTTTCCTTAGTTGAGGTGCACAATGTCCAAGAAGGACCAGGGCCAAAACAGGTTCATTATAACATGTCCGGGATAAAATTTAGAACATTTTCAACAATTTTTGCTACTCCCAACCACATCAATTTCACATGCCAATAACTAGACTTTGGGGCATCAATTTCACCTTTTTCCTCTTATTGTCAAACTCCTAACTCAAATTCATTTTACATTAAAGATCTTAGGAGCTTTTGGATCAAATTACGGTCTATTAAAGAACGAGTTAGGCTAAATATGAGGCTAGCAAAAGAACAAGCTAAAGGCTCAATGGGGCTAGCTAAGATAATGTGCAAAGGTAGGTCAAAAGAACGCATGACTAATGGCTGTCAAAGTAATGGCTAAATTATCTCCTAAACTCAAAATCTTTATTTCGCTTTGCACACACACCAGGCAAGTTCTAGCATCAATTGAAATAAGGAATATACAATAGTCTTACACACTCATGGCACATTGTCAACTCAATTAGTAGCATTATAGATTCTCGACCCAACAATTAAATGAATTCAACCAAAACCAACAATCAAAACAAGAGTCACAACTAGAGCCTAGGTGTTTCAAATGAATGATCCATCGCATACTCATGCTATAATTCCATGTGATCCACAAGAACATTTACATGCAACAAATGACTAATTTTCTCTTAAGACGGTCGTCATCCATCCATCATTAAGAAAACCACCTAACTATGACTAAATCAAACAAACATCTAACAAGAAACAAAATAAACAAAATAACTAATCCTATCACAGAAGTATACTAAGGAGAAGGTACAAATTTCTTACAAAACAAGCAGCAAAGTAACCAGCCACCCCACACTTAATCTAGGCACTGTCCTCGGTGCAAATAACAAGATAAAGAACCTGGCTAGTAGTACTCTTTATCCACATTAGGAGTCATGCCACCTACATGGAGATCATCATAGGAGCCATTTTTCCTGTATTCATCACATCACCCATGTCATCCACACATAATGAAACTAACTACAATTAAGATAAAGGTGGTGAAGTCACCACCCCACACTTAATTTGTTTGTATAAACCAATTAAGTGTTATTGTCGGGTACTCAGATTTCACCGACATACACTTTGATATGGTGCACCAACATTAGTCGCAATACAATTCACTCACTTCAATTTCCCTAATTCTATTTCAATGAAGCACTTTTTGAACAAAATCAAGCCCTACAACTTTAACCATATAAATATAGATAGAACACCATCACTTTCACATTATTTTCTCAACATCATGTTCAACACAATAAGATAGAAACTAATGGTTACACAACTATTGTGTTGGTTGTGAATAATTCACTCACATGTACAAGCTCAAATACTACAATAATAGTGTCTACTATACAATGATGTTTATCTTCCCAAGATGCTTAAAACCTCTCTTTGACATAGCCATGGAGAGAATTTAATCTATAACCCTCAAGAAATCAAGTAACTATATATAAAGTCACCATAACTAAGGATTAAGAAAGTAAAACTTACCTTTGATGATGGAAGATTTGGAAAAGAAAGGGAAAATTCTTGAGATTGTTAAGCAAAGAGTAATCTTAAAGGACAAAGAGAATGATGAGGGAGAAATTTTGTATGGCTTGGGGGTGAAATAAGGATGAATTGGGGCATTTAGGGTGTAGAGTCTATTGAAAGAATAAAATTCAGGTTGGGTTGACCCAATTAAAGTCGGATTCATGTTGAAATTTGAAGGGTGTGCGGCGTATATGTTATCGTACATCATTAAGTGAATGCCGCACAGCCTATCGATCAACCAAAAAAATGAGCATGTGCGTTGGTCTAGGCGGCGCATAAGTAATCGCACAACCTCAAGTGTGCATCGCACAACCTGATGTACAAGGTGAGTTAGGTGCCGCATTTGTTATCACACAAGTTAGGATAGGCGTTGCATACGTAGTCGCACAAGTAAAATAGTGAAGGTGTGAGTTTGGGTGTGTGACACACAAGCCATCGCCAAAGTTAAGGTGTGCACCGCATAAGGTCTAGCATATATGAGGGTGATCTTAGACTATGTCTTAGGCATCACCTTTGCCATGGCCTATGTAAACATGGGCACCACACACCCTGAAGTACACTTAAACTTGGATGTCATGCACCCCATTCTTCATATAAATCATTTAGAAAGGTCCAAGCCCCCCCGCACCCCCATCAAGATCAGTGGCAGGCTCCGAGATCGGGCTTATCATCCCGATCACTACGCTACCACCATAGGCCTCCTTGAAAATCACAAAATAAAGTTTGGCCCGATCCCTACGCTACCACCATAGACCTCCTTGAAAATCATAAAATAAAGTTGCACCGCGAAACTTTGGGGGGCAAATTAACATAATTTGGGTCACAACTCTAACACGATTCATGACTCAAGCCTTAACATTTGGCCATCCAACTTACCTGTAATGTCAATGTTACTCTTAACTTACCACCATTGATATGCCTCAATTCTAAACCAAATTTGGTACCAATCACCTCCGTACTTCATGCACCTACACTTAATAAAAAACAACTAAAAATGATTAGAAAGATGTGTTGCCTCCCACCAAGCGCCGTAGTTTTGGTCGTGGCTCGACTCTTATTTTTTTTATTTTCATTTAACATGATAAAATTAAAATAAAATCATGGGTTGCCTCCCATACAACGCCTGATTTAACATCACGACAAGACTCGATTATCTTGACTACTCAGACTTCATCAAGATACATTAATGATACCATTTGTACCTCATTGGTTGGATCAAGAAAATGCTTTATTCCAGGTCAAGCCACTTTGAAGTCACTCACATCCTTGCTTGCAAGTTCAACCAAACCAGCTATGGTCTCCACAGTAGGTCTATCCTTAACTGGTACATCTCGCTCATCATTTTAGAATACATCAACAATTGAAAAGACGCTCATCTCTTTTTGTTGTTTCATGGATTTACATACTTCAAAACTAACCCCTTTCTCGTTGAGCCTAAATTTTAGCTCATTCAACTCCAGGTCAACTAATACTATCCCGGTTGCTAAGAATGGCCTGCCTAAAATTATGGGTACTTCAAAGTCCACCCCGCAATCAAGAATTACAAAGTCGACAGGAAATATAAAATTGGCCACCTTTACAAGTACAATATGTAGAATCCCAACCGGCCTTTTCACCAATCTATCCACTATTACAAGTCATATGTTTGTGGGTGTAGGGTCTCCCAAACCCCACTTCTTATAAACAGTTAGCGACATCAGATTGATGTTAGCTCCCATATCACATAAGGCCTTAGCAAAATCTAGAGACCCAGTCGTATAAGCGATGGTGAATGCTCCTGGGTCTGCCTTCTTCTGCACTCGTGACCTTGTACAAATAGCATAATAATGATGGATATTATCCACCAGTTCATATCTTACCTCTCTTTTCTTTATCACAAGATCTTTCATAAATTTAGCATATCCTGGCATCTACTCAAGTGCTTCAACTAAAGGCACATTCACTGTCAATTACTTCAACATAGCTATGAATTTGTTAAACTTTCCTTCATCTGCTTTTTTCTTTAATTGTTGTGGAAATGAGGGTGCTGGCCTTGGGATTTCAATTGGAGCAACTTTTACCTCCTTTCTTATGCCTTTATCCACATCACTAACATGCTTCAGCTTAGGTGGTTATTCCACTTCTGCACTCTTTTTTTCAAAACCTCCTAAATCCATAGGCACCACAGAAGATTCATCAACCATCGCTCAAGCCATTTTGACCGCATCAGTATGAGAGGATGCTCTTAATCTTGGACTAGATAACATCTTACCTCACCTAGTGGTAATAGCCATACACGATCCATTAGTCCTTGGATTATGAACTATATTACTTGGTAGAGTCCCATTCTGTCTTTGGTTGAATGTTACAGATAATTGGCTCATCTGCTACTCCAGTTATTTAATAGCGATTGAGTGTGAATTTACTAGTTGACTTATGGAAGATATGTCACTCTTCATAGTAGTCACCCCAGAATTAGTCGCCTCAACTCCCTTTAATAGTTTCTCCATCATGTCCTCCATGTATATTTTGCCTGAACTGGTGGCAGCATTATCACGGATTCCAAGAGGTACATACAGTTCACTCCTGTCACTTTTATTCTTCCAATCTCCTTGATAGTTCCAACCTTGTTTCCTTGACCACCGATCCAGAAACCCCCTGGTTATGCAAGTAGTTAGCCTCTTCCTCAGTGTTTGATTCAACCCCCTTACCGTGGGACCCCATATCTTTTATCTTTTCTACATTCCCTAATAGCAAATATTTTGTGAGCAGATCCATTTGGGTTTTCATATGAGCCATATCCTGATCATGATCCTCTCTTCTCCTATGCTGCTCTACTGATATTATATTAGACCCAGTATTACTTGCTACCACAGAATATCTGGTATGCCAAGCTCTACTTGTCTTAGTCATTCTTTCTAATATGTTCATAGCCTTAGTAAAGGTGAGCACCATAAAAGCTTCTCCTGTAGCATTAGCCACTATTAGCTTTGTAAGTGAGTTCAAAGCTCTGTAAAATATTTCCATCAAGTGTCCATCAGTCATCTTATGGTTTGGGCATTGAGTCAACTTTTTTTTAAACCTTGCCCAAGTCTCATGCAAAGTTTCATTAGCCAATTGCCTAAAGTTACTGATCTCATCCCTCAACTATAACATTCTGGAGGGAAAAAACAACCTTTCTAGGAAAGCTCCTTTCAATTGCCTCCAGTTTGTTATAGAATCAGGAGTCAGCTCATTCAACCACATAGTTGCCTCTCCAGACAGAGACAATGGGAACAATCTCAAATGAATAGCATTTTGTCCCATTCCAAGATTATCAAACGACTTACAAATATGGATGAAATTCACCAAATATAGATTTGGATCATCACCAAGTAATCCACCAAAGAGTTCTTTCAAATTCAGTAGCTGGATCATAGTACTGGTGATGTTGAATTTCACCCTAGGAGATAGTAGTGGTATAATGATTTCCCCTGTATCTCCAGTTCCATCTAAATCATCCTTATTATTGTCAATATCAAACTGCACAGCTTGGTGGCCTAGTATTCCTCTGAATGGACGATTTTGATTTACAGGTACAACTACTCCCGCTGTATGCCTCCTATTAGCCGGGTCAATTAAATCATCATCTCCCAGGTCCTCTTCATCTAGAATAGGTACCTGACTTGGGTTATCTACATTATGTTGATTTAATCAAACATTAACCAAAGCGGCTAATCTTTCAGCTTCCTGTTGGTTAGCCATTTTTCAATGAGATGAGATTTAGGATTGAAGTGTAATAATGGTTCTCCTAAGCTTTTGGTTCGTGGCATAAACAACAATGAGCCTATAATGAAAAAAAACAAGAAATAAACGTAAAATAAGGAAACTTTACTAATAGTCAATTAACACACATAAACTCAATCGACAACCGTATTCCCCGGCAATAGCGCCAAAATTTGATACGCCCAAATTATACCTCTCTAATGAGAGAGTAAGTGGTCGCTACCAAATATAGAACTCAACTAGGTTGGGGTCGAATCCCACAGGGAATAGCAAGTTACGGTTATGTCCACCTTGTAGTTTTCAATACTTTCTAACTATGGGCTTACGAATTCATACATGTATCATGTTTACAGAGAAACATATTGTATTTAATAACATAATCCTAGTGTTTCTCAACCATTATGGATTAATTCACTTTAGTTCTCTTGAATCAAAAGTGTTTACTAAAACAATACGAAATCTCCAAGAAGTTAATCCTGTTAAGGTATTAACATATTAAACAGGGGTTGAAAATCCTATTTTCTTGTCACTACTCTCTTTTTCGAACAACAACTATAACACCCCGATTTTCTGAACCGAAATGCTACACGGTGCTCATGACCCCGAAGGACCACAAGCTAACCCATGAATAATATCTGTATCTGTATACTGCATAATATATCATAAAATGCAGAAACATAAACATGAAAGGCCATAAGGTTCGAACTGAATAAACGTTTGATAACAAAATATCTGGAAAAAGTATAATAATACCAAAACAAGTTATAAATATTGAAAATAATGAGATCTGAATATCTAATCTGACATTTAGTCTGAAAGCCTCTAATTGAACTGAATAAGGAGTTGAAGGAACATGTCTCCAACTAACTCCATCTAGCAATTGAATAGTAAATGTAGAAATAATCATATCGTCCTTGAATGAGAAGGACTCACTACAAACTCTAAACACTGAAATGCTACTACTGATCTGGAGCTCGTGCCTCTGAACCTATGGTGTAACATAAGAGAAAGCACCATAGTGCAAATACGTCAGTACACCTGAATGTACTGAGTATATGAGTAAGGTAGGCTAAATATAAAGGGTTATAAGCATGAACAATGCTGACTAATATGAACGTGAGAATACATACATGCATACATAACTGTAACTAAACTCGTAGAGATACTAACTACTGAGTCTGAATACTGACAACATGAGTGTATTGATACTGAGATACTGAATAGATAAACAACTATTTTTGATAGTTCGAATTATGAAGAACTAGTTTGGTTGACTGTGTCTGACAATCCTAAAGCTGAATACTGATATCATGAATTCTGATAACTGATATGACAAGTACATAAGTTCAGAAAACTGATATAACTAATATAACTGTGATGATCAACCTAACCGATATAATTGATGCTGAGCGACTGTATCTGACAGTCTAAGTTCTGATGGAACTATCTGAGTTCTGTTCTACTTAGAGTAACTAAATCTGAGATCAGTCCTATTTAGCGAGTGATCATGATTATACTGATAATAAGGATTATTTGACTTAGTTTGAGATTAGTCCTATCTAGCGGGTGATCTTTAAATCTAATGATTCTGATACTAATTAATCATAGATGAGATTAGTCCTAGCTAATGGGTGATCATGAAGTCTATTTACAATGATAAGCATTGATTGTATCTAACAGTACAGAATCTATACTACTAAGCTGAGTTGACTGTATCTGACAGTCCTGAATCTGTAACTGAAACTATAAGATGTGTTTATAATAACCGACATGCCCCAAACTAAGCTGACTGGAGTCCAATCTCTACCCTAACTGGAAGAGTGTCAGTACCACGCCACTAGTAAAGACATCTGTTGTGGAGTCAGTCCAAATCTAGAGGGTGACTCATGGGATCAGTCCTATATATATAAATGTGCCAACGGGTGACCCCTGAGTATGTCAGTCCTATCTAACGGGTGATATCTCATACCTACGCTGGCTATGTAGTTTTGGAACTTAGGTATTGTTTCTAAGGATCTCAGTCCTAATCTAGTGGGTGAGTCCCCATCCCTAGGCTCACTCAGTGCTGAATCCTACTCCCATCTGAAAGACACTGAACTAAATAATTGGCCTGAACTGAATAACTGAACTGAACTGATTAGCTGAACTGATACTGATTAACTAGACTGATACTAGTGGTATTGTTTAGCAGAGCTAAACTAAGTTTACTGGATTCCTATAACTGATGGAATGTACTGAGTTCTGAGGACTGGTTGAGAGTACTGAAATTGCTAAGATTGACTTTGAATACTGAGGTTACAGATATTACTGAGTACTGAGATCACTAAGATTACTGAACTACTGAGATTACTGAGGTTACTGGATTTTCCTGAGTCATATGACTGACTGAATTCTATAGATCATGCTTGACTGAGAGTATCATGATAACATGACATGGCTCTAGGAACACAGCTATATTTTTGGGTACTAATACCCCCAGGACTCAATAGAAGGAAACTGACACACATGCCATGACTTGATCACAAGATTTGAGTCCACAATTCATAATATCATAAGTAGGGGATATCATATTTCATATTGTTATTCAACATCTTAAACATTGTAGGGAATGCATGGATCTATTTTCTGTACATATTGTATATCTCTATTATTATTACATACTTCATACCACCACAATAGTAACACATGAAAAGCATGGGATTCATATTGAAGTATATATCTAACATGGACTTGTCATTTAGACATCATAGAGTTATACAGATATGAATTTCTAGCATCCTAAGCATTTTATCAAACATCTTGCATGCATTCTTTAAGGCATAGGTGAGTTTCATACTTGCACCATATTAAACCACCTAAATTTCATGGTTTTCAATTAACAAACATATATATTCCATGAAAACACCTTTAGACATCACATTGAAACTTAAACAACAATCGTCAACATATACATACTCATATCACCACAAAAAGTTTACAAAATAGTATTTAAAACATAGTTCTTGAGCTCTATGAATGGATTGGATCCATAGATGAACACTACGCATACCTTAGAAAGAAAACCTTGATTATTTGCTGGATAGTTCTTGGATTTGGGAAACTTAATTCTCAATTATCTTGGAAAAAGGCTTGAATCTTGCTTTTGAGAGATGAGTTTGATGGAAACCCTAATTTTGTAGTTAAGAGCATAAGAGAGGGTTTTTGAGATGCTTAATTGAAGAAAAATGGGAAAAATTACGCCTCTTTAGGGTTATAAGTCGTGGAAGGTGAAGGAAATGACCAAAATACCCTTATGAAATAAATTCCCAATTGCTGAAAATCATAGCTGACGATATTTGTGATGACGCATCAAAAAATATGACAAGCCATCAAAAATGTCGTCTCATAGGAGCTGGAATTTATGGTTTCTGCCTAAGCCTGGCGACATTTGTGACAAGGCATCAAAAATGTGATAGGCCGTCAAAAATATTGTCACACGGAAGCTGGAATAGATGTTTTATGCCTAAGTCTAACGACATTTATGATAAGGTGTCAAAAATGTGATAGGCTTTCAAAAATGTCATCACACAGAAGCTAGATTCTGCCTAAGGATGACAATATGTTTGACAAGGCGTCACAAATGTGGTAAGTTACCACAAATGTTGTCACTTAGGAGCTGGCTTCTGTCTAAGGCTGACGACCTTCGTGATAGGACATCACAAATATGGTAATCTACCACGAATGTCATCACTTAGGAGCTGGTTTCTACCTAAGGCTGACGACCTTCGTGATAGGGCGTCACAAATGTGGTAGTTACCACGAATATCGTCACACTATTTCCAAATTCAATCTGTAAGAAATGTTTTGATTCGTCTGATAGCTGGGAGTTATTTGAAGACTTAATATACACCTAACTTAATAGAAATAACTCTTTGCCCTGATATCAAATTTAGGCAAAATTGGTATCGTTGAAAAGATAATTCAATTATGTATATGTTGATAGGTCATGAGCTCAAAAATTCCAAGTATAATGAGAGATATTCTCGTTTGAAGTTGACTATACCAATATCCTTCTCAAGAATTCAATCTGTAAGAAATGTTTTGATTCGTCTGATAGCTGGGAGTTATTTGAAGACTTAATATACACCTAACTTAATCATAAAACTATAAAAGAACCATGATGTACTATGCATGAGCTTGGTACATGACTCTAATATTGTTTTGGATTTTTCGGGGTATTATAATATCTCCCCCTCAGAAACATTCATCCTCTAATGATGACTGCTTAAGAGGGGAGAAAAGATAAAATGACACATATATAGCATGAATGAATGATCATGATTTCATGGCTGACATGACTTAAAACTGAGCATATCATACTGTACATACATATCTGATGCATGGGTAGCTAATTTATGAATGTAGGACTGAGTGTTCCGATAAACTGAGTTTCTCTATCTGATGCTTAATTGATAAGTTGAATCCATGTATATCTGATGCATGATTATATGACTGGCATGATATATGAATGCATGACTGAAAGTACTGATAAGCTGACCATGTATATCTGATACGTGAATACATGATTGAACTCACTCACGAAAATGTGACTGAACATGTAATGGTAAAGGCACTAAGATTGAATTGAAACATGAGAACATGATTGATTCTTCTATGTGAAATATGGACTGAACATCATGAACTGAGCTGAACCTCTAAATACTTGACTTACAGCTGAGGTCTAACTAGAAGGTCAACTTATGAGTACCCTCTATTCTAGACTGAATTCTTTATGCCAGGAGAAATTGAAGGATCTAAGGCATGTGAGCATTAAGAGAAAGTGGGTCATCTCCCCCTTGGGACGCTATGTCCATCTAAGAATGCTTACCTTACGGAGATACTGGGTGATGCACAGGGCATCTACGAACTAGATTATAACTAAACTTTAGGAGTCTAAAACTAATGCATGAGATGAACTGAACTTGCAACTACTAAGAGGTTCTACCTTGAAATTGTTACATTCTCTGTGGTTGTGGATAGCATGAATAGATGCAAGGATGAGAAAACAAGTTATACAAATCTTACTGCTCGATTGCTAAACTGACTTGCTGGCACGACATGAATATTGAATAAGGGAAACTGTTCCTAAAACATCTCATAGCCTCCAGCACATAAGTGTGGTGCACAACACACGCATGTCCAAGACTCTACTAGATGCGGATTTTAGACATCCTAGGACTCTATTGAACCTTTGGCTCTGATACCAAGTTTGTAACACCTCGATTTTCTAAATCGGAATGCTACACGGTGCTCATGACCCCAAAGGACCACAAGCTAACCCATGACTAATATCTGTACCTGTATACTGCATAATATATCATAAAATATAGAAACATTACCATGAAAGGCCATAAGGTTCGAACTAAATAAACGTCTGATAACAAAATGTCTGAAAAAGGTATAACAATACCAAAACAAGTTATAAATACTGAAAAATAATGAGATCTGAATATCTAATCTAACATCTAGTCTGAAAGCCTCTAACTGAACTGAATAAGGAGTTGAAGGAATATGTCTCCAACTAACTCCATCTAGCAACTGAATAGTAAATATAGCAATAATCATATCATCCTCGAATGAGAAGAAATCACTGCAAACTCTGAACACTGGAATGCTACTACTGATCTGGAGCTCGTGCCTCTGAACCTATGGTGTAACATAAGAGAAAGCGCCATAGCACAAATGCGTTAGTACGTTTGAATGTATTGAGTATACGAGTGAGGTAGGCTAAATGCAAAGGGTTATATGCATAAACAATGCTGACTAATATGAATGTGAGAATACATACATGCATACATAACTGTAACTGAACTCGTAGAGATACTGACTACTGAGTCTGAATACTGATAACATGAGTGTACAGATACTGAGATACTGAATAGATGAACGACTATTTATGACAGTTCGAATTATGAAGAACTGGTTTGGCTAACTGTGTCTAACAGTCCTGAAGCTGAATACTAATATCATGAATTCTAATAACTGATATGACCGATATATGAGTTCAGAAAACTGATATAACTGATATAATTGTGATGTTCAGCCTAACCGATGTAACTGATACTGAGTGACTATATCTAACAGTCTAAGTTCTAATGGAACTATCTGAGTTCCGTTCTACTTAGAGTAACTAAATCTGAGACCAGTCCTATCTAGCGGGTGATCATGAGTATACTAATAATAAGGATGATTTGACTTAGTCTGAGATCAGTCCTATCTAGAGGGTGATCTTTAAATCGAAGGAAACTGACACACATGACATGTCTTGATCACAAGATTTGAGTCTACAATTCATAATATCATAAGTAGGGGAGATCATATTTCATATAGTTATTCAAAATCTTAAACATTGTAGGGAATGCATGGATATATTTTGTGTACACATTGTATATCTCCATTATCTTAAATGCTTTATACCACCACAAGAGCAACACATGAAAAGCATAGGATTCATATTGAAGTATATAGCTAACATGGACTTGTCATTTATACATCATAGAACCATACAAACATGAATTTCTAGCATCCTAAGCATTTTATCAAACACCTTGCGTGCATTCTTTAAGGCATAGGTGAGTTTCATACTTGCACCATATTAAACCACCTAAAGTTCATGGTTTTTAATTAACAAACATATATATTCCATGAAAACACCTTTAGACATCACATTGAAAATTAAACAACAATCGTCAACAAGTGCATACTCATATCACCACAAAAAGTTTACAAAATAATATTTAAAACATGGTTCTTGATCTCTATGAACGGATTTGATCTATAGATGAATACTACGCATATCTTAGAAAGGAAACCTTGATGATTTACTGGAGAGTTCTTGGATTTGGGAAACTTAATTCTCAGTTATCTTGGAAAAAGGCTTGAATCTTACTTTTGAGAGATGAGTTTGATGGAAACCCTAATCTTGTGGTTAAGAGCATAGGAGAGGGTTTTTGAGATGCTTATGAAATGCCCTTATGAAATAAAATCCTAGTTATTGAAAATCATATGTGACGACATTTGTGGCAAGGCATCAAAAAATGTGACAAGTAGTCAAAAATGTCGTCACACAGGAGCTAAAATTGATAGTTTCTGCCTAAACCTGACGACATTTGTGACAAGACATAAAAAATGTGATAGGCCATAAAAAATATCGTCACACAGGAGCTGAAATTGATGGTTTCTGCCTAAGTCTGATGACATTTATAACAAAGCATCAAAATGTGACACGCCATTAAAAAAGTCGTCACAGAGGTAGTTTTCTCTTGTGTGATTTGTCATCCACAATCCGTAGTCCCATCATGTCTCTATCTATCTCATTAACACCTGACTTATACTAACCACATAGGTTAGCTCAATTACATCAAAGTAGAGTAAAAACATAAGAAACTAGACACTTTGTTCTCAAAACCTAGCTAAAATATGGGTAAGTTATGGTGCTTAGGCGTATAAATACACCCAAGATCAAAGGTCACCTGTAACAACTGGTGGTTTATTTTCCCACTTTTTAGTGAGGGTATTTTAGACATTTCCCTCTTATTCCAATAATAACCCACAACCTATAAACTGACATAGGATATTATTTTCATCCATAATACACATTAAATACACTCACTTCTCTCTCAAATCCTCTCAAGCATCAATACTTAGGGTTTCCAAGAAGTGGGTGAAGTAGAACTTCAAGGGTTGAATTCTCTCTGTAGTCTTAGGTATTTTAGGCATGTGACTCTACCCTTAAACTCATCTTATCTAGTGCATGAATTTACATTGTTAATTGTGTGGATTTGAAATAAAGGTTTTGATATGGTTGAGGGATTTTCCTTGAATGGTTCTTAAATTGATTTTCCCTAGTTTATTAAGCATTATTCATGTTTTATTAATGGTTTTGAACTTGTGGGGTTCATGGGATTGGTGAATAATCAAAAGGGTTATGTTTTCCCAATTGGGATGAATTTTATTTTGACATATGGTGTTGGAAATTGATTTCCCTCAACCTAAATGTGAAGATAATGATACATAGCCTTGTCACATGTTTTGACTTGCTCACTTGAACTAATGTATTGACATAAAAGGTTAATGTAATACCCCGTATTTTCCTAGCATAATCTAAGTCC
Organism: Capsicum baccatum var. pendulum; assembly: GCA_030864225.1. Lineage (NCBI taxonomy): Eukaryota > Viridiplantae > Streptophyta > Magnoliopsida > Solanales > Solanaceae > Capsicum > Capsicum baccatum. Next base: position 203,085,294 of record CM061559.1, on the reverse strand, counting down.
CAATACATGAGTATTTATATATATAATTTTTTGAAATACTCATTAATTTTTATTTTAGAGCCTGCCATTGCATAGGAAATTTAATTAGCTTTCCAACTATATAAAATTTGCCCAAATTCAATAACCGGGTAAGAAGTTATGGTGATTTTAAGTTTCAGTCATTAAACACTATCATTTTGACCCTTAGCGCGTAACGGAGCCAGTCTAAATAAAAATTCTCAGTTTTTAGTGTGGTACCATGATGTTGGCGTGTTACACCAAGGACCCAGTTCATGTTTGGATATTTTCAGTGAGCCTCCGCGATTATGGTGCATCGCGGAGGTGGCCAAAATGACATTCCAATGAAGGACCGCGATCTAACCGCATCGCGCCATCATCCAATTTCCCAATTGTCCCTTTTCTAGTGGCTTGGTGCGATAGTGATGCATCGCGCTAAGGCCAAAAATCGGGATCTTCAGTTTCCAGCTTTCATTTTTGAAATTCATTTAGGGGTATTTAGGTCTTTTTACTGAGCTCTAAACTCATCCTAAACACGAAATTTAACCCTTAATTGATCTAAATACTCATCATTATTCAATTTCTCTCAAATTAAAGATCCCCTTTTTAAAACAAGAAGCCCTAGCTTTCAAATTCAAGGCCAAATCTCAACAACTCACCATCAATCCTTCCAAATTCATTAACTCAGGTATGTTAGACGTTCATCATAGGTTCCTTTAACCCATGGAGTCCAAGTATCCAATTTTAATTATAAAGTTATTATCTTTTCAAGATTTATGATATTTAATTGTGATTTTAAACTATGAGTCTCCATGAACATCCATAAATATTGATTTTATGCCACACTTTAATGAAATTATTGTTATTATCAATTACCACATGTTCCAAGGTTGTCATTCTTTGAATTAACTCATGCTTGAGTGTCTTTGATGTTGAAATTATGCTATTACTTTAAATTTTATGCTATTTTCCAAGACAGCTTAAACTATGACCACCAAGTGTTTGATAAAATGCTTACAAGAATGAATATTTGCTAGAAGTTTCAATGATATGTCCTTTAAGTTTGATACTATTTTATGATTATTGGTTTTGAGTCCTGGGGGTATTGAATGCCCGAAAACCATAGTTGTTCACTTAGTCTCATTTCAGTATCTTCATAATAACTTCAGATTATATTTATTAGCATTACTAGAATAGTTAGTTAAACTTTGAATAGTCAGTAACTTAGTATTATTCAGTTAGGAGTAGGATTTAGCACCGAGTGAGTGCAAGGATGGTGGTTTCCCTGTCAAATTTGTAGAGTTGCTAGTAGAGATCCCTAAACTCCAGAACTACGTAGCCAGTGTAGGATATAAGAAGTCACCGATCAGTATAAGCTTGACTATCTCGCAGGGGTGACCCGTCAAAATAGGCTTGACACCCTTCGCCCTTTGGGACAATACAATATACTAGACTAGTGGATCTACATTGCCAGTGTTAGTACCAGTGGAACGCTATTAACATCCTTCCAACTGGGGTTACAGGTTGGGCCCCGATTAGCTTAGATTGGGGCATGTGGTTATATGATAGTTTCCACAGTCTTAGTCCAATAATCAGACCAGTAGTTCAGTCTTTATGTTGTTTGACCAATGCATACAGATATAAGTTATTTCTGTATTTTAGTTTACAGACTTTTATTCATTTCATGTTATATGCTTGATCATGCATCCCCAGTATCTACAAATTTTATATACCTTTAGTATTTTCAGACTTCCATGTGTACATAGTATTTACAGATTTCATATATTTCTAGTATCTACAGATTTCATGCTCTCTATTTAGTACTCCATGCTTTACATGTATATTCAGATAATTTATTATTCCTGTTCATGAAACCATGCATATTAGCCTACCTTATTTAGCATACCAGTACATTCAAAGTACTGATCGCATAACTTTATTTTGTGCTATGATGTATTATATCATAGGTGCTGATGCTCAGTTCTCAGACCTCTCTTAGACATTTTACACATCTCAGTAGTATCAGTGGTGAGTCCTTATATATCAAGGATGGAGTATTTTTATTTTATGTTTTTAGTCTAGGAGTTAGTTGGAGTTAGTTGGGGCCTGTCCCATCAACTCCCAGTCATTCCGTTTAGAGGATTTCAGACATTAAAGTCAGTTATTCAGTATTCATACTTCTTTTAACACTACAATTAGTTAATTGTGTATTCAGATTCCAGTGTTTTTATCAAACTCAGATAACTATGTTCTTTAGATTCATAATTCAGTTTTAAAACCTTGTGGAATTTTAGTTATTCTTCCACATTTATGATTATATTATTCAGTTTTCATAGCTGGTACCAGTTCATGGGTTAGCTTGTGGTCCCTCGGGATTATAAGCACCGTGTTATGCCCAGGGTGAACTCTTGGGGAATTACAAACTTAGTATCAGAGTCTAAGGTTTTAAACTATCCTAGGAAGTCTGAAGGCTGCATCAGGTAGAGTTTTGTGCATGGGTGTGTAGCGCGCCACACTTATGGATGAGAGGATACAAGGCATTTAGGAAAAGTTTCCCTTCTTTTAGTATTCATGTCGTGCGAGTGAGCATGAGCTCATGTTAAAATCTCAGTCTAATCCATTTATTCCTTCCATTTACAGAATATGCCTCCTAAAAAGAATAACAGAAGAGGAGCAGGAAAAAAACCAGCACCTCAGCCCGTCCAGGCAGATTCTGTGGATGAGCATGTCTCTCACGCAAAATTCAGAGCAGTGTTAACCACTCTAGCAAATTTTGTAGATGCACAAAATGAATGACAAGCTGCTTTTCTGGCCAACCCAGTGGCCAATACTGCTGCAACCAAAATTTGGCACTTCACCAGGATGAATCCTCCTTCTTTTATGGGATCCAAGTCTAAAAAGGATCCATAGGAATTTTTAGATATAGTTGAAAAAGTAACGAATACCAAGGGGGTGACATCTAGTGAGAGTGCTGAGTTGGCTGGATATCAGTTGTAGAATGTAGCCCACACTTGGTTTAAGCAGTGAAAGGTAGATAAGGGTACTGATGCAGGGCCTATAGAGTAGAAAGAGTTTACCACAACCTTCTTAGCCAGATTCTTCCCATTGGATTTGAGGGAGGCCAAGGTGTTAGAATTTATTAACTTGAGGGAGGGCAGCATGAACATGAAGGAGTATTCCCTCAAGTTTACTTAGTTAGATAGACAAATTAAGGAGCAAAAGATTAAGAAGAGGGAGAGAGAAAATAAGATAGCAAGAACTATTAGTTTTAATTTCAGTCAGCCAAGGTCAGAAGGTGGTAACGGTCCTCAGTTTCATCAGAGGTCTTCAACCCTAGTACCTTATTTAGCCTGTGCCTCAGTACCCAAATTCATAAATGACAATAGGGATAGAGCACCAGGGTCTAAGTCCCAAGACAGTGTTAGCAGTGCTCATACAAACCCTCTATGTCAAAAGTATGGCAGACACTATCAGGGTGAGTAAGAGCAAGTAGTGATGTGTTCTTTGGGTGTGGCAAGCCAGGCCATCAGATTTGGGAATATTGGGTAACTGCTCAGAAAGGTAGGGATTTGATCCAACAGGGCCATTCCAATTAGTCATCAGTTACATCCAGTCGCCCAACTTAGTAGGGTGTCACTTCCAGTACAACCAGTGGTTAGCATCCAAACAGATTGTATGCTCTTTAGTCCCACCAAGATTAGGAAAATTCTCTTGACATAGTTACTGGTACATTGTAGGTCTTTCACTTACATGTTTATGATTTACTAGACCTTGAAGTTTCTCTTTATTTTGTAACTCCATATATAGCCGTTAATTTCGGAGTCAGTTCCAAAACTCTAGCTGAGCCCTTTTCAGTGTCTACCTCAGTAGGTGTTTCCATTGTAGCCAGATAGGTATACAAGAACTGTTCGGTAACAATATCTTAAAAAGTTACCTCAGTTGATATCGTAGAGTTAGATTTGAGTCATTCTCGATATGGATTGGCTCTATTTATGCTATACCTCAGTTGATTGTAGAAGCAGAATAGTTCATTTTCAGTTTCCAAATAAGTCAATCCTTGAATAGAGAGGTAGTACCACAGCTCTTAGAGGTTATTTAATTTCATACCGTAGAATGAGAAAAATGATATTGAAGGGGTGTATTTACCATCTTGTTCGAGTCAAAGACTCAAATTCAGAAACTCGAAATCTTGAGTTAGTTTCAGTAGTAAGGGAATTTCCAGATGTGTTCCCTGAAAATATTTACAGAGTTCCTCATGGAAGGGAAATCGACTTTGAAATAGACCTCCTCCCAGACACTCAACCCATATCTATTTCACCATACATAATGGCTCCAGCAGAACTCAAGGAGTTAAAAGAATAGTTAAAGGATCTCCTAGATAAGGGATTCATCAGACCCAGTGTCTCCCCATAGGGCACACTTGTTCTATTCATGTGTAAGATAGACGGTTCTCTCAGAATATGCATAGACTACCGTCAGTTGAACAAAGTCACAGTCAAGAACATATATCCACTTCCTAGAATCAATGACTTGTTTGACGAACTTCAGGATGCCTGCTACTTTTCAAAGATAGACCTCAGATTAGGCTATCATCAACTTAGAGTCAGGGAATGTGACATTCTAAAAATAGCTTTCCGAACCTAGTATAGTCATTTTGAGTTTCTAGTTATGCCTTTTGGTTTCACGAATGCCCTAGAAGCTTTCATGAACTTGATAAACTGAGTGTTCAAACAGTACTTAGACATGTTTATCATATTCTTTATCGACGACATTCTTGTCTACTCTCATAGAGAAAGTGATCATGCAGACCACCTCAGAATAGTATTCCAGACTTTTAGAACTTATCAGTTGTTCGCCAAATTTAGTAAATGTGAATTTTAACTAAGGTCAGTAGCATTTCTTGGTCATATTATTTCCGGTGATGGCATTAGAGTTGATCCTCAAAAGACTAAGGTGGTGAGAAACTGTCCCAGACCTATTTTTCCTTCAGATATCAGGAGTTTCTTCGGTTTAGCTGGCTCTTACCATTTGTTTGTTGAAGGGTTTTTACTTATTTCATCACCTATGACCAGATTGACTCAGAAGAACTTTAAGTTTCGGTGGTCAAATTCCTGCGAGAAGAGTTTTCAAGAGTTAAAGACTCGACTTACCTCAGCCCCCATTCTTACTTTTCTAGATAGTTCAGATGGGTTTGTTGTGTACTATGATGCATCCAGAGTAGGTTTGGGTTATGTCCTTATGCAGAGAGGTACGGTTATAGCCTATACCTCTATATATCTTAAGCCCCATGAGAAGAATTATCCAACTCATGATCTCAAGCTAGCAACTATAGTATTTGCCTTAAAAATTTTAGAGGCATTACTCGTATGGGGTGCACGTAGATGTGTTCAGTGACTATAAGAGCCTGCAGTATGTGTTCTCTTAGAAATATTTGAATCTGCATCAGAGAAGGTGGTTAGAGTTGTTAAAATATTATGACATGAGTGTTCTGTATCATCTGGGCAATGCCAATGTAGTGGATGATGCTCTCAGTAGAATGTCTATGGGTAGTGTTGCTTATGTTGAGAATGGTAAGAAGAAGTTAGCTCAGGAAGTTCATCAGCTTGCCCAACTAGGTATCCGCTTAGTTGACTCAGCAGAGGGTAGTGTGTGGGTGCAGAGTAGCATCGAATCATCTATAGTTTTCAAGGTGAAGGAAAAGCAGGATAGAGATCCCAGTCTAGTTAAGTTGAAAGAATTAGTCAGAGATCAGAAAGTGGAGGTTTTCTCCCAAGGGGGAGATTGTGTTTTGCATTGTCAGGGTAGATTGTGTATGCCTGATGTAAAAGATTTGAGGGAACGAATTCTTGTAGAAGCGCATAGTGCGCATTACTCTATTCATCTAGGGGGCACTAAGATGTATCGTGATTTGTGTGAATCTATTGGTTCAGTGGGATGAAGAGGGATATTGTAGAGTTTATAGCAAAATACTCAACATGTCAGCAAGTTAAGATTAAGCACCAGAAGCCTAGTGGGTCCATACAGGAGTTCATTAGTCCCACATGGAAATGGGAAGAAATGAAAATAGATTTTGTGACAGGTTTGCTTCGTACCCGTCAACAATATGATTCTATTTAGGATATCATAGATAGGATGACCAAATCAGCTCATTTCTTGGTAGTCCATACCTCTTACTTAGCCGAGGACTATGCCAAAATTCTATCTCAGAGAGTTGGTTAGTTGCACAATGTTCCCTTATCTATCATCTCAGATAGAGGTACCCAATTTACCTCTCACTTCTAGAAGGTATTCCAAAAGAGTCTTAGTACCTAAGTCCACCTTAGTATAGCTTTCTACCTTTAGACAGATGGTCAAGCATAAAGGACCATTCAGACTCTTGAGTATATGCGGAGAGCATGCATTGTTGATTTCAAGAGTAGTTGGGATGACCACTTGCCTTTGATTGAATTCGCATATAATAGCATCTATCATTTCAGTATCTGGATGGCTCCATTTGAAGCTCTCTATTATAGGAGATATAGATATCTAATTGGTTGATTTAAAGTGGGTGAGGCCGCAGTAGTAGGGCCTTACTTAGTGTTTAATGCCTTAGAGAAGGTTTAGTTGATCAGAGAGAGGCTTAGAATAGCCCAGAGCCAACAAAAATTATATACAGATGTGAGAAGAAAGGATCTTGAGTTTGAGGTCGGTGATTTGGTGTATTTGAAAATCTCTCCCATGAAGGGAGAGAAAAGATTTGGGAAAAAAGGGGAACTTAGTCCCCAAAATGTAGGTCCCTTCAGAATTCTCAGTCGTTTTGGAAAGGTAGCTTATGAGCTTGAGTTGCATTCAGATCTTGCTTCAGTAAACCCAGTGTTCTATGTCTCGTTGTTGAAGGAGTGTATTGGTGATCCAGCTGTAGTTGTTTCCTTAGAAGGTATAGATGTTCAGAACAGTTTTTCCTATAAGGAAATTCCAATCAAAATTATTGATCATCAACTTCGTAGACTAAGGAATAAAGAGGTTTCACTAGTCAAAGTTCTTTGGCGGAATCAGTTTGTTGAGGGAGCCACTTGGGAAGCAGAAGCAGATATGCGGGACCAAGTACCCTCATCTTTCCTCTGCGAATTTAGATTTGGTTTAAGGTACTAATCTTCTTAAGATTTCTCTCTATCATTCTCAGTTTCAGTTGCACATCATGTTCATGTCAGTCGTGCATTTACAAATTAGTTCAATCATGCATTCCATGCATCAGATATGCATGTCCAGTGTGTAAGCTCAATCCATCAGTTTTTCTCAGTTTAACCAGTCTCATTCGAGGACGAATGATCCCAAAGGGGAGATATTGTAGTACCCCATATTTCTCTAGCATAATCTAAGTCCCAATACATGAGTATTCATATATATAAATTTTTGAAATACTCATTAATTTTCATTTTAGAGCCTGGCATTGCATAGGAAATTCAATTAGCTTTCCAACGATATAAAATTCACTCAAATCTGATAATTGGGTAACAAGTTATGGCAATTTTAAGTTTCAGTCATTAAACACCATCATTTTAACCCTTAGCGCATCGTGTAGCCAGTCTAAATAACAATTGTAAGTTTTCAGTGAGGTACCACGATGTTGGCGCGTTGTGTCAAAGACCCAGTTCATGTTTGACAATTTCTAGAGAGCCTCCGCAATTATGGTGCATTGCGGAGGTGGCCAAAATGGCATTCTAGTGAAGGACCGCGATCTTACTATGTCGCGGCATTGTCCAATTTTCCAATTGTCCCTTTTCCAGTGTCTTGGCGCGATAGTGGCGTGTCGCGCCAAGGCCAAAAATTGGGATCTTTAGCTTCTAGCTTGCATTTTTAAATTCGTTTAGGGATATTTGGGTTTTTTTCCTAAGCCCTAAACTCGTCCTAAGCACAAAATTTAACCCCTAATTGACCTAAATACTCATCATTATTCAATTCCTCTCAAATTAAAGATCCCCTTTTCAAGAACAAGAAACCCTAGCTCTCAAATTCAAGGCCAAATCTCAAAAACTCACTATCAATCCTTCCAAATTCATTAACTCAAGCATGTTAGATGTTCATCCATTGGTTCTTTACACCCATGGAGTCCAAGTATTCGATTTTAATTACAAAGTTATCATCTTTTCAAGATTTATGATATTTAATTGCGATTTTAAACCATGAGTCTCCATGACAATCCATGAATATTGATTTTATGCCATGCTTTAATGAAATTATCATTTTTATCAATTCCTACATGTTTCAAGGTTGTCATTCTTTGAATTAACTCATGCTTGAGTGTTATTGATGTTGAAATCATGCTATTACCTTAAATTTTATGCTATTTTCCATGAAAGGCTTAAACTATGAACACCAAGTATTTGATAAAATGCTTACAAGAATGAATATTTGCTAGAAGTTTTCATGCTATGTCCTTTAAGTTTGATACTATTTTACTATTATTGCTTTTGAGTCCTGGGGGTATTGAATACCCAAAAACCATATTTGTTTACTTAGTCTCATTTCAGTATCTTTAGAATAACTTTAGATTATATTTATGATCATTACTAGAACAGTCAGTTAAACTCTAAATAGTCAGTAACTCAATGTCATTCAGTTGGGAGTAGGATTTAGCACCGAGTGAGTGTAGGGATGGTGGATTCCCCATCAGATAGGTAGAGTCGCTATTAGCAGTACCAAAACTCCAGAACTACATATCCAGCATAGGATATGAGAAGTCACCCATCAGTATAGGCTTGACTATCTCGCAGGGGTCACCCTTCAGAATAGGCTTGACACCCTACGCCTTTGAGATAATATAATATACCATACTAGTGGATCCACAAAACCAGCGTTAGTACCCATGGCATGGTATTAACACCCTTCCAACTGGGGTTACAGTTTGGACTCCGATTAGCTCAGATTGGGGCATGCTCGTTAGATGATAGCTCCCACTGTCTCAGTCTAATAATCAGACTAGTAGTTCAATCTCAGTGTTGTTTGACCAAGGCATACAAATATCAATTATTTTTGTATTTTAGTTTACATACTTTTATTCATTTCATGTTATATTTTTGGTCTTCCATCCCCAGTATCTACATATTTCACGCACCTTCAATATTTTCAGAATTTCATGTGTACATAGTATTTACAAATTTCACATGTTTCCAGTATCTACAGATTTCATGCTCTTTATTTAGTACTCTATGCTTTACATGTATATTTAGATAATTTATTATTCCTGTTCATGAAACCATGCATGTCAGCCTACCTCATTTAGCATACAAGTATATTCAAAGTACTGATCGCATACCTTTCTTTTGTGATATGATGTATTATATCATAAGTGCTGACACTCAGTTCCTGGACCACGCTTACACATTTTAGACATCTCAGCAGTAGCAGTGGTGAGTCCTCATCTTTTAAGGATGGAGTATTTCTATTTCATGTTTTTAGTCTAGTAGTTAGTTAGGGCCTGTTCCATCAACTCCCAGTCATTCAGTTTAGAGGCTTTTAGACATTAGAGTCAGTTATTCAGTATTCATACTTCAGTTGACACTACAGTTAGTTATTCAGTTTATTCAGATTCCAGTGTTTTTATCAGACTCAGATAACTATGTTCTTCAGATTCATAATTCAGTTTTTAAAACTTTATGACATTTTAGTTATTCTTTTGTATTTATGATTATATTATTTGGTGCTCACAGCAGGTACCAGCTCATGAGTTAGCTTGTGGTCCCACGAGACTGTTAGCACCGTGTGATGCCTAGGGTATACTCTCAGGGCGTTATAGTTAATGAACTGCAGTATGATTTTATTAAACTTTGGTGTATGTGAATTTCCCCGTGTAAATGTTAATTGAACCTAAGGGGTCACTAAATTCCCCAGTGTGATGGTTAATGGATTGTAGCATAATAATGAAATTGCAAGTGGGGTTGTATTGAGATGTCTAAATGCATAATTGGTTCAATAAATTGGGAAGGTGTGTTAAACATTTTAATTGGTCTTAAAAGTAGGCTGTGTAGCTGGGTCATGAAAGTAGAGGTATCGAGGAACCAATACCAAAAATCGTGCTAGCCAACGTGAGGGGTATAAATGGACAAAAGGTTCGAGTCCCTAATATTATTATTATTATATGATTGGGAGGGTCGAGTCCCCCATGTTATATAAATGGGTGCTTAAGTCACCTTTGATTTATGTTGGGAGGTTTAATTCCCCCATTAGCCATACAACATATGATTATCCTCTAGTTTGTGGGGTTACATGCAATGGGGCCCTTCCTGCTAGGCGAGATCTGGTCCCATATAACCCGTGGGCGCATTGATTATAAAAGTTATGCTACACAATCCAGGTTAAGGTTTTAAAAGTTCATGCTAAGCCCTGTTTCCTACCCCGACATGTAATATATATATAATTACATTTGATGATGTGCACTGGATTTGACTAGTTTTGAATTATTACTCAAGCCATTATTCTATCACTTATCCCTCAGTTACATGTTAGTGCTCCAACCGTTAACCGTCTTTTACGCTGTATCCCTATGCGATGTAGGCGCCAGAATTTCTTCTACCTTTCTTGCGCAGTGATTAGGTGTTCGTGGATAGTTCATGAGTTGACTTGAGCTCCCATCTTTCAAAAGATTTCATTTCATGTTTTGGTGACTTATGTCTTAGAATTTATTTCAAACTTGTTTTTGGATATGGTAGGGGGAATGTCCCGACACTTTATTGATTTCAATTTTAGTAGAAGTCTTTGTGGATTACTGTACACTTGGGTGGTGGTGGTGGTTAGTTGTCTTTGGCTGGTTATCAATTATTGGTTAAAGACATATCTTAAATTCTTTGAGATTATCTTATGCTATCTTGTTATATGTTTAGAATTCATCCTCTGTTGGGTATTGTGTTTGGTTTTACTAGGCAACGGGGATGGTCTCTGGTCCTCGATAGATTTGAGATGCCCATCACAGCCAGGCCCTATTTTGGGTCGTAACACTTACCTAGCTTTGAATCAGCAAGGTTTTGTGGTTCTAGATGAAGGTTTAATCTATGTGAAGGAATAAATGGATCAAGTGACTAAAAACCTTCTTCAACTCAATAGCTTATCCCCTTCTACCCCAAAACTTTTAAGTTATCGACCTTTAAATTAATTCTTTTGCGTCTCCTAACCTTTAACTTAGAATTTACCAAACAAATCCAACCCACCAGTTTCTTTCTTCACTTTTTTTATTTTTCAATATATTTTCTAAATTTAAGCTCTTTTTAGCCCCTCATTTGTCATATTTTTCTTCATGTTCTATGGGATAGGCTATACAACTTTATCATCAAGCATATCTCTTCTCTCTTAAGTACATGATTTAACAACCTTGCATACTCCTTTCTTGGCTCAACTTAGCATTTCACATTCTTCTCTTAAACTAGGAATTTGAACCACCCTTACATTATTCTCCCAAATACACAACCCTCCAAACTTAGGCTTTTGCCTATATTTCATTATTCAGATACATGCTATGCATAAAAGGAGGTTAAGTGACAAAAAAGAAGATTTCAAAAGGGTTTAGCTGTTTTAGCGTGGTTATCATTATAAAAAGAAAGAAAAATGAGCAAAAGGCTCAAAGGGGTAACTAGGAAATAATGTTAAGGTAGGAATTTTGTCATGTAATAAGTCAAAAATGGCCTCGGTTCATCCTCCAAACCAAGCATGCCTAGGATTTTGCTTTGAATATACTCGGGACAAGTTCTAGACTACACGTATGTACAATAATTATTCAAAAATCACACCACGCATGACATCGTACTCATTGAGCAAAAAGTTAGTCTCCCAACCTATTTGAGCAATTTGAGCTTAGTAAGTTACTCAGAGTCAAAGACTCATCCTTCTAAAGAGAGAGCCAATAATTGAATTTATTGATCTCACTCAGGAGAAAGATCATAAACGTCCTTGTCTTTTCAAAAATAAACTATATTTTGGTTGTTCTCAAAATCATTTTATTCCTTGCCAATGAAATTTTGAAAGTATTTCCAAATTTCTGTCTATTCCAAATCAATTCAAATGACTGCATACTTCACCTAAGGATGTTGCTTTATCATCATGTGTGAACTATCACTTGGTTCAATAAAGAAACTACACTAAAATAGAAACAAAATATCAAAAGAAAGAGAAAACAAAATTTTACTCTTTAGGAAAGAACTTAGTTTTGAAGAAAACCCTTGGAGTTTATTGGACACGTATATAAAAAGGTGACAATAGCAATGCACCTAAATCAGGTATCACATTAATGTTAAGTGCATGACACAAGCCCAAAAAAGGGCACTATTCGATATTATCATCAATATACCCAATAAGGGCTAATCCAAACCCATCTCGATAATGAGAAACAAGCCCCACAAGGGCTAAAGAAGAAAAGCATTAAAGTGCAAGACCTGTAAGTGCCAAAGTAAATAAACAATTCAAATATAAAATGTAAAAATAGAGTATGAGTATGTCTATACAATTAACCAAACCAATGTCATCAAATGAAACAATAGGTACAGACCATCAAATAAATTATGAATGCCTCACCCTCTACTAAAAAGCATTACATTATCCCCAATGCAAAATAAAAAGAGTGTAGAGGAGGGTAAAAACTACTTATGGTGCACTAGGGCTCGGGTCCATATCAGTGAGAAGTCGTACTATCTCAGTAGAATCCTGATCAGAATGGTATCCTCTAAGTGAGTTTTCTAGAAAACGTAACTCATCTTGGTTTGCACTTTCTGACCTTGTTGGATCACTTTAGAGGTTGGTTATTTGCCCTTTTTGGTTGTATCTTATGCCTTGTTCTTATTCTAAGTGGTACCCATCTTAGCATTGTAACGCCCTGTATTTTGTATGTTCTTGTTCTACTAATATGGAACTTGATATACCCTTGAGGTATATGTAATGGATGGGATTTGTTAAGTGAGTAATGATGGTGTATATAGAGTTCAAGATACTTCCCAAATGTTTTAATTCGACGCGATTAATTTAACAATTAAATGGATTAAGAACTAAAAATGGAGTAATTTGTTGAGATGCTTTCTTGACTTAACTAAGCTAGTAGGTGAGTCACCTACTTGATCTATATGAACCAAGTTGATGGACCAAGTCCATGGATCAGATTTGGGCCTATATTAGTATAATTGTTTAGGCCCAAATTAAGTAAAATAAGGAAGGAAATGGAGAAATGTCCCAACACTCAAATCTGCCAAAGCCCAATTTAATTGAGCCCAACAAAGAATCAAGCAAGTAGGTATATCACCTACTTTGACCTTTTGAGCAGCTTGAATTACTTAAGTAGGTGCATCACCTAATCAGACAAATTTGACCAATTTTGAGGTCCAAATACAGCTAAAGAGATAGCCAATATAGGGCCTTTATAAGGAGAAGTTGCTGGTCATTTTTCCTTTATTTCTAAGTCACAAAAAAGATCATATTTCATAATTTCTCTCTATTTTCTCTAAAACAACAAAGAGCAACCCTATTTTTCCATCTAAGTTTCTCAAAGAAACCCTCACCTTTGCAGGCCAAGGTAGTGAACACACTTAAAGTTTAGTTTAATTCTCCCATAGAAGATTAGGAAAACATGCTAATTCATGATTTATTATATGTCCAGGGAAGAGTATAAAACAAGCTACCTATTCACTTTTCTTTGTTATTAAGAGATATCTCTTTTCTTCTTTGGTTTAAAGTGTGAAGGAAATTTGAAGTTCTTGAAGAGTTCAAATTAAAAAGATAGGTTGCAGAAAATTAAGGTAAGGTGACTGCTCCAGTTTTTCCTCCTTATATATAAATTTGCGGAGGAATTACGAATGTCTTATTATTAATAACTCAAGGGATGAGGAGTTCAATAATTGGTTGTTGCGACAAAGCTAAGTTGGGGCTATTTTATGAATATTTTATGTGTACATGTTGGAGACTGCTGGGTTGATATTGGATAAAGGTGTGACTAGTTTGTATTAAAATATAGAAGAAGGGTGCGGTGGTACACCACCAAACTAATTATTATAAATGTTTATTGCCCATTTTGTTTGTGTTTCATTTGGAGGGTGTAATGAATCCAAAGTTGTTTTGGGGGATCTTATAAAAATTTGTATGGTATGTGGATGTAATAGGAGGAGAAAAGGGTTAAAATAACACCCTTGATTTATAAATTAAGGGCTTACTGCTCGGCTACTGTGTTGGTGATGTTAAGTAGCCTAAATTTGACTATTAGTTACTATCTAGTTTTACCATATACGTTATTGTTGATAAGCAGTCCCAAATCCAGGAAGTTAATTAGGTTAATATCGTAGTTGTACGACCAAGTATTTAAGGCATACTCTATTTCACACTCTTTGGCATGAAATGGAACACATGTACCACCAAGTAAGCTTCCAAAGTTCTCCTATAGCAAATGATACATAGTGGCAGCGTATGGCCTCCCATGTAGCCAACGACCTTGTTCCTACTCTCTAATGTGTTAAAACAACATGATTATTATTAAGTCTGTATGTCTACTTTCACTAGAAAGTTTTAAGAGTTCTCTATTTAGTCAAATAAGACCCATGTGTTATTTTCAGCTCCTAAATATTTTATTCATATACCAATAACTCCCTACCTCATTTTTATTGCATTAAGTGCTTATTTACATGTCTCTTATTGGTAGATTATTTTTCCAAGGTACCATAATGTACCAAAGTAACAATCTCAAAGGTTAAATAGACTAAGCAACACAAATCTGAATTTGCTGGTGGCAGCTCAGGGGCATAAGCCTAGCATGGGCTGATACCTATACCTTTTTATTTGGGTGGTAGTTCAAGGTCAAAATACTAGAATGGGACGATCCCAATCTATTTATACATGGGTGGCTGCTCAGGGTCCCAAGCCTAGCATGGGTCGATCCCAATTTATGTATTTACCACTAATCAGATGGTTATTTACATTAAATGGATTACAAGGATTTTTAAGTAAGAAAGTTAAAATGAATAAAAGAATTTAATGTACCTGACCCTACAAGTATATATAAAGGTGGTCTACTAGCACTATTTGTAAACTTGTATCTAATTTCTATTGAGCTCCTATATCATGTGTGGTTACTTTTAGCCTTATATATTCAGTACATATTTTTATACTGAAACCCCTTACGAGGGACCTATATGTCATGCTATAGGCATAGGTTCTTCATCTAATACACTTTTCTCAATAGGAGCACAAGATATTCAGTGGCTATTGGTGAGCTTTAGATTGATTCGGGGCTTTATTGGTCTATTACATATGTTTTGGTATTTTTTAGTAGAACAGAGTAAGGTGAGGATTTGTATTGACCTTAACTAAATCTATGTATCTTTAGAGGATTTGTAAACTAATGTAAAATTAAGCATGGAAGTGTCTTGTCTTTTAGATGTTGTCGCCCAACGACCAAGTCTTGTATATATAGTTTTGTGCTTGCCTGCATGGTTTATTATTATCGATGCATTATATCTATATATGGATGAACCTTTGGTTATCATATTTGCATGCACGAGATGTACAAGGTCATATGTTGGTACTCTCAGGCCTTTACAGCCACGGGTGTCTATCCCCCCAATGGGATTTGAGGTGTGAATAAAATGGTATTAGAGCAGGTCATCCTAAGATGTCTACAAAGCCGTATCTATGTATAGTCTTGCTTATGGGTGTGTTGTGCACCATATCTATAAGCAGGAGGCTACGGGACATTTAGGAGATGTCTTTTTTTTTCTTAATATCTTAGATCGTGCACTAAAGCCCAAGTTGTAGATAAAGTCATATTTAACAATTGAATTTTTTTTGCTTCTTATTATAGTAAAGATGTTGGTTACAAAATGGAGCAAGAATACAGATAAGCAAGTAGATGTGGCTACCAAAGAAAGGACTAGCAAGTCACCACCTAGACAAGCTGATCAAAGTGACGCTCAAGATGAGTTTGTATCACAAACTTCTTCTACTCCTCCATCTCTAGAAGAGCTAAGGGGAAGAGCAACATCCTTAGAATCACCTATTAATACTACTGAGCAAGATCTAAGAAATGCAATGCAATTATTGACCAGTATTGTTGCTGGACAAGCTCAAGGACAAGTCATTCCTACCACAGGTTATAGTTGTGCAGATAGGATAGCTAGCTTATGGATATAGGATTTTCTTAAATTTGATCCTCCCATATTCACCAGATTAGGTCTTAATGAAGACCCACAAGACTTTATGGATCAAATCCAAAGGGATCTAGATGTCATATATGTATTGGTAAAGAGGCGGTTGAGCTAGTAGCGTATAGATTAAAAGAGAAGGCTATATTGTGGTATGAAGACTGGAAATGATCTAAGGGTATCGATGTACCTTCAGCTACTTAGAAAGAGTTCAAAGAGGCATTTATTTATCATTACCTTCCATTTGATATCCGAGAGGCCCATGCAGATCAGTTCTTGAATCTTTGCCAAGGAGATATGAGCGTGAGGAAGTATAACCTCCGATTTTACTCTTTGGCTATGTATGCTCCTAATGTAGTAGCCACTATGGATGATAGAGTTCATTGACATTTGGATAGATTAGATCTATATCTAGTTAGAGATAGTACTATTACTGATTTGAACAAAGACATAGATATAGCAAGGATACAAGCTTTTGCATAAAAAATTGAGGATCATAGGTAAAGAAGAATAACAAAAGAATCAAAATGAAGGTATTCCAAGAGGGCCAGATCTATGGGGCAGTTTATGATATCCCAAGGAAAGTTTAAGCCTCAGTTTTCTAATATACCTCCTATGCCATTATAGTCTTATTCTATAGCTAGTGCTCCATCACAGTTTCAAGGGTAAGGGCAATCAGTTCATGAACAGTGGGATATAAAGAGCAAAGGAGTATGATTCAATTATGGCCTCCTTGGATCCATGTATGCAATATGTAAATCTTCATATAGGTACATGTCTGTTTGAGACAGATGCTTGCTTTTGGTGTGGTATATTGGGGCATATAATGAGAGAGTGCCTACAAAAGGGCATGCATGGCATAACACAACCTACTGGATTAGTCGTTGCATCTTCATCAACGGTGCCTTATTTAGGTAGGGGTATACAACCTACAGATAGGGGCAGAGGTGTTAAAGGAGCATCTAGTTCTAGTGGAGCTAAAAATCATACATATGCTCTGGCGAGTCGGTAAAATGTAGAGGCTTCTCCGAATGTTGTTATAGGTACATTGTCCATATTTTCACATAATGTATATGCATTAATTGATTCTGGTTATAAGTTATCATATACCACTCCATTGGTTGCTGAAAAGTTCAAAAGAATACCAAAATTACTAGTTAAGCCATTTGAAGTATCTACGCTGGTTAGTGAATCTATTATACCTAGGAGAGTTATCAAAATTTTATAATAACTGTTTGTGGTCATGATACAATGGCTTACCTTGTTGAACTAGAAATGGTAGATTTTGATGTTATAATAGGTATGGATTGGTTGGCTTCTTGTTATTCCATGGTAGATTGCCGAACTAAGAGGGTACATTTTCATTTTTCAAAAGAGACAGTCTTTGAATAGAGGGGTAATATTGGTGCACCAAACGGTAAATTTATTTCTTGTTTTAAGGCAAAAAGGATAATTTCCAAAGGTTACATATATCAACTAGTTAGAGTGAAAGATATTGATGTAGATCCACCAACTCTTTAAGCTATTCTAGTGGTAAATGAATTTTCCAATGTATTTCCTGAAGATCTTCCAAGTTTGCCTCCAGAATGAGATGTAAAGTTTGGTATTGATGTAATTCTAGGTAATCAACCAATCTTAATTCCTCCGTATAGAATGAACCCGGTAGAATTATAGGAGTTGAAAGAAAAATTAAAATACTTGCTAGAAAAAGGAATCATAAGGCCTAGTATGTCCCCTTAGAACGCACCAGTGTTATTTGTCCATAAGAAATATGGCTCATTGAGAATGTGTATTGACTACCGACAACTGAATAAGGTGAATTAAGAATAAATATCCCCTTCTGAGAATTGATGACTTATTCGATCAGTTATAAGGTGCCAAGTGTTTCTCAAAGATTGATTTGACATCGGGTTACCACCAAGTGAGGGTCAAAGAGAAGGATATACCCAAGAAAGCTTTTTGAACACAATACAGTCATTATGAGTTTCTAGTCATGTCCTTTGGGCTAACTAATACACCCACAACTTTTATGGATTTGATGAATAAGGTGTTCAAGCCATTCTTAGATGTGTTCGTGATAGTTTTTGTAGATGATATTATGGTTTATTAAAGATCAAAAGAGAAACATGCTAGTCATTTATGATAGGTGTTACAGATTCTTTGTGATCGTGAGTTATATGTAAAGTTCTCTAAATGTGAGTTTTGGTTAAAATACGTGGCATTCTTGGGTCATATTATATCTAATGAAGAAATTAAGGTTGATACTCAAAAGATAGAAGTTGTGAAGAACTAGCCAAGACCTACAACACCTATGGAGGTTCATAGTTGTAACACACCAATTCGTTAAACCGGAATGCTACATGGTGCTTATGACCCCGAGGGACCACAAGCTAACCCATGACTGATATCTGTACCTGTACGCTGCAACTCATGATATAATAATGTTGAATACATAGAACTGTAAGGCCATAAGGTTCAACTGAATACAATCATGTGGGTGAAAATACCCAAAACAACTCAATCTGAATGTAAATCTGAAAGTAAATCTGAAAGCCTCTAAACTGTCTGAATAAGGAGTTGAAGGAACATGTCTCTAACTAACTCCGTAAAACTAAACTGAAGAAATAAATAAATGAATCAAATCATATTGTCCTCGAATCAATGAGGACTCACTGTGTCTCTGCGACTGGAATGCTACCGCTACTACTGGGCTGGAGCTCGTGTCTCGAAACCTATGGTGTAATATGAAAAGAAAACATCATAGCGTAAATGCGTTAGTACAATTGGAGTACTGAGTATACGAGGAAAGTAGGCTGAACGTAAAGGGTTTCATGCATGAACAACACTGACTGACTAATATGAACGTATGAGTGCAAACACACACATATAGAAACTAGGACCATGAATACGTAATAGCATGACCTGTAAGCTAATACATGGTTTACTGATAACTGTCATGACTGATACTGAAACTGATAACATGGACGACTGTGTCTGACAGTCCTGTATATACTGAAATCTGAAGAACGCCCTGAGTACTTTTACTAAGACTGATACTGAAACTGATAACATGGACGACTGTATCTGACAGTCCTGTATATACTGAAATCTGAAGAACACCCTGAGTTCTTTTATTGAGACTGATACTGAAACTAATAACATAGACAACTGTATCTGACAGTCCTGTATATACTGAAATCTGAAGAACGCCCTGAGTTCTTTTACTGAGACTGATACTGAAACTGTGGGAAGTAGTGTTTAACCGACATGCCCCATTTATACCGTTATGGCTAAGCTGGGGTCCAATCTCTACCCCGACTGGAGGGGTGTCAATACCACGCCACTGGTAAGGACAGCCGTGAGAACCCTATACTGGCAGGTACTCAAATGAGAACGGTGGGAACCCTAAACTGATGGGTTAAGACACCTCATCAACCCTAATCTGACGGGTTAAGATGTCTCAACCTACGCTGGCTACATAGTTCTGGAACACAAAGATTGCTACTAAGAATCACACCCTGAACTGGTGGGTGAGCTTCCATCCTTGGGTTCACTCGGTGCTAACCTCTACTCCCATCTGGAGGGACTGGACATGAATAACTGACTGTGCATGACTTAATCTTACTGAATTTCGTTGATTGGTAGAATGTTACTGATATCTGACAACTAAGATCATGAGGTTTTCCTGAGTCACATGAGTGACTGAAGTCTATGGAATCATAGCTTGAGTTCGAATATCGTGAAACATGACATGGATCTAGGCACACAGCTATAGTTTTCGGGTACGGACACACATGACTGACTTGATAATAAGAGTAGAGTCCATAATTTATAGTATCATAAGTAGGGATATCATACTATGCATGGTTATCAACAATGTATTGCATGGAAAGGATTTCATATCACATGGAAGTACTTGCACAATCTTAATATCATGTTCATTGCATAATCATATTGGAAGCACATACCAATAGCATGAAAGTTCATGTGGATTGCATGGTTATCATACATCTTGTTCATAAGTAGGATTTGCAAGTAAACATAGCATAATCTCATAAGAACAGTTCATGAGTATTCCAACAACATTTACAAGGCACATTAGATGCTGAGTTGGAGCAATAACAAGTAAGTATAATATATAAGTACTATGTGATAACAGAAATATTAAACTTAGGCTTGAACCTATTTTGGTTGGACAATTATGCTAACATTCGAGGACGAATGTTTCTAAGAGAGGGAGGATGTAACATCCCATATTTTGTATGTACTTGTTCTACTTATATGGAACTTGAAATAGCCTTAAGGTATAGGTAATGGATGAGATTTGTTATGAGAGTAATAATGGTGTGAATGGAGTTCTAGATATTTCCCATACATTTGACCAAGTTAACAACGATATAACTATTTAACTTGAAATTGTAAGTCGGTATTTAAATCTAAAGTTTAAAGCGACCAAATATATACAAGTTTTAAGTCAGATTAAAGGTATTAATAACTAAAAATGGAGTAATTTGTGGAGGTGCTTGCTTGACTTAATTAAACTAATAGGTGAGTCACCTACTTAAGCTATATGAACCAAGTTGATCGACCAAGTCCATGAATGAGATTTGGGCCTATATTAGTATACTTATTTGGGTCCAAATTAATTAAAAGAGTAGGTAAATTAATAGTTAGGTGATTTTGATAATTTTTAAAAGTTGAGAATATAAAATCATATTTAAAAAAGTTTTTTCAAAAGTCTAAAAAAAAAATAAAAATTTAAAAAAACATAGTCAACCACAACTCCAACTTCATCTTCAACTCCAATTTCAACTCCGAAAAAAAGTAATTTTCGCGCCCAAACCACTACTTAAAATTTCAGAATACAGTGTATATAATTTTCCAGAACAGTCCATTTGGTGTATTTTCTTTTTCCAAAAATATCCATTTTTACGTCTGTATATACATCATCATCTGCTCTTATTTGCACGGTTCAACATTTTATTTTATTTTCCGGATAAGGCGTTTTATTTCTGTCCGATTTATGCTCCCCTTCTTCACTCTCATCAATTTCTAAATCTTCATCATGCTAATAACCATTTGATTTATCTCTTCAAATCGCTAAAAATAAATAATTATCGATTTTCATTTCTCTATAACTTCAGATCCCTAAGCTAGGGTTTTGAATTAGGAATTTCTTACACTTTTTTTCTTTTGTGAAGAGCATCGGACAATGCATTCGGTGCCTTCTGTATTATTTGATCTATTTACTCCACCGCACGCTGCGTCTTTTTATGGTTTTTTGTGTTTTCATCATCTGAAAAATATGGAGAAATTTGATCGGGTTAATAGTCTTAGTTAACGTTTAATATTTTTTTTTTTGATCGCTGGTTTTTTTCATTTCCCTAATATTTTTGTACCCGAATCTGTTGGTATAGCCGTGGTGTTTTTTTTGTTTTTTTTTTTAGCGGTGTGTGATCTTGTGTGGAGGATCTGACAAGGTTTATTTCAACCGACAAAATACAGAGGTAATAATTTGATTATGTTTTGATTGGTTTGTATTTGTTAATTAATCAATGAAGCATGAGATTTGGATAGAGTTGTTTGGAATGATTTTATGTTCACTTTAATTGTTGTCACTGGTGGTGATGAGAGGTAGAGCCAGATCCAGGATTTGATGTTTTTTATGTTTTTGATTGTATTTTGAATGTGTGTAGCTGTTGAACGATCTCTATCGTCCATATGCAGTTGTGAAGTTGTAACATTGTAGCTTGAATAAGTGTATTTCTTCGTTAAAGTGTGTTCAAATCTTGCTCATTTTTGTTTATTTGTGTCTTGTCAAACACGATGTGTTACTAATTTTTTTTGTCGTGCGTAGCGGTTTGTTAGTCGCGGAGAAGAAAGTCAAATATGATACGATAATGTCTTTACATGATAAGCAAATAACAACAACAACAAACCCAGTGTATTCCCACCTAGTGAGGTCTGGGGGGTAAGATGTACGCAGTCCATACCTCTACCTCTAAAGAAGTAGAAAGGCTGTTTCTGATAGACCCCCGGCTCAAGACACGAGACACCACACAAATACGTAGTAAAGCACAAAACAGGATTTCATAACATAAATACGACACCCATAGGTAATAGAAAACTGAGGCAAGCACCCAGATTCGTAATAAAACATGGAACACGGAATCATAACAAGAATAATACCCTCACCAGGTAATTCCCTACACTAGCGACCCAAACTGGCCCTAGTCTTCTGCCCTAATTCGCGACCTTCATACCTTCCTACTTAGGGTCATGTCCTCGGTGAGCTATAACTGCTCCATGTCCCGCCTAATCACCACACCCCAGTACTTTTTCGGCCTACCCCTACCTCGCCTAAAACCATCCAACGCTAGCCTCTCACACCTACGAACCGGGGCATCCATGCCCCTCCTCCTCACGTGTCCGAACCATCTCAATCGGACTTTCCGCATCTTGCACTCCACTGGAGTCACACCAACCTTCTCCCTGATAGTCTCATTCCTAACTCTATCCCCTCTAGTCAGCCCACACATCCAGCGCAACATCCGCATTTCCGCCACATTTTTGGATGTGGGAGTTCTTAACTGGCCAACACTCCGCATCATATAACATGGCCAGCCGGACTACCACCCTGTAGAATTTGCCTTTAAGCTTGGGCGGCACCTTTTTATCACACAACACCCCCGACGCGAGCTTCCACTTCATCCATCCCGCCCCAATACGGTACGAGACATCCTCGTCAATCTCGCCGTTACCCTGGATCACAGACCCGAGATACTTGAAACTATCCCTCTTGCATACCTCCTGTGATTCCAGTTTCACTACCACCTCATTCTCCAGCCTCACTTCATTAAACTTGCATTCCAAATACTCTGTCTTGCTCCTGCTCAACCTGAACCCTTTAGACTCAAGAGTTTGTCTCCACACCTCTAATTTGTCATTCACACCCCCCCGAGTCTCGTCAATCAGAACTACATCGTCTGCAAAAAGCATACACCAAGGCACCTCCCCTTGAATACGCCGCATCAACACATCCAGCACCAAAGCAAACAAAAAGGGGCTAAGAGTAGATTCCTGATGCAATCCTGTCAAGACAGTGAAATGCTCTGAGTCTCCTCCCGCCGTCCTCACTTGAGTTTTGCTCCATCATACATATCCTTAATTGCTCTGATATATGCCTGCGGGACTCCACTCACTTCCAAGCATCTCCATAGAACCTCCCTGGGGACCTTGTCGTATGCCTTCTCCAGGTCGATAAACACCATGTGCAGGTCCTTCCTTTCCCTATACTGTTCCACCAACCTCCGTACCAGGTGAATTGCCTCCGTCGTCGAGCGGCCAGGCATAAATCCAAACTGGTTTTCCGAAATAGACACTATCCGTCTCAGCCTCACCTCGACCACTCTCTCCCAAATCTTCATAGAGTGACTCAATAACTTAATCCCCCTATAGTTATTGCAACTCTGGATGTCACCCTTGTTCTTATAGAGAGGGATCATGCTACTCCACCTCCATGCCTCGGGCATCTTTGCCGTCTTGAAGATTTTGTTGAGCAATCCAGTTAACCACCTTACACCAGCCTCTCCAACGAACTTCCAAAACTCTACCGGTATCTCATCCGGCCCCGTCGCCCTACCTCTCCGCATCCTGCGAACAGCCTCTCTAACCTCTTCTACTTTCAAATGTCTACAATAACTAAAATCCCGACCCTCCTCTGAGTGCTCCAGTTCCCCTAACACAATAGCTCCATCCCCTTCGTCATTCAAGTGCCTATGAAAGTTCGACTGCCATCTACTCTTAATGTGGCCGTCCTCCACCAACACTCTACCGTCCTCTCCCTTGATGCACCTCACCTAGTCGAGGTCACGACCCTTCCTCTCCCTAGCCTTAGCGAGTCTAAACAACTTTTTCTCCCCTCCTTTCCCCTGTAACCCTGCATACAAGCTCTCAAGAGCGGCCGCCTTTGCTGCCGTGACTGCTGACTTAGCCTCGCTCCTAGCTAACTTGTACTCTTTCCTGTTTACCTACTTCTCTTCTTCGTCCTTACTCTCAACCAACTTAGCATATGCCCCTTCTTGGTCCCCACTTTTTTCTCCACCTCTTCGTTCCACCACCAATCCCCCCTATGATGCCCGGCCCGGCCCCTAGAAACACCCAACACCTCACTTGCATTCTCCTTGATGCATCTAGCCGCCCTATCCCACATACTATCCACGTCCCCCCTACACTCCCACACCCCCATTCCAACCAACTTCTTCCTTATCTCCCACGCCTTCACTGGCGTCAAGCCGCCCTACTTAATTCTAGGTCTACCCTCCTTACTCCTCCTCTTTCTATTCTTCTTTATGCCCAAATCCATCACCAAGAGCCTATGCTGGGTCGAAAGATTTTCACTCGGGATGACCTTATAGTCCTTACACAACACCCTATCCCCTTTCCTCAGCAACAAAAAGTCAATCTGGGTCCTGGCTATCGCGCTTCGAAAGGTGATCAGGTGATCGTCCTTCTTCGGGAAGCCCGAGTTCACCACCACCAGCCCAAAGGACCTCGCAAACTCCAATAGAGTAGCCCCCTCTTCATTTCTCTCCCCAAAACCAAAACCACCATTCACATCACCAAAGCCTCCCGGTAGTGCCCCGATGTGCCCGTTGAAATCTCCTGCTACAACAATCTTCTCCGAGCTAGGCACGCCTCTCACTACCTCCTCCAAAGCCTCTCAAAACCGTATTTTCTCCTCCCTCTCCGAGCTCACTTGCGGCGCATAAGCACTACACACATTCAGGGTAAACCCCCGAATGACCAACTTGATAGTCATCAACCTATCGTTGATCCTTTTCACCTCTACTACCTGGCCTCTAAGCTCTTCATCTACTAAGATGCCAACTCCATTCCTACGCCTCTCGCTCCCCGAGTACCACAGCTTGTAACCATCCACATCCCTAGCCTTAGACCCTACCCACTTGGTCTCCTGAACACACGTGATATTGATCCTCCTCTTCCTAAGAATCTTCACAAGCTCTATGGACTTACCCTGAAGGGTCCCTATATTCCAAGACCCAACCCTCAGCCTACCATCACTATCCACGCGCCCTCCTCTACCACCCCCGCGGCCAAACCTTGGCCTCCTCCCACTCCCACAACCACTCTTTCCTCATCCCCCGCCCCCACAACGGCCCCACGCCCTAACCCTCTCGAACATGACCCTATCCAACCATTACCTCCCACAACCACTACTACAAGAAAATAAATAAATGAGGAAATATAAGAAAATATAATCAAGGGTAAGAACGACCCCAGCAACAGCAACAACAGACGACAGCAACAGCAACAACAGGCAATATCAACCACAGACAGCAGGCAATATCAACAAATCAAAAGCAGATAACCCAATCAAAAGCAGTGCATTGCAAGAAACGACCACAACAACAGCAACAACAGACAACAAACTATATCCACAAATCAAATGCAAGTCAAGGTACAGGGCATACTACTAGCATAATACGAAGAATGAAATAATTAGGGTTAGAAGTCACCGGGTGACGCTTGTAGACCAAGCCGGAGAACCAAAACCCAGCGTAGACCGGGTTCCGGGGATTTCCGGTGCTGAGATGGAGCTGCGGCTGCTGGAGACGGAGGGAACTGGTCGTCATTCGGGTGCTGCGGCTGCTGGCGACCGAGCGACGGGTACAGACGGAGTTGCAACTCCGTCTGGGGACCGAGCTGCGGCTGGCTGGAGACCGGGGGGGGTCTTGCCGGGGCCGGCGGGGCGGGGGGGGAATCTCGCCGGGGTTGCTGGAGACCGAGGGGGGGGGTTGGATCTCGCGCAGCTGCTGGCGACCGAGGTGGGGGAAGGATCAGCGCCGGATGTCGGGGCCGGAATCGGGTCGGGTCGACGCCGAAGACCGGCGACGGGGGCCGGGAACCGGGGAGAGAGAAGGTAGTGAGAGAGAGAGAGACCCGGGGGAGCGTCGGCGCCGGCGATCGGAGATCGGGTCGGCGACGGCGACGAGGGGCTGGGACCGGGGAGATAGAGAAGGTAGTGAGAGAGAGAGCCGTTAGAAGTCAGCTCAAGCTTTAAATTTAAAAAAAATTGAATCACAGGAAAAAGGAACGTTATCTGCAAACAACATTTCATTCAAAATTTCAAATTTAAAATGGTAACCAATGCAATGTTTTTTGCTGATTAACAGTCGCAAAAGAATGTTGCTCAAGTAAAACAAGAAAGAACATACCTACATGATAAGCAAATATCTAAAGGATTTATTACAACAATATATCCAGTGTAATTCTGGGTTTTGAGGAGGGTAGAATGACACAGACCTTACCCTCTACCTCAAAGGTAGAGAGGCTGTTTTTGAAAGACCCTTGGGTCCAAGTGTAGTAAAAGGATTTACAAACCTATAGAAAAGAGATAAAAAAAAAAAGAAATATTGTCTATATTATGGGATAAAGAATCACTAACTGAAAGCTTCCAAGGGTGTGGCCATGAGGTCTCAAGTTCAAATTCCCGTGGAGATTAAAACATTTAATGCTGTCCTATCCTTGTTACCAGTACTTGTTGCTGGGTGAGAGGTGGCAGATGAAAACACTAAATACAGTCCTATGCTTTGGTGGACAGAGTTACCAGTACTTGTTGCTGGGTGAGAGGTGGCAGGTATTCATAGAATCAGTCGAAGTGTGTGCAAGTTGGCCGAGAAACCAAGAACATACCCTGTGTAATCCCACAAGGTTGAGTCTGGGGTTGAGTCTGGGGAGGGTAGAGTGTACGTAACTACTGCACAAGTGAGGTAGAAAGGCTGTTCTGACAGATTCTCGTTATTAAAACATAGTGAAAGAGAGTAAAAAGAGTCAAGAATTAATTAAAGCAAAAAAAAACTATTTATATTAATAAAAAATATAAGTAAAAGAACAACAACGACATACCTAAAATATTCCCACACAGTGGGGTCTGGGCAGGGTAGGTTTACGCAGTCCATACCACTACCTCGGATGAGGTAGAGAGGCTATTTTGGTAAAGAAAAATCAACGAAAAAGATAAAAATGAAAAGGAAAGAGCTTAATCCCTTCGCAGCAAGCAAAAGAGAGTCAAAGCCAGGGCTGCAAATTAGATTCGAAACCCCAGCACTTGGATGGCACATTCAGCCTTTTTGCCATTGGCACCTTTTGCACTTTTGTTACTCCATGATTAATATATATTGTATTGCTTATATACACACACATATACAAAGTTTTAATCGAGGCATCTAGATGCCACGGCACCCCATCCGTTTACATAGATCTGCCCATGTTATCACATCTTCAAATAATCTTGTTCTTTTTTATTCTTTAAAATCAATTTTCATTGCCCTGCTTTTTGGTTATGATATGAATAAATATAAGTCGGCCACATTTACGCCCCCCCCCCCCCCCCCCCCCAAAAAAAAAAAAAAAAAAACAATACAACAACAACAACAAACCCACTATATTCCCACATAGTGGGGTCTGGGGAGGGTAGTGTGAACGCAGTCCATACCTTTCAAGAGGTAGAGAGGCTGTTTCCGATAAACCCCCGGCTCAAGATAAAATGCAGTATGCAAATGCATCAAAAGCATAGAACACGATAAAATAACATAGAAATGACATCGCCCAAAAAAAAAACAATCACCACCCAAAAACTAAAGATCCATAACCGTTGCTCAATCTTCCCCTTATCAAGTGGACCATATTTATTAAACCCAAATCATTGGGAGGTGGTAGGCATTCCTGGAATTAGTCGAAATGCACGTAAGTTGGCCTGGACACCAAGGTTATTGAAAAGAAAAAGGAATCACCACCCAAAAACCAAAATCCATAACTGGCGCTTAATTTTCCCCTTATCGAGAGAACCATGTTTATTAAATCCAAACCATTAAATATCATAAATAGAAAATTTAACGGCGGCATATGTATCTTGCAAGTCTCATAGACCGTCTTTAAGGTCGTGGCGGCAGTTTAAGAAGTGGAGAATTTAATCCAACTGTAAAAACATGTAAAATATGCATCTATGTAAATTCTGTATATTGGTATGTCCAGGGGCGCATCCAATTAATGAATAAGCTATCATAATCCTGGATTCACAATGAAATATTTACAGATATTTAGTTGATTTCTTACTATATATACATGGTGTGTACAAATGAATGGTCGTGATACTAATGTGCTTAGATTTTATTTGCACACTTTGGCAGGTCTTGCTGCTCTCTTTGTAATTGATGGACGATTTCCCTGCTAGCTACAAGTTGGCGTCTGAAAATGTAGGCGCTCTTTGCATGTCATCAAAGGAGACGCCTAATTGTGATTTTGGAAATATAGAAGGTCTCTCTGTATATGATCTTGGCTACCATTTCACTGATTATCTCAATATTCAGGACGCTGAAGACTCAAATGGTAAGCGCAATGTTGAGACCTTGAAGGAAGATGTAAGTAAAGATTCCCATGGAAGTGACCCTGGTGCTGCTTCTGCAAAACGCTTGATGAAATGTGCAACATTTCCATGCTCTGGTATCAGCGTGCCTCCTGCAGAATTTGGTAGGAAGGTGCAAGAGGATGACATGAATGCTGAAGTAATAACACATGGTGCTGATGCCAAATCTCCTGATTTGCCTTACTCACGTTCCATTTCCCTGCCAGTGAGTTTTCTGTGTTTCAATAATGCTCTTCATCAAGTTCCTTTTCCTTGGTGTGTTGACATTATGATAGAGGCTTTTTTGATCTTGTTGCCTATTTCTTATTCGTGAAAATGTATTGTCAAATACTTACATATATCTTGTTTTCATTAACACAATCAACAATTGTCTGCTTATGTTACCTATCAGTAAAGTAGGACATAGGTAATCTCAGATACAACTAATGGTGAGGTATGTGAGTATTAAAAAAGAAAGCTAGGGCCATTTTGGGTCGCTAGTGTAGGGAATTACTTGGTGGGGGTATTATTCTTGTTATGGTACCTTGTTCCATGTTTTATTACGAATCTAGGTGCTTTTCTCTGTTTTTATTACTTATGGGTGCCGTATTTATGTTATGAAATCTTGTTCTGTGCTTTACTATGTATTTGTGCGGCATCTCGTGTCTTGAGTCGGGGGTCTATCGGAAACAACCTTTCTACCTCTTTAGAGGTAGAGGTATGGACTGCGTACATCTTACCCCCCCAAACCCCACTAGGTGGGAATACACTGGGTTTGTTGTTGTTGTTTGTTGTTGTATGATTTATCCAAAAAAAAAAAGTTAATGGTAAGTTATGTTGTGTTTGTTTCAGTGTGGATTGGTACTTCCTTTACTTTTTCAGGGATGAATATGTATTACATATGATTATTACATAGATGAATGATGTTTGAAAATTGAAATGTAGGATCGGGCTCTCTCTCCTTCCTTTTATACCCTTATATTTGTTCCGTCGTTGGATATGGTTTGACCACTTTTCCTTTTGTTTTTGGTTTTTAGCTGTTCTCCTTGGGGTTATTATCAATGTGAATCCGACAAGCTGCAATTTCTTGGATTAAGTTTTTGGTTTGAGTTGTTTGTAACCATTATTTGCTTTTGGTTTTTAGTTGCTCGGTCTTATATACTTTGACCTCGAGTTAGTGGTCAGCGTGAATACTACTTGTGGGAAGTGCTAATGGTTTGTATACCATGTTTCAGTTTCTTCTGAGGTATGTGTTGGTTATGCCCAATTTAGTGTAGGATTGGTTTTGCTATCCATTTCCATGATTAGGAGTATGTTTATATCAAGGAAAAAAAGCATATGAGTAAAAGGAATGCAATTTACCTTGTAAAAAAATAAAATAATAGGATATACAGACAAATATTCGTTCATACCCGTAAATTGGTTTTCTTTTTTGGTTATACTCTGACCACTTTTCCCTGGTATGCTGCTTCTGATCTTTGCATTCTCCTTAGGGTTGTTAGCAATGTGACTCCCACAAGCCATTGATTCTTGGCTTTCGTGGATTTAATTTGTATTGTAAGCAATGTGACTAGTTGTATTATACAGTGAAGTTACAGTATAATGGAAACAGCACTGGAGCATAGAACTGCTGTTTCAGATACAGAGTGACCCTAAATGGCGATTGTTTCACGGTTGAGCAATCAAGTAACTGCAGATGTTAACAGTCCTATTTTTTCTTCTTTCCTTTTCTGTGTTTTATTCTTTCACAGACTCCATTGAAGCTTGTATCTGCCATAAAAGGCAGCCGTGAGAAACAAGGCAGTCTACCAAGGAAGCTGACTGTAACATGGGCTCCGGATGTGTATGACCCTATTCCAACATCAGTTTCACATTTTCCAAGCAAGGGACAAAGCCATAAGAGTGGCAAGAAGAAGAATGGGAAGAATAAGCAAAAAAACAATGGCAAATCTTCCCGTGGGAGCAAGGGTAGAGACAAGAAACAAGCTCGGAAACATGGAGTGAGTTCTCAGATAAGTTACCATCCTCTTGATGGTAGCAACAGTGCCTCGTCGAGCGAGGTACAGGCTAGTGTTGTGGAATTTGATGTTGGCAGCCAAGATCCATTTTGTGGGAGCAGTTTTCTTAAGAACTCCATCACAAAACTTCACTTCCCAGTTGCAGAGGCTAGCTGAACTCCCTTTTTGATCTTAGTGGCTCTCTAACCAAGCTGAGTAAATAAATAAGTGTGAGGGCTTTGTTGAGTAGTGTAAGTTGTGGAAACAGTTGTAGACTCATAGTTAGTCGTGGCATGTTCGTGCTAAACTTTTCAACTGTTGACATGTCAGTGAAGTCGATAGTTTCTGCTATGCTGTGTCATACTGTTTTTTCCGTTTGACCATAATTTCATGCTAGTTCGAACAAGTTAAAATTTTCATTGCGCTTTCCAAATATGAACATCATCTACAAGTATGCTCCTCCAAAGATTCAATACCTAAGAGATTGCATTTTTAGGTCTCTTAGTTATGAAGTTACATTTGCAAATTTGGGAGTAATTTTCGCGGATAGTCATCTGTGTTTTCGTAATTGTCTATAAATTTTACTTTTTTTTTAGCACAAGAATATCACTCAATTATTCCTATTTTCCTTAAAAAATACTTTAACACTTTAAAAAAATTCTTGTCTCCTACTTGGCATGTCATGTTGCTAAATTCTTTTATTATCTTAATTATAAATCTATTTAATTCTTCAAGTTCATTTATTCAAACTCAAATCTTATAAACTATAAGAAAATTTAAATTACGTAATATTTTATTTTATTTGAGAGAATTTGTAATCTAATTCTCTACAAGTTTTTCAATCAAACTAATACGATGAAAAACCTACAATTTTTTTTTTCTATCAAACAAAATTTGAAGGAGAAAATCTTAGAATGTTTTTTGTCAAGCAAAATTCAATAGCAAAATCTTAAGGTAATTATCACCTAAAAATTTTAATTTGTATGTAATCACCTGCAAAATTTTAAGCAAGATCTTTTTGATAAAAAGATAGTAAGAAAATGGATTCTTCGTGCGAATTTTCCCTAAGTAAATTTCATAAACAAATCAAGTAAATCCGTAAAGTTAACATAGGAAAAAACTTTCGAAAATAGACATTTATTATTTTTAATTTCATTTTTTCATTTTATTTTTTGTTTCTATTATACTATATTTTATCTTATTATTTAATTAAACAGCAATTTATATCCTTTTCACATCCTAAACCCATAAAAAGCAAGTAATAATTGGTGGGTACTATTTCAAAGATTCATTTGTAATATTAGATCATTTTGTTAATATTTTTTTAAAAAAATTAATTTGTTTCATGACTAAATAATTTTTCTTTCCTTCAATAATAGTACATTTAGTACGTATATGAAAATCCGAAAGCCATTATTTTTTATTTTTTTACATTTTAAAAATCTTTAGTATATGAAATAAATAACAAAAAAGATATTAAATTAGTACCAATTCATATAAATACCTTGAGTTTTAAAAATATTATTAAGTGGTAAATAAATAAATTTAAAAAACTTTGAAAAGTACCAAATAAAACAATTCAATCCTTTAGTTTTATGTGTACACTTGGACACATCAACTACTTCATTGATGAGTAATGTGCATAGCATTACCAGAGGAATTATTTTCCTTCAAGTTGTATGATTATCTAATATTTTTATCATGTGATGTAATTTTTCTCACATCGAATAAAGAATAAATATAATTTATTTCTATTTTTTAAGAAAGACAAAATAAATATAAAAAAAGTATATAATTAAATTGTTCTTCAATAATAAATATATCATTTGTATTTATTTTTTTAAAACAAATAAGACTAACTTTAATTAAATAAGTTTGATAAGTTAAATAGATCTATTTCTTATATATATAAAAAAAATTAATGACATGACATGCAAATTAGGAGAGAAGAAATGTTTTTGATGTGTCAAGTATTTTTTTAGGAAAATAGGAATAATTGAGTGATATTCTTGTTATAGAAGAAACAAAAGTAATATTTGTAGGCAATTATGAAAACATGGGTGACTATCCATGAAAATAACTCTAAATTTGGTATGTTTGTAGAAACCTAAAGCTTAGGATTGAGCGGTTAAGCCTCCCTCAACACTTCTTTTAGGTACTCGGGGTTGTTTGATAAGCGGGATAAGGATAATTATTCGGGGAGAAATATTAGATTATTTTATCTCGTGTTTAACTATGAGTATTAATTAGTCTTCTTATTATTTTATTCCATTTTTATACTAAAATAGTGGGATTAATTATCTTATATAAAAGGTATCTATCCCATTTAACATACCAAACACTATCCGAGATCGCTGAGGTGTGCGCAAGTCTCTTGTAACAGCAGTTGTAGCTGAGGCCTTCAGCCATAATGTAGGTGATTGCTATAAACATGTGCAGCTACAAAGAAAAAATCAAGTAGGCAGACCAGATGGAACTTTTAGAACTGTACTTCTTGAAACGTGGAGAGAATTTCCAAAACTTTAATCTGAGGTAGAAAACATTGGAATCATAATACCAAGTGAATTTCCAAAGCATTTAGTCACTATCCAAATTAAGAGTCATGGCCAACACCCAATAGGTTAGATCCTACCAAGTGAAAGTCTTAACAAAGCTAACTTAACTCGTCTCTACTAAGATAAAATCAAAACTTACAGAGCACGTTTCATAACAAAATTTAAGGGCCCGTTTGGCCACGTGATGTGAAATCATGATTTGAAATTCTGATAAGAAAAATTATACGAGATGAAGTTGTAGTTTTGTTTGGACATGCAATTTGAAATTTTAAGTTGTATTTTTTTTCTTATAAACAACAAATTTCATAAATTAAGAAAACTATCAAAATTGTCTCAATTATTTATATAATTTTACCAAATAAGCAAAAGAATAATACACTAAAACTATTCTAAAAAATACAACATTCATTGATCTAATGATAAATTTGATGGATAATAAATTTTGTAGATATTTGATCATTAACATAATAATAATAATAATAATAATAATAATAATAATAATAATAATAATAATAATAAAAATTGGAGTTGGAGTTGTGTTTAATCATATCTTATTGGAGAGATTTATTTTTCACTATAAAAATGAAGTTGAAATTAGAAAAAAGTGAAAACAACTAGAGGTTTTCAAAATTTTCAAAGAGAACTTCAAGTTGCATTTGAAATTTTTATGGCCAAATATTATTTCTTAATAAAATGAAATGAATATTTCTCATAATTAACCAAATGTGGCTATATGTTGGTGAATGTAATGGTTAAATGCAATATAAACTGTTTAAAGATTGGTAAAAAATAATAATATGGACTATAAATTTTATTTACATATTAAATAAATGATTGATAAATATAAATAGTAGAATCTTTTTATCAAATATAAACTTGTAAGTTATTTTCTGTATTTGAAAAGTCCAAAATCATGATTTGATATTTTCAAATTTGGATTTTTAGAGAATTTGAGATTTCATGTCATGATATGAAATTATAAGATGAAATCTCATGACCGTGTTGGGTTCGAAATCGAGAGGGCATCATGCGAAAGCTTTTAGTTTGCAAATCAAGACGAGATGATAATTGAGATGACAAATAAAACAATACTAAAAAGACATATTATTGATATGTTTTGGCCAAACGGCCTACATATTAAAAATAAAATTGAAAAACCTAAAACCTATTGGGAGAAATTTCCCCCTAAATAAAGACACTTTAAAGACTACATTGTGGATGCTATTGTGTTATGGTATGAGAAGGGGGTCTTCTATTTATAGAGTTCCAAAACCTTCCCTCTTAAAAAGAGGTTAGCCAAATATGAAAAATTTTATATTTTTCTTTTAGGAAAAATAAAAATAATTATGGTTACTTTTATTTTTCTTCCAAGAAAAAGTAAAAACTTAATTTTGGTAAGAACATCAGTGCAAAACCCCCAACAAATCTCCTCTTTTTGGCTTGATTTTCTTCACTTGATCTGTCTTCTTCACATCGCATGCATGAACTTCGTTCTTCACAAAATCTTCATCACTGCTACTTGCCATGGTTAAAAAAAAATTTAAAATATCATGGTTGAAAATTAGTTTAAAAGTAATATTTTATTTCTATTTTTAAAGATGCAGCAACAAAAATATTGAAAATATGGTTGAAAATTGCTCTTCACATGTAGTTTGACAAAAATCCTCATTATCATCAAATTGGTTGCAAATTAATTTGAACCGTCATGAACTTGTCTTCAACCTCGTTTCACCAAACCACTGGACCTTTGAACCATAGACTCTGATACTACTTATTGAGTTTGAAATTAAGAGGGCATCATGCGAAAGCTTTTAGTTTGCAAATCAAGACGAGATGATCATTCAGATGACAAATAAAATAATATTAAAAAGATATATTATTGATATGTTTGGCCAAACAGCCTACATATTAAAAATAAAAATGAAAAACCTAAAATCTATTGGGAGAAATGTATCGCCTCGAGTTTGTACTCTGGATGCTACACGGTGCTTATGACCCCGAAGGACTACAAGCTAACCCATGACTGATATCTGCTGTAAGCACTGAAACATAATAATGTAATAAATGCGAAAACATAGGTTGAAATGCCATAAGGTTCAAAACATCTAAAATACTAATAAAATATATCGTCTATGATAATTTCTGTAAAATTGAATACTGACCGAAAACTAGTTTGAAAAACCTCTAACTGAAACTATCTGAAAGTGGAGTTAATGGGGCAGTCCCCTAACTAACTCCATCTACTGAAATACTGTGTCTACTGAGAAACTGAAATAATAAAGTATCCTCGATAGATGAGGATGCACTACTAACTCTGACACTGCTAGTTGAATCTGAATCTGTCTATGTGCGGTCGGGAACCTGAGCATCCGAACCTATGATATGAGACATCATAGCGCAAAGAAAGAGTATGCGTCAGTACATGGAAATGTACTGGTATGCTAGATAAGGTAAGACTGAATGCAAGGGTTCATATGCATGACCAATAACTGATTGAATGATATAGAATAACTGAACATGAGAGTACATGGATAACTGATATTACTGTAAACATTCAGTATGCACTATTGTGCATATAAATAAATACTGTGACTAAGCTTGTCTGAAGCTAAGTCCTGAATTTCAATACTGAGTAACTGATATCTGAAGTTATTGATAAGTGATTTACTGATACTGGTTGACTATATCTGACAGTCTTGATTCTGTAAAACTAAACTGAGTTCTATTTTGAAAACTGAAACTGAGACTGTAATCATCTAACTGACATGCCCAAATAAGATAAGATAACTGAGTTGGGTTCCAACTTGTGACCCTAGTTGAAGGGTATCAGTACTGTGCCATAGGTAAAGACACTGAAGAGTTACCCTTATCTGGCAGGTACTTTAATGAGAATGGTGGAACCCTCATCTGACAGGTTAAAACACCTCATCAACCCTCAACTGGCAGGTTTGATATCTCAATCTAAGATGGCTACGTATTTCTGGAATGCAAGGATTGCTTCTAAGGATCACACCCTCTACTGACAGGTAAGCCCTCATCCTTAGATTTACTCGGTGCTGAATTCTACTCCCAACTGAAAGATACTGAACTGGACTGATAGTGAGTTTACTGAGTTTTCCTGAGTTTTGTAACTGATTGAGTTCTACAGAGTTCTGTAACTACTGAGAGTACTACTGATCATGACATGACTGAGATTCTGTAACTGACACTGGCTCTATGCACACAGCTAAATTGTCGAGTATTAAATACCCCCAGGATTCGATAGCATGAAAAATAAAGCATAACATGATCTTGAGATACATAACAATGTACACTTGTCCATAATTCATTCATAAAGGCATTTCATCAAACACTTGTAAGGCATAAACTTATACATGATTGGGACCACATAATGACATATCAAGATTCCATTATCTATTTCACATAGGTATTTTAGCAAACACTTGGGGAGCATAGAGTATTTCACATGATGATGGTCAATACATGTAATCATGAATACAACATTCAATTTCAAATTCAAGAGTTAAGCATGCAATTCATATAATTCACCACATAACTATCTTAATTTCATGAAAACTTATAATTAAACATACACTGGATCCCAAATACTATCATGAACATGAACACATTCAATTCCAAGCATGAAAATCATAAATTATAAATCTTGAAGTGTTAAAAATAGATTCTTGGACTCTATGGGTGAAAGGGACCCATAGATGAACACCTAACATACCTTGGATTATTAGTTCTTAAAGGTGCTTGAAGAAATTCTTGAGTTTTGACCTTGATTCTTGAAGCTAGGGTTTGTATTTTAGAGAGAAAGCTTTAATTTCTTGAGAAGAGTAAGTAAATAATATCATAATAGGGTATTTAGCGCTTTAATCTTGTGTTTAGGCTGACCGGGGTGAGGGAAAATGATCTAAAAACCCTTGGAAATTAAATCTTAGAATTAACTGAAAATTCTCAATTTTCACCCTTAGCGCGATGCGGTGCTATCGCGTTGTGTCACCAGAATTCAACAATTGAAAACTGTGTTGTTGGCGTGACATGATGGAATCGTGTTGCAACATTGGATAGGACCTGGAAGCTTTGCGCGATGCGGTACAATTGCGTTGGCTCACTGGAACTTGACAAACATGAAAATGAGCCTTGGCGCAACGCGCCAATATCACGGAACAATATTGAAAACTGGGAATTTTCATTTTGACTAACTCCGTGACGCGCTACTAGCCTGAATGACGATGTTTAACGACTGAAACTTAAAATAACCATTACTTCTCACCTGGTTATCAGATTTAGGTGAATTTCATATCGTTGGAAAGCTACTTCAATTTCCTACGTAATGGAAGACACTAAACTAAAAAATACTAAGTGTTTCCAAAATTTTATATTAGTTAACTCATGAATTGAGAGTTAAGTTAAGCTTGAGAAATACAGGGTTTTACAATACCTCTCTCTTGGGAACATTCATCCTCTAATGAGACTGATTAAGCTGAGACACTGATAAACTGAGTTTACATACTGAACATGCATATCTGATGCATGACTACATGACTGAGCTATTGACAAACTGCGTTTTTACACTGAACATGCATATCTGATGCATGGAATACATAACTGAAGTTACTGATAAGCTGAATTTTTCATACTGAACATGCATATTTGATGCATGAGTACATGTCTGAACTAATTCATTAATGTATGAATGAATATGCAATGGTAATGGATACCAAGTTATAATTATAGCTGAACATGGATCTGAGTAAAGCTAAGAAAGATTGTTACCTTAAGCAGGATCTGTGGTTGCGGAGAAGAGGTAAGGATACTTGGTCCGTATATCTGCTTCTGCTTCCCAAGTAGCTCCCTCAACAGACTGATTCCACCAAAGAACTTTGACTAAGGGGCCTTTTTTGTTCCTCAGTCTTCGAATCTTCTGATTGAGGGTCTGGACTAAAACCTCTTCGAAAGAGAGATCATTCTAAATATTTACATCCTCTAAAGGAACTATGACTGCTGGGTTACCAATGCATTTCTTTAGCAAGGAGAGGTGGAATATTGGATGTACTGAAGCTAGATCTGAAGGCAACTCAAGCTCATAAGCTACCTTTCTGAAACAATTGAGAATTCTATAAGGACCCACATATCGGGGACTGAGCTTTCCCTTCTTACCGAACCTATTTACTCCTTTCATGGAGAGATTTTCAAGAACATAAAATCACCGATCTCAAACTCGAGATCCTTTCTTCGCACATCTGCGTATGATTTCTATCAGCTCTAGGCAGCCCTAAGTCTTTCTCTAATTAACTGAACCTTCTCTAAGGCATTGAACACTAGGTCAGGCCTTACCTACCTCGAACTAACCAACCAGAGATCTACATCTCCTACCATAGAGAGCTTCAGATGGAGCCATCGAAATACTGGAATTATAGCTGTTATTATATGCGAACTCAATCAAAGGCAAGTGGACATCCCAACGACCCTTAAAATCGACAACACATGCTCTTAGCATATCTTCTAGAGTTTGAGTAGTCCTTTCTTCTTGACCATCTGTCTGAGGGTGGAAGGTTGTACTAACGTGAACTTGGGTACCAAGACCCTTTTGGAATGTTTTATAGAAATAAGAGGTAAACTAGGTACCTTTATCTGAGATAATGGATACTGAAACTCCGTGTAACCTGAACAACTCTCTGATATAAAGTTTGACGTAGTCCTCAACTGAATGGGAGGTATGGACTGGCAAGAAATGAGCTGATTTGGTCATCATGTCTACGATAACCCAAATAGAATCATGCTGATGACGGGTATGAGGCAAATCCATTA
Organism: Capsicum baccatum var. pendulum; assembly: GCA_030864225.1. Taxonomy (NCBI): domain Eukaryota; kingdom Viridiplantae; phylum Streptophyta; class Magnoliopsida; order Solanales; family Solanaceae; genus Capsicum; species Capsicum baccatum. The sequence continues at coordinate 203,046,356 of CM061559.1, read as the reverse complement.
AAAAATCCATGTTCACTTCTTCCCATTTTGAGCATGATCATGGTATATCTTAGTGGCCCCTGGATAAATCGAGTAACGCTCACCATGCACTTCTGCAAGAATTTGTTGCCTCAAGTCATCTACACCTGGCATACATAAACGACCCTGGAAATGCAACACACCATCTCCCCCTTGGGAGAAAACTTCTACTTTTTGATTTCTGACTGACTCTTTTAACTTAACAAGACTGGGATCTCTATCCTGCTTTTCCTTCACCTTGAAAACTAGAGAGGATTTGAAACTGTTATATTACCCTCTGTTGAATCTACTAAGCATATAACTAGTTGGGCAAGCTTATGAACTTCCTGAACTAACTTCTTCTTACTGTACTTAACATGAGCAACATTACCCATAGACAGTCTACTGAGAGAATCAGCCACTACATTAGCTTTGTCGGGATGATAAAGAACACTCATGTCATAATCTTTCAATACTTTTAACCACCTTTTCTGACGCAAATTTAAATCTTTTTGAGAAAATACATACTGAAAGCTCTTATGATCTGTGAACACATCTACATGTACCCCATACAAATAGTGCCTCCAAATCTTTAAGGCAAACACTACAACTGCTAACTTAAGAGTATGAGTCGGATAATTCTTCTTATGGGGCTTAAGCTATCTAGAGGCGTAGGCTATGACCTTACCTCTCTGTATGAGGACAACCCCCAAACCTACTCTGGATGCATCACAGTACACAACAAGCCCATCTGAACCATCTGGTAGAGTCAAAACTGGGGCTGAGGTGAGTCGAGTCTTCAGCTCCTAAAAGCTCTTCTGGTAAAAATCTGACCACTAAAACTGGACTTTCTTCTGAGTCAATCTGGACAATAGACGAAAACCCTTCAACAAATTAACGATAATAGCTAGCTAAACCCAAGAAACTCCTGATATCTGATGGAGATATGGTTCTAGGCAGTTTCTCACCGCTTTGGTCTTTTGAGGATCAACTCTAATGCCATCACCAAAAATAATATAACTAAGTAATGCTATTGACCTTAGTGAAAATTCACACTTACTGAATTTGGCGAACAATTGATGAGTTCTGAGAGTTTGAAGTACGACTCTGAGGTGATCTGCGTGATCGTTCTCGCTACGAGAATAGATGAGAATGTCATCAATGAAGAATATAACGAACATGTTCAAGTACTGTTTGAACACGTGATTTATTAAGTCCATGAAAGCTACTGGGGCATTAATAAGACCAAAGGACATTGCTAGAAACTCGAAGTGACCATACCGGGTTCTGAAAGCTATTTTTGGAATGTTACATTTTCTGACTCTGAGCTGATGATAGCCTGATCTGAGGTCTATCTTAGAAAAGTAACTAAGTCATAGATTCTGGGAAGTGGGTACTTATTCTTAATTGTGAATTTATTCAAATGACGGTAGTATATACATATTCTAAGAGAACCATCTTTCTTATACACGAATAAGACTGGTGCACCCTACGGGGAAATACTGGGTCTGATGAATCCCCTATCTAGGAGATCCTTCAACAGTTCTTTTAAATCTTTGAGTTTCATTGGTGCCATTCTGTATAGAAGAATAGATATGGGATGAGTATTTGGAAGAAGGTCTATTTCGAAGTCTATTTCCCTAACGGGAGAAACTCCAAGAAGATCTTCGGGAAACACATCTGAGAATTCATTTACTACTGGAACTGACTCAAGAGTTGGAGTTTCTGAGTTAGAGTCTTTGACTCGCACATGATGGTAGATACATTCTTTGGATATCATCTTTCTCGCTCTAAGGTATGAAATTAACTGACCCTTAAGCGTTGTGGTACTACCCCTCCATCAAGGACTGGTTCATTTGGAAACTGAAAATGAACTATTCTATTTCTATAATCAACTGAGTCATAATATGAATGGAGCCAATCTATACCAAGAATGACATCAAAATCTACCATCTCTAACTCTACTAAGTCTGCTGAAGTAACTTTCTGAGATATCATAATCGGATAGTTCCTGTATACCCATCGGGCTATGATAGATTGCCCACTGGGTAAAAACTAAGAAAGGATCTGCTAGGATATCTGGACTGACTCTAAAGTTAACGGCTATATAAAGAGTTACGAAAGATAAAGAAGCTCCTGGATCTAACAAGGAATAAACATGTAAATGAAAGATCTATAACATACCAGTGACGACATCTGGAGAATTTTCCTGATCTTGTCTGGACTAAAGTGCATAAAGCTTGTTTAGGCGTTGACCACTGGTGGCACTGGTAGCGGCACCCTGCTGATTTGGGCGACCGAACTGAGATGAAGGACGGTTATGCTGACCCTGAGAACCTGACTGAGGACAATCTCTGACTCTGTGGCCTAGCTTGCCATACCCAAAACAAACATCACTGCCAGCTCTGCAGACACCCTTGTGGTTCTTGCCACATTACTGACATAAAGGATTTGTTCGAGAAATACTGACACTACCCTGAGACTTAGAGCCTGGCGCTCTATCTTGATTACCATTTTGAACTTAGGAATTGAAGCACTGGCTGAGGACGGAGCTGGAATTGAAGATTTTGTATAAAACTAGGAACAATTACTGCCCTCTAACTTAGGCTAATTAAAATTAAAGCTACTTGTTCTAGCTCTCTTGTTCTTTCTTTCTTTCTTTCTCTCTAATCTTAGCCTCTTCTATCTGCTGAGAATGGACCATAAGCCCAGATATGTCCATCTCCTTAATCAACATTGCTGTTTTGCAGTCCTTAACCACACTATCTAACACCCCAGATACGAACTTGCTCATTCTGGACCTACTATTTGCTACTACATGGGGCGCATACTTGGCTAACTGAGTAAACTTGAGGGAATATTCTTTCACACTCATATTGCCCTGCCTGAGATTAATGAACTCTAACACCTTGGATTCTCTTAGCTCTAAGGGAAAAAATCTCTCTAGGATAGCAGTAGCAAACTTTTTTCACTCTATGGGCTCTGCATCTGTTCCTCTACCTACCTTCCACTGCTTAAACCACATATGAGCTATATCTTGTAGATGATAGGTAGCTAACTCAACACTCTCACTAGGAGTCACTCCCATGATATTCGTGACTTTCTGAACCTGATCGAGAAACTCTTGTAGATTCTCTTCTGACTTAGATCCTAAGAATATGAGAGGATTCATTCAGGTGAAGTCCTGAATCCTGGCTGCAGCAGTATTGGACACTGGATTAAACTGAACAACAGCTGGCCGTTCATTTTAAGCTGCTACAGAGTTTGCTAGAGTAGTGAATGTAGCTCTAAATTATTCATGAGAGACATAATCGTCCAGGGAATCTGCCTGAACGGGTTAAGGTGCTGACTGATTTCTGGTTCTTCTTTCGTTAGTCCTTTTGGGAGTCATGTTTTATAAATAAAAGGGAGAAAATAGATTAGATTGAGAGTTTAACTTGAGCTTATACTCACTCGCACGACATAAATAATGAAAGAAGGGAAACTGTTTCCTAAAACATCTCATAGCCTCCTGTCTATAAGTGTGGCGCGCTGCACACCTATGCATAAGACTCTACTTGATGCGACTTTCAGATTTCCTAGGACACTATTGAACCTTAGGCTCTGATACCAAGTTTGTAACGCCCCTAGTCTTTACCCTGGATGCTACACGGTGCTTACAACCCCAAAGGACCACAAGCTAACCCATGACTGATATCTGTTGTGAGCACTGAAACATAATAATGTAATAAATATAGAAACATAGGTTGAAATACCATAAGATTCAAAACATCTGAAATACTGATAAAATATATCATTTGTGATAATATCTGTAAAACCGGATACAGACTAAAAACTAGTATGAAAAGTCTCTAATTGAAACTGTCTGAAAGTGGAGTTGATAGGACAGTCCCCAACTAACTCCATCTACTGAAATACTATATCTACTGAGAAACTGAAATAATAAAGTATCCTCGATAGATGAGGATGCACTGCTAACTCTGACACTGCTAGTTGAATCTGAATTTGTCTATGCGCGGTTGGGAACCTGAGCGTACAAACCTATGATATGAGACATCATAGTGCAAAGAAAGAGTATGCATCAATACGTGAGAATGTACTGGTATGCTATATGAGGTAAGGCTGAATGCAAGGGTTCATATGCATGAACAATAACTAATTGAATAATATAGAATAATCGAACATGAGAGTACATGGATAACTGATATTGCTGTAAATACTGAGTGTGCACTATTGTGCATATAAATAAATATTGTGACTAAGCTTGCCTGAAGCTAAGTCCTGAATTCCGATACTGAGTAACTGATATCAGAAGTTACTGATAACTAATTTACTGATATTGGTTGACTGTATATGACAGTCCTGATTTTGTAGAACTGAACTGAGTTCTATTCTGAAAACTAAAACTTAGACCGTGGGAGGTAATCATCTAACCGACATACCCCAAATAAGATATGATAATTGAGTTGGGGTCTAACCTGTGACCCCAGTTGGAAGGGTATCAGTACCGTGTCACGGGTAAAGACACTGAAGAGTTGCCCTCATCTGGCAGGTACTCTAATGAGAATGGTGAAACCCTCATCTAACAGGTTAAAACACCTCATCAACCCTTAATTGGCAGGTTTGATGTCTCAACCTACACTAGCTACGTAGTTTTGGAATGCAAGGTATACTTCTAAGGATCATACCCTTTACTTACAGGAGAGACCTCCTAACTAAAAGATACTGAACTGATTATACTGAACTGGAATGGACTGATTTTGAGTTTACTAAGTTTTCCTGAGTTCTATAACTGATTGAGTTCTACTAAGTTCTGTAACTGACTGAGAGTACTACTGATTGTGACATGACTGAGATTCTGTAACTGACACTGGCTCTAAGCACACAACTAAATTATCGGGTATTAAATACCCCCGAGGACTCGATAGTATGAAAAATAAAGCATAGCATGATCTTGAGATACACAACAATGTACACTTGTCCATAATTCATTCATAAAGGCATTTCATCAAACACTTGTAAGGTATAAGCTTATACATGATTGGGACCACATAATGACGTGTCAAGATTCCTTTATTTATTTCACATAGGTATTTTAGCAAAAACTTGGGGAGAATAGACTATTTCACATGATGATGTTCAATACATATAAGCATGAATACAACATTCAATTTCAAATTCAAGGGTGTATGCAAGTCATATAATTCACCACATAACTATCTTAAATTCATGGAAACTTATAATTAAACATGCATTGGATCCCAAATACTATCATGAACATGAATACATTCAATTTCAAGCATGAAAATCATAAATCATAAATCTTGAAGTTTTAAAAAGAGATTCTTGGACTCTATGGGTGAAAGGGACCCATAGATGAACACCTAACATACCTTGGGTTATTAGTTCTTGAAGGTGCTTGAAGAAATTCTTGAGTTTTGACCTTGATTCTTGAAGCTAGGGTTTTGTATTTTAGAGAGAAAGCTTTAATTTCTTGAAAAGAGTAAGTAAATAATGTCATAATAGGGTATTTAGGGCTTTAATCCCATGTTTAGGCTAATTGGGGTAAGGGAAAATGACCTAAAAGCCCTTGGAAATTACATCTCAAAATTAACTAAAAATTTTTTATTTTCACCCTTGGCATGACACAGTGCTATTGCGTCGTGTCACTTGAACTCGACAATTGGGAACTGGGTTGGTGGCGCTACGCCGTAGAATCGCGTTGCAACACTGGATAGGACCTGAAAACTTGGCGCGACGCAGTACAATCGCGTTGGCTCACTGAAACTTGACAAATGTGAAAATGAGCCTTGGTGCGACGTGCCAATATCACGGAGGAACATTGAAAACTGACAATTGTCATTTTGACAAACTCCGTGACGCATTACTGGACTGAATGACGGTGTTTAGTGACTGAAACTTAAAATAACCATAACTTCTTACCTGGTAATCAGATTTAGACGAATTTATATCGTTGGAAAGCTAATTTAATTTTCTATGCAATGGAAGGCTCTAAACTGAAAAATACTGAGTGTTTCCAAAATTTTATATTGGATAAATCATGAACTGAGAGTTAAGTTAAGCTTTAGAAATATGGGGTATTACAAGAAATCTCTCCCTAAACAAAGATAGTTGAAAGACTACATTGTGGATGCTATTGTGTTATGGTATGAGAAAGAAATCTTCTATTTATAGAGTTCCAAAATCTCTCCTCTTAAAAAGAGGTTAGCCAAATATGAAAAAGTTTTATATTTGTCTTTTAGAAAAAATAAAAGTAATTATGGTTACTTTTATTTTTCGTCCAAGAAAAAGTAAAAACTTAATTTCGAAAAGAAAATCTTGGCAAAACCCCCAGAAGACCGAACGCTGATTTCATCTCGTGATGTCATATCACTAACAGAAAATACTAAGTACTCCAATGCAAATACTCCTTACACTGCTTATACATGGATTTTTATGTCTTCCTATTCTATTTACGAGTTTTAAAAGTTACATATTATAATAATTGTTAATTTTCTTTTTCAAGTTTTATAAAAATTAAATACATAACTACGAAAATTTGTAGATACATATTAAAAGGGGTTCGAATATTTTGAAAGATCCATTGCAAACTTTCTAGAGAAAAGTCATAACAAATCTTTTGAACTTGTCCGGTCAATTTACTTTACCCTTTTAACTTCACTGACAATTATTTATCCCCCTTAGAAATTTTATAGTGAATTAAATACAACCTTAAATATATAATACCACACTCATAACTAAGAGTACATTACACGCGCTTACACATCAGCGCCACATCACTGCCATGTGTGAGCCACGCAAACAAAATATTTTTTCAATATTTTTTTCTCTTTTATAAATATATATATATATATATATGTATACATATATATATATATATATATATATATATATATATATATATATTTATTAAATAAAAAAATATCCATCACCCCCATTTTCATTCTTCTTCAAACCACCCTTCCTTCCACCATCACCACCACCTACCCACCCACCCCGCCCCACACTTTCTTTATCCTCCTCCATTAAACCATCTACGCCCCACCCCCTACCCCTGCAAACACATAGCCCATCTCTTTCTTCTTCAGCATCACCCCTACCCCACCCCCTTTTAAAAATACCCCACCCCTACTCCTTTCTTCTTCAATCTCCATTGTTCCTCTTAAAAAAACCTCCATTTTTTTTCTTTCTATAATTTTAAAACCTGCACATAATTTAAAATTCAAAAATTTTAAAAAAATAAATAGATAGATTCATTGATTGATTACAACTACAAGCAAAGCAAACAAGAAAAGCCATCAAATTTGAAGAAATAATTCTATCAAGAAATTATTTGAGTATCTTCAAAATAAAAAGGAATGTAATTGTGTTTTCTTGTGGTTATAGGTGAGAGAAAAGTAAGCATATCTTAATTTTCAGATTTGTTACTAGAAAAATTAAGGTCTTCCCCATTACATTTCATCACTTGAAATTTCATAGAAATTACAAGTCCATAGAAAAATAAGATCTGTCCATGGTTTTCTCCATTAGAAAACTAAGCTTTTGAAGATTGTAAAGTTCAAAAAATTATTCTCTTATGAAAATTGAATTCGATATTAGAAGAAAAGAAATGATTATTTCTCTTAAATAATGAAGTTCATGAAAAAGGATGTTAAAATTCGCCACTTCTTCATATATATTTTTTTCATTCTTAGAGAAATTTATGAAGTGGGAGTTGGGCGATAGAAGATGGATGAAGAATTTAAAGAAAGAAAAATGTAGTTGGTTTGCATAATGATTAAGCGAGAAGGAGGGTTGAAGAAGAAAGGGAGTGGGATATGGTTAATTTTTTATTTTTTTTAACTTTTATTATCTAATAAATATTGGTGTAATATACCACAAATTACAATAAATGATTACAGTTAAAAATAAAATGAACAAAAGTAAAGAAAATAAAACAATCTTCTTCTTGGCTGAGGCGTGAATAACTCGAGCTCTTTAAAGAAATTCAAGCACACTGCGGCATAATCTACACCAATCCAGCAGTATATCTCGTGACTTGTCCTCTCCAGGATACAACAATCCATCAAAGATGTACAACTCAAGCAACTCCGGATTAGTTGAAGAGTCCACAGCCCCACCATAAAAACACCTTCTTTCAACATATATTTACTCTCTTTGTATAGTAACTAGATAGTGATGGCCAGTGCTAGCACTGACCCAATATTGGAACTTCTTTCTTAGCTACAAATTATTTACATAATTTGTAGCTTTTGTATGGACGACAAGTGTTTGTTTACATCACTGATTGCATTATTTGCATCATATATCTTCATGCTATTACTATTTACATATCGAAAATGGTGGCACAACTTTTGTTCTTGTTCTACATTTTATTTTTTTTGTAGCTTGTTGGCAACATTTTGTTCTTGTTCTGCATTTCATCTTCTTTGAAGCTTCTTGGCAGCATTTGGAAAAAGTACCTAGGAGAAAAGAGCAAGAGGATATATGTAGATGAGATTCTAGAAAATATGAATTCACATTCAAATTGTAAGGAGCTATAAGATAGTCAGGGCACAACGTACAATTTATCGACTCATCTATTAGTTGGTACTTGGAAGCCTAAATTTTTTAATTTCTACTTATATATAAGTGAGGTATAAAATTAGTCGGATAACATCACATGTCTAGCAATTTTTCTAGATAACGGCTGCGTCATACTGGTAAAAGTATATTCTTTACATCATATATGGGAGAACTATCTACAGGTCATACTTTTTAGATATTATGTCTAAGTGATGCATTTTTTTCAGCACCTTTTGATCAAAACATATATAGTTGCAAAGTAACATCAATTGTTAGTGCTTATATCTCCTACAAAAAAAAAGACGATATATATTTGACAACATTCTGAATGAAGGAATAAGAAGAGCACGTTAGTGATCCAGCAATATATAATAAAAAATGGCAATTTAAAGGAAAATTCTAAAATTTTTATGTATGATCGATCACTAAACACCTTTGTGTAGAAAAGCTACAGTACTTACTTAATATCAATATGTTAAGTAGTCCACATAAGTGTCCCATAATAGATAAAAGAAAGTCACAATCTTCTTTATTTTACTAACTGTTATGATGTACCACAAACACAGAGACGTTTATGTACAAAATAGGCATTCATGAAAACTTTAATTTAAAGCAAACTGAAGCAGATTTTACAATCTTTAGATAACAAAAGCTCATATAAACTTTATTATCCAATTCATTATGTTGCTAAGAGGTTGTGTCCTCATAAAGGATAAAATGCTAAAATATTGATTAGCTCTTTTTCTTACGAGTACTTTGAGCTACATAAGGTACACAATAGCATTAACAAGACACCTATGATTGAAATATTTTATGGATAAAATGGTCATACATTAAAATAGTGAAAAAGAACAGTTATCATAACTTTGAGGAGATATTTAAAATGGCAACACATAGACAAAGGATTTTGGTTCAGTTTTGGACCTAGTAGAACAGAAAAAATATTCTTTCAGACTTTAGTAGCAAGAAATTTGACATGTTGCTAGAAGGTTCAGAAAAAGCTACAGACAGATGACCTCCAGGGCCCCAATCACAAAGGAAATGCCAAACTACGATCATAATTGAAACAAACCCAGGCTGGATTAACTCTATAATTATAAATCAATAGTAGAATGTACCGGTACGCAAAGTGAGGTAAGGTTGAATGCAAGGGTTCATATGCATGAACTAAAAATAGACTGAGTAACATGAACATGACTGTGTGAGAATACATGCATGAATACATAACTATAACTGAAATCATAAGGATTCTGATAACATGAATTAATGATACTGATATAACAGAAAACTAAGTTGATTGTGTCTGACAGTCCTGATTCTGATGGAACTAGGTAAGTTCTGTACTGAGCTGGGTGACTATATTTAACAGTCCTGAAATCTAAAGAACTATCTGAGTTTTATTCTAAAGACTGAGATTGAGGCTGTGGGAGGTAGTCATCTAACCGATATGCCCCAAATAAGATAATATAGCTGAGTTGGGGTCCAATCTTTAACCCCAATTAGAAGGGTGTCAATACCGCGCCACTGGTATAGACAAGATGTGAGTGACCCTCATCTGACAGTGTCCCCAAAGGAGAACGCTGAGACCCTCATTTGACAGTGTTAACCCACCTCATCAACCCTCATCTGTTAGTGTTGATGTATCAACCTATGTTGGCTACATAGTTCTGGAACGCAAGGATTGCTTTTAAGGGTCAGACCCTCTGCTGTCAGTGTGAGCCCTCATCCTTGGATTCACTCTATGATGAATCCTACTCCTACCTGAATAGACACTGAACTGATTAAACTGAACTAAACTGGACTGAGTTCACTGAGTTCCATTGACTAACGGAATACTACTGAGATATGATAACTGACTGAGATTACTATGTACTGAGTAGGAATGGACTGATACTAAATTTACTGAGTTTTCCTGAGTCATGTGACTGGCTGAATTCTACTGATCATGGCTTGACTGAGAGTATCTTGAATACTGACACTAGGTCTAGGCAAACAGCTAAATTATTGGGTATTAAATACCCCAGGACTCGATAGCATTAAACTGAAGAGACATGATACTTCTTTGAACAGATGACCATAGTCCACAATTCATAATACATCATTGAGGGATCTCATGAAGCATTCACAAGTCATAATCTTACACATGAATAGGAATGTATACTAACATAACATAATTTCACAAATCCATATTTATGAGCATTCCACCAAATCACTACAAGACATAGCTAAGGCATGGGAGTCATTTTGAACATGTAATTATAACCTAAATTCATCATTTAGATCAATAAAGGATCATAAAACACAATTCTATTCACTTGGGCATTTTATCAAACAAATGGGATGCATATACTTGGGCTTAGGCATGAACATTAAACAATTAAATCATGACTACATTAATCAACTCAATTTCATGAAATTTAACCCATATTTTCACCTAAATTCATGACAATCATTAAAGATCTCCACTTGTAATCACACAACAACATTAATATGGGTACATCCTAACCTACAACATGAAAAATCATGATTCAACTTATTAAAGGGGGATTCTTGAACTCCAAGGGTATAAGGGACCGTTGGATGAACACTTTACATAACTTGGATGGAAATTTCTTGAAGCTTAATAGAGGTAAGCTTGAGTTCTTGATTTGAAGATAATTACCTAGGGTTTTCTTGTTCTTGAGAAATTCTGAAATAGTGAATGTATTTAGCCAAAAGAGGCTAAATTTCGTGTTATGAGAGGTGAAGGTCGGGGGAAAAAGACCTAATTACCATTAAGAACGCAGTCATTTAATGACTGAAAACTGGACACCGACGCGGTTGTCAACACGGTGCATAGATGGCATCGATGCAATACTCGACGCATCGTGCCATGATCGTGCTGTGTCTCAGGAGTTTGACTCTAGCAACCTGCAACAATATTAACCAACGTGATAGACGATGCATCATGTTAAGATCGTGTTGGTCCACTATTTGGGGATTTCGAACGTGGTCTAAACGCGGTCCGAAAAATCCAAAACTTGTTCGGGAATACCTACTAACCTTCCTGGTCATAAATTAACAAAAGTATAGACCATTAAAGGACATTTAGTTCACAAAATGAGATTGCCAACTTTCGAAGGATAAAAATAAACTAAGTCTGGAAACTTAGCTGGAATTTTCTAAGCCTAAGACCCCTTGACAAGCTTAAAGGACTGAATTAAGCTATGAATTTTGTGGGGTCTTACAATATCTCCCCTTTGAGAATATTCATCCTCGAATGAGACTGACTGAGAAGGGAGAAAAAATAAGATGAACTACATACTAAACATGAACAAATGAAACATGATTACATGACTAACATGACTGATAAGCTGAATGTATCATACTGAACATGTATATCTGATGTATGCGTAACTGATTCATGAATACATAACTGAGATTATTGATAAGCTGAGTATACTAGACATGCATATATGATGCATGAATACATGACTGAATATGCAATGGTATTTGATACCAAATTTATAATGGAAATTTGATCATGGAACTTAATATCAAGTTTGTAACTGAAATCTGAACATGAAACTGAATAAGCTTCAAGGAAAGCTATTATCTTGGGCTTAGTCTAAGTTTTCGGAGAAGAGGTGAGCATACTTGGCCCGTATTTATGCTTCTACTTCCCAAGTAGCTCCCTCAACGGACTGATTCCGCCAAAGAACTTTTATTAGAGGGACATTTTTGTTCCTCAGTCTGCGGGTCTAATATTCAAGGATTTTGACTAGAATTTTCTCGAAAGAGAGACTGTTCTAAATATCTACGCCCTCAACAGGGAATACAACTATGGGTCACCTATGCACTTCTTAATTAAGGAGACATGAAAGACTGGATGAACTAAAGCTAGATCTAAAGGCAACTCAAGCTCATAAGGTACTTTGCCGAACCGACTGAGAATTTTGAAGGGGTATATCAGGGACTGAGCTTTCCCTTCTTGCCAAACCTCTTCACTCCCTTTATGGGAGAGATTTTTAGATACACATAATCACCAAGCTCAAACTCGAGATCCTTTTGCACACATCTGCGTACGATTTCTATCAACTTTGAGTTGTTTTGAACCTTTTTCTGATCAACACTTTCTTTAAGGCATCGAATACCAAGTCAGGACCTATAATTGTGGCCTCACCAACTTCAAACCAACCAATTAGAGATCTGTATCTCCTACTGTAGAGATTTTCAAACGAAGTCATCTGAATACTGGAATGATAGTTTTTGTTGTATGCAAACTCAATCAAAGAAAAGTGGTTATCCCAACTACCCTTAAAATCAATTGCACACGCTTGCAGTATATCTTCTAAAGTCTGGATGATCCTTTTTACTTAACCATCTGTCTGAGGATGAAAGGTTGTACTGAGATAAACTCAGGTGCCAAGACCCTTTTGGAATGCTTTCCAGAAATAAGAGGTAAACTAGGTACCTCTATCTGAGACAATAGACACTGGAACACCGTGCAATCTGACCAACTCCCTGATATAGAGTTTGGCATAATCCTCGGCTGAATAAGAGGTATGGACTGGAAGAAAATGAGATTACTTGGTCATTCTATATATAATGACCCAAACTGAATCATGCTGACAATGAGTACGAGGCAAACCCATCCCGAAGTCCATGCTCACTTCTTCCCACTTCCAGGCGGGAATACTGAACTCCTACATGGACCCACTAGGCTTCTGATGCTTAATCTTAACTTGCTGACATGTTGAGCACTTAGCCACAAACTCTGCAATATCTCTCTTTATCCCACTTCACCAATAGATCTCCCACAAGTCTCGGTATATCTTAGTGGACCCTGTATGAATCAAGTAATGTGCACCATGCGCTTCGGCAAGAATTTGTTGTCTTAAGTCATTAACACTTTGCACACACAGACGACTTTGACAACGCAATACTCCATCTCTCCCTTGTGAGAAAACCTCTACTTTCTGATCTCTGACTGACTCTTTCAACTTGACTAGATTAGGATCTCTATCTTTTTTTTCCTTAACTTCAGAAACTAGAGATGATTCTGAACTATTCTGAACCCATATACTACTTTCAGCTGAATCAACTAAGCGGACACTTAGTCGGGTGAACTGGTGAACTTCCTGGTCTAATTTCTTCTTACTGTCCTCAAGATGAGTAACACTACCCATAGGCAGTCTACTGAGAGCATCAGCCACTATATTGGCCTTGCCTGGATGATAAAAGCCACTCATGTCATAATCCTTTAAAAACTCTAACTACCTTTTCTGATGGAGGTTTAAGTCTTTCTGAGAGAAGACTTACTGAATACTTTTGTGATCTGTGAACACATCTACATGCACCCCGTACAAGTAGTGCCTCCAAATCTTTAAGGAAAAAAATACTGCTTCTAACTCAAGATCATGAGTAGGATAGTTTGTCTCATGGGGCTTAAGATGTCTGGAGGCATAGGCTACGACCTTACCATGCTACATGAGGACAGAACCCAAACCTACTCTGGATGCATCATAATACACGACATACTTATCTGGATCATCTAGAAAAGTCAAAACTAGAGCTGAGTGAGTGTAGTCTTTAACTCCTTAAAACTCTTCTCGCATGAATCTGACCACTGAAATTTAACTTTTTTCTGAGTCAATCTAGACATAGAGGATGTAATATAATAAAATCCCTCAACAAACCATCTGTAATAGACAGCCAAACCCAAGAAACTCCTGATATCTAATGGAGAGATGGGTCTAGGCTAATTTCTTACTGCTTCGATCTTTTGAGAATCAACTCTAATGCCATCACCAGAAATGATATGCCCAAGGAATGTTACTGACCTTACCCAAAATTCACACTTACTGAATTTGGAAAACAACTGATAATTCCTGAGGGTTTATAATACTATTCTAAGGTGGTCTGCATGATCACGTTCACTGCTAGAGTAGATAAAAATATCATCTATAAAGACTACAACGAACATGTCTAAGTATTGCTTGAACACACGGTTTATTAAGTCCATGAAGGTTGCTGGGGCATTGGTAAGATCAAAGGACATGAATAAGAATTTGAAGTGACCATACCGAGTTTAGAAGGCTATTTTTGGAATGTCACATTCTCTGACTCTAAGCTGATGATAGCCCGATCTGAGGTCTATCTTAGAGAAATAGCTGGCACCCTGAAGTTGGTCAAACAAGTCATTAATTCTGGGAAGTGGATATTTGTTCTTAACTGTGACCATATTGAGTTTACAGTAGTCTATGCACATTCTGATAGAACCATCTTTCTTGCGCACGAATAAGACTAGTGCACCCCACAGGGGCACACTGGGCCTGATAAATCCCTTATCTAAGAGATCCGTCAACTATTCTTTCAATTCTCTGAGTTCTGTTAATGCCATTTTGTATGATGAAATAGGTATGGGCTGAGTATCAGGAAAAAGATCAATGCCGAAGTCTATTTCCCTTTCCGTAGGAATTCCTGGAAGATCTTTGAGGAAGACATCTGAATATTCATTCACTACTGGAACTGATTTGAGACTGGTAGTTTCAGAACTAGAGTCCTTAACTCGAACTAAATGATAGACACATCCCTTAGAAATTATTTTCCTTGACCTTAGGTAGGAAATAAGATGATCCCTGAAGGCTGAAGTACTACCCATCTACTCTCGGATAGGTTTATTTGGAAACTAAAACTGGACAACTCTATTTCTTTAGTCGACTGTGGCATAGAAGGAATGAAGTCAATCCATGCTGAGAATGACATCAAAACCAGTCATCCCTAGTTCATCTAAGTCTAGTTAAATGACTTTCTAAGATACCATAACTGTACAGTTCCTGTATACCCACCAGGCTATGATAGTTTTACCTACTAGGGTAAAGACTGAGAAGGGCTCTACTAGAATTTTGGAACTGACTCGGAAATCAATTGTTATATAAGGAGTAACAAAAGAAAATGAAGCTCCTGGATCTAGTAAAGCGTAAACATGTCTATGAAAGATCTGTAATGTACCAGTGACCACATCAGGAGAATTTTCTTGATTCTATTGGGACTGAAGAGCATAGAGTCTATTTGGGCGTTGCCCACTTGTAGCATTGGAAGTGGCACACTGCTAATTCGGGCTACTGGACTGAGCTGAGAAACGGTTATGCTGACCCTAAAAACCTGACTGAGGACAATCTCTGACTCTGTGGCCTGGCTTTCCATATCCAAAACAAACATCACTGCCACCTCTGCAAATACCCTTGTGGTTCTTACCGCAAGTCTGACAAAGAGGATGAGTATAGGTACTGCTAACACTACCCTGAGACTAAGAGTCTGGCGCCCTATCTTTGGTGCCGTCTCTAAATTTCGACACTGGAGCACTAGCTGAGGAAGGAGCTGGAATGGATGACTTAGGGTAAAATTGAGAATGATTCCCACCCTCTGACTTAGGCTGACTGAAATTGAAGTTACCTATTCTAGCTCTCTTATTTTGCTTTTCTTTCTCCTTAATCTTTTGCTTTTCTATCTGTTGAGAATAGATCATAAGCCTAGCTATGTATATCTCACTAATTAATATGGCGGTACTGCACTCCTTAACCACATAATCATTTACCCCAGAAATAAACTTACTCATCTTAGCCCTGCTATCTACCACCACATAAGGAGCGTATCTAGCTAGTTGAGTAAACTTGAGAAAATACTGTTTCGCTGTCATGTTACCCTACCTGACGTTGATAAACTCTAACACCTTAGCTTCTCTCAGCTCTAGGGGAAAGAATCTATCAAGGAAAGCAGTAGCAAACTCCTCTCACTCAACGGACCCTGCATCTGTGGCGCTCTCCGCTTTCTACTGCTTGAACCATGTGTGATCCATATCCTGCAATTTATATGCAGCTAGCTCAGCACTCTCACTAGAAGATACCCCCATTATATTGGTAACCTTTTTCACCTGATCAAGGAGTTCCTAAGGGTCCTCATCTGTCTTAGACCAAAAAAAGAATGGAAGATTCATTCAGGTAAAGTCTCAAATCTAGATGCAGTAGAATTGGCCACTAGATTAGATAGAAAGATTGTTGTACATTCATTCTGAGAAGCAACTAAATTAACAAAAGTAGTAAATGTAGCTCTGAACTCTGCGTGGGAAACTTGTTCATCCAAAGGATCTGGCTGGACGGGCTGAGGGGCTGACTGATTTCCATTTCTCCTTTTGTTATTCCTTTTTGGAGGCATATTCTATAAACGAAAAGGTGAAATGGATTATACTGAGAGTTAAATTTGAGCTTATGCTTACAGGCATGACATGAATACTGAAAAAAAGGAGATTGTTCCTAAAATATCTCATAGCCTCCTGTACATAAATATGGTGCGCAACACACCCATGCACAAGACTCTACTAGATGTGGATTTTCAGAATTCCTAGGACACTGTTGAACCTTAGGCTTTGATACCAAGTTGGTAACGCCCCGAGTCTGGTACCCCAGATGTTACACGGTACTCATAATCCTGAAGGACCATAAGTTAACCCATGACTGATATCTGTAACTGACCACTGAATAATAATACTAACATCAATGTGGAAACATAGACTGAAAGGCCATAAGGTTCAATACTGAAAATATGGTATGACAATATCAAAACTAAACATAAATACTAAAAATACTGAAGTCTGAATATCTAGTCTAAAAGCCTCTAAACTGTCTGAATAAGGAGTTGATGTGACTATCCCCCAACTAACTCCATCTACTGAATACTGAATGTGATGAATAAATAAAATAAGATAACATCCTCGAATGATGAGGAATCACTACTAGTCTTCCTTCTGAACGTATGACCTGCTAAGGATGCCCTGGAGCTAGTACGTCTGAACCTATGGTATAAAACACCATAGCGCAAAAGAAAAATATACGTCAATATGTATGAATATACTGGTACACAAATTGAGGTAAGGATGAATGTAAAGGTTCATATGCATGAACTAAAAACTGACTGAGTAACATGACCATGACTGCGTGAGAATACATGTATGAATAAATAACTATAACTAAAATCATAAGGATTCTGAATAGTGAGTTTTCTGATAACATGAATTACTGATACTGATATAACTGAAAACTAAGTTAATTGTGTCTGATAGTCCTAATTCTGATGGAACTAGCTGAGTTTCGTACTGTGCTAGGTGACTGTATCTGATAGTCTTAAAATCTGGTAGAACTATCTGAGTTCTATTCTGAAGACTAAGATTGAGACTGTGGGAGGTAGTTATATAACCCACATGACACAAATAAGATAATATAGCTGAGTTGGGTCTAATCTGTAACCCCAATTAGAAGGGTATCAATACCGCGCCACTGGTAAAGACAAGTTGTAAGTGACCTTCATCTAACAGTGTCCCCAAAGGAAAATGGTGAGACCCTCATCTGACAGTGTAACCTACCTCATCAACGCTCAACTGTTAGTGTTGATGTCTCAATCTATATTGGCTACATAGTTCTGGAATACTAAGATTAATTCTAAGGGTCACATCCTCTGCTGTCAGTGTGTGCCTCATCCTTGGATTCACTCGGTGCTGAATCCTACTCCCAACTGAATAGACACTAAACTAAACTAGACTGAGTTCATTGAGTTCCGTTGCTAATAGAATACTACTGAGATATGATAACTGACTGAGATTACTGAGTACTGAGTAGGACTGGCTTGATACTTAATTTACTGAGTTTTCTTGAGTCATGTGACTGACTGAATTCTATTGATCATGGCTTGACTGAGAGTATCTTGAATACTGACACTGTCTCTAGGCACACAGCTAAATTATCGGGTATTAAATACCCCCAGGACTCAATAGCATGAAACTGACGAGACATGTCACTTCTTTGAACACACCATAGTCCACAATTCATAATACATCATTGAAGGATCTCATGAAGCATTCGCAAGCCATAAACTTACACATGAATAGGAATGCATACTAACGTAACATAATTTCACAAATCCATGTTTATGAGCATTTCACCAAATCATTACAAGACATAGCTAAGGCATAGGAGTCACTTTGAACATGTAATTATAGCCTAAGTTCATCATTTTGATCAATAAAGGATCATAAAACACCATTCTACTCACTTGTGCATTTTATCAAACACATGGGATGCATATACTTGGGCTTAGGCATGAACATTAAACAATTACATCATGGATACATTAATCAACTCAATTCATGAAATTCAACCCACACGTTCACATAAATTCATGATAATCATTAAAGATCTCAACTTGTAATCACACAACAACATTAACATGGGTACATCCTAACCCACAACATGAAAAATCATGATTCAACTTTTTAAAGGAGGATTCTTGAACTCCAAGGGTGGAAGAGGCCCTTGGATGAACACTTTACATACCTTGGTTGGAAATTTCTTGAAGCTTAATGGAGGTAAGCTTGAGTTCTTCATTTGAAGTTAATCACCTAGGGTTTTCTTGTTCTTGAGAAATTGTGAAATAGTGAACGTATTTAGCCAAAAAGGGGATAAATTTTGTGTTATGAGGGCTGAAGGTTAGGGGAAAAAGACCTAACTACCCTAAAGGACGCAGTTCATTTAATGACTAAAAATTGGGTATCAATGCGGTTATCGATGTGGCGCGTCGATGGCATCGACATGATACTCGACGTGTCGTGCCATGATTGCGCCATGTCTCAGGAGTTTGACCCTAGCAACCTGTAACAATATTAACCAACGCGATAGGTGACGCGGCGCGCCAAGATCACATTGGTCCACTATTTTGGGATTCTAAACGTAGTCTAAACGCGGTCTGAAAAATCCAAGACTTGTTTGGGAATACCTATTGACCTTCCTGATCATGAATTAACAAAATTATAGACCATTAAAGGACATTAAGGTCGTGAAATGAGATTGCAAACTTCAAAGGCTAAAAATAAACTAAGTTTGGAAACTTAGCTAGAATTTTCTAAGCCTAGGACCCCTTGACAAACTTAAAGGACTGAATTAAGCTAGAAATTTTGCGGGGTCTTACATTAACCCAAAGATGGAACTTTGAAACATCCATAAAAGAGAAACAAAGCTTCACAAGAACATTTATATTTTTTTTCTTACTAAGGTACGTAAACTCAAAAACATACATCTGAATTATAAAGTCTTAAAAAAAGTAATTGTTATACAACAGAAAAATATCACAAATTTCGTAAGTGGGTCTGGGGAGGGTTTGATAGTAAACAAGGATCACATAAAGATGTAATCGTTAATTTCTTTTATTGGTGACATAAAGGATGACAAAATAGCTATAGGTCCAACACCTTCAAGTTAACAGTTAAATATAAATCAGTACACCGAAGAGAATTTCTAGTCAACCAATTAACATAACACTGGTTTCCTTCTATTAATATACACATTCTACAATGATATGTAGGAAAGCTTAAGACTATCATACAACACAACATAAATCTACAAATGTTTTGTCCTCTTTACTGCTTTTTGTTGTCTATGTATTATGCCAAAATAGGATTTCATATTTTTATAGTACATTCTAACCAGAGCAAGAAGCAATTCTAAATAAGATCATGACTTATTAAGTCTTTAATCCTAAATAACACCACATTATATGTGATCCAATTCTGGACTTTTCTATATAGAAATGAGTTTGAAATTTGAAGTCAATTTTCCAGGATCACAAACATAACAAGATACTGGAAAGTGCATGAAAACCTTCTCGGTGTTAGACTTGTAATCATTTGTACGTATACCACACACTATAAAGCTTCAATATCTTATGCAGTTGCTCCACCTAGAGCATTTATTAACAGTTACAGTATCATAAACACCCTTCAGAACAAACTAAATTAAGTGATAATTGTTGAGATATCGATAAATATTAGATTTTAGATGATCTATCTAATTAATTTTAACCTACAAAGAAATGATGGAAATCTTTTTCAAAGTTAGGTTAGTACCTCTGTACGACCAGGCAGACAAAGACATGTATGCAAATATTTCAGCCATGAGGCAATCTACATTCAATGATTAATACCTACTTCATAATTTTAAGCACTTAGTAGTAGTTATAGAGCCCCATACCAAAGTGAGTTAACTCGACTTGAAAGAGGATGTTATTTTTGAGGATTGTAAGTAGTTTTCAAATTCAAAATCAACTATTTGTATCATCCCATTTTAATCAATCAATAAAGTAGATTTCTTAATATCTCTGTGCAAAATAGCCCTCAAATGCTACTGCCCTGCAGGCAACTGTTGCATACAATAATTTGTTGAAATAGGAAAAATACTTTCAAAATAGACAAGTACAATGAAAAACATCAAACATAACCACTATAGAATTTTAATATCAAATGATACGTCTCTTTCTCATTACTGGATAGCTTTTTATCAAATCCTTAACAGAAAATGGGGTATTGTCACTATTATATTCCATCAAATTCCCTTATTTATGCATAGTAAAATATCAAAATAACACCAATTAAAATGTACTACATTCAAGATGAACCAATGTGATGATTTTGAGCAGAATATTTGAAAATGTGTTCATTAGACTGGTATTAATAATAGCTAAAATGTTAATCACATGAAAGCTTATATCATCACACAACGAACAAAAGACTTGTATAATTACCCAATGAAAGTTCAAGTAGTGTAGTTAGTTTAGAAAAAACTTACCGATGAAAGTGCAAAGGGTACTCGTCTCATGATAAATTGCAAATTTATGCACACATTCCTTGGCCTTTAGAATTTTTCCCCAATTTCTAAACTTGATTATTTCTTAGTTCTGATGAATCCAAAAGAAGCCAACCTTAAATTATAGAGTCAAAAAAGGGAATGAGATATAAGCAATTGTTAATATTTGCCTAATAATAAACACACACAGTTAAATTAGTCAGTACACTATTATTTTATTGAGGATAAATCTGAGGAAATTCATACCAGCCATTAATTTCAGCTATAAAATTGGGAGAGAGAAGTCTAAAAAAATAGAAATCAATTTGTTGCAAATGAAGAACCTACCTGAATCGATACTATTAAAAATTGAAACAAGAGGAATGGAGGCAATACAATTCTAGAAGCATATGTTTCACTTTTTCACTCCAATCGCAAAATTTTTAACAGAGTGAAAATCTAGAAGCAAGTCATTCTATTTACAAATCAGATCCTAATATTAAATAAAAGATGCAAACCTCTAAGACAGAAAACAGATTAACAATAACATTAAAAAAAATTCTTCCTAAGCCCTCTATGAGCGAATCCTCCTTGCAAGCTTAAAATGGTGAGGCTTATTCACTCTTTCCATTGTTGGGCTAGACTTTCTTGCAGCCTTGGAGCCATTTTCACCAGTGGATTTGCGGGTAGTTTGCTTAGTATGGGTCATTTTGATTGTATGCTAATTATATGAAAGAAATAAATAGTAGATCTAGAAATAGTTTTGCTGTGGTGAGGGTAGTTAAATATCATCCATATGTAATGACCATTTTGTCCTCAATAATGTACTTATTTACCATTTTGCCCTTAGTCGTCCTAGCAATGCCACTTTTATATAGTAGAAACTAGATGTGATTGATCCGTGTTAATATTTTTTGTTGATGTTGTATTCTAAATAGTTCTATAACTCACTTTAGTTCAATTTGCAGGTGTTGAAAAAAATTTGGTCGATTTCAAATGAAAAAACATCAGTCAAAACAACAATAAAGATATAGGTGGATTCCATTAAACATGATTAGTTATGTTAAGATACAAATATTGATGGGATAAATTAGATGATGTAGCGAAGATTCAATTGATTGGTTTTCATATTCTGAAGGTTTAGCACTGGTGCAATAGCAAATGAATGATACTCCGATAGCGAAGTGCACATGAATTACCACCAGCATGATCGGACATTCACCATATGTTTCAATTTGTTAAAGTGTGCCATGATCATACCACCATACATCTCTAACAAGACATATTTAGCAACATTTTTGCATGGGGTAAATTTGTTAAGAGAATATATCATACAACTTCTTTGAACCGATGACTAATTCAGACATGATTAAAATCTACTTAATAGAAGGAACAAAATTTTGTTAGATAACTGAGTAGCAAGTATGGAGAGGAAGAATTCAAAATATGATATTTGGCATACAAATGAAAATAACTCGGCTAACCTAGGTTTTGAAAATGATTTCAGCATCTACACATCATATCATCCTCATTATTTTCAAATAATTTCCTTACCAGAAGGTTCCAAATTACACTATTACCACTGCATATTGAATTAAAAAAAGAGATGGCTAATAAAATGAGACTGATGCAAATTACGTATAGTCATTAAAAGAGTAAACATGCAAGAATCTTGAAATGCAGGAACTTATGAGAGTGCTTGATGATCCTGAGGGATATTTTTATCTAACTGAATGAATTTTGATAAAAATTTAGAAGTCACAATTGGAATAATTCCAAGTTCAATGGCTATCCAGTAAAAAGGATTCACACCATCATAGTGTGTATGCCTCCATAAAGAGGGAGATGGCCACAAACCAAAAAAATATCAAGTGCAATTACAATAGAGATGACCTTCTCTTTAAATTAAACCTTCCTATTAGCACTCTTAACTTCTAGTTGGAATGAGAGAAATGATTTCACAAGGTGCAAAACTCTGAATCCTCTGCCCATTGTCCATAATAAATAGAACTATCTCTACTTAAGTCACAAAGAGGAGACCCCAAACACAATAAATATTACACAAATGATAAGGAAGATATAGTGCTACCAACTAAAAGTGCAAATATCTTCAAAACATAAAAAAGTTATCCATTCGAAACTTTTAACCATGGGACTCGATCATGTTTCAGTCAATGAAAGGTATTATTATACACTTGGATACAGTGAAGCATATAAATTAAATCATTAAAATTTGTCATATTGCCTAAAGAGTCAAATACATTCTCTATCTTAACTTTGATTTTTCACGAATATTCAAAAGGCATCCCCAGAGATGATCTACAGGAAAATGCTCGGGCTGTATACCAGTATTAAAATTTGATGTTTCAAATTGGTGTTAATTATTGAAAACTAAACACATGTATTTCCACATTATTCCGTCTAAAACATAAAGAGTTACCCAACAATATCATGAATTCCAAGGATATCCCAGTCGGTATCCATACTCGTCACCTAATCGTTGAGATTAGGCTTCAATAATATAACTATCTTATCTATTAAATACATTAAGTTTGGTTATTATGTCTTTATATTTCACTTTGCAGCCAAATTATTGCCTATTTAAACTTCACCAAGAAGCATATGATCAACGATCTACTCCCTCTTTAATCCAGTCAACTTGTGAACGTATCTTTCATGTTCATGTGTCACCAAAATTAAAGGTCTTAATAGAGATTGGATATGGACAATTCCAACATAGTAGTAGGGGCAAAAATGATAATTATAAATAATTAAGAAGATGAATATATTTTACCAAAGATAAGCGAACACAGAGAAAGAGAGAGAATGTGAACCCCTAAAAATTTCAAAAACTAATTTAAGCATTATTTTGTTAAAAAGAGGATTATGTATGAAGAAGAAAACAACACTTAAATGAAATCGAGTTCCATAAAAAAACAAGCAGCATTAGCACTAAACAACAATACAGGGGCGGAGCTAGAATATACTCGGGAGGTTCCACCTCCTTCGGTGAAAAATTACACTATTTATATATGGTTAAAATTAGTTTTTATGTATATTACATAGTAGATATTGAACCTCTTCAGCTAGTTCGTCATATACTTTTGAACACACTTAATGAAAATCTTAGCTGTGTTACTGCTTGTGTAGATGTCACATCCATAAACAACAAAATAACATAAAATACAAAAATTGTGTGAAAGGTGCCATCATCTTTTAGCAACAAAGTTCAATAAACAACATTCTTTATAAAGCATACAACTTACCTCTTTGCCCGTACTATACAAGGTTCACAATTTAGAACACGAAAATTATCAAATTTAAGACATCCTTATTAATTCCACAACCAGGACTATTTTTAAGTTTCAGTTGTAAATACTACTCCTCTGTACCTAAACAAGTGCTTTTTAACTCTTTAGTGATTTGTTGATTATGTGAAAACTCTTTGTTTGATGAGGATAAAATTACAAGAACATTATTAATCGTGTAGAACTGTAGTCAAAAATAGAAACTAAATTTATCGTAAGAGAGCTTACAAACATGTAAATCCAAATATGCATATATGTTGCAAAATCATAGATCAAAACATACACTAATATTGTAATTATACACAATTAATTAACATAAGCAACCAACACCGAAAATGGTGGCTCTCAAGTGCCGCTAGTAACAAATATCTCCGAGTTGTAAATTAGAGTAATTCTCGCATTGAACCATCCTAATAATATTAAGAGTTTAAACTACTCAAATAGTGTTTAGAATGTTATCAAATTTAGCAGAGTTTGCTAATCTTGTAATTGATGGTATGTTACCATTAACATACTGAGGAAGAAGTTTACTATAACGAAGAATGAGTTAACTGCATAAACAAAATGTTGTCAGAGATGTGATATCAAAGGTGTGGATATCTTTTAGGTCATCCATTTCATAGGAACCCTTGAGTTTTTGGTGTAATATAATCAGAGAATAATAGCAACATCTGTAAATTATTAGTAAAAAAAATCATAACAAATTGAACTCACCAGAAATGAGAAGTAGCTCAGTGAAACAAAGACACCGATTAGGAAAACCAAAATGAAAGTAGGGCTTGGTCATTCTCACCGCTTAGTCATTCTCACCTTGAATCTATGTTTCGAAAGGCATGTGTCCCATTGATTACAAAGAAGTTGACATGTATTATACAATACTATCTAATGAAAAATTTATCGGAGGTCTATCAAAAACCGCCTCTCTACCTCTTTAGGGATAGTGGTATGGACTACGTACACTCTTCCCTCCCCATACCCCACTTTGTGGGAATATACTGGGTTGTTGTTGTTGTTGTTGTATCTAATGAAAAATTCATTTGAAATTACAAAAGTGTCAGGTAAGCAAAGGCAAACCAAGAAAGGTGTTGATATGTTATTTTCCTTTAGTTAAACATGTTAACATAAAGTTGGATTCCTGTAGTAGAATAAATATTATGAACGGCTTAAAATGAGACATTTCTAATGGTTGGAAAGATTACTAACTGATAGAAAATTGCAATGTTATCCTTTTTCCTGTTGCATTGTTGGAGTTTCAGAAACTTCACATCTAAAATACTGTCACACTGGATACACGTATTGCTTATACTGATCTTCTATAATTTGTAGATTAGGTTAGGCCGTATTGTTTTCCCCCTGTTTCATTATCATTCTTATACCGTTTAACTTAGATTTTCTGTGACCAAAAGCAAACAAAGAAAGGACCTAAATAATTGCAAAAATTAGCAGACAGGCTCTAATAAATAATTCAAATGATACACGAAGAAATCATTAAACATAAGTTGAAAATCTGCGTTATTTATCTGCTATGCAAAACATAACCTATTAATTCTTGTAAGTTTTTTCACATAACCATCGACTATATAAATAGAAATTTTTCTTTCGTAGCATATCTTAAATTAAAGAAATTGTCGTTGCTGCAGTTCAACTCCAACCAAAATAATCTATTTTTATGGGGGCTCTATTTTTTCAAAATTTAATATCCAAGTCAAATTTCAATAGCCAGCTTGTTTCTGCATACAACATATATATAAGAGAATCATCTAAGCTTTAAAAGCATCAAGCCTAGAACTTATGTTGACTACTCTTCTTTCAACCATGTCTAAGCTAAAACAAACTGTTAAATTTGAACAAAGTAGTTGCTTTATGATAACGCCCAAACTACAGCTCTCGTAAGAGTGTAAGCGGTCGATGTCAAATATAGAACCCAACTGGGTTGGGTGTCGAATCCCACAGGGAATACTTGGTCACTAAGTGTTGTAATCGTTAGCAGACTGTTGGTCTAAAATTCTACAGAAAGGGGGGATTTACTTGTGGCGTGAATTAAGAGTATCAAAGTAACGACTAAATGCTTTGTTTAGTAAAATTTAATCACAGAGAATAATAAGTTAGGGTTATGTCCACCTTATGAGTTCTACATATCTATTAACTCTGAGTTATGCGGAATTCAGACATGCATGCACTTATAGAGATTCGTATTCTAATGGTAAATCCTAGTGTCTCTCGACCATCCAGAATTATTTCACTTTAACTCTCTCGAGCTTAAAGTGTATAACTAACGGTACAAACTCTCCAAGAGGTTAATCCGGTTAAGGCATTAACGTGTAAACAGGGGTTGGTAGCCCTATTTCCTTGTCACACTCTCTTTTCCAAACATGTAACTTTTCTATCGAACAAGTTAATGCTATAATGGCGTATTCTATATGTTTGCAACCACAAGAATTTAATTAAAACGAAGAGAGTAATGATATAAGTAGCATACGCATCAAGAATTCACAAACTCATAGTAATAGATAGTATATCACAAGGCTTTCATAACCCTAACAGAGAAGTTTAGCTGCTCATGAATGTAAAGGAAAGCAACGAAGACATCATCATCATACCAAAACGATAACAATCCCACGATGGGTATGTATTGGCGTCACTATGTGAATGACGTGATTTCCTCTCTAGCCGTTCTTGTAACGTTTTTCTCTGTCTAAAGTTACAGAAATTGTAACGTGACTTTTTTTTTCCAAAGTGTCGAATGAAAAGAAAAATAATGACAATAAGAATTGAATAGAAAACAGAATGAATTATGACAATCAATGCTGAAAAATTCAGCAAATAAGGTTTTTATAACATCCTAGTCCTAGTCCTACTAGGTTACTGCTGCACCTCTAAGTATTAAGAAATACTGATTTTGCCCGGGACAGGTCTTTCATGCATCACATTCAGTCCACAAGCTTCCAAAAGCTGCCTTCCTTCTTACGTGAAGTTTTCCTTTGCTGCCCAAAGGTCCACAAAGTGCTGAAATCTTCATCATTAATACCTGAAAACATGCTAATCACGTTGATTAGCTCACTTACAGGAAAATGGACTAAAAGTGTAGGAATTATATATTTTATCCTCCAAACTTAGCCTAAAATATAGGTAAATCATGGTGTTTAGGCGTGTAAATACGCCCAACATCACCACCCCACACTTAAAGCTTTGTTCGTCCTCGAACAAAATATTACATCCATGCAAACATCTACTTAGGATTTCACAGTAACAGCACAAAATGTTCAACAAGACATGCACGACAATCATTAACAAAGAGTAGTTTTCTTGATCACTACTAGAAACAATTTAACCTCCAACAATAGACTCGTGATGATGGTTAATTCATATCCACAAGTTAAGGCACAAAGAATCATACAAAACTACCCAACAATCATCAACCATGTGTGTCTCACATAATATATTACCCATAATCGCTCACAGTTTTGCATTTTTCAAAACATGGGTATAAGACTCTCATTGCTCTCTTTCTCACAAAGAATTCATATGTTGCAACTGATGACCATAGGCTTGCCCTTAGTGTAATGCTCTGCTAATATCAGAATGCTAAGCTTAGGATCAAATAGGTCTTTACAGGTTGTAATGTAGGCTAAGGGACAGGTAGGACTATTTTGGCCAGAAATAGTGACTAAGTTCCCTATGCGCTTTAATACACTACGTTATGTCATTAACACTCTCTTTTAAACAACCCCTCTACTTTCTTTTCATCTACCACCCCTTTTCACCTATTTTGTTATTCAATTATAAACACAACTATATTTTTTTTTTTCGACTTATTTATTTATTTATATAGTTTTTTTTTCTTTTTTTTTTATAAAACGCCTCTATGATAACCATTCTTTTTCACAACTATTTCAAGTACCAATACACTTTGAAGTATCACTCGCACCCAATTTCCTCTTATTTTATCACATGACTCTACAATTTAAAGCACTTGGGAATTTGGATCAAATTATGGTCTTGAACAAAAATGGATTAGGCTACATATGAGGCTGTCAAAGAAAATAGCTAAAGGCTCAAAGGTGGTTAACTAGGATAATGTACACAGGTAGGTAAAAAGAAGGTAAACAATTACAGGCTGCCAAAGAAATGCCTAAATCATCTCCTAAACTCACACTCTTTATTTCGCATTACACACACACCAGGCAAGTTCTAGCATCAGTCATAACACAGAATATACTATAACCTCACACACACAAGGCACATGGTCAACTTTATTGGGAGAAGTATAGGCTCTTGACCAAACAGATGAATGAATTAAACCACAAAATTATCACACAGTGAGTCACACTTGGAGCCTAAACGTCTCAATATTCATGATTTTAGCACAAACTCTTGTTATACTACCATGCCGTCTATCAGAACAATTTCATGCAAACTCTAAAAAAAAATTTAACTAACTAATTACGACTAATTAACTACGACTAATTCAAACAAACAAACAAACATAAATAAATGTAGGCAAAGAAGTACAGCATACAAATACCAGCACCCCACACTTAGACGGGACACACTGCCCTCAGTGTAAAATAAATAAGGAAAACCTGATTAGTCGGACTCTTCCTCTATGTCTGGGGTCATACCCCCTGCATCGGAATCATCATCAGAATCATCGTCATCAGAGTTATCCTCCACGTCTGAGTCTGGCATTCGGCGATCATCATCAGTCGACACGTCACCGTCGAGAGTTTCCTCAAAATGTACCCCTACTCCGCACATAGCACGTGCATGCTCATTCATTGAGTAGTAATAATCCAACTGCTGGAGCTCTGAATTAGTTGGAACACGACCCCCGCTCATCATGGTAAACCTCTTCATGCCATATAAATGCGAAAGAAGCTTTCGTCGCGAGCATGTCTTTGTGCAGTGGTAAGGTTGACGCCATGCATAGTTTTAGGATCTTTAACCTTTGTCAGATCAACCTTCTTCGGGTTGTGCGGAAGCTTATGATCTGCGGGTTCCTCTTCAATGTCTTTCTTCCTTAATATCGCAGTCAACAAATTGCCAAAGCTGATGTGAGACCTTTTGTGAAGCCTAGCCTTACACATGGATGATCGTATAACCGCCCCAATATTGATGGGGATATTAGTCATCAGAGCGTACACCAATCATACTCTATCACGTGTGATCTTTGTGTACTGTGTCCCAGGAATGAGGCAAGAGTTGACTATCCTCAACCATATACGAGCTTCTCTGTTTAGGGAAGCATACGGGAAGGTATTGTGCCGCCGGTCTCCTTATGACAATTCCATCGTGCCATTGATCTTATTCCATACAGTGTGTGTTTGATTTCCCTGTATGGAGGTCTGTGATAAAGCTCCTTAAGCGGTGATGAATCTACAGATGGAAGACCCAGAAAAGTGTTGAAGAACTCCGCATTTAGTTGCAAAACTTGGCCCCGAATCTTCACTTCACTTCCGGTAGTCTTTGGGGACCAATTTGTATAAAACTCTCGCGTTAGATCAAGATTGCATTCTCCCATGTCTCAAAAAATGAAATCAAGATTTAGCGCCATGATTTTAGCCAAAATGCGAGGTTCTTTCTTCGCTAGACTCTCCTTCTGTATCAACTCCACGTGAACATACTTTTTCACTTTGTTGTTCTTGTACCACTCCTTTCCTTCGTCCTTTTAGTGCCATTCTACCTGAGATTAAAATAGATTCATGTTAGCTTAGCTTAGAAGATTTAGTCGACAAACAAACAATAGTGGCACCACCCCATACTTAATTTGTTGATACAAACTAATTAAGTGAGTGATGTCGATTACTCAGACTTCATCGACATACATATAGGCGATATGTTCCAACAATATGTTCAACACAATCATACTTTCATGTCATCTTAACTATCCTTTCCAACTCTATTTCATGTAGTCTTTACTATACTTTCATGTTTGGATTAATGAACTTTTTGAACAAGACTACTACATAGAGATCGTATCAAGTTATGACATCGAAATAATCACAACATCTCATGCTTGTATTCAATCATGATCTTTATCTCGATGAATGAGTCATTCAAACATTCAAGCATTCAATTTTGAAGTTTATGCAATTAACTTCACCATGTCGATTCCACAAAAGTATGACAGTGTATCAAAATCAAATACAAGTTGGAAAAAAGTCAAGAACACCCACACGTATTCTTTCACTCAACTAGATGTATCATAACAAACTAACCATATTCAAATCACCAACACCACTTCAAGATCTAGCAAATCAATATAAGCGTAGTATTGTAATACTTACGAAATATAAAAGAAGAACTTACTTGGTGATGGATTCGGAAGATGATCTTGCAAGGTTAGATGAGTAAAAAGAAAAGTTTTGAGAGATTTGGGAAGGTTAGGCGGCGCCTAGGTTGAGCAAACAAGTGCATTTTGTCTTAAGATTGAAGTTCTATCTATAGACCAAGGCTTGGGTTGGTTTTGACCCATTTGAAATCGGGTTAGGAGACCAAAAAGTAAGCATAGGCGGCGCCTAATGCTTTGCCTATGCTTGGCATAGGCGGCGCCTAATGCTTTGCCTAGTTGGGCATAGGCGGTGCCTATGCCATGGCATTGTAGATTCAGAGAGCTTAGGCAATGGCATAGGCAGCGCCTAATGCTTTGCCTAGTTGAACATAGGCGGCGCCTATGCTATGGCATAGTTGGGCATAGGCGGCACCTATGCTATGGCATAGTTGGGCATAGGTGGCGCCTATGCTATGGCATTGTAGATTCAGAGAGCAAAGGCCATAGCATAGGCCTTGCCTTTTCTGTTGCCTAGATTTACATAGGCCTTGCTTTGTCCGTTGCCTAGATTTGCATAGGCAATGCCTTGTCTATTGCCTTTTGCTCCTTCGTTCCTAACTTACCACCTTTAACATGGCACCATTCCAAATCAAAATTTGAGACCAATCTCCTCCTTTATACGTCTTGCACCTACACTTACTCAAAAACAACAAAAATGATTAGAAAGATGGGTTGCCTCCCACCAAGCGCCTTAGTTTTGGTCGTGGCTCGACTACAAAAACAAACTCCTAGTAAAACAAAATGATTAAAAACGATGGGTTGCCTCCCATGTAGCGCTTGATTTATTGTCACGGCACGATATAGTTATCTTGATTACTTAGACTTCATCGAGATATATGGTGCATCATTTTCTGAATGGATTCAGACGACGCTGATGCTTGATTGTGGGAATGCAATATTCTTCGAGATGAATCTTGTGCCTACATATCCCAGGAGGGATACCAATTATATCATCAATAGTCCAACCACTGGCCTTCTTGTACCTCTTCAGCGCAGAGGTGAGAGCCTCTACGTGATGCTCACCTAAATCATCCGCAACAATAAATGGAAGTGTATTTCCACTTCCCAAGAACGCATACCTTAGGTGACTGGGGAGCTCTTTTGATTTTAGCACTGGTGACTCTACAATGGAAGTCTTCGCTGTTGGTGAAAGTTGATTCTTAAGATCAAGGTCCAGCTTCTTAGGAGCATGAGAATACGACCCTATTCCTGTTAGAGCACAAATAGTTTCTTCATAATCTTCAACATCCTCACGCTCAACATTCATAAGCACAGCCGTTAATGGATCAATAATAAGCTACTTCTCTACAAATAATTCTTTCTCATCATCATAGTACACATCAGCTACAGAGAGAACATTCATATCATTGGGTTGCTTCATTGATTTGTATACATCAAAAGGGACCACTTCGTCATTCATCTGAAATAAAAGCTCATTAGCTCTTAAATCAATAAGCACACTTCCTATTGCAAGGAAAGGACGCCCCAAGATTATGAGAACTTCAGAGTCTACCTCACAATCCAAAATAACAAAGTCTGCAGGAAAAATGAAGGAAGAGACCCTCACCAATACATCATATAAGATACCAACAGGTCGTTTTACTGACCTATCTGCCATCAGGAGCCGCATATTGGTTGGTGTAGGATCGCCCAACCCTAACTTTCTGTAAATAGATAGTGGCATCAAATTGATGCTAGCTCCCAAATCGCATAATGCCTTGGCGAAATCCAAAGATCCAACAGTGCAAGAAATAGTGAAAGCACCAGGATCTGCCTTTTTTTGAACTAACGATCTTGTCGCGATTGCACTGCAATGATGAACATTGTGTGCCAACTCATAACTTGCTGCCCACTTCTTTGTCAAAAGGTCCTTCATGAATTTCGCATACCCAGGCATCTGTTCCAACGCCTCTACCAAAGGGACATTAATAGTCAGCTATTTCAACATAGTCATAAATTTATTGAACCTGGTATCATCAGCTTTCTTCTTCAGTCTTTGAGGAAAAGGTGGTGGTGGAAGAGGAATAGTTTTCTCCACCGCTTCCTTTTTATCTTGCTTCCGATTATCAATCTTTTTAGGCTGCAGATGTCTAGGGGTGACGTCATGAACACTCTTTTCAGCTTTTTCGGCATCTTCACATTCTGCATCAATAACATTATATGCTATATCATCAACCACCTGCTTGCCCTTGGATGGATTATCCACCACCTTACCACTCCTTGCAGTAATAGCCATACATGATCCGTCGTTTCTTGGATTTTGCACAGTGTCACTAGGTAAAGTGCCAACCTTTCTTTGATTGAATGCCGCTGAAAGTTGACTCAATTGTTGTTCCAGCTGTTTTATTGAAGTGGAATGCGAGTCAACCAATTGATTTATTGATGAAAAATCATTCTTTACCTCATTTACTCCCGTATTGGTTGCCTCCACTCCTTTTAACAGCTTAGCCATCATATCTTTCATGGACATCTTTCCAGAGACAGATGCCATAGCCTCACGATTCCCAGGAGGAACATAAAAACCACTCCTATCAGTCTTATTTTTGTAGCCAGATTTTTCACAATAGTTCCGACCTTGGTTTCCTTGGGCATTGCCTCGGAAACCCCCCTGATTATTCAAGTAATTTGCTTCTTCTTCAGAATCGGAATCATCTCTTCCCTGTGACACAACAACTTTGACTTTTTTGGTTTTCCCTAATAATAAATGCTTGGTAAGAAGATCCATCTGCGTTTTCATGTGCGCCATATCTTGATCACATTCCTCTTCTCTTCGCCTTTGTTCTGCAGTCATGCCAATAGATATAGTAGAGCTTGCTACCTCAGAATCCCTGGTATGCCAAGCTCTACTTTACTTTGTCATACGATCTAGCATACCACTTGCCTCATTAAAAGTAAGGTCCATGAATGACCCACCCGCAACATTATCAACCACTGGCTTAGTCACCGAATTCAAAGCCCTGTATAATATCTCCATCAAGTGGACATTGGTCATATGATGATTTGGGCACCTCATAAGCTTCTTCTTGAACCTCTCCCATGTTTCGTGGAGAGATTCAGTTGGCAGCTGTCGAAAATTGTTGATCTCATCTCGTAATTGTGCTCTCTTGGATAGCGGAAAGAATCTTTCTAGGAAAGCGTCTTTCAGTTGCCTCCAATTAGTAATAGAATCAGGAGTTAGCTCGTTCAACCATAGAGTTGCCTCTCCAGATAGAGACAACGGAAATAAGCGCAGCCGAATTACATTTTGTCCAACTCCTGGATTGTCAAACGACTTGCATGTTGAGATAAAATTAATCAGATGCATATTCAGATCATCGCCTGCAAGTCCACCAAATAACCCTTTGAGTTGCAATAGCTGAATCATGGTGCTAGTGATATTGAACTTGGCTCCGGGTGCCAAGGGCAGAGGAATAATAGCCCCTGTGGCACCAGCCCCATCCAAATCGTCATCATCATCATTAAAATGAGCCTGCACAGCTTGGCGTTCAGGTCTCATTCTAGCTTGACGATCTCTCATGTTCACAGGCGCTGCCACCTCATCTGCACACCGTGGATTTAGTAACTCATCATTACCCAGGTCCTCTTCATCAGGATTTGTTGCCCGACCTGGGTTATCAATATTTTGTTGATACACTTGAGCGGCTGCCAATGCAGCTAATCTAGCCTGCTCTTGTTGAGCAGCCCTTTTTTCAATGTCTCGTTGTGCATCCATTCTGCCAATAAGTTGTGGTTCAGGATTGATGGGTAATAATGGTTGACCAGATCTTCGTGTATTTGGCATGCACTTTACAAAACCTGAACAAAACAAAAACAACAAACAGAAAGTAAAATTCAAGAATTTTTGACCAAAGGGTCTATTAACTATCACAAACTTAGTAGACAACCGTATTCCCCGATAACGGCGCCAAAATTTGATAACGCCCAAACTACAGCTCTCGTAAGAGTGTAAGCGGTCGATGTCAAATATAGAACCCAACTGGGTTGGGTGTTGAATCCCACAGGGAATACTTGGTCACTAAGTGTTGTAATCGTTAGCAGACTGTTGGTCTAAAATTCTACGGAAAGGGGGGATTTACTTGTGGCGTGAATTAAGAGTATCAAAGTAACGACTAAATGCTTTCTTTAGTAAAATTTAATCACAGAGAGTAATAAGTTAGGGTTATGTCCACCTTATGAGTTCTACATATCTATTAACTATGAGTTATGCGGAATTCAGACATGCATGCACTTATAGAGATTCGTATTCTAATGGTAAATCCTAGTGTCTCTCGACCATCCAGAATTATTTCACTTTAACTCTCTCGAGCTTAAAGTGTATAACTAACGGTACAAACTCTCCAAGAGGTTAATCCGGTTAAGGCATTAACGTGTAAACAGGGGTTGGTAGCCCTATTTCCTTGTCACACTCTCTTTTCCAAACATGTAACTTTTCTCTAGAAAAAGTTAACGCTATAATGGCGTATTCTATATGTTTGCAACCACAAGAATTTAATTAAAACGAAGAGAGTAATGATATAAGTAGCATACGCATTAAGAATTCACAAACTCATAGTAATAGATAGTATATCACAAGGCTTCCATAACCCTAACAGAGAAGTTTAGCTACTCATGAATGTAAAGGAAAGCAACGAAGACATCATCATCATACCAAAATGATAACAATCTCACTATGGGTATGTATTGGCGTCACTATGTGAATGACGTGATTTCCTCTCTAGCCGTTCTTGTAACGTTTTTCTCTATCTAAAGCTACAGAAATTGTAACGTGACTTTTTTTTTTCCAAAGTGTCGAATGAAAAGAAAAATAATGACAATAAGAATTGAATAGAAAACAGAATGAATTATGACAATCAATGCTGAAAAATTCAGCAAATAAGTATTAAGAAATACTGATTTTGCCCGGGACAGGTCTTCCATGCATCACATTCAGTCCACAAGCTTCCAAAAGCTGCCTTCCTTCTTACGTGAAGTTTTCCTTTGCTTCCCAAAGGTCCACAAAGTGCTGAAATCTTCATCATTAATACCTGAAAACATGCTAATCACGTTGGTTAGCTCACTTACAGGAAAATGAACTAAAAGTGCAGGAATTATATATTTTATCCTCCAAACTTAGCCTAAAATATGGGTAAATCATGGTGTTTAGGCGTGTAAATACGCCCAACATCACTTTACCAAGTCTATATTGTATCTTGTTTGAAAATTATGTAGATGCCATTTTATAAGCTCCATCCTTAAAGGAAAGACTTCAGATAAACTAGGACACAGGAAGTAGCATCTTTTCAGATTAAAAGTGGCTAGCGACCAGCTTATCTATCGACATCTCATATGTGTATCTTGTATCAAAGCCCTCCGTTATTCTGACTAAGTACAAATTGTTTGGTTCCTATAGTTCATAAAATGTATCATACCAAAAGCTCTGATAATTTTTATCTCCCTTATAATCTTTTTGTGAACCTTGATAATAATTTTAGTCTTTGCATGAGAAAAAAAGAATATTTAAACGTTTCATCTAATTCAGTCATCAAAATTACTTTATTCACTTTCTATATATGTGTTCTTTTGCGAGGAAATGGATCAAATACATAAGGGGACTTACTGCTCCAGATGACCAGTAAATGGACTTTAACACATTGAGCTCAAGTATGCCTCTACAGAATAGTTAAAGAAGTGGCGTACATCATAGAATATCATTAGCACTTAAAGATTATGCATTTGTCAACAAACAAGGTTAATAAGGATACATTTGACAACCACTAACAAAGGCACCAAAAAGGCCCAGAAATGCCTTGAGTTCAATCATATCAGCACTTCTCACAAAAAACTCCTGCATAGAACATGAAATAAAAGCATTAACAATGTGAAACACGATAGCCAACTAGAGAAACACGACCAAGAAAGAAACAGTTCAAAGAAACAGTTCATAGAAAAAAAGGGCATTGCACTGGACAACAAATCAACCCTACTTGAGTAACAAATAATATTTGAGAACAAAACTAGTATTCTATTCTTGCCTTCACAGTTCATGGAATGAATTTTATCCTTTAACATAAGGTAAATTGCCAACAACAACATACTTAGTGTAATCCTAGACGTGGGGTCTATGGAGGGTGGAGTGTACGCAGACCTTACCCTACCTCATGAAGGTAGGGAGATTATTTTTGATAGATCCATAAGTAAATCATTCAAAGTAGGGTTAAGAAGGAAGTAAAATAGGCCAAACACAATTCCAAACTCCAACATCAACTCAACTCCAACTCCAAATTCAACTTAATTTTTTTTTATTTTCATGGAATCATCAACTCCAAAAAAAATTTGATTTCAGACACCTACATAGAAAAGAACAGTAACAACAATAAATAATACGATAACCGAAGCACAAGAAATAACCAATAATAATAACAATTTAGGGTTTCACAGTTATCAATAAAAGCTAGTGAATACTCACTGTTATCGCTTACCTCACTGACATTACTCACTACATACAACGTGGCTCCAGCAATTACAATTATATCCTCTTTGACAGGATTGCTATGACCTACAACAATAAGATATTCAAGTATTATTTTTCAAATAATAGGCAGGCTTAATTCAAGTTAAATAGAGTTGGTAAATAACTAAAGTGCAAGATCACTAAATGAAAAGCAGTTGGATTATATTCACAAAGAATCAATTGATTACGCCCTTTCCAAAAAGTAGCAGATGAATATGATCATACATAAGAATCAACATAAGCAATGAAATGAGCATGCAGTGAAGCCACATGAATACTTAACGTCAAAGGGAACAAGTAGTGTAACATTATTACTTGTTCAATATGCAACACGTACATCTGGAAAGATCACCAAGATAAGACCAGCAATACTGATGGCAACACCAACTAATTTTTTGGGTCTGTATGTTGTCTTCAAGAAAAATAACGTAAGAAATAAAACACATGGAACTTCCCAGCAATCCAGTAACATCACACTTGTTAGGGATTTGTACTGAAAAGCCTTCACATCTTCAAAGCAAAGATAATAGAAAATGAATGTGCGTGCTCAATAACAAATGTGGAGTTCTAATGTGATAAGGAGAGTATTAATAAGTGAGAAAGAGGATATCAATTGAGAGCAAAAAGGGGGAAGAATACTCAACTCTCAATTTCCTCTATAATCATGTTAACCAAAAACTTAACCCCTTTTTATTATTTCTTCAACTTCAAAATTATAAATTTCAATATAATCAAATTCTGATGATTCCACCAGATTACCGTGAAGAGTATTTAAAACCTCTATCAACAAATACCTCATTTTGCACAGTTCTTTATTTTTTTGTTTTCAAATTTTATTTATTTTTTTTAATTAGGGAGTACCTGAAAACAATGTGGTGATAATGAAGAACTTGCAAGATGAAAAAAAAAGAAAGTGAAGGAGAGATTTTTTTGGAACCTCATAAGATTTGTATTCTAACTACTCTATAAAGGAAGAGCTTTGCTTCCTTTTTCACTTAGTTGTCCTTGGCCACATATACGCTAAAATAAAATCTAATATTGATTAAGAACAAACATACTTTTTCAAATGGAGTATAGAATTAAGATCTATTCCTCATACTTGATCCTATATCATCACACTCTAGTTCACATAGCTTATTGAACTCAAACAAAATTTAATAAAAATTAAGAGAAAATAAAAAAAATTGATGAAGAGTTTACCAGAAATTAAAAATTGAAAGAACAATTTGATATGAAACAAATTTCGAGAAACTAAGAAGATGAATTAGTCTGGGAGAAGGCTAGAAGATTAGAAAGATACATGAATTTTGAACATACAAAGAGAGGATAAAGATTTACAGAAACCACTGAAAGAGAGGATAATTCGACATTTCTGTCAATTAATCTGTTCATCAATTAATAAAGAATGGATCTGAATGCTTTGAATACAAATATGGAACCGCAATTTCAACAGATAGCCCAATTTAAACCCTTAATAAGAGCAACAAATAAATAGTAGAAACCGAGAACAAACTAATTGATAGAACGATGAGCACCAAGCAAAGCGCAGAAGATTTAACTTATATGTTAGAGAGAATAAATAGGCTATAAATTTCAGCGAAAGATCGAGAACTTTGGAGTGCTAAAAGCTTCAGTGGAAATACTTAGTATTCCAGTTGCGATGTAGTTGTGGAGATTTCATCGGAGGATGAGGATGTCGGTGTTTACTGTGGAGGAAGGGAAAGAAGACGATGGTGGCGGCGGCGGTGGTGGTGGTGCGAGAAGCAGCAAGAGTTTCTGAGTTTCTGTTTGAGAGAAATAGTGCTGGGTATGTGGAATTGGTGGTCATCTATGGCTAAACAAAAAATTGGATTGTTCTTGAATAGGGGAAATAGAGATTTTTTTGTTAATGTGAAATTACTCTTCTACCCTTGGTCGTTCTTTTGCTTCACATTTCTATATAGTAGTAATATAGTTAATGACTTAGAATATTTTCTTTGTTTCAACTTTTTCCTTCACTAATATAATTATTCTCTTTTGTATAGTGAATATAGCTGTAGACTTAGAATATTTTTTTTGTCTCAACTCTCTCTTTCACTACTACACATTATAATTTTTTTCACACTTATCATATTTCTTGTACATCCAATAACATGCAAGATCACCTCTATTTATAAGTGAGGTATTCATCCTTCTATTGAATAGGAAAAATAAAGAGGGGGTAGTAAAGAGAAAAGATCAATAGTATTTAGGTTACAAGAGTTACAAGAAACTAATGGCACTATTAGCCATGAGAGTTACAACAAAATAATGAGAGAAGTTACAAATTACTAAAGTCCACATTCTGCCACCATTAATAATTAGAGTAATGTGGGTAGATAAATAGTCTTGTTATTACATATGCTACATGCAACTATTGACCATTGAGTTACAACAACTAATGGTCATATGAGTTACAAAATATAATGTGGTATATTATGAACAAATAAAGTGTTAAAAGTTGCAAGAATTATCAAAATATAATGACACCACTTTCTCCACTTTATGTCCATAAATTATCATGCAAATTAAGATTTTAATATTAAAATGCATAATAACACCAACTCTCCGCCACTCATTTTAATATTTAAATAAGAGAGTTCACCAATTTAGTTGAAGGGAGACTATTGTGCATAATGAAGGTGTGCTCTACATTGAACCTCCACTTAGTAAAATAATAAACTCTACTTGTGCATAAAATATGAGATATATGGCTAGTTATATTTGGCTGAAATTGTGTAAAAGTACTTAAACAGGTTATACAAGTAAATCGAGTATATTTACTTGAAAAAAAAATTGTAGCTTGTTTTACTAAAATAAATCAAGTTGTACTTAAAAGTATTTTTGATGCAAAATGAAAAAAAAATTGGTGCTATTTGTTGAAATAAAAAAGCAAATTATTATTTGTTAAATCCATCGTGGAGGTTGAACTAATTATTTTAGATTCAACTAGTGAAAAGGTGAATTAATCAATCACTTCTTTTGAGAAATTAATTTCTCTAGTTTTGAGTTATTGTGATAGCCCCAATATTATTGATAATGTTTGAAGTTGTTATTGCAACATTAAATTCAGACCCGTGAGAACAAAATAATACTGTGATATTATGTTTGATAAGTGGTACCACTAACATTGAGTATGTCATATTATGTGATTATCTTGCAGATGAACTAAGAAAGGTCTTGGTAAGATAAAGGGTTTGAATTACATCAAAAGGAAGGAAGAAAGCCTATAAAAAATCATGAGTCATATATGAGGAAACTCAATCTGGGGACTAGAAATTCTATAGCCAGGTTCAATGGGAAGAATGAATCATATCCTGACTTGGTGTGAGATGCACTATTATTTAATATTTCCTATGATGTGAGTGCATTTTGTCCTGTAATGATTTTTGAAGGTTGAGTCTAAGAACTCCTAATGAAAATATGTATTTCGTATGAGTAGGGTATCAAAATTACAGGACCATCCTTGACAGATTTACCTATGTGAGTATGGAAGTAGACCGTTTCCTATGAGAATAAGGCTTATTCTAAAAAATACTTGTGAAAAAAAGGGGATAGCATATGGCCGTAATATGTTGTCTATTAAAGCTTATGTCAACACCTTGATTGTTCTGTGTAAGCAGTAATACTTTATTTTCCTTAAATAGTCATAGTTCAAGTCTGAGACCACTACTGACTTCGGAGTAAAGTTTATTGTTTTACTAAGTGAAGATACAATGCAGAGCACATCTTCATTATGCACAATAGTTTTCCTTCAACTAAATTGGTGAACTCTCTTATTTAAATATTAAAATGAGTGGAAGAATGTTGGTGTTATTATGCATTTTAATATTAAAATCTTAATTTGAATGATAATTTATGGACATAAAGTGGAGAAACTGGTGTCATTATATTTTGAACTCTTGTAACTTCTAACACTTTATTTTTTTTATAATCTACCACATTATGTCTTGTAACTCATATGACCATTACTTGTTGTAACTCTATGGTTATTAGTGTCATTAGTTTCTTGTAACTCTTGTAACCTAAAGACTATTGATCTTT
This sequence comes from Capsicum baccatum var. pendulum, assembly GCA_030864225.1. NCBI lineage: Eukaryota > Viridiplantae > Streptophyta > Magnoliopsida > Solanales > Solanaceae > Capsicum > Capsicum baccatum. The sequence continues at coordinate 203,004,935 of CM061559.1, read as the reverse complement.
TTTTTTACCATCCTTCTTTATTCTTCCTATTCAATACAAGGATGAATACCTCACCTATAAATAGAGGTGGTCTTGCATGTTATTGGATGCAGAAGAAAATATGATAAGTGTGAAAAAAATTATAGTGTGTAGTAATGAAAAAGAGAGTTGAAACAAAGAAAATATTCTAAGTGTACAACTATATTCACTATAGAAAAGGGGGTAATTATATTAGTGAAAGAAAGAGTTGAGACAAAAAAAATATTCTAAATCTTTAACTATATTCACTAGACAAAGAGAATAATATATGTTGAAGGAAGGTGTTCTTATGGTGGAGCTTTGAACTTTTCAACTAATCTGGGGTTGCTTGAGTTATACATCTTTGATGGGCTGTTATATCCTGCAGGGGACAAGTCACGAGATATACTGTTGGATTGGTGTAAATTATGGCGTAGTGGGCTTGAATCTCCTTAAAGAGAGCGAGATATCCTCGCCTCCGCCAGGAAGAAAATTATTTTATTTTCTTCACTTTTGTTCATTTTATTTTCAACTGTAATCATTTATTGTAATTTGTGGTATATTACACCAACAATAAATAATTTAGTGGGACCATTTTTTTTTACAAAAAGCGCACCTTTATTTTCTGTTTTCGAATTTTATGATTTTACTCGACTTTCAAATCATTTCAACTTTTCGTTTTCCTCTCTCTGTTTTCCTCCTCTTCTTTCTTACTAATCTTCCACTCTTCGTTGTCCTCCTCCCCCTTCTCCTGCTTCTATGTCATATTTGGTTCAATCTCTTAACAAGCCAAGGACAATGGTCAATATCCCCCGCGAAGAAGGTTGCCAAATCTAGGATGCCCTCTCACATTTAGCAGCGAGAGTGGAGAATGTGCACAACAAGACTTCTTGCATGAAAGTCCATATTTGAGAAACGTAAAGAAGAGCATGAACGTTTACTCTAGGAAATGGTATGCTCTGTTCCAATTTAGATGGCGTGATGAACGAAAACAGTCATTTGGTAGCTCAATTGAAATTTAAGAAACATCTTAAGGTAGAAAGGTTTAACTAAGATTTAAGAAACATTTTCACAGATTACATGGTTGAGAACCAAAAAGGGCGCGAAAACCTAAACTTCTAAATACAATTAAAACTTATTAAGTAAAGCTAACTTAAAGAAACACGAACAAAGAGATTATAAATTGGAAACAGAACCAAACAAGCTTAACCCTACTACCTTCTAAAACAAATTTCACAATATGGAGGTAAAATTGCAGTACAATAATAACTTGCAGGATTTCCAAAGTACTGTGTTCTATTCATCAATAATCTTTTGAGATGCATTGATCAGTTTGTTGCTGAAATCCCAAAGATTCCGAGCTAACACTTCGTCTTCTGCAAGCTTGCTTGGCTTATACTCATTGCAATCAACAAAGTACTTTCCGGTCACTCCCTTCAAACTTGGATGCAGGGCGACATAACAAGTTGTAGCTGCCCCCTGTAAAATAAATCAGTTTTGAAATTAATCAGCATTTTTCAGCGTGTAAATGTAACCAGACATTCTTCAGATCTGAGCTACGTCAATTTTTGGAGGGTCCTAGCAATGTAGTTGTTACCTGAGGGACATTCTTCCAGAGTAAACAAGTGAAAACCCTTATGATTTCTACCAATAACAAGAAAAACGAATTCCAATTAAAGCACAGTAAGTCCTCAAGATAATGTTCCGTAAGAGAGTTATATATACGTACTCATCAGGAAGGCTGAATGTCTCATGAGATTTGTCATTATCAAACCCGGATGAACTGAATTTACAGTGATATTTGCTCCCTCTTCCTGCATTTCAAGACAGAATCGCATTTCTAATACCCCTCGAGTTTTTTTTCTTTTTTAAAAAAATGGCATTCTTTAATTTATCTCAAATTGAAGTTAATGAAATAGACAACAACACATTAGCTTACCTGCAAGCGGCGTGATAGCTCGTTGGCATGTAGTAAGTTAGCTAATTTGGATTGTCCATACGCCACTTTGTCCTGATAACTGATCATTGAAATGAATAATCACAATGTAGAAATTGATTTCACTACCTTCCATCGCTATATGACATTGTGAAGGTTACCTGTTTTTGTCGTTGATATTGTGGAATTCTATTCCTTTGCGAGGGCAAACTAGGTGAGCTACTGATGACAAGTTCACAATCCTACCTTCAATACCAGTAGCTTTAGCTGTTTCCTTCATTTTGTCTAGAAAAAGGCTAGTCAAGTAGAAATGACCTGAAAATTTCCCCCAAAAAGAGTAACGAAATCAGCCATACTCATGATAAATATGATCTCTCCAAAATTTTGATGTTAAAATTACACGTCATACCGAGATGATTGGTGGCAAACTGCATCTCTATTCCGTCCTCAGAAAGCTGAAATGGACAGAACATGATACCTGCATTGTTTCTATTTTCGCAAAGTTCGTTAAGAAAAACTGAAGTATATATAGACTCTTACCGCACTCAAAAAACTGACTATTCTTGTAAATAGAATATAAACTCCGCCTATGACTAAAGAATTAATTATTCTAGAAAAACTGTAGCAGTAACAGATGCAAGATCCAATAATGAATCAAAATACACAATGGATGAGGATCGATTAAATTACATTAAGATGTTGAGAGGAAGATTAAGTGCAAGGAAGTTATCTGCAAATGCCTTGACCGATTTCAATGAGCTGAGGTCGAGTTTCAGAATATCAATGTGTGCAGCTTTGTTTTCGTTCAAAATGTGCTGTTTAGCTTCATTTGCGGTCTCCATGTTTCTTGCTGCAATAATGACATGGGCGTTCCTCAGAGCTAAAACCCTTGCTGTCTCTAATCCAATGCCGCTTGCACCTCCTGTGTACAAAATGTATTATCGTATAAATGCAAATTACTTCAAACTTACCAGAAGCACCACAGGATCTATCATCATTGACGGTAGATTCAGAATCTAGAAGTACGTTGTGAGTTCTGAAATATATATCTAACCCTGTCTATATTAGTTTTTGTGCATATATAGAGGATCCAACCCCAAAACACTGGGTTTCGGTGAACTCACACTTATTATCGTATCTGCCACGGATAAACACATCAATGTAACATTTTAACGGTGCAAGTCTTGGTAAATTTCTCCTTTTCTGGTTAAATATCTGCTGGCAAGTGTTGACTCTTGAAGGGTACTGATTTTGTGTGATGCTAACTGCTGTCAACTTGGCATCTTGGTCTTGATATTTTGTTGTAATCTATAAATTATTTTGCTGTAAGTTCTAGATATTTAGAAGGTAGTTGTAGTGTGTGGTGGTGCATAATCTCAGCACAACATTAGGAGACATGTTTCCAGGTTTTGAGGAATATTTCAAACCACTTGTATTATATATTTTGTTGTATGTTGTATGAATGTAGATTACTACAACTTCTCAGATTTTTCCTCTCTTTCTTCATGTCTGTTTCTCTTTCTCTCCTTCAATTGGCATCAGAGCAAGACTGATCTTTAAGGGACTGTTTTTCTGAGAAAAAAAAAACAGCAAAGATCACCCAACAAGCTTAACTTGTTTAAGTCTCTTTCTGTCCAGTTCTTTTTTGACATGGCATCCATTAGCTCTTCTCTTTCACCTCCTATCTTTAATGGCGAGAATTACCAAGTTTGGGCTATAAAGATGAAGACATACTTGAAAGGTCTTGGTTTATGGAAGTATGTTGAGGAAGACAATGCTCCAGAACCTTTAAGAGCAAACCCAACTCTTCAGCAGATTAGAAAGCATGAAGAAGAGATTGCAAAAGGTCCAAAAGCCTTGTCTTTCAACAGCCGTCTACGAATCAATTTATACAAGGATAATGGCTTGTGAAACTACCAAAGAAGGTTGGGATATGCTGAAGAAAGAATTTCAGGGGAGTGATAGGACAAGACAAATGCAAATATTGAATCTAAGAAAAGAATTTGAGATATTAAGGATGAAAGAGACTGAAAAAGTGAAAGATTATATTGTTAAGGATGAAAGAGACTGAAAAAGTGAAAGATTATATTGACAGGATCATGAAAATTTTTAATCAGATTCGATTGTTGGGAGAAAAAATAGAAGAGCAGAGGATTGTTGAGAAGGTGATGGTGACACTCCCAGAGAAGTTCGAAGAAAAAATCTCCTCAATAGAAGATACGTGGGATATGTCTCATGTCATGTTGAATGAACTATCCAACGCTCTTCAAGCTGTGGAGCAAAGAAAATATTTTAGAAAGGAAGAGAGCTCAAATGAAGTTGCTCTTGCGGCTGCTCAAAAGTCTAAAGCTCAGTCTGATGGTGAATTAAAAGAGCAATTAAATAGAAGACATGGCAATGAGAAGAAGGAGCAATATAATAACAAAGTGAGATATAGAAAATCGAAGTATCCACCTTATCCCTATTGTAAAAAGACCAATCGTATGAAAAAGTTTTGTTGGTACAGACCTGGAGTTCAATGCAAGGTCTGCAAACAGTTTGGTCATGTGGATTAGGTCTGCAAAACAAATCAAGCCCTACCAGCTCAAGTGCAGTCAACTCAAGTTGGTAAAAATGTTGAAGATCATGAAGAGAAGTTGTTTGCAGCTTCTATTATTGGAGAATGCAATATAGCTTCTCAAGATCATGATATGTGGCTTGTTGATAGTGGATGTACACATCATATGACAGCTAACTTGAATAACTTTGAACGTTTGGACAAAAACTATTTTTCCAAAGTCAGAGTTGGAAATGGCGGACTCTTAGATGCGAAGGGCAAAGGAGCAGTTGTTGTTCAAACTCCATCAGGTATAAAGCTTATCTCTGATGTATTATTTGTTCCTAAAATTATCCAAAGTCTTCTAAGAGTTGGTCAGTTGCTTGATAACAATTATTCCCTTTTATTTAAAGATAAAACATGTGAAATCATGGATCCAACTGGTATAAAATTGCTCACGGTCAAAATGCTCAATAGAAGCTTTCCTCTTGATTGGAAACATACTGAGATTGGAGCTTATGTCAGCATACAAGTTGACAGTTATGTCTGGCATAAAAGGCTTGGTCACATCAATTTTAAGTTTTTATAAATGATGCAAAATAAGGAACTTGTGACAGATTTGCCTTCCATAAATGAAAACTCTAATGTATGTGGAGTGTGTCAAATTGGGAAGCTAAGTCAATCACCATTTCCTATGAATCAAGCCTGGCGAGCTACTAAAAAGCTCCAACTAATACACATTGATGTGTGTGGACCTATGAGCACTCCTTCTTATAATGGCAGCAAATACTTTCTTTTATTCATTGATGACCTTACAAGGTTTTGTTGGGTTTATTTTTTGAAGCAAAAATCTGAAGAATTTGTCGCGTTTAAAAAATTTAAAGCAACCGTTAAAAATCAATGTGGCTCTTTGATAAAAATCTTAAGGTCTGATAATGGGACTGAGTTCACTTCTAATCAATTTAAGGATTTCCTTCAGAAAGCAGGAATTCATCATCAACTTACTATTACTTACACACCACAACAAAATAGTATAAGTGAAAGGAAAAATAGGTCCATTATGAATATGGCTAGGTTTCTGTTATTTGAGAAATGGTTGCCTAAGGTGTTATGGGCCGAAGCTGTCAATACCGCTGTCTATCTTTAGAATAGATTGCCGACAAGAGCCGTTGAATGAAAGACGTCATATGAAGCATGGATTGGATCCAAGCCATCAGTCTCACATCTTAAAGTGTTTGGTTGCATATGTTACTCTTACATTCCCGAAGTTAAAAGGAATAAACTTGATCAAAGAGCCGATGTTGGAATATTTGTGGGCTATAGCAGCACTTCAAAAGGTTATAGGATTTTAAATCCTATTTCGTAGCAAATACATGTGAATAGAAGCGTTAAGTTTGATAAGAATGCTATATGGGACCGGAAGAATATGGTTGTTTCTCCTTTACAGATCATTAATCAAGAACAAGGTGTCCAAGAAGAAGAATCGATTCCAGATGAAGAAGATTCTGATGATTTTATAGTAAGAGGTACCAGATCAATTGAAGACATATATAGCAGATGCAATGTTGCTATATTAGAGCCAACAAGTGTAGACAATGTATTGCAAATTCCAGAATGGAGGGCTGCCATGGAGGAGGAGCTCAATGTGATTAACAAGAATGATACGTGGGTACTTGAACCTAGACCTCACGACAGGGAGATTCTTGGAACTAGATGGGTGTTCAAGACTAAGTTGAACTCGGATGGCACACTCAACAAGTACAAAGTGAGGCTGGTCGTAAAAGGGTATGCCCAATAACATGGAATTAATTTTCTTGAAACGTTTGCACTAGTTTCAAGGTTTGACACCATTAGATTACTTCTTGCAGTTACAGCACACCAAGGGTGGCAAGTATTTCAACTGGACGTAAAGTCCGCTTTTCTTAACGGGTTTCTTGAAGAGAAAATTTATGTAGAGCAGCCTGAAGGTTTTAGAGGATCTGGTGATCAGGTATACTTGTTAAGAAAAGCACTTTATGGCTAGAATCAGGCACCTAGATCCTGGTATGCATGAATAGATAGTTACTTACTGAATTTGGGGTTCAATGGAAGTTGCAATGAAGCAACCTTGTATATCAGACCTCAAACTGATGAATTTCTCGTAGTTTTCCTTTATATTGATGATTTGTTGGCGACTGGCAACAGCACAAAGTCTATCATAGACTTCAAAGAGCAAATGAAGAAGGTCTTTGACATGAATGATCTAAGAAAGATGACTAATTTCTTAGGAATGAAGGTTAGTAAATCTTCTCAAGGAATTTTTATTGCTCAGAAAATATATGCTGCCAAAATATTAAAGAAGTTTTATCTTGACAAATACAAACCAGTAAGTACGCCTGCAGTTCAAGGAGAGAACTAACGAAAAAGAATGAATCTGGTTTGGTTGATTCTTCTTTTTTTAGAAGTTTGCTTGGTTCTCTATTGTATCTATCTGCCACGAGGCCTGATATTATGTACATAATAAGTGTGTTGTCAAGGTTTATGCATTCACCAACTAAAATTCACCTCAAAGCAGCAAAAAGAATTTTGAGTTACATTCGGGACACCATTGATCATGGTTTATTCTATAAAAGAACCGCATCTATGAAATTGTTGGGGTTCACTGATAGTGACTGGACTGGGTCACAAGATGACATGAAAAATATTTTTGGATATTGTTTCACTTTAGGATCAAGTGTCATTTGTTGGTGCACAAAGAAGCAGGGGTCTGTGGCTCAATCAACTGCTGAAGCAGAGTACGTTGCTGCCTCCGGTGTTGTTAATCAAGCCGTATGGTTAAGAAAAATTTTGATCAACTTGGCGTTTCAGCCAAGTAAAGCAACAGAAATCCTTTGTGATAACAAGTCTGCAGTTGTTATGGTAAAGAATCCAGTCTTTTATGGAAAGACTAAACACATTAAAATCAAATATCATTCCATTCGAGAAGCTGAAAGGGAGAATAAAGTTCAGATTCTGCATTGTTGTAGTGAAGATTAGCGAGCTGATATTTTTACAAAAGCATTACAGAAGCAGAGATTTGAGCTTCTTAGAGCTAAGCTTGGAGTAACCAACAACACTTGCATCAAGGAGGACTGATGAAGGGTACTGATTTTGTGTGATGCTAACTGTTGTCAACTTGGCATTTTGGTCTTGATATTTTGTTGTAATCTGTAGATTATTTTGCTGTAAGTTTTAGATCTTTAGAAGGTAGTTGTAGTGTGTGGTGGTGCATAATTTCAGCACAACATTAGGAGACATGTTTCCAGATTTTAAGGGATATTTCAAACCACTTGTATTATATATTTTGCTATATGTTGTATAAATGTAGATTACTGTTAGTTCTCAGATTTTTCCTCTCTTCCTTCATGTTTGTTTCTCTTTCTCTCCTTCAACTCTTCCTTTCCTTAACTTCTGCATATACCGTTTATTCGCTGAACAATGTAAGTTACAATTTCTCCACACCTTTCATCCTCAGTTCCTCACCCGAATATCAATGTAAATGTATGGTCTTAGCCTATACATTCCTTTTTGCCTTTTTGAACGAATAAAGAACCTCAAAAACTATTGAACAATACTTTCGACTTATTTGTTCATGAGCACCAAAAAATAAGTAAGAAAATCGTTCATAGCCATTATGCGTTCTTTCAATATTTTCCCAGACTTCTTAAGGAAAATATTTTCTTCAAACCAAACACACTGGGTAAATTTCATCCATGGTCACTTAACTTTGTATCTATTACGCATAAGTCACTTTTCTTTCATTCATTTCATCCATTGTCACTTAACTTTGTATCTATTATGCAAAAGTCACTTTTCTTTCATTAATTTCATCCATGGTCATTTAACTTTACTCCGACCATCACAAAAGTTACTATAACCGTATTTTACAATAATTCCATCGAAAAAATAATGTGGCAACCTTAATTAATTCTTAATTTTAATTTAAGTGAATATATAATATATTACTCATATCTTGACCTTTTTTATATGTGTACAACCCAATTTTCCTTATAGATTATTTAATGAAAGAATACCAATTTTTTAATAGATTAGATTACCTAATGAAGACTATTTACATACAAAATTTTGGTTGATATTTTTATGAAATATTTCATAGTATTGCATTCATCTTCCAAAAAGGTTCATCGAAAAAGAGTGATAAACAAGACAAATTCTTCAAAACATATAAAATAAAAATACATGTATGATATTTAAAAAAAAAATTATTTTAATTCTTTGAAGATAAATCAACACGTTAAAGATAAAGGGGACGACCTGGTTCATACCTACTCTGTAGGTGTCGGGGAGGGGGGGACCACTCCGGGCTTGACCTACGCGCCCTCACCCCAGCTTCGCTGGAGGGGCGTTTCGAACCCCCGACCCTGGCACACCATGGTAAGCAAGCTTACCGCTGAGCCAACACGTTAAAGATAGTTTTAAAATAAAATCTTTTTATTGTGTCATTGAATAAGTATTGTCAAAATTTGTACAAATAATGTTATATTAACATACAGTTTTGTTAATAAAAGTTATAAAATATAATTACTTTAATAGATAAAGAAATTATAGGATATATATTTATATTTATCAATTAAATTAATTAACAATATGTAATTTATTAGAAATTGAATATTATAATAAAAATTTTAAGAAAATTAATCGATTAGTTAAACAACTAAAAATACAAAGACAAACTCAATAAATAGAGTAGTTTATCATATTATTATGATATACCGAATGCAAAGACTCAAGTGGCAAGAAAAATAATGTATGAAAAAAATAATTTTATCAACTACATGTCATAATTTTAAAGGGAGAAAAATAATTTTATCAACTACATGCCATAATATATTAGTGGAAAAAAATAATTTACCAACACATGTCTCAAATTTAGAGGATTTTAAGAATATATAAGTATAATTTTATTTCATAAAAATATAAATCAAATTTTTTTATGTAAATAATTTTCAATAGGTAATCTAATCTATTAAAAAATTGATATTCTTTTATTAAACAATCCATAAGGAAAATTGGGTTATGCACATATAAAAAAGGTCAAGATATGAGTAATATATTATATATTAACTTAAATTAAAATTAAAAATTAATTAAGGTTATCACATCATTTTTCCAATGAAATTATTGTAAAATTCAGTCATAATGACTTTTGTAATTGTCGAAATAAAGTTAAATGGCCATGGATGAAATAAATGAAAGAAAAGTGACTTTTGCTTAATAGATAAAAGTTAAGTGACCATGAATGAAATGAATGAATGAAAAGTGACTTTTCGGTAATAGATACAAAGTTAAGTGATCATGCATGAAATTTACCCAAACACACTCTATTAGTTGACTTTTTTTCCTCTGTTTCCCTCTTAAATTCTATATACTCCCTCTGTTTAAAAAAGAATGACCTACTTTACTTTTTAGTTCATTTCAAAAAGAAAAATCTCTTTTCTTTTTTGGCAATATTTTAATTTCAACCTTCCACATGGCATGTTTAGGACAATAAGATTAAAAGGGATTTTGGTACATTTGACACAACTTTAATTTAAGACCACAAAATTCAAAAATTTTCTTTATTTTCTTAAATTTTATGTCAAGTTAAAATATATCATTCTTTTTTTAAACAAGATGGAGTATGTCAAATGTCCTAAAGGTGGTGGAAAAAAAAAGACGGTCTAAAGGTTACACAAGTACAAATGATGAGAATTGACACGAGGTAACCTACTCCCACAACCGGTAACATCCTAATTAATGATAGAGATTTTCATATAACAAACCAAACACGTTCCCCTGTTGTTATTATCTCTTTCACAAATTAAAAAGATTAGTTAAAGAAATTAAGCTCATGCAAAAAAATTAAATTACTAATGTTACAGTCTTAACTAAACCCTCTCTAATTAATGTCGCTTTTGCATGCTCTTCTAGTGATCATGCTTATAGTAAATTTAATTGATGGAATTTTAAATTTTATCTCTGCCTATTATCTGGGTTACAATCTAATAAACTCTATGCATGATCGACAGCAGTATGATCAGCCATTAGTGAAAATACAGGCGCTGCTTTCCAACCCAAATACCGACCACTTGGAGGTGGATCCACCTTGTCGGTTTCGACACGTGGCATTAACATGTGTCAAATTTAAATAAAAGGGTAGATATAAACTCATACCTTTAAAAATAATTTTAATTCTGACTAGTACTATTTCGTCTCAATTTACGTGATATTATTTAATTTTACATAAAATTTATGAAATATTTTTCTTTTTAAAATGTGTGATCATAAAAGTTTTAGATATTTGTTATGCTTTAACACATTTCATCAAGAGGTGACTTTTAAAGTTAGAATTTTTTCTAATTACAAAATTGTGGGCTTTTTTTTTATACGGACTAAAATGAGCACATAAATTTGAAGAAATGAAGTACTTATTAATTAAAAAATACACAATAAATGTGAAACAAACCTGTAATAATAGCAGTGAACGGGGTAGCATCAATGCCTTGAGTAACCTCCTCAGCAGTAGAAGCTGATCCAAATCCACTTGCTCCTCTTCTTCCTGTTATCAACCTCAACATCTTCCCTTTTGAAGAACAATCAAATTGTTGTGTTTTTTTCCTACAAGAGAAAGAGAAAGATTGTAAGTTGTGATGTGAAGTGATCAAAAAGCAGAACCTATAATATGTATATATATATACAAATTAAAGTGGTGCGGGGAACGAAAAGATCGAAATAATTAAAGATAGAAGTTAGAAGTGGCAAAATGGACAATGATTGTGACAGTGGGTTACGTTTGAGATATAGAGTGCAAAACAAAAATGAGAAAGTAAGAAGTTGGGAGATTGTTGGTAGTAAATTTGTTAGACAAAACGACATGTACACGCATACAATGTTCCAATCGGTTACTACCTCCTAAATTACCCTTCACTAGCTTCTCAACTGTTTTTTCATATTTAGGTTGAACAAAAAAAGGAATGTCATTAGTGATGGAATCAATTTTTTTTTTTTTACTAAATGATACTCCTCCGTTTAAAAAAGAATGACGTAGTTTGATTTGGCACGAAGTTTAAAAAAATAAGAAGACTTTTGAATCTTGTGGTGTTAAATTAAAGATATGTCAAATGTAGCAAAATGTCCTTCAATCTTGTGGTCTTAAACATGCCATGTGAGAAGTTAAAATTAAAAAATTATTAAAAAATAAAAAAAATTATTCTTTTTTAAACGAATTAAAAAAAAAAGTAATCATAGAGGAAGTACAAAATATGAAAATTTAATACACAAAAAAGATAACGGGATTTAATATTAATTTGTAGTAACATATTTTCCGGTGATGGGGATTGCGTCTAGCCCCGCCCATGCATTAAATTGTCTTCTAAATATTTAATAATGTAAGAAAATAGATTTAGCTACATGTATTATGTATACTATATATTACGGTGTAATTTTCTTTTTTTATACCATCACGATTCAAAAGATATTCACATATAACTCTTTATAAGAAGAGAAGGAAATTTATAATCTTGAAAATTATCACATTATACTTTATAAAAGATAAAAGCAATTTAATTATGTAGAAGAATTAACCTCATCGATGAATATTAGTAAATTACTTACCTCAACAACAAATCTCTTATGCTAAAAGTTATGATTTCAATAAATTCATAACCAAAAAGTTATTTCTGTCCATTACATGGTCCCTTTATGTACATACATTTAGGTTTAAACTTTAAAGTATAGAACCTTAGCCTCTCCTATGGTGGAAAATATCTCATCCTTTAATAGAAGCTTGAAAAATTGAAGTTATGCATCACTATTGAAATTACTTTTAGAGCGTTTATATAAATTATTTTGGTTTTCCACTCGGTGTACGATATCTACATTAAAGCCCTGACTAATTTGAATCGCTCACTGCAGGGCCCATTTTGGGGGTGTCTCTCCCAATAGGATTTTCTTCATACCCAGGACTCGTACCCGAAACCTCTGATTAAGGGTGGAGTAACCCCACCACTACACCACAATCCATGTTGGTAGAGCATTTATATATCAAAATGTCTAAAAGAATGGATTTTATCAATAATTATATCTAGAGTTTAATTTTAATGCACCGACAATGTATCACTTTTTTGCACCACAGATAAATGTTATCTGGCGCCTATAAAATAAGGTGGTGGTTTTCGAGTAACCAAATTAATGAGCCATTATTTATGATTATCTCATCTTTTATTGATTTAAATGCACACCTTCACAATTCTCTTTATTATCATCCACATGGATCTTTCTTTTTTCTTCAATTTCGGTGGAACTAAGGTTTACTAATTACTATAGCTACTACAATCAGTAACATCTCAATAATATTGATGGGGCCTTACATTGCAATTACTCCCTCCCATTTCAAATTAATTGAATTATTGGGGTATGACACACTTTTTAAGAAAAAGATTTTAAGACATAAATTATAGGTTACTTTTCATTATTATTCTTTTAATTGTTCTTAAATTACTCTTCTAGAAAATGTGAAATACTTAAAAATCTAATTAAATGAAAGAGTAAAATTGAAAGAAATTTCCAACATGTTTATTGAAGAATAAACAATTCATTTATTTTGGACATTAAAAAATAATTTAATAATTCATTTATTTTGGAATGGACAAAGTATAGTACTGTAATATGTCTATTGTTTTCATTTGTTTAGTATTGACTTTGTACATCTTTTGAGGAGGAATAATAGAAGCACAGTTATACTATCACCCTTTGAATATAATAAATTTAATATTTTAGAAAATTATTATAATTTTATTTTTTAAATTGGATAAATAAATTAAATGAATATCTATTTTTAATATAGTGAGCAGGTAAAAGTAGACGTTGGGACCTCTTCATTTTTTACCTTTCACATTTAAAAATTGCATACTTTGCTCAGAAATAGAGTAACATATTAATTCATTGGGTGGAATATACAACTTGTATTATTTGAGTTCGAGTCATATATAACTTCAATAAAATCTTATACGGTACAAGTAAAGCACAATACTTTTTTAACTTTTTATGTGCTAAACAGCTTAGACATGTTGTAATAATGATGTAATAAGTACTTTGGTGCTGGAACTACAAAAATTGGTTGGACCCCCGAAAGTAGAAAGGATTATCACATACACTTGTTGAAGTAATAATTGACGCACAAAAGAAAAAAGAAAAGAAGTTTATGTTATACATAAAGTATAAGAAAATTTCACAGAACTATCAGGGCGGATTCACAACATAAAGTGTGGGTTCTCGAAAATTCATAACTTTCGTTTTGTTCTTGAATTTATATTGAAAAAATTATTAAATATATAAGAATTATAAGTTGGTAACCTGCAAACAAAATGTGTTATTGGTCTAGTGGTAAAAATTATAAGTTGGAAACCCACATTCTTTAAATTCTAGATCCGCCTCTGAGTACTATCAGATTACTTTGAGTAAACTATTTTATTTTTAAGATCGTAAATTTCACATTTCGAAAAACTTAAATGAGGATACCTTTTGATTAACTTGAAAGTGTAAAACAAATAAAAAAATTTACCATGTATATAAGTTACTTTTTTTTTTTTTTATTAAAAAGAAAAACTTGACATATCTAGCTTCCAACCTCCGGCGTCCAACAGGCAACAGAGCACCGAAAGATTATTTTTTCTTGTTTTGCCATGTACCTAAGCTTTTCTTTCTCCTACGTACACTCCACATTTTAACTTACATCAAGTGAATCACTTAATCCATCTGAAAAAATGAGACAAGAATGTCTCTCAAGTCTCCAATTAATTTTAGAAAACGAATGGTCCCGCTATATTTATTAAGTTAGAAGGATTAAGTCTTTCAAATAACTGCATACAGTTCTTCGATAACTACATTAGTTATCCCAACAACTATTTAGTTGTCCCAACAACTATTCAGTTGTCCAACAACTTCATATAATTATCAAACAACTTCAACAGTTGTTTGAGATAACTTTTATCGTTGTTGGGGTAAAAGTATAAAAATGAAAAGCTCCGAAAAAGAATTTTCACTTTTGCCCATTTTTTAAAAGTTAAAGGACCCACACTTATTGACAAATTCATTTGTCCCTTTTTAATTGCATCTCCCCATTAACTCACTCATAAGTTAACCGATGCAAGTAGTACTTCAAACCTAATACTATTATGTTGGATTCAATTGGTATGAATGAAAAATAGAGGGACACAACCTTTGAGGAAAAGACATTATTTTGGAAAAGGTGTGACTGTTCAAATAGTTGTGTCTGTTCAGAAAAAGACACAATGTTTCGAATGAACATACATGACTCGTTGATGTGTGAGCTGATGCTAACATATTTGAGGCTTTTAACTAAGAACAATTGCAAAGTCTTAAGCAATTTTTGACATTTTTTATTGTTTTATCTTTGATTTTGCAGTAGAAGCTAAGATGCTAGAGAACCAACAAAGATGGAAGCAAAAGAGTTGAAATCTGAAGCGAAAAGAAGAGAAGTGTGGCTAACAACATTCCTGATAAGTCGTCAGTCCTGTGATAAGTTATCAATTTCATCGTCAGCCTTAGACAGAGAATGGACCTGAGTTGAGAGTTGTGACGACATTTTGTGATAAGCCGTCAAGGAGCTGATAGGTCGTCAAAATTGGCGTCAGCCTAAGGCAGAACATGAGAGCTGAGGTAGAGACATGACGACATTCGTGATAAGTCGTCAAGGAGCTGATAGGTAATCAAAACCATCGTCAGCCTAAGGCAGCGAATTCCAAAAGCAAAGAGGAGTTGACAACATTTGTGATAAGTCGTCAGCATCCGGATGGGGCGTTACGAATGACGTCACCTGTCCGAGGAATTGCTGAACTTTATTATTTTATTTTCATAATTAGGGTGAACTATTTAAAGCATTATTTAGGGTTTTCTTAAGAGTTCCGAACCTGAGTTTTGAGACACATATTTTTGTTATTTTCTCTCTCTAGTTTCTTCGCTTGAAAAAACAATTACTTTGAAGAGATTTTAATCATTACTTTGGGATTCCTATTGTGATCTAATCTGAGAATCACTAGTTATTATTCATCTTGTGGTAAGTTTATCTTTCAAATTATAAATTCATCTAGTTGTTTCGATCATTACATCATGAGTAGCTAAATTCCTTTAGCCAAAATTATGGGATCTAGGGTTAAGTCTTGATAAGGTGCTAAGTGTTCAAGATTCAAAAGGTAATAGGACTCCTTGATAATTTTGAGATTTTAATTATCGTCTATTGGTTGCAAACGATAGATAACACCTGCTTTGATTTGCTTGAGAAAGAAATCAAATATAGTGGGAAGTGAATTATCAACAGAGACTTGGAAACACTAAACTTCTGTTTAATAATCAACGCTGTAACAAGGTTGATTAACTTGAGGTGAAGTCTGGTTAATAAATATAAATTTTCTAAGTCCGAGAGGATTAGGTAATTAAATACTTAACTAGGTCGAGAGACATTTAGGCATAACTTCGATAAAGATAACCTGTTGTCCTACCTACTGTGAGAATCTTGAACAACTATTAGCATCTATCAAGTACCAAAACCCCTAGTGAACATAATTCTGGTTTTCCATAAACTCTTGATTAGAAACACTAAAACTAAAGTAACCAACAATTATTTGCTAATCTCCAAAGCCCCTATTTTATCTTTTCGTATCATTTGTTTGAATTCAACTTGTAGCTATAGTTTCAAATTAGTTTAATCGTCACTCGCATTGTTCCCTGTGGATTCGACCCCGACTCTAAAAATTGGGTAAATATATTGACGACGAGCGCCTTGCACTACATTGATGTGTAAGTTGAGCGTTATCACTCGTCCAAAAGATACACCTTTTCGGATGAACCATTTCCATCTTTCGGAAGGGACACTTAATGACTATATAAACCTGCATTTATCCACAGGTTTAGGGATGAAAAATTTTCTGAAATAAAAACTCTTCTTATCTTCAAAAATATTTTGTGTGATCAATCAAATCGTTGAGTAAGTTCGACGAATTCAATTATTTTAGGTACCACTATAGTTGGATTGAAAGTCATTTTATCCTGGGAGGAAGATTCCAAAAAACCTCGGGTACAACGAGGGGAATTATTCCTTAAGGACACTCCGTGAAGTCGAGGGACTTGGCTTTATATTTTTGTTTCATCTTAATTTCTGAAAATATAAAATACACTTCTTAGAAAGATCATTTTGATCTTGTGTTGAGGGTGTTGTTGTACTTCATAGTGTTCTTTTTTGAACTTGAACTAGTGTTGAAGTTGTTGTGCCTAAATACAGATTTTGTACCTGAAAGAATACAAAAACAACACATTATACACAAATAAAATAAATATTAGCTCTTCAGCCTCTTCATATAAAAGAAAGATACTTCATTCATCATTATTGATATAGTGATTACCCAAGACATATGTACAATTTACCCAATGTACGTATATGGAGCCTCTTTGGAAAACCTTGAAGAAACATATACAAATTAAATGTATGTCATAAGTAACAAAAAACATGTATTTCTACCTTCAAAACATAAATCGCCACAGCTGAATGACATATACATATATATATGATTGAAGCCGAGTGTTTTAAACCATATTTGTGCTCCGTAGGCCATTATCATGATCGCATAAAAAAATTATTTGGTGGGAGATTAATGATTATAGATGGAAAAAGTATAGAGCATAACAAACTTAAGTCTATAATTAAGCTAAACACATCATTTTTCTCCTAAACTTGTCCCTTAACTTACTTTATCACTTAAATTTAACTTTTGTTTATTTACCCTCCTTAATAACTTTAAAGTGATTTTTTTACCATCCTAAAAAAATTATACCACTCTCACTATGGAGAGTGAAGTACACACGCCCCACGTCATTGCCAAATCAGTATCACATCAGTGTCATGTCATTGCCATATAAGAAATTATAATTTTTTTTTTTTAAAAAGTAATCCAACACACATATTATTTTTATATATTTTTAAAAAAAAAGCAAAAAAAATATATGTATATATATATCAAGACCCCACCCTACCCCTCTTCCTCCTCCCTCTTCTTCTTCAACAGCCCACTTCAATCTCCACCCCCTTTGTTCCTCCTTCTCCTTCTTCTTGAACAACTCCCCCATCCCCACCCCTCGTTCCTCCTTCTCCTTTTATTTTTTTCCACCATTAACACCATTATTTTACCATTAACCCCATTATTTCCCCATTTACACCATTATTTCATCATTAACATCATTATTTCACTATTAACACCAATAATTTTATTCAAATTTAATAAGAAATTGATAAATAACTTGATCATGAGTTGTAGTTCAATTTAAAGTGAATGGTAAATTAGAGAAGACAAAATTCCAAACAGAGCCATTCTCGATCCAAAATTTCAATTCACAAAAATCATGAGTTGATCACAAAAATACATCAATATACAAAATTTCAAATTCCTTCACATTAACCAAAACCTAAAATTCCAAAACTCCCAAATTCCCAATCTTTTACTCAAAAATGTCAACAGAAATGGCACAAACAGTCCCAAATTCAGAAATAACATTGATGGTATTCGCATGACATGGAATTTTTGGCCAAGAATCAAACTTGTTCATCAATTTTGAATCCTTTTTGGTTTTCAAAAGATTAAGTTTTGGATCAATTGGGACTTGGTAGGAAGGGGGTTATGAAGAAGAGGAAGAAACGGGATGGGGGTACGAAAAATATGAAGAAACAGAGTGTTGGGGTGGGGGGGGGGATTGTTACGAAGAAGAAGATGAAATTGGGTTCTTGTTTTCTCTTTAATTTTTTCATATATATATATATATATATATATATATATATATATATATATATATATATATATATATATATAAAAATAATAATAATAAAAAGTGAGCCCTTTTAAAAAAAATTCACGTGTCTTTCTTTTATTTTGCCACGTCAACCGTAGAGGTTGTATTTAATACACTTTAAAGATGTTAAAGGTGGTATATAAATGAAAGTTAAGTTTAAGTGCTAAAGTAAGTTGAGCGGACAAGTTCGGGGGGTCCGAGGAGGGTGGGAATGATGTCTTTTCTCTTAAATAAATTACCTCAGATGACATAAATAATAATAAAAATTACAAAAATACACAACTTATGTTTTCAATAGTACAAAAAATCTCAACTCCCTAAACATATTACAAAAATTCCAACATATACACAAAATGCTATGTATATGTCGGCTATGTTATGTATATTAATAGAGAGAGAGAGTAAAGTAATTAAAAAAGTGGGAGAGAGTGTAATTACTTTCGAAAGGGTTGGTATTTATGTTATTTATACTAAATAATATTATTTTAATGAAGCCCTACAATTAGTGTGTGTGAAATATTCCCTCTATTTTCACATCTCAATTTTTCTCACTTTTTTTTTTTAACTTTTGTTGTTTTGGGTACACAAAATCTGTTTGTTAGTTCACTAAACTTCAACGCAAGTTCAAGACTTTTCAAGAACACTAATGAAGTTTTTGAACACCTTTAACATAGGATCAAAATTGACCTACAAAGAAGTGTGTTATTTTTTTTAAGAAAAAAAATGAAACAGATCAAGCCAAGTCCTCCGAATTCACGGAGTGTCTTTAAGAAAATAATTCCTCTCAAGTACCCAAAGTTGTGGAATTTTTCTCCAAAGATAAAATGGTTTCACAACCAGAATGTAGCAATACCTCAAACTTTCTGATTTTCTTTGAACTCACTCAATGGGAGATAATCACACAGAGTTTTTAAAAACAAGAGGATATTTTTCTTATGCAAAATTTTTTCATATTATCTGAGGAAAAAAGTTCAAGTATTTATAGCCATCAAATGTCCCTTCAGAAAGGAAACAATGGTTCATGGAAGGGTGTATCTTTTCGGAACAGCCATGTCTGTCTATTCCGAAACAACATGTCTTTTCTGAACAGTCGCGTCCGATCGAACAGTCACTCCTTTTTCGAAATAATGTGTCTATTTCTCGAAGAATTGTGTTCCTTCATTTTCCATTCACACTAATTGAACCCAAAAATTTCCCACATGAATTGGTAATGGCTATTATTTGTAAACTTTATGGAAAATTATATGATGATCAAGCAAAGACTGATTGGATCTGGATAAGTGGGTTTTCCTTTGAACTTTTCATAGTAAACATGTATCGAATGCACTCGGTCAATTAGTAGATTTGATATCTTTGAACTGTCGAGCTTTAATGTACACCTAGACAACATATGTCACACAACCAGCTTTTTACTATTTATGGTTCTCACGATTTTGTTCGTTTCAGCTATGAACACGTCCTGATTTCATGAGAGCTTAGAGAATAGGCCTTTACTAATATTCTCCTTGAAATGGATTCCACTTCACTCTCACATAGGTGATTTCTAAACATTCAATTTCTATAGATTCAATTATTTATTCAAATCTGCCAAATTTAGATAATCATTAAAAGACTTCACGCCTTAAGTCTTATCCTTGTTTACCAAACATTATCTAAATCATGAGAATGGGTTGGGTATATTGACAATGTTGAACCTGTCAGACACAATTTTGTTTGCTCTTCTTGAACCTAGATCTTGGGATCTCTAGTCTTCTAGATAGAGTTATCGCTATGTTGACTTGTCCTAGGCGTAAATCCATTTCTTTGGATGTTCTCTCAACTCTTTCTCTAGATAGGCTTTTTGTAAGTGGAACCGACATATTATCCTTTGACTTCACATAGTCAACAGTAATAATTCCATTAGAGAGAAGTTCTCTAATGGTATTATGTCTCTGTCTTATATGACGAGATTTACCGTTATATATCATGCTCCCTACCCTACCTATTGTCATTTGGCTATCACAGTGTATACATATTGGTGTCACTAGTTTAGGACAATAAGGAATATCTTTCAAGAAATTCTGGAACCATTCTTCTTCTTCACCGTCTTTATCTAATGTGATAAATTTTGATTTCATTGCAGAGCGAGCAATACATGTCTGTTTGCACGATTTCTAGGAGACTGTTCCTCCAACGTACTGATAGTAAATACATATCCATTTGTGGATTTTACTTCATTCGATCCGGTGATCCAATTTGCATCATTATATCCTTCAAGTATTGCAGGATATTTATTATAGTCATGAGTGTATTTAAGATATCCCAAAACTCTTTTTATTTTCGTCCAATGAGTTTTATTGGGATTAATCATGTACCAAATTAACTTACTAATAGCACATGCTATGTCTGATCGTGTACAATTCGTGATATACAGTAAACATCCCAACGCTCTTACGTACTCCAACTGTGAGTTATTTTTACCTTCAGTTTTTGAAAGTGCAAAGCTCACGTCCAATGGAGTCTTGACAATATCAAATTTTAAATACTTGAACTTGTCAAGTACCTTTTTGGTGTAATGGGACTGTGACTGTCACGCCCCAAAATCCCATCGGGCCGGACTGGCACCCGAAGCCGAGAAGGCTCGGGAGAACCCGTTCAAATACCTGTACCTTCACTTACATTCACCAAAAATTTGGGCAGCACTTCGTTACATATAGAAGGGTCTAATTTCCTGTATCAGCACAACACACACAAATATATATATATATATATAATACTTGGCCGTCGGGGCCACCACATATACAAATATAACATCACTATATAAACTCCCATGACTTGACCCTTCCTTATGTCTACAAAGCCTCTAGGACATATATACATGACATAACTAGGGTCGGGACAAACCCCCGCCCACACATGACTCCTGTACAATAACACAACATAAGGAACCAACTCGGAAAGCTCCGAAGCAAACTGGAGCTCACCAACAATAGCTGTACGACCCGGCTCCTATCTATGCTGTGAATAAGCTGAAGTACTTGTGCCTGCAGCATAAAATGCAGGTCCCCCGTGAGGGACGTCAGTACGAAATATGTACTGAGTATGTAAAGCTGTAGATAATCATATGTGATATGGGGGATCAAGAAAATCATACACATGTGAATAAATCATAATAGAAGTGAACCACACTTCATAAACACTTTTAGGATCATGTACATTATCATTAATCTGAACTGGGTTCTTGGATTCAAACACATTTGTGGAACGGTATATATTCGTTCATTTCATTCTTTACAATTATCATTCGCCATTACCTCCTCCTCCCGAACCTCCAACCACCTAACAATAATCAATACTGTACCGTACTGTGACCATTAGGCTGCCTCCAGTACATATCAATTGGGATCGACCCATGCTAGGCTTATGCCCCTGGGATACCACCCATAAACACATAAATAGGGATCGACCCATGCTAGGCTTATGCCCCTGGGATACCACCCACACGTATATCAAGTAACACACATAAGAAATCTTTCCAATAACTTAGTTCAAAAACTTTTGAGATTATTACATTAGTGTTCATGCCAATATAGTACCTTTGGAACAATGATACATCAATAGGAATCAAGTAATAGACCTTCTATACAATAACGATGTAATAAAGACTCATTAGTACATCAACAATGTGTTTCAGAATCATCAATATCACAACAATGAAATAGGAGCCTTTTGGTATATCAATGAAATATTTTGACACTTTATAGAATGGAAACAACTTCGTTGGTAATGTAGAACAATACATGTGTTTGGACAACCTTGGAATCTTACTTGATGGAACATTGGTGTTTTCATGCCAAAGAACATCGTTAGAGTATGCTTTACATACCTCGTTGTAGATTTGGACACCAATTCGACACAACTTTCCGCCTTTACAAATCACTTATCTACAATGAAATATTTGGCATCTAGTATTAGCAACCCAACACCACAATTCTCTTCCATAATTCCATACAACCAATATTTGTAAAACATTCCAAAAACCAACTTGATCAATAGGTTTATGTGTATATATATATATAATCATCATTTCAATACCACATCATCACACCAAATCCCTTCACAATTCAACATAATCCAACAATGCACAAGAACAATCCAACATCATTTCCAATCATCTTTCAACAACAATCAAATAACATACTTCTTATGCTCACATGCATATATATATATATATATATACATATCCATATAAATAACACCAACATAATTTACATCCTTACCATAAAATGGCCCTTTTGATTTCGAAGTCCTGTTGGCACAAATAAGGGGTGCTTCTCGAAGCCCTCGAGACGGTGAACACAACTACGGAATCAATTTGGATTTTCTACGGTTGAATCACAAGATAATTGGTGTTGAAATTAGGCTAGGGTTTCTTATTTCCAATAATATGATGATAATTGATGGATATAAGACCAATTATATCTATATAATGACCAATTTTCGTCCAAGAGGTGATGGAAAATGACCATATTGCCCTTAAAAATTTAAGTAAATCCGAATCTGTCCATGGTGGACTGTTTTGACAGGCTAAAGTAAATCAGCCATAACTCTTTGCTCCGATATCGGATTTAGGTGAAATTGGTATCGTTGAATAGATAATTCAAAGGGATTTCATTTCATATAAAGTAGGCCACCCAGTTCGTCCTGTACAAGGAGTTATGATCGTTTGAAGTTGACCCTAAGAATCTGTTTTGAGAGGCTGAAGTAAAACGAGTATAACTCCTTACTCAGATGTTGTATTTGGATGAAACCAATTGCATTGGAAAAAAGACTCAAAGATATTTATTTTGATAGGTGGTAGCTCTTATGATCGTTCAAAGTCGACCCAAAAAACTGGCAGGCCTCAGTAGTTTGAATTTCCTGCACATTTACTGTTCACAATTATCCCGGCCGCCGTTTTATCGTTTCAAACGTGCTCGATTATATCTGAAACTTATCCGTTTTTGGAAATCTTTATATTGTTGGAAAGCTTATTCAATAAACTTCGTATGGAACCATCGACGGGCAAATTCCGGTATAAATAAAGTCGATTCCCATACACATATAATCAAACTATACACTTGAAACCATCTCAAAATAATCAATACTCATACTTAAACTCATATATACCTAACTTAGGATCAATACATATACTCAAACACATATAACCATGGCTAATGCACATAATTAAGTATGGGGTGTTACATCCTTCCCCCCTTAAGGACATTCGTCCTCGAATGTAAATGTAGTTATTTAGCCGAAACAAGTTCGAATTCATAATTGATATTCACGTCATCATATAGATATTATGCATATGTAAAAACTTACTTGTTAGTGTCCCATTTACACTCCTTGCACTTCTTTTTCACCTTTGAACAAATAAGGGTATTTCGATTTCATTGCTTCTTCCGCTTCCCATGTAATCTCTTCCCTTTGTTGATTTCTCCAAAGTACTTTCACCGATGCTACTTCTTTATTTCTCATCTTCTTAACTTGACGATCTAATATAGCAATAGGCATCTCCTCATAGGTAAGATCTTCTGTTACTTGCACATCTTCAATAGAAGTAATAAGGGACGGATCTCCGATGCACTTTCGAAGCATCGATACATAAAATACTGGATGTACTGATGAGAGTTCCTGGGGTAGCTCTAATTCATACACAACTTGCCCACATCTTCGAATAATCTTATATGGGTCTATATATCGTGGACTCAACTTTCCTTTCTTGTCAAATCTCATCACCCCTTTCATTGGCGATACCTTCAAAAATACCCAATCGCCTAACGAAAACTCTAGCCCTCTTCTTCTACTATCCGCATATGACTTGTGTCGACTTTGGGCTGTTTTCAACCGTTGCTGAATCACCTTGACTTTTTCTATGGATTGATACACAAGATCCGGTCCGAACATAAGAGTTTCACCCGCTTCGAACCATCCTATTGGTGATCTACACTTCCTCCCATATAAAGCTTCATATGGTGCCATTTTGATACTTGAATTATAGCTATTATTGTAGGCAAACTCAATAAGAGGTAAATGATCATCCCAGCTGTCTTTAAAATCTATAACACATGCTCGTAGCATATCTTCAAGTGTTTGAATGGTGCGCTCTGCTTGTCCATCCGTCTGAGGGTGAAAAGCTGTACTTAGATTCACTTGTGTTCCCAAACTCCGTTGGAAAGACTTCCAAAAGTTTGCAGTAAATTGAGTTCCCCGATCCAATATAATAGAAGTTGGCACTCCATGCAATCGGACTATTTCTTTAACATACAGCTTCGAATATTCTTCAACTGTGTAAGTGGTCTTAACGGGTAAGAAATGTGCGGATTTAGTAAGCCTATCCACAATCACCCATATAGAATCAAATTTCCGAGTTGTACGAGGCAAACCTGTAACAAAATCCATGTTGATCATGTCCCACTTCCAAATTGGAAGATCTATGCATTGCATATAGCCTCCGGGTTTTTGGTGCTCAACTTTAACTCTTTGACAATTTGGACATTCAGCTACAAATTCTGCAATGCTCTTCTTCATGTCATTCCACCAATACATATCTTTCAAATCTTGATACATTTTGGTTGATCCTGGATGAATGGAATACCTTGAAAAATGTGCCTCTGTCATAATCTTCTTTCTTAGCCCGTCTACATCCGGCACACATAATCGGTTTTGGAACTGAAGTACTCCTTCTCGCGTAAGCTCAAATGCCTTGGTCGCACCACTCTGAACGTTCTCCTTAAGCTGTAATAAAATAGGATCTGCATCTTGCTTCTCTTTCACCTCAGCTACTAATGAGGATTCCGAGGCATTATGCACAATAAGCTCCTCGTTCGGAGTTCCAAGAAGGCGAACTCCCAAACTAGCTAACTGGTGAAGATCTTTAATCATCCCTTGCCTTTATATGGGCGCCAACATAGCCTTACGACTTAACGCATCAGCTACCACATTTGCTTTCCCTGGATGGTACAAGATATCAACATCATAGTCCTTTAATAGTTCAAGCCATCTCCGCTGCCTTAAATTTAGATTCTTCTGATTAAAAATATATTGCAAGCTCTTATGGTCAGTATATATATCAACATGAACCCCATATAAGTAGTGGCGCCATATCTTTAAGGCAAAAATAACTGCTGCCAGCTCAAGATCGTGTGTAGGATAATTTTTCTCATATGGCCGCAATTGTCTAGAAGCATATGCTATTACCTTACCATGCTGCATCAATACACATCCTAAACCAATTTTGGAAGCATCACAATACACTGTATACCCTTCGGTGCCTTCTGGAAGTACCAACACGGGTGTAGAAATCAACTTGTTCTTCAATTCTTGGAAACTCTCCTCACACGCATCATTCCATTGGAACTTGGATGCTTTATGCGTTAGCTTGGTTAAGGGTGCTAAAATGGAAGAAAAGTCTTTAACAAACCTTCTATAATAACCGGCCAACCCGAGAAAACTACGAATCTCCGTAGGCGTTGTGGGCCTTGGCCAGTTCTTCACAGCTTCTATCTTTTGAGCATCAACCTTTATCCCTTCACTAGATACAATATGACCCAAAAATGCCACCGACTTTAACCAAAACTCACATTTAGAGAACTTTGCATAAAGCTTACAATCACGAAGAGTCTGCAATGTCTGTCGTAAGTGATTGGCATGGTCCTCTTCTGATCTAGAATAAACTAGAATATCATCTATAAAAACTATCACAAATACATCCAGGAATGGCTTAAACACCCTATTCATCAAATCCATAAAAGCTGCAGGTGCATTTGTTAGCCCAAATGATATAACTAGAAACTCATAATGACCATACCTTGTTCGGAAAGCTGTTTAGGGTATATCTTTTTCTTTGACCCTCACTTGGTGGTAACCTGACCTCAAATCAATCTTAGAAAAGCACTTGGCGCCCTGTAACTGATCAAATAAATCATCAATTCTTGGGAGTGGATATTTATTCTTAATAGTCACCTTATTCAATTGCCAATAATCAATACACATCCTCAGTGAGCCATCCTTTTTGCGCACAAATAACACTGGTGCTCCCCAGGGGGACATACTAGGCCTTATGAATCCCTTCTCTAGCAAATCTTTCAATTGCTCTTTTAATTCTCGCAATTCTGCTGGGGCCATTCTATATGGAGGAATGAAGATTGGTTGGGTTCCTGGTATTACATCAATACCAAACTCTACTTCTCGTTCAGGAGGCAAACCTGGAAGATCTTCAGGGAATACATCAGGAAATTCATTTACCACTGGTACAATGTGAAGATCTGGTGATTCCAATTCCGTATTCTTTACTCTAACTAAATGACATATGTAGCCCTTGGAAATCATTTTTCTCGCTTTGAAATAAGAAATAAATCTACCTCTTGGTGCGCCAATCTTACCTTGCCATTCAATAACTGCTTCATCAGAAAAATGTAAATACATCTTTTTCGTACAACAGTCAATTTTGGCATAACAAGATACCAACCAATCCATACCCATTATAACATCAAAATCTACCATTTCTAGTTCCACAAGATTGGCCATCGTGTCTCGACCACACACAGTTACTAGACAATCTTTATAAACTCTTCTAGCAATAATAGATTCCCCAACCAGGGTAGACACTTCCAACGATTTATCTAACAATTCGGGGGTCCTTTTGAACTTTCCAGCAACCAAAGGAGTAACATATGATAATGTAGAACCGGGATCAATTAGAGCATATACATCAAATAAAAATATGGACAACGTACCCGTAACCACATCTGGGGAAGCCTCTAGATTCTGTCGATCCGCTAAAGCATAAGTGCGATTCTGAGTCCCGCTGGAACTGGCGACTCTTTTTTCATTGCTAGCGTGACCCGCAGGTCGTGCACCCCTACCAGAATAAGATACCGGTGACGATGATGCAACAGCTGATCCCAAAGGTCGTGCTATGCCACCTGCGCTCTTCGTGGGTATTCTCTCATCATATGCCCTGTCATACCGCACCAATAACAAACATTTGTTCCCATTCGACATACGCCCATATGATGCCTTTCACATTTATTGCATGGCTCTCGAGGAGGTCTCGATTGGCTCATATTCCCTTGCCCATGATAACCCACAGATCGCGAACTATGACCCTCACTTCTTTGCCCAAATTGACTGCCTCTGAACCCCTGATGCTGTGGTGGAGCACTAGCTGCAGAATAAGAAAATAATGGCCTAGGTGGTCTAACGGAAAATTGAGGTCTAAAACCTCCTTGTGGCGTCATAAACTGCCCTGTAGATCTGTCCCTCTTAGAAGATCCGTTTTCAAATTCCTGTGTTCTTCTTCTTTGCCTCTGATCTTCCATTTTCTGTGCAAATGCTTGGATCCTAGCTATATCCATATCTTTATTCAGTGCAGCAATAGTACAATCCCTAACCAAATACGGATCCAATCCATTCACATACCGATGAACTCTGTCATCCATAGTAGCTATAACATTAGGAGCATATCTGGACAAGGAATTAAATCGAAGACTATACTCCCTCACACTTGTATTACCTTGCCGAAGATTTAAGAACTGATCCGCACGGGCCTGACGAGTCTCATATGGAAGATAATGATCAATAAATGCCTCTTTGAACTCTTTCCAAGTAGCTGGGGGTGCATCAATGCCCCTTGACCGTTTCCATTCTTCATACCAATATATAGCCTCACCTTTGAATTTATACGCGGCTAACTCCACTGTCTCTCTGCCCGATACATGCATCACCTCTAGGGCCCTTTGGATCTGATCAATAAAGTCCTACGGATCTTCATTAAGATCGGATCCGGTAAAAGTAGGCGGATCCATCTTAAGAAAATCTTGCGTCCGAAGACTAGCCGCCCTATCAGTACTGCTAGAACCCACGGCAGGAATAGCTTGCCCTTGGACTTGCCCAGCAACTATACGAGTCAAAAGTTGCACTGCATTTCTAAGATCTTGATCAATAGCATTAATAGGTGGCTCTAGGGATATAGTTCTCCTCCCCCTTATTTCTTCCGGACTGGGGGAAGTTTCTGATGCATGTTCAGCTGGAGCCTCACTTTGATTAACTGGTATAGTGGGTGACTTATTAGTCCCCTCTCCGACAGCCACATCTACTTGCTTACCGGTATTCTTGCTTCTGGTAACCGACATCATTACTATAATAAGAGAAACAAACTGATTCAGTGGTCAACTATGACTTCATATACAATATAAGCTCTATCGCACGATCTAAGACATGAAGAAAAGAAACAATTCCTAAATGACCATAGCCTCCTGTTTATAGATGTGGTGCACAACACACCGATAAATAAGACTCTACGTAGACACGGCTTTGTAGACTAACTAGGACGAACCTCCCTGATACCACTTTTGTCACGCCCCAAAATCCCATCGGGCCGGACTGGCACCCGAAGCCGAGAAGGCCCGGGAGAACCCGTTCAAATACCTGTACCTTCACTTACATTCACCAAAAATTTGGGCAGCACTTCGTTACATATAGAAGGGTCTAATTTCCTGTATCAGCACAACACACACAAATATATATATATATATATATATATAATACTTGGCCGTCGGGGCCACCACATATACAAATATAACATCACTATATAAACTCCCATGACTTGACCCTTCCTTATGTCTACAAAGCCTCTAGGACATATATACATGACATAACTAGGGTCGGGACAAACCCCCGCCCACACATGACTCCTGTACAATAACAAAACATAAGGAACCGACTCGGAAAGCTCCGAAGCAAACTGGAGCTCACCAACAATAGCTGTACGACCCGACTCCTATCTATGTTGTGAATAAGCTGAAGTACCTGTGCCTGCAGCATGAAATGCAGGTCCCCCGTAAGGGACGTCAGTACGAAATATGTACTGAGTATGTAAAGCTGTAGATAATCATATGTGATATGGGGGATCAAGAAAATCATACACATGTGAATAAATCATAATAGAAGTGAACCACACTTCATAAACACTTTTAGGATCATGTACATTATCATTAATCTGAACTGGGTTCTTGGATTCAAACACATTTGTGGAACGGTATATATTCGTTCATTTCATTCTTTACAATTATCATTCGTCATTACCTCCTCCTCCCGAACCTCCAACCACCTAACAATAATCAATACTGTACCGTACTGTGACCATTAGGCTGCCTCCAGTACATATCAATTGGTATCGACCCATGCTAGGCTTATGCCCCTGGGATACCACCCATAAACACATAAATAGGGATCGACCCATGCTAGGCTTATGCCCCTGGGATACCACCCATACGTATATCAAGTAACACACATAAGAAATCTTTCCAATAACTTAGTTCAAAAGCTTTTGCGATTATTACATTAGTGTTCATGCCAATATAGTACCTTTGGAACAATGATACATCAATAGGAATCAAGTAATAGACCTTCTATACAATAACGATGTAATAAAGACTCATTAGTACATCAACAATGTGTTTCAGAATCATCAATATCACAACAATGAAATAGGAGCCTTTTGGTATATCAATGAAATATTTTGACACTTTATAGAATGGAAACAACTTCGTTGGTAATGTAGAACAATACATGTGTTTGGACAACCTTGGAATCTTACTTGATGGAACATTGGTGTTTTCATGCCAAAGAACATCGTTAGAGTATGCTTTACATACCTCGTTGTAGATTTGGACACCAATTCGACACAACTTTCCGCCTTTACAAATCACTTATCTACAATGAAATATTTGGCATCTAGTATTAGCAACCCAACACCACAATTCTCTTTCATAATTTCATACAACCAATATTTGTAAAACATTCCAAAAACCAACTTGATCAATAGGTTTATGTGTATATATATATATAATCATCATTTCAATACCACATCATCACACCAAATCCCTTCACAATTCAACATAATCCAACCATGCACAAGAATAATCCAACATCATTTCCAATCATCTTTCAACAACAATCAAATAACATACTTCTTATGCTCACATGCATATATATATATAGATACATATCCATATAAATAACACCAACATAATTTACATCCTTACCATAAAATGGACCTTTTAATTTCAAAGTCCTGTTGGCACAAATAAGGGGTGCTTCTCGAAGCCCTCGAGACGGTGAACACAACTACGGAATCAATTTGGATTTTCTACGGTTGAATCACAAGATAATTGATGTTGAAATTAGGCTAGGGTTTCTTATTTCCAATAATATGATGATAATTGATGGATATAAGATCAATTATATCTATATAATGACCAATTTTCGTCCAAGAGGTGATGGAAAATGACCATATTGCCCTTAAAAATTTAAGTAAATCCGAATCTGTCCATGGTGGACTGTTTTGATAGGCTAAAGTAAATCAGCCATAACTCTTTGCTCCGATATCGGATTTAGGTGAAATTGGTATCGTTGGATAGATAATTCAAAGGAATTTCATTTCATATAAAGTAAGCCACCCAGTTCGTCCTGTACAAGGAGTTATGATCATTTGAAGTTGACCCTAAATATCTGTTTTGAGAGGCTGAAGTAAAACAAGTATAACTCCTTACTCAGATGTTGTATTTGGATGAAACCAATTTCATTAGAAAGAAGACCCCAAGATATTTATTTTGATAGGTGGTAGCTCTCCCAGTTCATTATATTGAGGGAGTTATGATCTTTCAAAGTCGACCCAAAAAACTGGCAGGCCTCAGTAGTTTGAATTTCCTGCACATTTACTGTTCACAATTATCCCGGCCGCCGTTTTATAGTTTCGAACGTGTTCGATTATATCTGAAATTTATCCGTTTTTGGAAATCTTTTTATCGTTGGAAAGCTTATTCAATAAACTTCGTATGGAACCATCGACGGGCAAATTCCGGTATAAATAAAGTCGATTCCCATACACATATAATCAAACTATACACTTGAAACCATCTCAAAATAATCAATACTCATACTTAAACTCATATATACCTAACTTAGGATCAATACATATACTCCAACACATATAACCATGGCTAATGCACATAATTAAGTATGGGGTGTTACAGTGACAATGCCAACCATTATAAAGTTCTATGGATTCTTATTCCTAAGATCGCATCCGCAGCTTCAAGGTCTTTTATATCAAACTTGCTCCCGAGCATTCGTTTCGTAGCATTTATGTCAGAAATGTCTCTATTGATGATCAACATATCATCCTCATACAAATATTTAATGACTTTGTGATTTAGAGCGTCTTTGATGTAAACACATTTATCACATTCATTTATCTTGAACCTGTTTGCCAACATAGTTTGATCAAACTTCTCATGCTACTGTTTAGGTGCTTGTTTTAGTACCTAAAGTAACTTAATCGGTTTGCACACCTTCTTTTATTTACCAAGAACCACAAAACCCTCAGACTATTTTATGTAAATTTCTTTCTCCAATTCTCCATTTAGGAATGCTGTTTTGACATTCATTTGATGGATTTCAAGACCATATACCGCCTTCAAGGCAATTAACATCCAAATTGACGTTATCCTCATTACAGGCGACTATGTATCAAAGTAATCAAGACCTTCCTTTTGTTTAAAGCCTTTTACTACAAGTTTTGTCTTGTATTTGTCAATAGTACCATCCGCTTTCATTTTTTTTTTTTGAAGATTCATTTAGAACCTAAAGGTTTATTTTCTAGAGGAAGATCAACCAACTCCCATGTATGATTTCTTAAAATTAAATCAATCTCACTATTGACTGCCTCTTTCCAAAAGGATGAGTTTATAGATGACATCATTTTTTTAAATGTTTGAGGCTCATTTTCTAAGAGAAATATTACAAAATCTGATCCAAACGAAGTTGACGTTCTTTGATGTGTACTACGTCTTAGATTCTCATCATTATGTACATCCTCACTTGGTTCATCTCGAGGTTGTTTAGACCCTTCACTAGACTGTTCATGTCTAGTTTTATACGGATAAATGTGTTCAAAGAATTTAATATTATCTGATTCAATTACCGTATTTTCAGTGATATTCAAATATTCAGATTTATGAACTAAAAAATCGACATACTCTACTACTCTTAGCATATCCTATGAACACGCAGTCCACTGTCTTAGGTCTTATTTTCACTCTTTTAGGTATAGAAACTTGGACTTTCATCAGACACCCCCACACTTTGAAATATTTTAATTTAGTTTTTTTTTCTTTCCATTTTTCATATGTAATTGATTGTGTCTTACTATAGGGAACTCTATTGAGTATTCGGTTAGCTATAAGGATAGTTTCCCCCTACAAGTTTTGCGGTAAACCTGAACTTATAAGTAAGACATTCATCATTTTCTTTAAGGTTTAGTTTTTGCTTTTCGCAATTCCATTAGATTTAGATGAATACGTGGCCATAGTTTGATGGACAATTTTATTCTCTACACATATTTCCACAAAGGGAGATTCATATTCTCCACTCCTACCACTTCTTATCATTTTGATCTTTTTCTCTAACTAATTTTCAACTTCTGTTTTATATTGCCTAAATACATCTATTGTTTCATCCTTACTATTTATCAAGTATACATAACAGTATCTAGTGCAATCATCAATAAAAATTATAAAATACTTTTTCCCACCACGAGATGGTGTTGACTTCATATCAAAAATGTCAGAGTGGATTAAGTATAAGGGATTGAAATTTCTTTCAATGAATTTATATGGATGCTTAGCCTACTTTGATTACACACACATTTGACATTTTAATTTATTGCATTCAAAGTTTGACAAAATTTCTAAGTTAATCAGTTTTCACAATATTTTGTAATTGACATGTCCTAATCGTTCATGCCACAAATCATTCGACTCAATCAAGTATGAAGAAACTGAACTTTTATTGATTTTAATATTCATTACATTAATTTTGAATAGGCCCTCAGTGAGGTAGCCTTTTCCTACGTACACTTCTCCTTTACTAAGTACAATTTTTTCAAAAACAAATGCACATTAGAATTCATTTTTATCAAGAATGATATAAAAATCAAGTTCTTCTGTAACTCCGGTACATGCAGGACATTATTTAAAGTCAGCACTGTACCTGATGTCATTTTCAGGTAGACCTTTCCTATTCCTTCAACTTTTATAGTTGATAAGTTTTTCATATAGATCTTCTCTTCGCTTTAAGCCGGAACAAATATAGCAAACAACTCTTTATATGCATAAACATAGCGGGTGGCATCAAAATCCATCCACCATCCTCAAAGATTTCCCACCAAATTGCATTCAAATAGCATGTCACACAGATCGTCCATTTCTTTCTTGGATTCAGCCATATTTGCTTGGTCTTTCTTTTTGCCTTTCTTTGGGGCACGATAATATGTTAACTTGTGGCTAATCTTGCCGCAACTAAAGCATTTTTCCTTGAATTTCATCTTAGGTTGATTGCTTTCTTGTCCAATTTTCTTTCATTTTTTCGAGTTGTTGTGGTCGTGTTCTATAATATTTGCTCCATTCATTACAAAATTTACTTTTGACCTCCTTTCCATGGCTTTGTTGTCTTCTTCAATGCGCAGTATCACTATGAGATCCTCGATTGTCATCTCCTTTTGTTTATGTTTCAAGTAGTTCTTGAAGTCCTTCCACATAGGTGACAACTTTTCTATTATTGCCGTGACTTGAAACACGTCATTCACAACCAAACCTACGATAAGGTTTATGTGAACATTAAGAATATTTTTAACATATTCAACTAAGGTATTTACCAAATTCATACCTTCTGTAAGGCGATCGTGGATGATAACTTGCAGTTTCTATACTTGAGATACAACTGACTTGCTGTCAATCATTTTATAATCTAGGAATCTTGCAACAAGAACTTCTTTATTCCAGCATCCTCAATCCTGTATTTTCTTTCTAGCGCACCCCACAACTCTTTTGACATCTTTATTCCACTATACACGTTGTATAGGTCATCTTGGAGGCCACTTAGAATGTAATTCCTGCATAGAAAATCAGAATGTTTTCACGCCTCTATAACGACAAACCGCTCCTGATCCGAAGTTTTCTAGAGTAACTCTGGAGCTTCCTCAGATGTAAATCTTTGAAGACATAAGGTTGTAAGGTAGAAGAACATCTTCTGTTGCCACCTTTTAAAATCAACACTCGTAAATTTTTTGGATTTTTCCGCTGGCGTCATTATCTGCGGAGCACTCGTACAACTCGTTGTGGCAACATTAGTTGCTGCCATACTCATCCCAGCATCATTCACATGACAGTCAGTAGTCATTTTCCTATCACAAAAATACAGTCAACTTTAGTATATCAAAATACTACTTTTATAGTTTTAACAACTTTAAACACTCCTTATTTCTAGTTTAACGATGAAGTTTTTTGACTTTCAATCGCTAACCAAATGACTTTTAACTTGTGATGAAGATTTTATTTCTTCAAATCACTTGTTAAGTTCAAACAGAGTAGAAATCTTAAAGCTTTAATCTCCATAAATCATACAATACAGATTACAAATTTATTTTCTTAAGATTGTTGTTTCGGATACACAAAATCTGTATGTTAGTTCACTAAACTTCAACACAAGTTCAAGACTTTTCAAAACGCTTATAAAGTTTTCCAACACCTTTAACACAAAATCAAAATTGACCTATCAAAGAAGTGTGTTATTTTTTTTAAGAAAAAAGATGAAATAAGAATTCATGGAGTGTCCTTAAGGAAATAATTCCCCTCAAGTACCCGAGGTTGCAGAATTTTCCTCCAAGGATAAAATGACTTCATAATCAAAATATAGCGGTACCTCAAACTTTCTGGTTTTCTTTGAACTCACTCAACAGGAGTTGATCATACAAAGTTTTTAAAAATAAGAGAATATTTTTCTTATGAAGAAATTCATACTACCTGAGGAAAAAAGTTCAGGTATTTACAGTCATCAAATATTTTTTCGAAAAGGAAACAATGGTTCATGGAAGGGTGTATCTTTTCGGAACAGTCATGTCTGTCCATTCTGAAATAATATGTCTTTTCTGAACAATCACATCTGACCGAACAGTCAACCCTTTTTTGAAACAGTGT
Organism: Capsicum baccatum var. pendulum; assembly: GCA_030864225.1. Classification (NCBI taxonomy): domain Eukaryota; kingdom Viridiplantae; phylum Streptophyta; class Magnoliopsida; order Solanales; family Solanaceae; genus Capsicum; species Capsicum baccatum. The sequence continues at coordinate 202,969,525 of CM061559.1, read as the reverse complement.
ATCTTTTCCTCGAAAAGTTGTGTCGCTCCATTTTCCATTCACACCAATTGAACCCAACAACTTTTCCTCTCTTCATTCCCATTTTCTTTTCCAAACTTTTGGTTTTCAATTTCTATAGTTTTTCAATTTTGGTTTTCATTCCATTACTTGAAGTTTTGCCATTAATGGCGAGTTTTGAGCTCTATCAATGGATGATGATGGAAAGAGCTAGACCTGGACACCCTTTTCACATTCCCCTTCATTTTATGCAACAACCAACGAACACCACCCTACAACCACCACTAAAGTTGACTCATTTTCCTTTGCTTAATGTAGATTCATCATTAAAGGCGAGTTTCAAGCTCTAGCCTTGAATGATGTGGAAAGGGCTAGATCTGGCCAATGTATATGTATCAAAACACAAATAGATTGTTATTTTCAATACCGTTTGAAGACTGAACCCTACAAATAGAAAGATGCGGAAGAAATGTGGAGAACGACTATAACAAATAGGCTTCTAATTTCAATGTTTGTATATGTGTTTGATGTCCTAAAAATAGTTATATATTTGTGTTTTATGCCTTTTCGAATTTTATTTGAAAGAAAATGGTTTTAACTTTTTCATACTATTTCAAAAATTCAAGAAAAAATTGAAATAATTTTGAATTGTTTTTATTTTTATAAAAAATATCAAGAAAACTTAAAAAAAATATTTCAAGGATTTAAAACCAGAAATAAACCGCTGAAATAAGAGAAACTGAATAAGGGTTCAATTAACGTCCTAAGAAAGTTTTTAAGGCACTTAGGAGCGTCTGTTTTAAAATGGTTCACCGAAAAATCTTTTGACCAACTTACAAAAGATGGCTAACTTACACCTAAAAAAACCTTAAGAAAGTATGTGTTAGGAACATTTTACCAATTACGGAAAGTTAGAATTTACGAAAAAAAAAATTAATGTCTTGAGTTTGAAGAAAAAAATATTTTTTAATCCAAATGGACCATTAATCATATGAACAAAATAAATGTCATTGGACTAAAGTACTCTCTTTTTTTCTCTTGTTATGAAATACGTGAAAAAAATTATATAATAAATGAGAGATTCGAGATAAATGAAACGGCAACAACGTGGAAGTCACTAGGTTAATTAAGTAAAAATAATACTAATACAAATAGACAAGCAAAAATTGTAAATTAAAAGTAAAAAAAGAGATTAAAAGTTAGAGTAGGCCCCTTTCATTGGCCCATAAGTGAGCTTCCAGCCTTTGGGCCTCCCATTTTATGGACTTTAGGTTCATTTTTTCTGTATCAGTTGTATATCACAGCCTTTCCCTGCGTTTTTGTGTATATCCAGTGTATATATGACCGTATTCGGTCATATATATACACGACATTAATCCTCCATCTGCATCATCAACTCCCTTTTCTCATTTTTAACGTGTATCACCCATATACCGACCTCCATAACACATATATCACTGTATACCAGCACTGTGTCTTCGTGTTAGTCCCTTTTTGACACTTTGGTATGAAGTTGACTCGACGGATATGCAAGAAGGAAGTCCGTTTGGACTCATCGGGGTGTCACATGCGCAAATAAAGGTGAAAGATTAGTATTTAGATAATGAGAAGAACACATCAAATAAAGCAAGACACTAAAAAGAACCACTACAAATTTGAATGAAATTGTAGCATGTTTTAATGATGGATCCTTTTAAAAAAAATGTGACTACAAAGCAACTACGAGAGCAACCAAGTTTATGCGTTATTTGAGCAACTTAGAGCATTCAAGCAGAGCCAAGTTGAGTATTGCATACGACCTGAGTATGTTGACCTTATATTGTAACACTGTACGGACCTTTAACACCAAGCAATGGGCTTGTTATAACTCATGGATAATCGAACAACTCATTTTTTAGTTTTAAAGACAAAAACATATAAAGAGGAAAAAAGATCTTTGGAAAGACAAAAAAACACCTAACAAGACGCAAATAGGAAACTGTCAACTCCTTTGTTTGGAAATTTGTCACACTCTAAATAGTCCATGATACACCGCACAAAAGAAGGAACTCAAAATGGCAGTAACACCAAGGAAAATCACAATTCCGTAGTCAAATCATGCATAGCATTTATGACCTGCAGAGGCTGCCATATTGATCCTTAACCAAGACTAAACTTGATCTTGGTTACACGATTAAAGGCCACAAGAAAAGAAGAGGAGGAAAAAGGACGTGCAGTAGTTAAAAGAAAGAGCAAATCCTTAACAAAAGCTTTGTTCTTCAAATATGGGTAATGGATTATTTACCTAAACTATAAAAGCATACTAAAAAAAATTACTTTTCCTTAGGCAAACGATGGCTTGCAACCCAAAAATAAAACTAACTTGATCTTTAACTCCTCTTCAACGCTTATTCAAATCACAACATAAACCATTCAAACTACTATTTTAACCATAACGCTAAACTCACCATAATACTAAACTCTTACACGTGTAAAATTACAACAATAATTCAAACACTAGATCAAACAATAACGGTTAAAAATCACCCAACTACATGTTACGGGAGGCCAAGAGGAAAACGGTCGAGGCTCTTAGGCACAAATTCAACAAAACCATCCATGTACTGTATATTCAACAAATCAAAATCATAGATTTTTATAGGCATTGGTTTCTATCACAGAAAGAGCAGTAAGAAATAATGAGATCCCTTATGTATTCAACTCATACCGGAGGCAGAACAAAATATTTAAAGATTCCCTAACTTAACGCCACAAGAAAATACAATCGACGTTCGTGGAGTCGGATTTCGAATTTTCAACAACGACGCCACACCAAATCAACTAGACAACCAAATAACTTCCAACATCAATGAATCAATAAGCTTCACGATAGAGTTATTCAAATTTTGTTATAACAAATAAACACAAATAAAGGATGCAAAAGGTGAGGCCTTCACCTGTTTTCGGGCAGCAACTAGGACAACGAGCCTTAGACAAACGGACTTTTACCATCGGAATGCCGATTAGACTTACTGGAGTTCAACAGTTTCGCCGAAATTCGGTTTTCGGAGTGTGTTCGTCGAGAATTTTAGTTACGTGAGGTTAAAAGCAAGAGCCTTCAGAACCCCCAATTTTTCCCCAAAATTCTCCTCCTTCACCCTTGACCCTTGCTATCTATTTATAGGGGAAGTTAGGGCTTTGAAAGAGTGGACTTCAAATTGAAAATTTCAAATCTGTTTCTAAAATTTTTGACATTCATAGTGAGACAAGCCTTTGTACTCAAGAATCAACAGAGAGATGGAGAAAAGAGTCTTTTGGCTTTGTTTGTCAAAGAAACGAATCAAATTTTTCTCAAATTAGTGAATCATAGACTGAATAGGCCGAAAGCATCTGCTTTTGAGCCATAAATGGCTGTACTGCCGTGGGGGGTAATACGGTAAATTTTGAGGGGCGGCTAGGGTTCGGTTGAAACTGCTACTGAAAGTTGTTGTTTGGGCTATTGTCGATGATTTTGTTGCTGTTAGAAATGGGCTTTGCCGTTGTTTTTTCTATTACAGCGTTGAAGTTGTTGTTTGACGTTGTTGTCGTGATGCGTATTGTACGCTGTTTTGAGATTAGTTGTTATGGATGGCTGTCTGTTTGGATGAGAAAAAGGGTAATATAAATGCGAATCGGGTCAGGGGATATATTGGGCTTATTGGGGGCGGTGAGCATTGTTGAAATAAAGGAAGAAATGGGTTAGTGGTTGTTGTTAGGCTGCTGGATGGGATATAGCATTAGGATTTTAATAAAATGGTCCGAATTGGAGTAAAACTTAATTCAGATTTATTTAAATTCTAACCATATTAAATATCAATTGGTCAATTACATTGTAATTGTGGTCAAGTTGATTTCAACAAATTGATCAAATCTATATCTATATCTATATATTATTAAAAGGAAAAGATGCAACCTCCTCATTAAGCCAAGTAACAACATATAAAAATGACATGTGTAGGTTTTAATAAGGTAGTTAATTAAATAGAATTAAGTTAGTTAGTAAGATAGGAATTAGTTACTACTTTTTAATTGAATATATATATATATATATATATATATATATATATATATATGTATGTATTATATTTAAAAGTTAGAAAGTTACAGCAGTTAATTTACTCTTCTTTTTTCAATTCATTTTTTTTTAAAAAAAACCACATCTAAAAAGTTGGAGTTTCAAATTCTTTTTGAATTAAAAAAAAAAAAACGGCCATGTGGTATAGGACAAGAAATAGTTAGATTATTTATTAGTTATTATTTATCATTTTAATTTTTTTTTTAATAAATTCAAATTCTACGATGGTTTTTAAATTTGAAATTGATACTTTTTTACATGGTAACTTCTATATAGATCAGTTTCTTCTCTCTTCTTGATAGAAATTTAAAACCCATCTAATTTCATCAAAGGAAGAAGATTTGGACAAATAATGACACATAAAAAAATCAACGATATATTGTCGGCAAATTGCATAAGAAGACGATATGGTTTGTGATTGTACACAAGATATTAATTTTGTCAAATATATAATAGGCTTTTTGTTGTCCCTTTTTCACATATAGTTATCTTTGGTTTAAAAAATAAATAAATTAAATTGTCTATTAGTATATCCAAATCAATATTGTAGATTGGTATATGATGAAGGAAGGAAGGTTGTAAGCAGATAAGTAATCCTCCTGAAACATTACATCATATTCTATCCGTTTGTGTATACAAAAATGGCTGTATTTCTCTAATCAGTTTGGTGAGCAAGAAATAGATATGTTGTGTGAGAATATTAACATGATAGTGAATTTGTGCATTTCTTGAGTTGCTCTTTGTTGTTCAAAGTAAGTTTCAAATTTAATCAATTATAACAAACTTATGGATCACAAGATAAAAATTTAGATCAATTTTATTTGTTTTGTTCGGTTTGTGTAGTTTTAATTGCATACCGATTTGGTAATTCTGCTCCACAAAATTTGATTCTTTTTCAAACATTATTATATATTTGAGGGCTTTCCAACGATATTTTCTGATTTACTCTTTAATATTTTATGTTCTACATATGGTTAAGAAAATTAGCATATGGATGAAACTTCGTTGACTATTACCAATTTCACATTGTTGCAAGTCAAAACGTTGCTATTTAGACATCACCGAGCAATCTACAGTTTTCAATATATTCTAAGTGATAGAGATTTAAATTTTAATTTAATACCTAAAATTTTAAAGGTGGTTACAACTTTTCTACTTCATCTTTTTTTGTTGTAATTAACTGAGTTTTCATCATTTGGTAAATTTTTATTTCATCAATTACTCTTACTAAGCGAGAAGAAACTTAAACAAAAAAAATGAATATAGAAATTTCACAAACAATACCTTATGAAATCTAAGGAGTGACCAACGATGCCTTTCAATTTGAACTTAAAGGTGTTAAGATCAATATTTTCGGATCTCATATGCCTATCACTCTTAATAAGGTAAGGCAAAAGGAGATGAAGACGACCCAAATGTGTTTACAAGTATCTTCGTTTTCTTCATCTCCTTTTTATTTTGAGAATATGCTTACCTTTCTACTGTCCTTTCTTCAAAGTTTTCTCTTGATGCTAGAGTGCATCGATCTTTGTTTCAGTGTTGTAACTAATCTAAAAATTTTATATGCTTAATGCAATAATTTTTCATTGAATGAGGTGATTATGATAACCATGAAAGGTACAAAAATTATTTAAAATGTGTAAGCTGTGATTAATCTTTAATATTGCCTAACATTTTGATCAAGTCTGGGTAATGGAGAATTATTATAGATATGTTTCATTGAGTTTCATGATTCATCTTCTATTTGGTTGATCTGCTGAATAATCTCGGTGGCTGGGTAAGAAAGCCTCACAAATATTAAATTATCGTAATATTTTTTAGGGTATTTTTCACAATTCCTGTTACCCATATATATAAACATCTCATACCTGAGGTCTATTACTTTTGTATGCTAGAAGTTATTATAATGGACAAAACTAAGAGAACATTTTCAAGAATATCCATAATACAAATTGATTGTAGCAGAATTACAAAAGTGTATGAGTTAAGGGCCTGTCAGAGAACTTATACGCAGTAGAGTGCATGTAGCACCTAAATTAGTTTTATTTTCATTCGCCTATAGATTTAAGTATTCAACATTTGTTGGGTTTTAGAATGTTATCATCACTTAATTCATGTTTCATTCTAGCAAACAGGTAAGCTATACATAAACAAGAATTCATGAATATTCTTCTGATCATGGCTTATATGACATTTACCTATAATAGAGATAGGTGGTAAATTTTCAAGAATAGAATTAAGGAGAGCCACATTTCTTAAATTATAGATAACTACGGAACCATAAAGTGTCAATCCTGGCCAAAATATGGGTGAACAGTAATGCGTTATACTGATGAAGATTTAACATTTGATAATTTGGTTAACTTTTAAATTGGAATGAACTTCACAAATAAAAAAATATTCATTATTTGTCGTTATGTTGTATATTGTTCAATCTAATATGAGGGCAGATCAGTTAACTGAGGAAGTGTCCTTTCTGAAGGTGCACAAGAGTTTGGATTCAAGTTCTGTCATAGAACACACTCTGTGGTGGTTGTTAAAGAACTTGATTCCTCTTCTCGAATGAATATTAAAAGGTGACTTTATCCTATTTTAATTCAGTGTGACTTTTCTTCTTCTTTTAGATCTCTATTCTGATTATTTTAGCTACTTATGCTATTACTTACAAGGAGTAAAAATAAAAAAATCTGTGAGGACTTCAATTACTATAGCAAGAAGAGGATGTATGTGATAATTAGGGGTGTTTATGGTTTGATTTTTAATCAAATCGAACTGCGATCCAAACCAAACCGATTAAAAAAATCAATATTTAGTTAGATTTGGTTTGGTTTGGTTTTACTCTAAAATAACCGATAAAATAATCAAACCAAACTGATATATACATACATACATATATATATATATATATATATAATTATTTATGTATTATTCATAAATACAATATAAATATTTGTTACATTTTATATTTTAATCATGATTTAACTTTAGTCGTAACACATTAAGTCATTTTTTTATCTAGTTGATAGTACCTTATGAGATTCTAAGTGAATTTCGCACTTTGAATGACAAATGATACTAATTATTAAAATAATATCTTGTTGTATATTGAAATTTATAGTTGAGATTCATTTGACTATAGATAATCATTAATTTAACTTTTTTTAAACCTTGTTAAGCAAAAAGTTTATGTGTTCACCTTTTGGGGGTTTATCATATCATTCTGTTAAATGTAGTTTTAAAATATTTTTTTAGAAGCGTTCATATGAGGTTATTCATAACTTTGCCAAAGTATAACACTCAGTTGACATCTTAATTTCAAGGTTGAGATACAACACTCGGTTAACATCTCATATGTTAGATTGGATTTGTTTTTTTTTTTAAATTTTCAACTTTTATCACTAGCTAAAGTTATAAACCTAAAAAACCGAACCAAACCGAACTAAACCGAAAAGAACCAAACCGTCGATTATTTTTTTGTTTGGTTTGGTTTGATTTTAGAAATTTAAAAATTGATTAAGTTGGTTTGGTTATGATTTTGGCCAATAACCGACCCATGAACAGCCCTAGTGATAATCCGAAATGAAATGAAGGGATCTTTCTCCTTAAATAGTGCTCATCATTATATTAATAAGATAATATATCTCCCGTTACTTTGCCATTCTCACGCATTGATGATTTGATGTATAGGTAATTAATTAGCTTAGCATATTTCTTGAACATTCATATATGAAAGGTATGCTGGCCATTACTATATAGAACAAAAAGAAACCGTCAAATAGTTTGCTGACTTTTAAATCTAAGCAATAATTAATTAGAAGAAAAGATAAAAATATAACTATCACATATCTATGTAAATGTGTTATTCAATATTTTAAACTTATATAGTTATTTCAAAATTTATCACTTAAATTAGATAAAAAAATTAGTTGAAGTTTCATTTAACCTTTTATTCTGATTCAACAGATTTATTTATACCCCATGTAATTAGTCAAGGTATTCACATGTTGGTTAGAACACTACTGTTAATATAAAAATCTAGCAGCTAAGTTATATTAATTTTTCAGAGGGTAAGGTTCAATTGAATCTTTGAACTTAGGAGCACATTAAGAGCACACTTAGAAGAGCATGTACGATACAAAGTTATTGTACCAGAACTGCGAAAGTTAAATTATCATCAAAGTTACTGTACTAGAACTGCGGAAGTTAAATTATCATTGCTCTCGCATGTTATTTTGTGTGTAAACTTTATTTTAATTTATCATTTAGCTTAAGTAGTTAAATTTATTACAAAAATAAAGCATTTCTTTTCCAGTTATTTATATTATTGGACTAACCTCCTAAACATTTTTGGTAAGTGATATGAAAATTTTATTACAATTTCATGGCCATTTTGATGAGAAAACGGCCTAAATGTGACCAAGCATAGCTTTATTTGCAAGATTAGTGCTCATAACTGGCTGCTCACACTGAAAACAATGCAGAAAATGGGCTATAGATAGGATGTGATATGCATAGTGTTGGTGATAATTACAATAAAATTGTAATAATATGATAATTGTTACAACTAAAAATTACAAAAATGAATAAAGAAAAATATATTTCTTCTTATATGGTTGAGGCGCGGATATCTTGCTCTCTTTAAGGAGATTCAAGCTTACTGCAGTAATTGTTTCTTCAGTCCAGTAGTAATACTCCTTGACTTGTCCCTTCCAGGATACAACAGCCTACACAATATAACTCAATACGCTGGACACGAATTGAGTTCAAAGCTCCACAATAATGACACCTCCCTACAACTAATAAACTCTCTTGTTTAATAGATTTTTGTGAACTCTACACTTGTGTGTTTTTATGTTTTTGTCCTCTGAAAAATGAGCTGAAAGTTTTTCTATTTATAGGCCATAAAACAGCCTACATTGATGTCATTGGTGACATCAAATGCAGCTGCCAATTCTGAAAAATTACAGCCACCAAGGTTGAAGAGTGAGGCATTCAACTGCTGCCAAGTTTGAATGAGAATAGGCAGCCTATTGCTGCCAAATTTGAATGAATATGAGTGGTTTTGGAGTCTAAAATTGCAGCCATTGTTAAATAAAAAAGGCGGCCAATGTTGAATATAATATTAAAATGTAACATCAATCCCCCACTCATTTTAATATTATCCAGAGAGTTTACTAGTTGACGGAAGACTACCATGCATAATGAAGGTGTGCTCTGCATTGAGCCTCCACTTACTAAAACAGTAATTTCTACTCCAGAGTTGTAGTGGTCTCAGACTTGAACTATGACTGCTCAAGAAAAATAAAAAGTTACTATGTACACATAATAGTCAAGGTGTTGACATGAGCTTTTTAGCCAGCACATTACGACCTTGTGCTATCCTAGTTTTAATGAGTGTCTTTTGAGAATGAGCCTAATTCTCATAGGAAGTGGCCTACCTCCACACTCACATAGGTGAAATCCGTTAAGAGTGCTCCTGTAATTTAGTACCCCACTCATACGAGATACAGATATTCATTAAGAGTTTAATAAACTCAACCTCACAATCATTACAGGCAAATGCACTTAGATCATAGGGAGGGATAAATAAATAGTGCATTTTTCACAACAAGTCATCAGGTAATTCGTTTTTCCCATTGAACCTAGTTATAGGATCTCTAGTCTCCAGGTTGGATTTCCTCACATATGACTTAAGATTTAATAGGCTTCAATCCCATCCCCCTTGATGTGCTCCACACCTTTTCTCTTGCCAAGGCCTTGGTCAACGGATCTACAAGATTATCACAAGATTTGACATAATCAACATTAATGGTACCATTTATCAAATATGATCTCATATTACTGTGCTTTCTCCGTATAGGTTTGGATTTACCGTTGTAATAACGGTTTTGAACTCTACCAATTGCAGCGGTGCTATCACAATGAATTAATATAGGAGAAATTGATTTTTCAAAATAAGGTATTTAAAATAACAAAGCTCTCAACCAATTCGCTTCCTCACTAGCTAAAGCTAAAGCAATTAGTTCAACCTCTATAGTAGAGTTAGCAATAGTTGTTTACTTTTTAGACTTCCAACAAATAACACCATCACCCAAAATAAAAATATAACCAGTAATGGATAAGGAATCACCTGATAAAGTATTCCAATCTGCATCACAAAAGCCTTCAAGTACAGTAGGATATTTTGTATAGAACAAACCAAAATTTTTCGTTCCAATTAAATATCTCATTACTCTGTTTATAGCCTACCAATGTTCATTACCTGACTTGCTAGTAAACCTGCCAAGTACTCCTACTGTATATGCAATATCAGGCCTAGTGCAATCAGTCATATATCTCAAACTTCCAATTATGCTAGCATATTCCTTTTGATTTATTACTTCCGTTTCACTCTCAACAGGAAACAGGTGAACACTAGAATCAAATGCTTGCAATCAAGGAAATTATATTTTTTTAATATTTTCTCAACATACTGTGATTGGTCAAGGAAAATTTCATCACATGTTCTAGTAATTTTTATTCCTAGAATAAGATTTGCCTCACTAAGATCTTTTATTTCGAAGTGGCTTCTAAGAATATTTTTAGTTTCATCAATAATATTCATGTTAGGGCCAAAGATCAATAAATCATCAACATATAGGCAAATAATAACATGCGAATTATTCCAAGACTTATGATATATGCACTTATCATTTGTTTTAAACTTATTTTCAATCATGCAGGAATCAAACTTTTCTTGCCATTGCTTTGATGCCTGTTTCAAGTCATATAGGGATTTGTTAAGTATACATACTTTGGTTTCTTGGAAAGCCTCAACAAAACCTTCGGGTTGTTACATGTAAATCTCTTCATTTAGGTCTCCATTTAAAAAAGAAGTTTTTACATCCATTTGATGAATTTGTAAATCAAAAATTGTCACAATGGCAATTAAAAGTCTAATTCTCGTTACCGGTGAAAATGTATCAAAAAATTCTAGGCCTTCTAGTTGTTTTAAACCTTTAGCAACTAGCCTAGCTTTATATTTATCAACAGATCCATCCGTTTTTAATTTTTTATTACATCTAATTATTTTACAACCCGGTGGTAAATCAACTAGCTTCCAAGTTTGGTTGGAAATTAGCAATTCCATTTCATCATTTACAACCTCTTTCCAGAAAATAGCATCATGTGAAGACAAAACTTCTTTTAAAGTTAGTGGGTCATCTCCAACGTTAAAAACATAATAATTAGGACCAAAATCGTTTTCTACTCTAGCTCGTTTACTTCTTCTTAACTCAAAATCATCATTTTCATTATTATTTAAAGTAGAAGTAGAAGAACTAGGTAGTGACAAAATATTTTCTTTAGTCCCATGGACCCCATTGTTTTTAGAATCAATAGGAAATTTATCTTCAAGAAAAATAGCATCACCTGATTCTATTATCACGCTATCTTCAAGATTGAAAAATCTATAGGCTGTACTATTTGAAGCATAACCAAGAAAAGCACAAGTAGTAACTTTTTCACCCAACTTAGAGATTTTAGGATCCATTAACCTTATATAGGCTAAGCAACCCCAAACTCTTAGATATCCCAAATTTGGCTTATGACCTTTCCATAATTGAAAAGGTGTTAATTTCATCTTTTTATGAGGCACACGATTCAACACATAACAAATAGTCAAAAGAGCTTCACCCCAAAAACTTGAAGGTGCACAAGACTCAATTAACATGACATTACTTAACTCAACCAAAGTTCTATTCTTTCTTTACGCTACACCGTTAGATGCAGGAGAATAAGGAGGAGGAGTTTCATGAATTATACCCAATGATCTTACAAAAGAATTGAACTCAAGTGACTCTTATTCACGGCCTCTATCGCTTCTTATTCTTTTTAATTTTCTATTAAACTGATTTTCAACTTCATAGAGGAAATTTTTAAAATTCTCAAAAACATCACTTTTATTTTTCATTAAGTAAACATATGTAAACTTAGAAAAATCATCAATGAAAGTGATAAAACATCTATTTCCTCCATGAGTTAAAATTTCCCCAAGTTCACAAATATCACTATGAACTAATTCTAATAAATTAGTTTTTCTTTCAACATGGAAGTGAGGCCTTTTTGAGATTTTAGCTTTACTACAAGCTTCACATTTTTCAAAATTCTTTTTGATCATTGGAATTAATCCTAAACTACTCATGATTTCTACATAACGATCATTTATATGACACAAACGAGCATGCCAAAAATTAGTAGAAGAAATCATAAAACAGAAGAAGATGTTTTAGTCATTTTAACACTCAATTTGAACATACCATCACATGCATACCCTTTTCCCACAAAAACATTATTTTTCACAATTACATACTGGTCAGATTCAATAATCTGTTTGGAGCCTGCCTTATTTAGAAAAAAACTAGACATTAAGTTTTTTCTCATGGAAGGAGTATAAAGTACATTTTTTAAGATTAACACCCTTCCAGAAGTAAATATCAACTCGACATCCTTCATTCCAAGTGCATGACTTGTGTGTGAATCTCCAAGCATGATGGTTTTAGGCTCCTCAAATTTTGTATAATTTTTAAACCAGTCTTTGTCATAACAAGCATGACGGCTTGCACCAGAGTCAGCCCACCATCCATCAACATTCACCACCATATTTATGTCTGTTATCACTGCCACAAAAGGTTCTTTGGCAACGTTTAACTGAGGTGTAGGCCCACGTTTTTGATATAAATCAAGCAATATGCCCATTTTTGCCACAGACAAAGCACAGTCTTTTTCTTGTACATGTTGATTTTTTGCTTGGTTATTTCCACCATTATTATTATTTGGATGTCTACCATTATTTTTCTTGAATTTTTTCTTCTTAGGCTTCAAAATAGTATTTTTGTTAGGTTCATGGGTAGCATTACTTGAAGTTAAATTTACCTTCGGTGTAATGTTGTTCTCTTCTGTTTGCATAAGTGCATCTTGGCCCCTTGCTTCTTCTTCCATGCGGATTCTCATTATCAAAGTCTCAAGAGATGTTTTGTTTTGCTTGTGGCGCATAGTGTTTTGAAATTCTTTCCACGAAGGTGGAAGTTTATCAATATGCTACAAACAATAAGGTTATCTCCAATTTTAATTTCCTCGGACCAGAGATCACCAACAATCATTATAAAATCTAAGCTTGGTCTGCTACTAATTTATTGTCCACCATTTGGAAACAAAAAAATCTGCTAACCCCATATTAGCTCCCGCTGCCTCAGTATCATACCTACTCTGCAAGACTTTCCAAATTTTTTTTGCACTAGAGTAAGTTGTAGCATAATAATCATAAAAATTATCAGATGGACAATTAAGTAAAAAGTAACGACACTTATCGGAGTCATTATTGTATTTTTCTACTTTCTCTTGATGAGAAATGTATTCCTCATCACTCATGGAAGAGTCATCTACTCTGTTAGGGTTCTTATCCATTAACACATAAAAGATATGGAGAATACTTAAGTTAAAAATAACTTTACCCTTCCACCTTTTAAAGTGAGTACAGTTGAATCGGAATGACTTGTTTAGATCTCCCAACTTGACATCCGCAGAATTTTCAGTTGTTGCCATGTGAATCTCCTTAAAATTGTTGGTGATAATTACAATAAAATTGCAATAATATTATAATTGTTACAACTGAAAATTACAAAATGAATAAAGAAAAATATATTTCTTCTTATATGGCTGAGGCGCAGATATCTCGCTCTCTTTAAGGAAATTCAAACCCACTGCGGTAATTGTTTATCCGGTCCAGTAGTAATACTCCTTGACTTATCCCCTCCAGGATACAACAGCCTACATAATATAACTCAATACTCTAGACACGAATTGAGTTCAAAGCTCCACAATAATGACACCTCCCTTTAAATAATAAACTCTCTTGTTTGATAGATTTTTGTGAACTCTACACTTGTGTGTTTTTGTGTTCTTGTTCTCTGAAAAATGAGCTGAAAGCTCTTCTATTTATAGGCCATAAAACAGCCTACATTGATGTCATTGGTGATATCAAATGCAGCTGCCAATTTTGAAAAATTACAGCCACCAAGGTTGAAGAGTGAGGCAGCCAACTGCTGCCAAGTTTAAATAAGAATAGGCAGCCTATTGCTGCCAAATTTGAATAAATATGGGTGGTTTTGGAGGATGAAATTGCAGCCATTATTGAATGATAAAGGCGGCCATTGTTGAATGTAATGTTGAAATGTAACATCACATAGTATGTAGGGATGCTGAATAAGACCTCAAACATCCCTTCTTTGAATGTCATTCATCACAAATATGCTTAAATGAGTTACTGAAGTGACTAGGTATACATGGATAGAGACATCTCATCTTTACATACGAGAAGTGTTTAGAAAAATTAAATGAAGGCCCTGTTGAAACTTTGCACTTATTGTTTTGGCTGCTTTGGTACATGCTAGGCTCTGTTGAAGCTTTGCACTTATTGTTTTGCTTGCTTTGGTACATGCTATCTTTAGTGCTATGAACAAGGTAGTGTGGAATCACAAATTCTAGTGATCATCTATGATATGCAGTCAGATTAAAGAGGAATGTAAATAAAGAGTATATGGTCATAAAATAATACATAGGTATAGGATAAATAGGAATAGATAGTGAAGCTGTACTGCAAAGATAATGGTGAATAGAGGTAGATAGGTGGAATACTCTGATTAGTCCCTCCTAATTAGACAGAGGTATTAGTAATACGCCTATGAGTTTTTGTAATTTATTTAGTTGGTGATTAATAAGATTTTATTTTTTTTGCACCCAGAAAAAATTGTTTAAGGGGTTAATTACCTTTGAGTTCTGTCCCATCTACACTCTTATGAAAAATAATTAAATCTTACTATTTGAAATGATAACTTTATATTTTAGTTTAAATTTGATATCTTTAAATAATTTTTTTCATTAAATAAATCTTCCATCCTCCATTACTTAAATTAGAACAAAAATATAAAATCTTTTTGAGATCTATTTAACATATTCAAATCTTAGATGACACTTTCAATTTATTTTTTCATCAACTATAATCAGAATATACAAATTATTTGCTCGGATTTACACTTAAAAGGATAAGTGCTCTTTTTGAAAATCGTGTATTTTTTCATCCACATAATATGAGCAATCTCAAAAGAGTTTACAAAAATATTAGTTCACTATTCACAATGCTTTACTGTTAATTTATAGCAAAGTTTTTTGTTGTTGGTAATACAATGTTGTAATTCTATTTATTATGCACGATAATTATTCAATAGCTTAAGGTGATTTATTATGCAAAAAATAAAATTTAAACTGATATTATACTAAACTATAGGAGGTGTATTCTTTTTGCTTAAAAACACATAATTTAAATGATGCCAGTAAAAATTCCTACATAAGTTTATGGATTCATGAATAAATTCCAAATTATATTGCACATAATATAAATTTTACTGTAATTAAGATGGAAGAAACTTGAGAAAATTGAAGGAAATGTGTCTTTTAAGTCTTGAATGAAGGATTGGTGACATTGACCAACAGATAGGGTCAAACATCATTAGAAAACTTGATTAAGTTAATTGTGGGCTTGATTAATATTTTTAGAACTTTCTAATCTTTTCAAAAATACAAATCAACCCAACCCACACCCTTCTTCAATCCAAATCAACCACTCTCTCTCCAGCTTCTCTCAACTCTCTCCCAACCAACAGTTCTGTAAATTTCTCCCTTCAACCTTTGGCGACAAATTGTTGGGCGAGTTCCTTTTTTACTTTCAACCGTCAATCAACGTGAAGACTTCTCCGGTGACAACAACTTCGAGTTCTTCATCATCCCATTTCTTTTTTTCACAGGTTAAAAATTATGAAGAAACAAAGAAACTTGAGCCAACTACTCTTGTAGTATTAAAATGTGGACTGAATAAAACCTTCTTGTTGTCGTACTGTTGATTCAAATTTATTGGTAATTTTTGGTCATAATTGATGTTCTTAGTGTGTGTGCGCGCGATGTGTTGGTGTTGCTGGGTTGATTTATTATTTGTCTTGGTAAAAATGGTATTGTAACAGATGAAACATCTGATGTAACAGATGAAACATATGATGTAACAGATGAAAATTTGATGCAACATATGAAAATCTGATGTAGAAGATGAAAATTTGATGCAACTAGTGAATAATCTAACAAATTATTCATCTGTTGCGACAGAAGACTCTTCTATTTGGAAGAAATCTAAACAATATTGATCCAACAGATAACTGATTAGTGATCTATTTTTATTCTTTCCAATGGTTTACTCTTCATTTTGCAACAGATTAGGACTGTTTTATTCTTTCCAATAATTTACTCCTCTGTTGTAATAAGTCAGTTATATGTTGCAACAGATAACATACCTGGTGCAAAAAATTAGTTATCCATTTTTATTCTTTCCAATGGTTTACTTATCCGTTGAACAGGTCTTATATGTTCAATGGATAAAATACCTGGTGCAACGGATTAGTAATCTATTTTTATGGTTTCTAACGGATCACTTATCTGTTGCAACGGGTCAGTTATATGTTGTATCAAATAAAATACCAGGTGCAACAGATTAGTGCTTTTTTAATGATTCCTACGGATTACTCATCCATTGCAACATGTCGGTTATATGTTGTAACAGATAACATACCTGGCGCAACAGATTAGTTGTCTGTTGGAACTGTTATATTACCGTTATGCATTAATCAATTATAATCTATGTTATGTTTCTGTTAATTTAAGATAACATGGCTCCCAAAAGAAAAGAAATCAAATCAAGTCCAAGTAAAATAATAAGTGCCGCAGCTCAGCTACATCTACCACTCTATGAGCTTGCTTTACAAGCGTTATCTCAATCAGGAGCAGAAGATAATGAATAGGGGAGGAGGAATCTTTTAAAAGAGATGATCCAAATGCTAATATCCCTTTCGCCGAAGAGTTGGTCAAAACCTTTAGCATTGATCGTTATCCTGTAAGAATGCAGTGCGATGGTGCCACAGATTTAACGGGTGATCTCGTGGTTAAGTCAGTCATAGAAAAATCTTTCGACTCCTTCAGAAAAAAACTTCGGGAAAAAAAATTAGATTTTTATATTAGGGAAAGCTGCTTTGGGCAATATTTTGATTTGTCGGAGGACAACAATGGTCATTTTCAGATGAAAATGGTATATGATCTTCTCAAGCGCAGGTTTATGTATGAAAACAAAGATAAGATGGATGAGGTCTGGATAAATTACTGTGGCATGCCTGTTTGTTTTTGTTGGAAGGAGTTTGCCATAGTTACTGAACTAAAATATTATCCCCCTTCTCCTTCTCAAGTTATACCTACTCTGTCTCAAAAAAAGCACCCCGTACATCTAACAAAGGAAAAGGCAAGTCGAGTGATCGTGATGACCTGGTGTCTATTGTTGGTCCAAGCTTCAAAAATAAAAATCTGATAGAAGCGTTGAAAGGTAAAGGACGTTCAAAGAAGCACAAACAATCATTGTGCTTGGTTTAGTTTGTACATAATGTTCTTTGGGCGAGAGATATTAACAACAACATAAGCCTCAGCTTAATAAATCTCTCCGAGGATCTTGAGGCATTTGACAGCTATCCTTAGGGTTATGAAAGTTTCAAAATAACTGTCGAATATTTGTTGACTCTGTTAACTCCAAAAACAGTCAACTTATATTGCTTTCCATGGGCCTTCATGGTAAATATTTCTTTTATCATGATATGATTCATCATATTTTTATTCAATAATGCTTTTGATTTATTGACGTTATGTTATAGGCTTGGGCATTTGAAGTCATTCCTTATTTGAGACAACAAGTGAACTACCAGGAAGAAGTTTCCTGTCCAAGAATTTTGAGATGGTTGTCGGCCAAAACCGTAAAAATGCAAAATATCTTGATCTTTTCAATCCCCCCAAGGAAGCAGTAAGTCCAATTCTAATTAAATTTTTATTTTAATTAATAATTAAATAATTTCATCATCATTCTTAATATATGTACCGATTTATTTTAGATTGTCCATCTGTGGCTTGTTCTGACCAACCGAGAGTTGAAGATGCCATTTTTTCTTACTTTACAGTTTGTGCAAACTTTATCGGACCCTAAGGTCATTGATGAAATAAAAATTAAATTGTTTGGAGCAACAACCATCACAAGAAAAACAATTTTGGAGGGTTGGGCTAATGAGTCCGTCAATGTAATAACCTATCCTCCTTGGTTTAACTTGTTGATTTATTTGTAGAGTAGATCGTTTGTACCCATAATAATTTTTTTACATTTCATTTATTTGTTGAGTTATTTCATGTAATTTTTGAAGGCTTTAATTTATTTTATTCTGTATATGAATATAATTAATCCTTAGTTTTGAACATGTTAATTGAAATGGAGCACTAGATTCAAATATCGCAACAGATAATACATCTGCTGCAACAGATGACATATCTTATCAGACAGATTTTGACATATGTTGAAATATGAGATGTAACACGTAGGTCATCTGCTGAAAATTATATAACAGGTCTTCCTAATTTTTTTATTTGCTCCAACAGATTACCGATCAGTTGCAACTTATAAGTTATACGTTGCAATAGATCGTATATCTGTTGCGACAGACAGACTGGGAACATCTACATAACGCAACAGATGACCAACCTATTCCAACAGATAATCAATTTGTCACAACAAGTACTATATCTATTACGATAGATATAAAATTTGTTGCATTATAAAAATTCAACTTGGCCAGACATAAAAATTATTGCCACTACATGTAAAGTGAATTGGCTTGAATTAAAAATTTGTTATTGTGCTCGTATCTATCTTTGTACATGTTCTTTTTTATACACGGCCTCCAACCATTTAGGTAGTACCCCATATGCCCAGACTTATTGCATCTTTTCCATTATGGTGTCGCACACACTGGTCATTTGTGTGTCGATCAACAAACACTCGATATATGCAAGCAAGTACGGCTCGCACACTGCACCGGTTGTATTTATTGGGAGTTGGATGTTCTTATTTTGACCTTCAAAATCCCATGATTCCTTCACCAAGACTTCAACCGACAATTGATCCATCAGTTTACTTTGCGTCAACAACTTAGGCCACAACTTCAATAGTGGCTTCATGTGGGTTAAAAACATCTTATCGCTGAAGACAGGTAAGTTGCAGTCATAAACCTTAATCTTTCGCTTGTAAAGTAGTATCTCAATAGTGAGAAAATATGTGATATCCATGTTTATGACTGCAAGGATTCTCCTTGCCTTGGTCCAGCTCTTACTGTATGGATATGGCCTCTTCCCTCTAACATATTTAATCGCTTTTTTATCTTATTGGAATGTTAAAAATAACTGATCAAATTTCAGGCCACCGGAATGAGCTATCTTACAGATTTTAGCATACCTATCCTTGAAATTATTGTAGAAGTTGAGGTCCATTATCCTATCGGCAGCATCATAAGCATTCGGGTACGCTAATTGCTTGTCCCTCATGAGGCAGAGAATTTTATCAACATACTGTGGTATAAGAAGATAAATTTTTAATAGGTTAGTAATTATAAGGAATAAAAATACAGTCGAAAGAATCTGATGCAGAGGGTTCTCTGAATCAGTTCACAGATTACCCAGCCAACACAACTTATGTAACAGATGTGTATTATGTTGCAACAGAATACCAAGTTTTTGCAACAGATTACACATCTGCTGGGTAATTCATCGAGTAGATTGTAAGGGTAGGTTAGCAAAAGTAAACTTACCTTGTCCTCGTACCACACACACATATTTTTCATATTCGAGAAGTCTTTGGTGGCAAATGAATGCATGGCGTATTCTTTTTTAACCTTTATCTTGATGAATTCTTCCAGTTCCTTCTTCTTCTCCTTGCCATGCACCGCGAATATGTCCACCTTCTTTGGAGGCCCCTGAACTTCAACAACTATTGGTGCGGGAGGAGTTGCAATTTTGCTAATTTCAGAACGGAGAGAATTTATCTAACTTTTCTTTTCCTCCTCCTAACCTCCACTGTAGGAGTGCATGACTTCCTCACCTCGTTGGATGGTATGAAACCCTTTCTGGATTTCAACTCCTTGACAGATTCAGCAATAACCTCTAGATTTTCAAGGAGTTTATCCTTTCTATCCTTACACACTTTGTATTTGCAATGAAAACATGAGGGCGAGGAGGTGTGAGAGGGACCACTGTAAGGGTGGGAGAGACCGGTGTAGGGGTGAGAGGGAGGACCTGTGCAAGGAGTATTTTTAAACATATTTATTTTTTACTGAGCACCAACACGATCATAATCAAGACTGGCAGCAGAAGCAGCAGCAGGATGGCTGCCACCATCACAAATAACTCCACCAGCAACACCTCCAGAAGAAGCCCCCGGATCTGTCGTAGTTTGAGGTTGGTCGTGAAGAGCTTCAACATTAGGCTGACCTTGCCTAACTGCTCTTCTTATGGATGTTACTCCATCCAATTCCTTCTTTATTAAGTCCACCATTGGGTCTTCTTTTGTATCAACAAGATCCAGAGTAAGAAAAAAAGTGATCCCCAACTCATCAATGGTAGGCACGATCCAAGGATGCACAACCTATAAAAAAAGAAAGGGGGAATTTAAATCATATAATAATAATTTGCAGTCAGTTGGGTTACAGGGGGCTCAGGTTTGGTTAACACAACCAACTTATACAATAGACGATCTAGCTACCACAACAGCTGATCTGTCTATTAAAATAGATTGATAATATATTGCATCAGATTACCCATTTATTGCATAATTTACAGTAGATGGGTAATCTATTGAGTAGGGTTCAGAGAATAGGGCAACATATAATTAATCTGTTGTGAAATATGGATTGTCTGTCACAACAGATTACCCATCTGTTGCACCATTTGCAGTTGACGGGTAATCTGTTGTAACAGATGACCCATCTGTCACAACAGATGGAACATCTATTTCAATATATTTCTTTAAGGCAAATTATTTTAGTTGAAATAAGATGTACTTCATCATCTGGAGGGTTAAAGAGATCAACCTCGTTAATAATTTTTTGCTGCTCTCTACTGCAGCCAACTACCTAAGGATCTTTGGATGAGAAACCTTATTCGGGTAATCCTTGAAATGCTTTCGAAGGGGAGGAATGGCTTCACATGCCCAAGCCTAAAAATTGTAAACAGGAAGCAAGCAAAAAAAAGTCAAAAGTATATTCAAAATAAATTAATGAATGAGTAAAAATAGTGATCAATTTTACCATGAAAGCCCCAGGAAAGACGTATAATGTGGTTGTCTTTGGCTTTAGCTCTTTCAATAAAAAATTGACAGTCAAGTAGTAGCTTCATATCCCAAGGAATAATCGTTGAATTTCCCAAAATCATCAGCAAGCGCCAACAAATCATGTTTTATCACTTTCTTGACATCTCTTGCCAATAAGCCGGAATGGACAAACCAAACTAAGCACAATTTCTCCCTGTAGTGCTTTGGTATGTCTTTATTCTTGGGATCCGCCATCAAATCCTCCACTTTGTATCTAGGTCCAACAATGCCCAACAACCCAGCTTTTTTTACCTTGTGTTTGTTGGACCCTTTGTGGGGTGTTTTCTTGTGGGAGGTTATTCTGGACAATCGCATCTCAAGCCCGTCACAATGGCAAACTCTTTCAATCCAAAACAAATTGGCATGCCATAGTAGTTGATCCAGACTTCATCCATCTTTTTTCGCCCTCCTTCGGACCTCCATCATCCCCCGCATACTTGATCCTGCGCTTGAGAAGGCCATTTATCATGATCATTGGGAACTAGAGAGGGCGGGGCCCAGACAACTCAAGAAAGTGTGCAAAGTAGCTCTTCTTAAAAAGTCCATCTATGTTTTCCTTCTTCATAATACTAATAAGTTCGTCTAAAGGTTTCCCCAACTGACATTTAAGTACAAGATCACCAAATACTGCTTTAGGGATATTCATCGATATCGCAACTCAAAACTTATCAATACTAATGGTTTTGACAGAATCATGCTGGAATATCGATATTATTTCATGCACCATTGATAAGGAGGAGTTATCACTTTATTTGGCTCATTTTGCCCTGACTGAGATTGTTCTAGAAGTTTCTCCGAATCTATCTGTACTCTAGCCTTTTTGTTTGGTGATCGAAAGTGATCCACTTTCTCCACTTTTAGTTTCTTTTCTTTTGGGAGACATCTTTTAACTACAAACAAAAGAAAAATAAAAAATACATTGCATTTGATGTCTACATAATTTTTTTAAAAAAGGTGAGACAAATTTTAATAAATTATTTTTGCCACTTAACCAAAAAAAAAACTCCAACGGACAACCCATCAGTTGGAACAAATTGGGAACCCGAATCTGTTTGAAGACCTATTTAATATCTCCCAACTGACATTCCACCTGTTGCAACAGGTGGACAAATTTTAATAAATTATTCTACGCCACATTACAAGAAAATACTCTAACGTATAACCCATCAGTTGGAACAGATGGGAAATCTATTTGAAGACCTACTTAATATTTCCCAATAGATCTTTCACCCGTTGCAACAGATGGACCACCACCACCACAACCAATGCCACCACCAATGCCACCAAGACCACCACCAATTCCACCAATACCAACACCAAGACTACCGACACCACCACAAAAACACAAATATCAACAACACCACAAACACCATCCAACAATACCACGATAGTCAACAAAACACTGAGAGAAAAAATAGGATTTTCTCAGGTGCTTCCTACTTTTTTAGCATCAAAACTAAAAATTGTTAACCCATTCTCAAAGATAATATAACTAAAAGTCTTCTTTTTCATTATTAACTAAAAAGCCCTATTTTTTAGAATAAAAAACAAATGTAGAACTCTTCTTGAACTCTGTTACCTGTGAAGACAGAGAAAATGATGGATGCAAGTGGGAATGAAGTAAAAAAAAAACAACTATATGTAGTCCTAAATGGGAAGAAAATTGACTTGTTTTGAAGGGTTGAGCAATATATTGAGTAGTTGTTATTTGTATTATTGCGAGGGAGAGGAGACCCCCAGATAGAGAGAGAGAGAGAGAAGAGCGAGAACTTAAGATTTGAAATAAAAAGTTTTTCGCGCAAATGGATGATTTGTATGGGTTGATTTGTAATTTTGGAAAAGAATGACAAGTTTTGAAATCGCTAATTTGGTCCAAATTGATGTTAATTAATTTTAAAATTTTTAAAAGATATAGTTTTTAAAATATTGAGTTGATGAGAACTCATTTCAACTCAGAGTGATCGATCGACGACTCGGTCGGGATGAACGCAATACCAATGTCATGCAATGGGAAAGACTCGATTGGATTTGTAGTTGACCCTGCGAACTCATTCATTCATCCCTAGTTCTACTTAAATCAACTTAGTTACTATCACTACACTAACATTGAGTTGATGAGAACTCATTTTAACTCAGATTAATCGATCTATGACTCGGGTCGGGATGAACGCAATACCAACACCATCCAATTACAAAGACTCAATTGGATTTGTAGTTGACCCTGCAAGCTCATTCATTCATACCTAGTTCCACCTAAATCAACTTAGGTACTATCACTATCCTAACATTGAGTTGATGAGAACTCATTCAACTCAAAGTGATCGATCGATGACTCAGGTCGGGTTGAATGCAATACCAATGCCATGCAATTGCAAAAACTTGATTGGATTTGTAGTTGACCCTGCGAGCTCATTCATTCATCTTTAGTTCTACCTAAATCAACTTAGGTACTATCATTATCCTAAAATTGAGTTGATGAGAACTCATTTCAACTCAGAGTGATCAATCGATTACTCGGGTCGGGATGAATGCAATACCAATGCCATGCAATTCATAAACTCAATTGGATTTGTTGTTGACCCTGCGAGATCATTCATTTGTCCCTAGTTCCACCTAAATCAACTTAGGTACTATTACTATCCTAACATTAAGTTGATGAGAACTCATTTTAACTCAGAGTGATAGATCGACGACTCGGATCGGGATGAACGCAATACCAACGCCATACAATTACAAAGAATCAATTGGATTTGAAGTTGACCCTTCGAACTCATTCATCCATTCCTAGTTCTACCTAAATCAACTTAGGTCTATCACTATCCTAACATTGAGTTGGTGAAAACTCATTTCAAATTAGATTGATCAATCGATGACTCGGGTCGAGATAAATGAAATGCCAATGTCATGCAATTACAAAGACTCGGTTGGATTTATAGTTTACCCTACAAGCTCATTCATTCATCCCTAGTTACACCTAAACCAATTACAATGAAATCTGTTGCAATAAATAACTGAACTATTGATAATTTTCAAATAGGTATTCATATTTGTTGCAACAGATAATATATCTGATTTAATTATCAAATAGACATTTGCATCTGTTGTGACATATGACTGAGCTATTGGAAATTTTCAAACAGATATTTATATCTATTTTAACAGATGACATATCTGATTTAATTAATTATCAGATGGACATTTTCATCTATTATCATAGATGACTGAGTTGTTGAGATTTTTAAACAGATATTTATATCTGTTGTAACAGATGACTGAGCTGTTTGGATTTTTAAAAAAATATTTATATATGTTGCAACAGATGACATATCTGTTTAAAAATCTTTTTTTCTCTTTTAATTTTAAAGCAAGCTTTTGGTCCGAGTAGATAACATCAAGTAGTCGTACTTACTACTAAAGGCGGTTAAAAATGTTTCTTGGATATCTTAAAATTGAGTTCATTGAGCAGTTTTGTCTTGTCTTGTCTTTTCAATGTCACTAGTCTTAGTCTTCCTCGTTCACTCAAATTATTAATGAAATTAATTAATATTAATTAATGAATATTGAAAATCCCCATGTCTATGTACACAATACATCTATAGAAATCTTTCTTCAGCTGCAGTTTATTTTATTCAACTCTCTCATTTTTTTTCTCTCTTCTTTAGGGTCACAACTTTTTTTATCTCTTTTCTCTTCTCTTATCATAAAGATCTTTTCGGATCTAAATTGATCCATATCTTTCCTCAACTAAAATTTCTATTTTGATCCCCTTTTTGATATTAAGGTATGGTTCATTATTGCTCTTTCATTCCCGTCTTCTTCTTTGCAAGTTATTTACATTTATTTTTTTATTTTATTACTATTTACTAATATAATATTTATTAAAAAAATTGAAGGAACTTTTAAGTGTTGAATAAATAAACTGAGAATTTTTATTACAATATGCGAAAAAAGTCATTTGTTAGGAGAAGTTTAAAAGCCTTGTTGGCAGTATCATTTTTTTGTATGTATTTTGTTTGTTTCTTTATTGTTGATGCAGTTATTGATGTTGTTGGTGGGGTTGGCGTTGTTAGAACTTGTGGTATAGTGTTGTTGATGGTTCTGAAACACAGAATGTTGCTTCTTTGTTGTTGATAATGTTGTTGGAATAAATGTTGTTGTTTATTTGTTGTTGATGTTTATGCTATTATTGATGGTTCAACAGATGGATAAACTGTTGGAACAAATCAAACCACCAGAAAGGCTGGTTTGATGTATTCCATCAGATTTCACATCTGTTGCAACAGACTCCACATATGATGTAACAGATGGATAATGTTCTTTTTGTTACCTCAATTTTTTTCCTCTTCTTTGTAGATATAAGAAACGGATAGTTGATCAACTTTTGTCAGACTATCGCAAGAGGCTACAGTAAAGATGGGTTCGAAGAAATAAGTTGGTTGCAGATGGAACCACTTCATATGTGGGAGGTATGTATTACTAATAATGTTATCGTGGAAACACACATAGATTGTAATGATTTTTTGAATGTTGTTTTTACTGATTAGTCATAGATCGTTCAAATAAGATATTTGTAATTTTACAGTTAAGATTGGTAGGTCCGAACTGATAAGGCTGCCATGAATATGGTTCTGATACCCTGTTAAGATTTAATGTTGGTTGTTGCTCATATTTATTTGTCAAGAATTATGAAGGTATCTAGTTTTGGTGTCATTGTAAAGAGATTCAATAGTGATTAGACTAATTTTTAGGGTGCATTGGACCCTTAGAGGGCCTTCGAAGCTTAGCACTACATCTAACGAAAATGGAAAACCAGTATAGTTATTACCCTGGCCAAAATTTATATGGTTGGATTTCTCGCTCGGGTGATGATTATATGCCAGAAGGTGTGGTAGGAGAATGCCTTTGAGGGAAAATGGGTGGTTGATGGAAGACTATATCATCTGAGAGCTAATTGAAGAAGAGACATAGGGTAGAAAGTAACTTCTTGTGAATCTGACCGATGGAATTATCTTAAAAGATGTAAAATTTGAATCAAGTGCAAATATGAAAGTGTATTCGGTAATGTAATTTCTCTATTATGTCTCTGGAAGAAAAATAATATAGATGGACACTTTGCTAGAGAGCTGCGTGGTCGAGACTATCACCTAGGTAGAAAATAGGAGAAGTCCAACAAAGAAGCCTCACGGGCATCGAGGGTTAAAATGATGTTCAGCGAGTCTAAAAAACTTACGCCAACAACAACTGCAATTAAAATAAAGAATCTAAGCAAAGGCAATAATTTCTGAATTTTAAATTTCATCCCATGCCTTCTTGTTTGTGCTTTCGATCAGGTCTACAGTTTGTTGAGCTGATCGGAACCACAAACGAGATTGAAAGGCAAACAGAGTATCATTGCTTCCTTAGCAATATGGTTATAATTGATTGTGTTTTCTTGCCTTGACATGCTTTCAACATTCCTTGGCGAAGATCAGATACTTACTGTAGTATGTGAATCCCGATAATTTTAAGCTTTCCTACAGCTTGTTGATTCTATATTCAAGTTGGTTGTTGCCGTCTTCGAAGTTGGTACGAATTTCCTCATCTCTTGTGAGCTCGATTAGGAACACTACCTTCAAAGTTGTGGCATTCTAGAAGCCTTTCAGAACACTTTTTTCAGAAGCCTTAAGGGATACATGGAGGGTCGCTGTGTTTGTTTTAGGTCAAAATGTGTTGATGCACGTTGAAAATGTGGTCCCAACAATTGAACAACACACTTTTATCGAGCATTGCTCCATGCATCTTGCTCAACCAATTTGATAAATTAGTAATCATAGAGTTACGTAGTGTGTAATCTAAACTGGCTCTACTAAGCCTATCAAATGTTACGTAACTCCGAGCTCATTACCCTATCAAAAAAATATGACCGAGTTAGTGCACAAATTGAACGAGCTCAATCTCTTAGCCTTTCTGCTGATCGCTCTTCTCCAATATAGATGACAAAATATCTGCTAGTCAAAAGTCTACACCGTCGCCAGACATGCTTGCCTGGGAGCAATTCTTCTAAAGTTAAATTGAATAAACAGATGACTAGCTAGTTGCAACAGATGACATATCTTTTTACATTGTCAAACAATTAGAGACATCTGTTACGATAGTTGATCAACCTATTGCAGAAATCAAACAAATATATACATCTATTGCAAAAGATTGCCATATGTTGTAAGTTATCTAACAAAAAGAACATATATTTCAACAGATTACCCATCTATTAGATTTATTTTAAATAATTTTCTTTTCTTTTCGAGATATAATAATTTATAAATAGGTCCCTCCTTACAAATATGGATTATCAAGATACGTACAAGAATATTCATATCGAGTTCTTGCGTGAACTTCAAAGGCAGTTTGATGAACTCCAGAGAGATTTGGCTGACTTCGGAGCAAGGCTGCCAGATGAAAAATGTTCGATTGACAATAATAATAATAATAGTAATAATAATTAGGTAATGTTATTTATTTTAGTGCATGTATGTATTTTCCTCCTTTTGTATATCGGATCTACCCAAGAGATTAAAAAATCTATGAACATTCATTTCATTTTGTTATCGACTTTGAATTTTTAATTCTTATTTAGTATTTAATAATAAGAATTCTGTTTATTCCTTGTTCTCAACATGTCGGCGGTTGGTGGTAAGAATTGAGCAGCAATTTGTGTCTATGGAGGTTAATCTGCTATGGCAGATCGATCATATGTTGCACCTGACGGTTATTAATAAAAAAGGGTTATTGTTGTTATTGAGAGGGTGAAAAGAAAAAGACATGACTTTTCGATTATTCAATATGAAAAATATTTTTTAAATAAATAATAAGGAAATAAATGATAAACACAATTTATAACCATAATTTTAATAACTGGTCGTGACTTTTCACCATTTTTTTAAATTTGTTTTTTAAAATTATTTATTATATAATAAAATGGTTATTATTTTATTAAGGAATTTGAAAAGGTATTTTTTTATATAAAATAAAAAGGTAAGCAAATTTGGATTAATGATATGATGATAGTTATTTTTTTTTTAAAAGTAGATTATATGTTGCAACAAATAAATTATCTGATGCAACAGGTTCACTATTATTGCAACCGATGATATATCTGTTGTCACAGATGATTTATCTGATGCAACCGATATCGAATCTGTCTTCACAACTCAATAAAAATGGTTCTTGAAAAAAACTAATTAATAATAATAATAATTTGAAAAGTTATGACTTATCAAAATATTTCTTAATTTAATTTAGTCATTAATTTTCACATTAATCAAAAATATAATTAATAAATGGAGGTTAATAGATAGATTATATATTACAATAGATAGGCTATCTGATGCAACATATTTTATATTTGTTGCAACAAATATTATATATGTTGTCACATATGTGTTATCTGATGCAACAGATATAGAATCTATTGCCACAATTCAATAAAAATGGTTCTTCAAAAGAACTAATTAATAATAATAATCTGAAAAGTCATGACTTATATTACAATATTTATTTTTTTAATTTAATAAAAAATATAATTAATGTATGGAGGTGAATAGTCGCGCCTTTTTGCCTCTCATTCAAATTCAATCCACTATAAATAGGTCCCTCCTTACTCAATCGTTCATTCAACTATACTCTATTTATTTATTGCATCTCGTCTTTCATATTACACTCTAGAAGATAAGATTATGGATAACCTAGTGTGGGACGTTGCTTTTCTGCAAGATGGCATGAATGAACTTCGAAATCAAGTTTGTGACTTGCAATGGGACCTGGGAAGAGTTACAACAAGAATGCTCTGCGAGATACGCAGGCTGAGGAGGGTCTTGCTACTTTCGGTTAAAGAATGGTTGGCTGGCTATGATGATGATGATAAAATAATAATAATTAGATTATTATTTTTCTTTTAGTCTATTATATGTATTTTTATTTGTTTTTGTTTAATAAATAAATTATGTTTGATCTTTGACGTTTTAATCTATATTTAATTTTCATCCTGTC
Source organism: Capsicum baccatum var. pendulum (assembly GCA_030864225.1). Taxonomy (NCBI): domain Eukaryota; kingdom Viridiplantae; phylum Streptophyta; class Magnoliopsida; order Solanales; family Solanaceae; genus Capsicum; species Capsicum baccatum. The sequence continues at coordinate 202,940,105 of CM061559.1, read as the reverse complement.
TATTATCTTCTCAACAAAGATGTCGACGATTCGATGTAAAAAGGAATAATTTAGAATCCAGTAGCAATAGCAAGATTTATCTTTTGGGTTTGTAGCAGGGGTTGATGTGTTGTTCAAAACAGATTACTCATGTTGCAATAGATAAGAAGTCTGATGCAATAGATAAATAGTATGTTTCAACAGATCACTAGTTTGTTGCTTTGCTTGGCTCTGATGTTTTAATTCATACTTCCTCCATCTCAAATTACCCGTCCCAAATTTAGATGCCACATTAATTAATAAAAATAATTAATAACATGCCTAGTTTACCATAACCCACTGATCAGTTAGTGGGACAGTAGACGTGTTTGAAATAACCATTGTTTGCTATTCAATCGAAATTTCATAAGTGAACAAAGATTTTAACATCAGTCGGCGTATAGTCCCCCTATTAAATTATGTTTGTCATACCTTATTTTTACCTGAGGTCAAAACGAGCACGATGTTATGGACTCTAGATGAATTAAAGTTTGCACAGAGTCGCCACCTATTTTTTAAGGAAAAATAGGAAACCTATTCATTTATTAACATGTATGATTTGTATTTTTTTAGTCTGCAAAAAACCAATTGAGATTCTAGGTAAGGGTTCAAATTATCCTGAAGGAAAGGGGTTAGCCATCCTTCAGGATCCACAAATATGGTACTCGGTTAGACTTAATTTTTCAAAGAGGGAGGAGGTATAAAAAATAATGTAAAAGTGTATGTATTAAATATAAATAAATGTTTAAAACTAAGTAAAGGTGTATGTATATTAAATATATAACTAAAATACATTATTATGAAACATAGGTAAAAGATATGTATATAAAATGTATAAATTACATGTGAAAAGAAAAGTATTTTGTGACATGTATGATAAGAAGTGTATCTTGATATGCTATGAGGAGAATAAGTATTTACAAATAATATTTTTACTTGATTTGAAAATTTATGAAAAACGTAAATATTTATTTGAACAGAAAAGATCACAATGTTTATAATGTCAAAGTATGTAAACTAATTGATTAACTTCATTATTTTATGTAAATATTAATGGCCTAAGTTTTGCCTAAAAGTGATAAAATTATGTAAATGAAGAATATCCCTGTCCGACACCCAAAAGTTTTTACTATTTTGTTACTTGTACAAGTGTAAGAATAAAAATACAAAAAAAATAGTTTTTCTTGAAGCATTCCCGACGAATATTCCAATAACCTGTATAAGCACTTGTAAAAAAAAAGTTAGTAAAAAATAAATAATTATCAAAATAAATTGAATAAGTATGTGTGCAGATAAGTGGTTAAAAATATATATTTTTTTGTTGAAAGTGGGCTCAGATAAAGTCATGGCTGCGAAATGATTTTTCAATTAATTGGCCGTCCTAAATCATTTTACTACGAAGTGGTTGCTCAATTAATTAGCCGTCCTAAATCGTCTTGCCAAATATGAATTGTAAAATCATGTGTTGTTATAAAGTTTCATCATCGCCCAAAAACTATTTTTTATTACGTATTTGTATACGTAAAGTTCGTCTTTTATTTATGGAGACCTCAAATTAATAATAATTTTTTTTCATCGACCACGATAGTATTTGTTCGTTATCAGTGTGTATCCAAAAATGAGTACAGAAAGATAAAATTCTATCTAAACCATCCCAAACGTGTCAAACACAATAAAACAACATCCAAAATAAAAGTGATCCCAAAACAAGCAAATCAATGGAAACATGTAAAGAAATGCTCAAAAGGGAGCCTGGACGAAAATTCAAAGCCACAAGATCGAAGACCACAAAAGCTAGTAATGGCGTTCTTCAACGGTGTTCACCAGAGCAATGCCGAAAAATGTGATTACGACCAGATCTGGCTAGTTCTTGATGAGCAAAATGAATTGGGAAGTAAAGGAGGGGGGCTGCCGTGATGTGGTGGTGGCACGGCTGGAGCTCAAAGCTCGTCGGCCATTAACTCCAGCAAACTAATGGCACAACAAATGAAGAAGGAGAGGGCAACAGTGATGGTGACTCACCGGTCAGAGCTCGTGTGGCTTGTGGTCAGCGTTAGTTCTCCGACAATGTGGCTGCCTGAGAACGGATAAACTGTTAATGTTTTAGATCTATAGAGAAAGTGAAAGCTTAAACTAAAAAAAAATTATGTAGTAGGCATCTGTGTATATATTTTTTCATGTGTGTTTGTCTTGGTGTTTTGTAGTGTATGCTTATGTGTGTTTTGTAAGAAGAAATGGAGATTTTTCTTGCCAGTGTCTCCGTTCAAGTCCCCTTAATGTGAGAATAATATCTCTGATATATAGTACGTGTGTATGTCCGTTGGAGCGCATTTTCTGTGTGTGTAAATGTGTCCGTTTAAAATTGATTGTTGCAAAAGATGAGAAATATCAAAATTCAAGATTTTCTTTTTGACATTTCAAAGATCATGATTATTGGTTAGGAAAAAAAGATGAAGAGAAAGAAAACGTGTGTCTTTTTTGGTTTTTATTTGAGAGAGAGAGAAAATTTGTGTGGGTGTATAAAAATGTGTGTGTAGAGAGAAAAGATGAATAGATGTTGAATGAAAAAATGTAAGGAATATTAAAATTATTAAAATATAATTAATTCAAAAATACTATATATATATATATATATATATATATATATATATATATATATATATAACGTCATGTCGTGCACGTGTGCGGGTGATTGTAAAATATTAAGAACGATAATGAATTGATAAAAATTCTAAAATTAGAAAAGTTATTAATAAATTATAAAAAATAAAAATATGATAAAAAATTGATTAAAATCCCAAAGAAAGGATAATTATCAAGAATTTATCAAACAATTGTAAAAAGATGTGAAAATTATGCTTCGTGCCCTTTAACGAACAAAAAATCCGAAGACGTTAATTTTAGGCACGGAGAGCAAAAATTGGGTGTCAATAGGTTCCCCTTTTCATTTGAGGATGATGTAGAAGTCTTCAAATGAAAACGTTGATCTGTAGCCCATTTTGCTCGACAAAAATGATTTGAAGAAAATTCGATCAAACTCCAATTTAAAGTTACCTACATACCTCGAGTTATATGAGGATCAGGTCAATGTAGTTCAAAAAATTTAAGCAAATCGCCTTGTTGTTAAGGGTGAGAGATAATGCGAAATCATTATTGGGAGAAAGACTAATTGGAAACAAAAGTGTTCATCTATTTTTGATGCCCCTTTCAAAATTGCCCTGTGAGATACTGGAGACGCAAGATTGTGTACTTACTAGGGAGAAAGAATAATTGTGGTTATGATGATCGAACTCTGCATAGATCATCCTAAATATCTCGAGTGTTACGAGAATCAGGTCACTGTAATTTGAATCATAGTAATATCAAAATTTGCCTCAGTGTAGAGTTATGGTGACACTGGGTTCCTTCAAGGATGACAACAAAGATTTTAACATGAATGGAATGAATACGGGTGCTTGTTCCAAAATTGACTGTTTGGGTAGCTAAAAATAAGTAGATATCGGATAGTAATATTTGCTGGGGACTTTGAGCGAAAAAGAGATTGTGAATTTTCAAAGATTGCCTCAGTATTAGATTAAGAAGACATTGAGTAATGATAATAAGGATTATAAAAATGATAGTTTTGGGTCGAGTTGAGTTGAGTTTCTGCGCTGAAATTCCTGACGTAACTAGGGATCCCTGACATTCCGCTAGCTTGCCCAGTTTGCTGCTAAGAGAATAGTTCCACGTTGTACTGCATGTTCTAGTATTTTCTCTATTTTTGAAGGCAATTCGCCTGGCGGGGTAATAACTGAAATGTAAATAGCCTCCATCGGTTGAGCAGTAATTAAAATATAAATAGCCTCCATCGGCTGAGCAGTTGATGGAATATAAATAGCCTCCATTGTCTGAAATTTAAATAGCCTCCGTTGGCTGAGCAATTGCTGAAATATAAATAGCCTTCGTCGGCTGAAATGTAAATAGCCTCCGCCGGCTGAAATGTAAATAGCCTCCGCCGGTTGAAATATAAATAGCCTCCGTCGGCTGAAATACTTGTTGAGGAAGTGAAAGTTGCATTATATGCCCTATTGTTGGGGGCGGGTGTGCCCTGTCCCATTGTTCGGGGCGGACTTGCCCTGTCCTATTATTCGAGGCGGACTGCCTTGTTCTATTGTTCGGGGTGGACTACCCTATCCTATTATTTGGGGCGTACTGCCCTATGTTATGTTAGAGTTTTGTGAACATCTGTTAGTACGTGATGACCGAGTCTTAATGGGGATATCCCTTTAATGCGACCTGCAAAAAAATCAAGAAATTTCGTTTAGAGTTAGAAAGTATTAATGAATGAATTGATAAAACCTGGCTTCCTAGCTTGTGATAGAGATGTGATGTTGAGTTTTTGATGGAATGTTGTAAGATACTTGACACGTGCCTCCTTGAGCATTATTATGACCAGCAAGATTCGAGAAGATTCTTTAGTGTCTTGAAATAATTATGGATAAATTGACGATACCTGGATTCTCAGCTTGTGATGGTGAGGCAGTATTTAGGCTTCCAAGATATTTGAACCTTTGTTGTAGCGATGTTGTACCTGCGCTCAAAGAAAGTTTTTTAGTTTGGGGAGGGGATGTTGATTTTGTGTTGATCGAGAACTCGGCCTAGCAGCTATCTCGTCCTTCAATCTTTTGACAATCGGTAATCTATTCAAGATTTGGAGTAGTGACACTTCCTAACTCCACATAATGTTCTTATACTAGTAGGTCTTCTGGTGGGAACTTTCTTCATCATGATCTTCGCTTTCAGACTTCCATCAAAATGACATGGTTGTTGTGGCTTAAGATGATAAATGAAATTTGAAAAGATGTAAAGGATTATGTTGTTAATATGACCAAGCCTGACTTAAGCTGCCTACATATCCTAGAATAGAAATCAAGTCAAAACGTAGTTTTATGTAAGGGAAATCAAGAAAAATTTGGCCACAAGGGTGGGTATGTGGAGAATGGTAAGGTTGATAATCAGGAGCTTGCTTTGGAAAGCTCATTTGGCCATTTGTTGAAGCGGTGCCTCTTATGTATGAGTCTTCAACATCTTATGGCTTTTTCTGGTGCTAACGATTAACATCAAAGAATTTCTAATTTGAGTGATGCTTTTGTAAGTTGTTGGAGTAGATCAAGCATTGAGATTTGCATCTCAATGTCGGTTCCTTCATGTCATGGTTTTAAGCGAAAGATTAGTGAACGCGTTGTATAAGCTATCTTCATATGTAGTTTTGCTGACTTGTGTTTTGATGAAAGCAAGAGGCTTGGGTACATACACGAGTCTTCTCTGCGTAAACTCTGAATATTTCTTGGGCGCCTCATTAATAGTCTCCTTATCTTGTGGGCGTCTTCGTATATAAACTCTTTTTGGTTCCACTACAGTCGTCCTTTCGTGTACCTATTTGAAAAGAAATAACTTGCAACAACAGACACAACAACCCTTTTGGTTGTTGCATAATTATTTATCAGTTGAATATGTCTTCAAAGTAGGGTGCCCTTTTTGGACACCGATGACACTTTATGCATAAGGGTCCCCGCGATCGTGTAATCTTGTGTTGATGCGGTAACCCTTTTGAGTCACCCATAATGCTTGTGGAATGATGACCTCTCTGGTTATTGCCAATAATTCTTCGCATATGATCTCGGATAAGTCTTGCGTATCTTTTGTATCAAAACGACTTATAGATTCCTCTTGAATCGTCAATCTTTGGATTATCTTGGGCATTATTTGATGTTGGATACGAGGCGACTTATATATATCCTTTGAATTGCTAGCCTTTAGGTAATCCTGCACATTATCCGACTTTGGATAAGAGATGACTTACAGATATCCCTCCAATTGCTATCTTTTAAGTGTTCCTGCACATCATCCGACCTTGGACACAATATGACTTATAGATATCTCTCAAATTGTTAGTCCTTGGGTAATCCTGCACATAATCGATCTTGGATATGATGTGGCTTATAGAGAACCCTTGGACGTATCAATTTGATGATCTCATATATTCTCTGATAAGGATTTAGTTGCGACTTATGGATAACCTTCGGACTATCAATTTTTGGGTAACCTTGCATACTATCCGGTTAGGATTTTATTGCGGCTTATGAATGACCTATGGACTATCAACTCAGAGGTAATCTTGCACACTATCTTATTTCAAATAATATGACTTATAGATGATTCTCGAATTATCAATTTCAAGGAAATCTCATACGTCGTTAGCTTTCAGATAGCGACGTAAAGACGTACCTTTAAATCATGTGCTTCAGATGCTGATTCATAAGATAATGAGATATCCTTAACGCCAACATATGTTATCTCGCGTCTCAACAGTTATTGAATGTTGATATCCTCGATTGATGTATTAGTCATAATCCAAGCTTGAATGCTTTTGAGCATTTTTTGGAAATCCTTCTTGAAATTGCAGGTATAGATTATTTTTCCTCATTACGAGGATTTTCTTTTGGTTCTTTCATAAGCATGTGCCACCTGAAGATTTGGTTGACCTCCTTACATAACGAGTGTTCGATCCTGCGCTGATCGTCGATGTGATTTTGGGGCATTTGGGTTGATAGTATCTTTTTAAAGCGTTCTTCAAAATTTTGCCCCAGTCTCTTGGAGGGACTTTTTTAATGATTCTTCACTGCGTATCTTAGGATAGTCTTGACAGTTTATTTCGGGTTTGCTGGATACCGTCGCGTTCAAGTTTCGCTCGTTATTAGGGAAAATAGATTTTTGTATTATAAAGGGACCGAGCCTTATATAGGCTACCTATGTATCCCGCCGAGGAAAATCAGGTCACACGTAGTTTCAATTACAAAAGGAATTAATTCTACTTAAGTATGACCGAACCTGATGAGGGTTGCCTACGTATCTCTCCATGAGAAATCAGGTCAAAACTTAATTCTGTTACATGATAATTAGAGGAGATCCTATGCCTTCAAATATAGGACTCTATTTATTGTCTCTGAGTCGATCAACTTGGATTCGCCTATATCGTATTCCCGTTAAAGTTAGCACTTCTCTATAAAGTGGCTTATATGAAGGCCCCGCTGGCTCGATGTGGAGGATGGTGTCTCTCACGTCATATACACTCCTCTATTTTCATGATTGGGAACCGAATCATTATTTGCATTTGGTTGCTCTTCGACACATTGGATTGCCCCGGCCTTGATCAAACACTCAATTCTATGCCTTAACCTATTACAATCTCCAGTATCGTGCCTCGAAACTCCAGAGTGAAAAGCACATCGCTTTGTTTCATCGAACCATTTAGGTAATGGATTAGGAATCTTCACCAACTCCGGTCATAATAAATTTACCGCTCTCAGTCTCTCAAAAAGTGTCAATGGTTTAATAAATTGAGTGCAGCTTCGATTGCGCTTACCCTTCGAATTTTGTCTTAGCGCAAAAGGTGTCGGATTTTGATAAACTGACATTGGATTGGTACGCATGGTTGTGGTGGATTTTGGTATGTGGGATCTTGGGTTTGAAGTTAATTTGTTGGATATTATAGGCATGATGAAATGTATGATTCGATATTTGCATCAGTTCATTGTCAGGACTTTGAAGTGATTGGGATGATTCAGGTATTGAATGGTGTGGTATCATAACAAATATTTCTTCTTCATTCTCCTCCTTGGCTCCTTTGATGGACTCTAACTGAGTAGACTTGCTCGAGTTATTTGCCGACTTAATATTTCTAGAGTTAATCGCCTCTTCTATAAAATTCCCCATTTTGACACAATCAACAAACTTCTGCCCCAATATGGACATTATCCTTTCAAAATAGACACCCTTTTGACTGCGGATAAAATACTTTGTTAATTCACTTTCGTCCATTGGTGGTTGAACCTTTTCAGCCTCAGACCTCCATCGCCGAGCATATTACTGGAAGGATTGAGAGGACTTCTTTTGTATATTGATGAGGGAAAGTCGATCAGGCACAATTTTTGTATTAAACTCTTCAGCCACGTCGCTCCATTTATGCCAATGACGAGGGTCTTGTTTGGTGTACCAATCGAGAGCCTCACCAGACAAACTTCTAATGAACAACCTCATTATGAGCTTCTCATTTTTTCCAATTCTTGCCAATTTATCACAATACGCTCTTAAATGAGTATGAGGATCCCTAGTTCCATCAAACAAGTCAAACTTAGGTGGCTTGAACCCGATTGGCAAATCAACATCTGGATAGATATATAAATCTTCGTAGTCCAAATGATTACTGAATTAAGTTTCTTGAAGGTGTTTCATCACTCGCTTGAGATTACGAAGCTCATTTACGATTTTATCATTCCCCTTTTTTTATCCTTGTACTTATCGAAAGCCTACCTTTAGCAGGCATGGTGAAAACAGATGTCTCAGTTATGTACATTGGAGAAATATATTGTTCCTGAAAGGTAGCATGATTTGTTCGTTGAATATCACGAGCAGATGTTACAATATTTGGATGTGGGGTGCAATGAGAAAATTTATGGGAGATGATGAGTGTAAACGGGGATGAGGGATTTGTTAAACCAACAGTCGTTGTGGGAGTTGTACTGACTGATAGCATTTACGTATTGGAGTTTCTAGCAATAAAAAATTAGAAGGGAGCGGTAGAGTAGCCGTGGATAGATGTGTGGGATCCTTTCCTTGGTGTAGTTCTCCTCTTAACATCTCGAGTTGTTTCTCCAAAAGAAGCATACGTTCATTATCTTGTCTTTTGAAAATTCCTTATATGTTTGCCAGCGTTGGAACACTTCTGGTCGGGTCGACGGTATTGGTGTTCATTATATAGCTTAAGTTGGCTAGTCCTATCGATCAACACAATCAACCTCTATCGGGGAATAATGCAAACACAAATGAAAGTTCAAGAGTTAGTTCATGTCGATAGACAAGCACATTCAAACAATGTTATGTAACCGTATCTTATATTGTGGTGCCTTATTTTGCCAGAGTTAGGCCTTCGTCCAAACAAACTGATATAGATGAATCTAGCTTTTGACACATTTTGGATTCAGAACAATTTTAAGTTTTCTTGAAGAAGGAATGTATCTAACAAAGGCGGCTAAAAGAGGCCTATATAGTCGATAAGAATTGATAGAAGTGGGCTAAAATGATGCCTTTAAAAGAGTGAGTATTTCAAGTCTCATTATTGATGAATGAGGATCTTATGGTAGAGATATCAAACGGAGGAGAGGTATCGACAACGCCTCACTCTCATTGGATGGAAAGAGTTAGAAGTGGGTGAAGATGAATAATATTCCACATTCATTGTTTTGAAGAAAGGTGTCAAATAATTGTAGAGTTTTGAATAATATTCTACGTCCGTTGACTAGAAAAAAGAATCAAACATTGGAAGAATGCTTGACGAAATTCCACTCTAGTTTGATCAAAAAAGAAAAAGTTAGACATAGGTTGAGTTTGTAGTGACATTCCTATCTGCGGACTTGAGGAGAAATTCGAACGAAAGAAAAGAATTTTTAGAACACTCGGCTTTCATGGACTCTGAGAAAGATATTTGGGAAGCAGAGTTTTAACCACACTCTATATTCGTGAAAATGGTGTAAAATATTGGCGAGTTGGGTAATACTTTATGTCTATTGACGTGAAAATGATTTCGAATAAAAGAAGAGTAAAAGAAGGCCAATTTGATTGTTCTGAATCCTTTAATGTTTGATTTCTAGATTATCTGAATCAGTTCTAACACAAAATATGTCATAAAGGTTTCATAACCTTCTGACGAAAGGGTGGCTTCCTAGTTACGAAGACGATACCTTGGACTGTCCCACCTAAGGTATATGTAATATGACCTATTACTAGAGTAGAATTTTTCCCTAAATGTTCAAGAGTGGGACTGAATATTTGCGAGAAGGTGCACTAACCTAACTACACCAACTCTGAAACTAAGAAATCCAAAGAAGTTTCGGAGGAGTGCAGTACACCCCTCACGTGAACCACAGTGTGTGAAATGTGTATGGCCAAAGACTCGATAGAAAAATGCAAGTGATAAACCAGTAACAAGTAGTGTTATTCCAACAAATAAGGAACACAAGTTTGGATTTAGCTTGCGTCCTTTCACACATAGCATGATATAAAAATATGTAAAACAAATAACATAATAAAACATAAAAATCCTAAACTAAGCATGATAAAAAAAGTAAAGAATTTATGAGCAAATTCACATAATTTGCAGTGTAATAGGTAAAGAATTTAATCATATACAAAAAATATAAAAATACCTCCCTCGATTAAAAAACGAGTCAATCATCATTAGAACGTCTCCTCCTCCCCAGCAGAGTCGCCATTCTGTCATACCCTATTTTTACCTGAGGTCAAAATGAGCACGGCGTTATGGACTCTAAATGAATTAAAGTTTGCACAGAGTCGCCACCTAATTTTAAAGGAAAAATAAGAAACCTATTCATTTATTAACATGTATGATTTGTATTTTTTTAGTCTGCGAAAAACCAATTGAGTTTCTAGGTAAGGGTTCAAATTATCCCGAAGGGAAGGGGTTAGGCATCCTTCAGGATCCACAAATGTGGTACCCGACTAGACTTAATTTTTCAAAGTGGGAGGAGGTATAAAAAATAATGTAAAAGTGTATGTATTAAATATAAATAAATGTTTAAAACTATGTAAAGGTATATGTATATTAAATATATAACTAAAACACATTATTATGAAACATAGGTAAAAGATATGTATATAAAATGTATAAATTACATGTGAAAAGAAAAGTATTTTGTGACATGTATGATAAGAAGTGTATCTTGATATGCTATGAAGAGAAAAAAGTATTTACAAATAATATTTTTACTTGATTCAAAAATTTACGAAAAACGTAAGTATTTATTTGAAGAGAAAAGATTACAATGTTTATGATGTCAAAGTATGTAAACTAATTGATTAACTTAATTATTTTATGTAAATATTAATGGCCTAAGTTTTGCCTAAAAGTGATAAAATTATGTAAATGAAGAATATCCCTGCCCGACACCCAAAAGTTTTTACTATTTTGTTACTTGTACAAGTGTAAGAATAAAAATACAAAAATATAGTTTTTCTTGAAGCATTCCAGGCGAATATTCCAATAACCTGTATAAGCACTTGTAAAAAAAAAAGTTAGTAACAAATAAATAATTATCAAAATAAATTGAATAAGTATGTGTGCAGATAAGTGGTTAAAAATATATATTTTTTTTTGTTGAAAGTGGGCTCAGATAAAGTCATGGCTGCGAAATGATTTTTCAATTAATTGGCCGTCCTAAATCATTTTGCTACGAAGTGGTTGCTCAATTAATTGGCTGTCCTAAATCGTCTTGCCAAATATGAATTGTAAAATCTTGTGTTGTTATAAAGTTTCATCGCCCAAAAAATATTTTTTATTACATATTTGTACACGTAAAGTCTATCTTTTATTTACGGAGGCCTCAAATGAATAATAATTTTTTTTCATCGGCCATGATAGCATTTGTTCGTTATCAGTGTATATCCAAAAATGAGTACAGGAAGATAAAATTCCATCTAAACCATCCCAAACGTATCAAACACAATAAAACAACATCCAAAATAAAAGTGATCCCAAAACAAGCAAATCAATGAAAACATGTAAAGAAATGCTCAAAAGGGCGCTTGGCAGAAAATTCAAAGACACAAGATCAGAGATCACAAAAGCGATTAACAACGTTGCTTCGATGGTGTTCACTAGAGCAACGCTGGAAAACGTGATTACGACCAAATCTGGCTAGTTATTGATGTGCAAAATGAAATGGGAAGCAAAAGAGGGGGGGCCTGCCGCGATATGGTGGTGGTACGGCTGGAGCTCAAAGCTCGCCGGACATCAACTCCAGCGAACTAGCGGCACAACAAATGAAGAAGGAGAGAGCGACAGTGATGGTGACTCGCCAGTCGGAGCTCGTGTGACTTGTGGTCGGCGTTAGTTCTCCGTCAATGTGGCTGCCGGAGAACGGATAAACTGTTAATGTTTTAGATCTATAGAGAAAGTGAAAGCTTATATTAAAAATAAATAAATTATGTAGTAGGCATCTGTGTATATATTTTTTCATGTGTGTTTGTTTTGGTGTTTTGTAGTGTATGTTTATGTGTGTTTTGTAAGAAGAAATGGAGATTTTTCCTACCAGTGTCTCCGTTCAAGTCCCCTTAATGTGAGAATAATATCCCTGATATATAGTATGTGTGTATATCCATTGGAGTGCATTTTCTGCGTGTGTAAATGTGTCCGTTTAAATTGATTGTTGCAAAAGATGAGAAATAACAAAATTCAAGATTTTCTTTTGATTTCTTTTTGACTTTTCAAAGATCATGATTATTGGTTAGGTAAAAAAGATGAAGAGAAAGAAAACGTGTCTTTTTTTGGTTTGTATTTGAGAGAGAAAAAAATATGTGTAGGTGTATAAAAATATGTGTGTAGAGAGAAAAGATGAATAAAATTGTCTTCCATTTTTGCCTTTTTATAATAAAATTAGGCACTCCTATTATCCAATGGATAAAGAGGTGTCCCCTCTTTTTATAATAGCACATCCTTTAGTTCTTAAGATATTGACCAAAGGATGTTCATCCTTTTGACCAATGGATAGGGTTATTGTCCAAAGGGTAGTGTCATTGACTGGTCATTGTCAGATGTGACAAGACAACACTGGGTGGTCATTGTCGGACGTGACAAGACATTATTGTGTAGTCGTTGTCGGATGTGATAAGACATTGAATCATTATACTGCACAAAAATAATTGATCCGACTCAACATTTGCGGACTGTAAAATATAGATGTTGAATGAAAAATGTAAAGAATATTAAAATTATTAAAATATAATTAATTTAAAAATACTGTAAAATATATATATATATAATGTCATGTCGTGTACGTATGCGGGTGATTGTAAAATGTTAAGAACGATAATGAATTGATAAAAATCCTAAAATTAGAAAAGTTATTAATAAATTATAAAAAATAAAAATATGACAAAAAATTGATTAAAATCCTAAAGAAAGGATAATTATCAATAATTTATCAAACAATAGTAAAAAGATGTGAAAATTATGCTTTGTGCCCTTTAACGAATAAAAAGTTTGAAGACGTTAATTTTAGGCATGGAGAGCAAAAATTGGGTGTCAACAATATTTTTATTTTAATTTGAAGAAAAAGTGATTAATGCAAAGGGTAAAACATGGATTTTTTAAAATCTTTTCTTGATTAATGAAAAAGACAAGTAAAATGAGAAATCGAATTAGGAAATTTGGGATGGATAATTGAACGTAAGGAATAATTTTGAATCCAGTAGCAATAGCAAGAGTTGAAACATATTGGTTATCTGTTGGGTTTGTGGCAGGGGTTGATTTGTGTTGTTTCAAACAGAGTAATCATTTATTGCAACAGATAATTAGTCTGGTGCAACAGATAAACATTCTGATGCAACAGATAAGTAGTCTGGTGCAACAGATAAACATCCTGATACAACAGATAATACATCTTATGCAACAGATAATATGTTTGATGCAACAGATAAATAGTTTGATGCAACAAATAAATCTTCTGATGCAACAGATTACTCATCTGATACACCAGATGATTGATCTATTTAAATTGTGGGCACTTATGTTGGATTCATGATCGGGGTTCTATCCATTGTTGGAAAAACAGAAGTATACCCAGATGAAAAATTTGAATAAAAATCATAATTTTACTTGCCAAATTCACCTATGACAGATAAACATCCTGATACAACAGATAATACGTCTGATACAACAGATAAACAGTCCAATGCAATAGATAAATCTCCTGATGCAACAGATTACTCATCTGACGCATCAAATGATTGATCTGTTTAAATTGTGGGCACTTATGCTGGATTCATGATCGGGGTTCTATCCATTGTTGAAAAAACAAAAGTGTACCCAGATGACAAATACGAATAAAAATTATAATTTTACTTACCAAAGTCACCTATGAAGTAATGCCAACGTGGAAAGTGATGTAGTAAACAAAATTTGACCTAAGAAATTGGTCAGATCGCAGCAGTAGCGTTGTACCACCACCAACAACAAATGGTCGACAAGAAGAAGATGAAGATGATAATGAAGTAAAAGATGATGATAATGAAGCAGAAGATGATGAATAAAGCAGTAGAAACAGAAACAATGAACAACAAAAATCACTAAGAGAGAGAAAAAAATAATGGATTAAAAGAGAGAGAAAGAGGCATTTTTCCCCTCTGTTTTCCATTGTCACCTCCAACTAATAATTAAGACTTGTGTCACCTACATCTCATTTTAAAACTCTCTTGTCACCTGTAGCCCAAACCCCCAAGAAACTTAAACATGATCTAGCAAAAAAATGGTATTAATAAACTTTTATAATTTTTATTCTGGAATACTTTTCTCGCATCGCGCGGGTATTGAACTAGTTTAATTAAAACTCGAAATAAATTAACAATTATTTTAATTTTGAATTTTGTTTTAATAAAACTTAACAGATATTTTTTAAATAAATTGTTTTTAAGAACCAAAATTATATTTGAATCAAGATTTTAACTATTTGGATTAAATTTTGAGATAATGCTTGATTAAAATTTATTTTTTCATAAAAAAATGATTATTTAAGTGGCAAAATTATACAATCTCGTATACACGGGCACGGGAACATATAATCGCTATTTAAAGCGACAAGACTACCTATATAAATACTTTAAAAAGTTTTTATTCAGATAAAATAAATGTCGTAATTTTATTAAAATTGAAAAAGTTAGAGATTAAGTTCAATTATGGAGGACAAAAATTAGGTGTCAACAATTTTTATGTGAATAAATTCAAAAACTTTATAGCTGTATATGTACTTCCGAACAATTAAATGCTTTTATGTATGTATTTCAAAGAATGATAGTAGTGTTTAATGGATCTATGTGTTGCATATATATGTATTTGATGTCGTCATCGACAGACCCTCAAACTTATTTCGAAAATTCACTTAGACCCCTCAACTAAGGCCTGTACCTATTGAACACTTATACTGTATACAAAATTGTTCCTATCCTGCATATTTTTTTAAGGGAATCTTTCAAAAATAACTACATTTTGTTGAAAAACTCACATTTCATAGCCATATTTTACATAATTATCATTTATAGCCGTTGTATTAAATTTACGCCTGTTGTATTCGATTTTATCAATACTCTGTATTCATATAAAATATAAATATAGTACCATTTAGTTGTTGTATTCGATTCACAACCGTTGTATTCACTTTTACTTAGTGGTTTTACTTCAAAGAGTAATGATAGTGTTTTTAATGGGTCTATGTGTTATATATGTATTCTTACAACAGTTATGTATTTGTATGTGAATAAGGTCTGAAATTTGCAACTGTATACGTATTTCAAACAAATAAATAAATTTGTATATGTATTTTAAAGAATAATGACAGTATTTAAAGAGTCTCTATGTTGTATATGTATTTGAAGTCATAAAAACAGTTATGAGATAAATGTTTGAGAACATAAAAATAGTTTGTATTTGGTACGTATATGCCCCTCACACTAACGATAGGGGCATATGTGTATTCAAAGTATGATGAAGGGTAATACACACTATTTATCATAGTTCGAGATAGATTTATTTCTTTTTTAATTTTTATTTTTTATCTCAAATAATTAACCCAAACCCACTACCCGACTTAATAAACCAACTACCCGATTCGATCCCAATTAAAATTCAAGAGACGCCTATTTAATAAATGCATTGTACTTATCCCTCTAACAATATACGATGGTAATTTTCAACCTTTAAACTGATATAAATTTATTTAACTTTACCATAATAAATTTATTTTCTCCACATGGCATAATTTTTAAACAAAAAAAAGGGTACAATACAAATTAAACATCATCAAATATGTAAGAATTTTATTCAAAATATGGTAGATCGCCTAGGATTATTTTTTAGGTAGTTTTGCTCTGATTGGAGTGCTGATATTACATTTTAAAACATTAATTGGCTTTACTTCATTTGGACCACTAGTTGAGGTGTACGCGTCTTGCGCGTGTACCTCACATTAATAAGTTCAAACATTACACTAGATAGGATATTTGTTTAAATAATAAATATAAATATAATAATTAAATTTAATATCTTTTGAGTATGTAAAGATGGAGAGTTTATTTATTAAACCTAACCTTGACCAAACATATTTTTAAAAGTCGATCAACATTCATCTACCACCTATAAACAATAACAAAATAATACGATAATAAAGATATCAAAATAATACAACTAAATCTAACTTTTACATAAAAAAATTCATCAAAGCCGACCAACATGTATCTATCACCTGTAAACTGCAACAAAATAATACGATAAAAGTGATATCAAAATAATACAATTAAACTTAAATTTTACACACAAAAATTTCTTAAAGTCGATCGAGATTCATCTACGAATGGTAAAATACCACAAAATAACCAACTAATAGAGATATCCCGATAGCACAATTAAACCTAGCCTTTACTGAAAAGAAATTTTAAAGCCGACCGATATTCATCTAGCATCTGTAAATTAAAATAAAACAATAAGATAATAAAGATATCAAAAAAATACGATTAAACCTAACTTTTACACAACAAATTCTTCAAAGCCAACCAAAATTCATCTACGACCTGTAAACTATAAAAAAAATGAATATAATAGTGATCATAAAACTTCGATTTTGATCCAACTAATTCTTGTCTGAATGAAAATTTTGACCTAAAGAATGATTTTGAATGAAATCAAAGAAGATATATATATATATATACACACACACACACACACATATTGAGTTCTATTATGTTGACAAAAACAGTAAAAAAGTTGAGGGTTAGAAAATCATGCATTCACCAATCTAGATATGTAATCAAATCAAGTTAGATGAACATTAATCATGTTCTCCCAATAGGAAAATCGGTTTGTTCTCGAGTTTAACATACATCTCAATATTTATCAAAGTATTTCCTTAATAAAGTCTTATTTTAGGAGTATTTTTTAATTCAATAGTAAAAAAAAATATTAATTAATTCTCCTATCATTTATCACTTTTAATAAAGTACAAAAAAAATATACATTTAATTGGTTGTAAACCTATCCTGATTTTGATTTCTTCTATAATAGAAAATTAGTGCCTAAAGCCATAAACGTATATTTCTTTTTTTATTTTTTTTTATTTTTCCTTCTTCTCTTACCACATATTTTAATACTCTTAACTATTTATTTTAATAATAATTTTTTCTATATATTTTGATGTTATCATATATTTTAGGATTCCTTTATTATTAATTTTTATAATAATTCTTATAAAAAAATTTATTGTTACCATATATTTTAGGACTTCTTAATTTTTAAAACTTACCATATATTTAAGACTCTTACTATAAAATATTGTATATATAATTAAACAATAAGTTTTTAAAAATAGTAAAATGACAGTTTTGTCTAAAACAAATACTTTTACTGAAGGGTAAAAAGTTCAATTCACTTTTCTTTTTTTGCTTCACACTTTTAATATAACTACTTTAGAGCACGTACGTTGTACGTGTATCAAGAATTAATTAAAAATAAATATATATACAAAATAAATTCTCGTGTACAATTCATTTTATAAGTGTATCAAGCGTTAATTAAAAATAAACATATATACAAAATAAATTCTTGTGTATAAGTCAGTAAGTCATTTTATTAAGTACAAAATTTTTAAAAAGATAATGTAAAATTTTGAAGATAAATAAATTAGTTAAATTAAAGAAAAACTTAGTCATTATATTTCTTTCCTACTTCTAGAAGCACTTTATTTTCATGAAGTGTTATTTTTATTCTTGAAATTCTATATTTTTATCAAAATTGAGGGCAATTTAGATATAAACCATTAGTATGTTAGGGGTGCTTGGTCAAAATCGGACAAACAAATTAAAATGGAGAGAATATGATCTTTTAAAGTTGTGTGAAAAATTTTCACTGTGTCTTTTAAGGTATTATAGTTCTACTAATTAATATGGATAAGTCAACTACCTTTGATGTCTCTATGGTGAATGACTTGAACACAAAAACGAATAAATTACAATTGAAGTCGCAATATGTGAAACATTAAATTCGTGATTTAAATGACAAAAATATATGTTTTTTTAATGTTAGTATATGTGTGTTGCACTTGTATTTTACATCAATTAATTAGCACCTCCTATATAAATATAAAAATCATCTCGCAAAACTCTATAACAAGAAAAAAACTATAATTAATTAATAGTATATTTTTTATATAATTTCTAAAATTTTAGACAGCCATCAATAGAGTATTATAATGAGAAATAAGGAGGAAATGTGGCTAACTTTAGACTTGAGAAACTTTCATGCAAAGGAAAGAAAGAAATTCAAAAGTATTATAGTTCCACTTAATTTTCTAAGATTTCAATATTCTTTAATTATTATTTTCAAGTTTGTCTTTGTGTGCTATTTCGTATCAATTACATTCTATCTTTGGTGGATTAACAACAAATATAAAATACTTGCTTGCCTACCTCAATTCAAACTTTTTTATTCAAGAATTTTCACATTATAATTGATTTAGTTTGGCCTGTTTTGATTGTCTCCAATTCTAATTGAACACTCATACATCACTAATAAACTAAAATAAAATAATACGTAATCGAGATTTGAAATATCATAATAATAGAATTAAACATAAACTCTAGACAAAAATTCGATTGAAAATTCATCTATCGCATGTATTAAGCAAAACAAATAATATATAGTAATAGAAGAAAAACTACAACAAAATAATACAATAATTGAAGTATTAAAATAATAAGACTAAAGCTAATTGTTACCGAGCCCAACTTAACATTCATCTATCACCTAAAACTACAGCAAAATAATATAAATAATTAAAATATCATCACAATTACTCTTCTAAAACTCTGCACATAAAATTTGCATACAGAAACTAATAGTTAACAGTGCATATATATCTTCACAGAGATACACCTAATACATAATTAAAATAGACCAACCAAACTAAACATTCAACAAAAAGCAAAGGATGGGAGATTGACAATATAAAGTCAATATAGCTTTGCATTTGCACACATACGAATCATCCAAACAATAATCTATATATTATTACTAACAAAGAATGCAACCCTCTCATTCACCTAAATGTCATAATTTAATTCCTCCAAGTAGCATCAATTAAAATATTCATTTCAGTTACTTTAATTTTTTTTATTTAAATAGTTAATTTTGAAAGAATAACTAAGTAGACAAATTAAAAAAAAAATTATCAACTTCTATAAACAGATAATTCACCATTGGCAGTTCTTTTTTAAAATTTAAATTTTAAGATTATATAGATCAATTTAAGTCCTAATACGCTGCTAACTTCTCTATATTTTTAAGTTTGAAATTGATATAACTTCTTGCATGATAACTAATAGAAAATCAGTTCCTCTCTTCTCTTATTTGGAGAAATTTACAACCCATCATATTTCAATCGTGAAAACATCTACTTTTCTTGTTAAAATTGGTCTTGGGCCTAACTCACACCCCAAAAGCTAGGTCATGAGGAAGAGGATTGTCCAACCCTTATAAGGAGATCAAGGACCCTTTAATCCACCGATGTGGGACTCCCCCCCCCCCCCCCCATACGCCCAGGACTGGACATATGGAGCGTGGACAATATAAGATGGGGGGCCCAACATCGGAAACAAATAAATTGGGTGGGCCTGGCTCTAATACCATGTTAAAATTAGTCTTAGACCTATCTTACACCCCAAAAGCTTGCTCATTAGGAGGAGGATTGTCCAACCCTTATAAGGAGACCAAGGACCCTTTAACCCACCGATGTGAGACTCCAACATTTCTTCTGACAGACTAATAGATAAATGATTATATTGTTGACTGATTTTGCAGCAACATGTATAATTTAATTTTATAATGCAAAGGATGGTGAACATATAGAAATTGAAGAAAATTTCTTATTTCTTATTTGTAGAAAAAGAGAACAAGATCATGATGAAAAAGAGAGTAAGAAATTAATAGGTAAGTACAATACCTACACAGGAAACAACCCTTTTCTTTTTTTCCACTTTCTAAAGTGCTTTAACTTTTGTATAAAGGGCAAAATAGACAACATCTTTCATTGTTAATGATTTTGGGTTATAATTAAATACATATTCTCTTATTTAAGATACTCCAAATAAAACAACTAATAATTGTGACATAAACAAAACCGATCAATAATGTAGTTCCGTTTCTTTCATAATTGTAAGTGTTCTCTTTATTCACATTTCATTTATAACTCATATTGTTATGATATATATCAATTATAGTGAATGTCTATCAAGATCTATTTGATGTCTATCAGGATTTGATGTATTTGTCTTTTAGTGTGAAACTAGGGCAAATTCTCCCTATAAATAGAAGGGCTTCCTTTATTATAAATCATTCCTCAAGAGAAGAAATAATAATTACTCTCTCTATTCTCTCTACCCTTCTTCTTTATTCTTTCTTGTTTTATAACACGTTATCATCACGAGACTCTACCATCTTAAATTTGAAGGCTAGGGTTAAGGTATTATTTTTTTAATTTCTTCCTTTTTCCATATGGCTACCAATCTTACAAAGTGTGAGTTTGTTGCTCTTCAAAGTTCGGGCAAGAACAATATTTCATGGGTGTTGGATGCTGAAATCCACCTAGATGCTATGGGTCTTGGAGACGCCATAAAGAATAAAAATACAGCATCTAGTTAAAATCATGCTAAGGCTGTGCTTTTCTTGCATCATCATCTTGACAAAGTTCTGAAAATTGAGACCTTACTACTAAGGATCCACTCGTATTGTGGAATAGCCTAAAAGAAAGGTTTGACCACTTAAAGATGGTCATCCTCCCGAAAGCATGATATGAGTGAATGGATCTAAGATTTCAATACTACAAGTCTGTTCATGAATACAATTCTGCCATGGTCAGAATTTTTTCTCAATTGAAACTTTATGGAGAGACGGTCAATGATAATGATATGATGGAAAAGAGGCTTTCCACTTTTCATGCCTCGAATGTGCTCTTACAATAATAATATCAAGAAAAAGGTTTCAAGAAGTATACTGAACTGAGTTCTCATCTTCTCATGGTTGAACAAAATAATGATTTATTAATGAAAAATTATGAGAATTGACCAACTGGATCTGCACCATTCCCTGAGGTGAATGATGTGCACGCTCACCATGCTAGGCGTGGAAAAGGTCACAGCCCTGGTCATGGATGTGGTCGTGGTCGTGATGACCAAGAAAGAAACCCTGTTCTGGGTGTTAATAATTCATCAAATAAAAAGAGAAAAGATGAGAAACATGAAGCAGTTACTTGATTTTGATGTGGCAAAAAAGGACATTATTCATGTGATTGTCGTGCTCTCAAGAACTTGGTTGATCTTTATCAAGCATCACTAAAGAAGAAAGAGAGAAATCTCGAGGCTAACTTTCTCTCTGAAAATAATGTTGACATCACATATTTGAATGTAGCAAACTTTTTCGAGCACCCTGAAGGAAAGATTGATCACTTGATTGGTGATGGTTCCGTAAACATGAAAGAATGAATGATTTTTAATTTAATTTTATTTTTATTGATAATAGTTAGTGAATAAAGAATCATGTAAAAGTAGTTGTTTGCATGAGTGTTAATTTTTGATTAATATTGATTAGTTAAATTATATTATTGTAGTTTATTATTGATTGAATTAAATTTTAATTTTATCATTATTTATTAAAAAAAATACGATAGTACATGTAATGCCCCGCAAAATCCTCTTCCAGTCTGAGCCTTAAAGCGTATTTGGTAAAGCGAAAATCTGAGTCAAAATGTTTGAAAATATCCTCCCAAGTATGAAATACTTTAAATCGTGTGTGAATCTATTTGATCATGAATTAATATCATAGAGGTCCCCTAACTTATGGACGAGTTGAAAACTTTCCTATCTTTCAAGTTTTAGTGACTGTCAAAATTTGGGTCAACTTCAATCGATCATAACTCATTGCATATGAATAAATGGGTGGCTTTATATATATAAAATCAAAGATATTTGAATTATCTTTCCAATGATACCAATTTAGCCTAAATCCGATATCGGAGCAAAGAGTTATGCCCATTTTACTCCACCATGTCAAGCTAGAAAATAGTGATGATGTTTCTGATGGGCTATCACGTTTCTGACGACCTTTTTGACGACGTCATCACATTTTGATGATATTTCTGAAGGCGTCGTCATCCCTAGGCATAAAATGAAGAATTCTACCTCTTTTGTGATGACCATTCGTGACGACCTATTACGGACCTGACGGCCTGTCACGGATGATGTCAAGAACATTTTTTCTAGCAATTCAAGGGCATTTTGGAAAGGGTATTTTGGTCATTTACCACTTTTTTGAGCCTCTATAAATATGAGGAACCCTCATTCAAACCCTAATTTCTCCATTTCTCTTCCAATTCTCTAAAGAGAGAATATCTAGGGTTTCAATTCAAGAACCTTAATCCTCCAAAAATTCATCCATAAATCTTCAAGCTTTCTTCAAGAATCTAGTTCCTCATTGTGTGGGCTTCAAGAATTTATTTATTTCAAGTGTGGATAAAGTTTCAAGAACTAAATTTCATCCAATTTCAAAGTTTAAGGTATGTAGATATTGATTCTTGGGTCCCTTTCATCCAATTATCTCAAGAATCCTTTTTAAAACTAAAAGATTTTTATGTTTATGAGTTGTTAATGATTTGTATGAGTTGAGATGGATGTTTAATGTGTTGTTGAGTTTTGATTTATGTTTGCCTACAAAATATATGAGCTTTGACCCTAGTATGTGGAATTCATGTGATATTTGTGATAGACCCTCTTGAAGTTGTTTTTCCATGTGATGTATTCATGACTTTTGGGTGTAGAAATGGTTGAATAAGTGAAGAACATTCTCCATAGGTTTGATAAAGAGCTTAGGTGAAGCATAAGGGCCACTATAGTATGTTGAATAGGAAACCCTAAATTATGAGCTAGTCCATGCATGCCTTAGTGAGTGAAATGTGACAAGATAGCATGAAATTCCGAAGTAGGTGTAAAATCGGTCGTGTCGAATGGTTGTTGAAAGACCCTAGTTAACAAGTCGAGATATGATGGTTGTAAATTCCCAGATTTTGTGCTCTTTGATATATGCTAAGCTTTTAAACATGTCAAGTGGTTAGCAAGTAAATAGTGATATGTTAGTATGAAGTTTTCCCTAAATCAAGTGCTATCCAAATACATGACAAGACCAATATTGGTATGAAGTACTTGATGTAAGATCTCGTTGAATAGGGTATAATCTTAAAGCATGTCTTCCCTAGGCTAGTATATGATAGTGAACTGATGTTGATGATCCTTAAAGGTTTGAAGTGACCCTTTGGTGGTTGTGATAATGAATAGAGGTCTATGTTTCCTAAATGCTTGATGCGATGTCCTAAGGATCTTGAGAGGGAAAGTATGTTATGATGCCCAACTACTTAAAGTGATTCTTTAACGATTGAGATAATACATGAATGATTGTAATGATGAATGAATTCTTGTAATGATGCATAAATGATTGTAGTGATGAATGGATGACCGTGATGATGCATGAATGATTTGTGATGAAGAATGATTATGTATTACTTTTATGTTGTCGAGTTATGAGAGTATTTATACCCGAAAATAAAGCTATTGTCTAGAGCTCATGTTAGTTTCTCGATAATTCCAATCGAGCCATGATTCTCAGAACTCAGTGAACTATAGAACTCTGTATCCTCAGACAACTACGAAGCTTAATAAAGCTTAGTAATCTAAGTTATCTCTATAATATCTATATCACTAGTAATCTAGAATAAGGCCTATAATCAGCTCAGTTCTAATATTATTCAAGTCATTCAAGTGATCTCAGCGTAACTCAGTCAGAACTTTTGAGTAATATGATCGGTATCAGATTCAGTTCAGCCAGTGTTCAGTTGAGAATTCAGTTCTGAGTCTTTCAGTTGGGAGTAGAAACTAGCATCGAGCGAGCTCAAGGATGGGATCTCACCTACTAGTAGAAGGTGTAATTCTTAGAAGCAATCCTTATGCTCCATAACTACGTAGCCAGCGTAGGTTGAGACATCACACCTGTTAGTTGAGGGTGGATGAGAGACATCATACCTGCTAGATGAGGATAGATAAGGTGGCTTGACCTACTAGATGAGGGCTCCACCGTTCTCGTTTGAGAACCTGCTAGATGAGGGTCACATAGAGTTGTCTTTACTAGTGGCGCGGTAATGACACTCTTCCAACTGGGGCACAGTTTGGACCCGACCTATGGTAGGTCGGGGCATGTCGGTTAAGTGACTACTTCCTATAGTTTAAGTTTTAGATTTAGTCTCAGTTTTCGAATTAGTCTTCAGAAATTAGGACTGTTAGATACAGTCATCTATCATTGTGAGGAACTCAGATAGTTCCATTAATTTATGGACCATCCCATCAGATAGACTTGGTCTCACATATAGTTATTTTATATCATATTCATAGATATGCCGTCAGACAGGCTTGATCACAGTATCAGGTTTCTATTGAATATTTTTGTTGTCAGATTCAGATATAATCATATTTCTTATCATTAATAAAGCTTCCAAAATCATCTGTTAGAAAGGTTGATCTCTAATCTTGTCAGTCAAAAGCAGTAAGTCTAAGAATTCAGTCATTGATGTAAGCACATCCAGATCCTCAGTTATCAGTATCAGATGAGTCAGTGATTCAGTATCTCAGTATCAGTAGTGAGTTTAGTCTGCAGTAAAGTGGTAACTGAGTTTCAGTATCTAGAGTTTCGATAATTGTGTTCATATTCTGTGCATTTATGTATGTGTTCTCATGTGGCATTTTCATGATTATTAAGCTTAGATATTGCGCATGCATGAACCCTTGCATTAGACTACCCCGTCTACATACTCGGTATATTTTTGTACTGACGCATTTGCGCTATGGTATTTTATTTGACACCATAGGTTCAGAGGCACAGGATCCAGTTTATCCTCAATAGTTTGGTCCCAGTCAGCAGCAGTAGCAGTGAGTCCTCTTCTTTCGAGGACAAGTCTCAGTTTACTACTATTTTTTCAGAGTTTGTTTATTTTCTATTGACAGAGTTAGTTGGGGACATGTCCTATCAACTCCATAGTTCAGTCAGTTAGAGGCTTTTCAGATGGATGTATTAGTATTCTGTTTTCAGCTTTGAGTATGTATAGATGTGTTAAACCTTATGGCAAGTTTTCATATTTTTTTCCAGATATTATGCAGTGTACAGGTACAGATATCAAAAAAGGGTTATTTTGTGGTCCTTCTGGTCCATAAGCACCGTGTGACATCTTGGGATGGGATCTAGGGGCGTACAGTACAGAGGTTTACTTTTTGCATGAAAACAATACGTGGAGTGCTTGCTTTACATTCATTACAATGCAAAATTAACATTCTTTACAATGTTGTGCAAATAATATGATTAAGATTGCATTCTGTAATGTATTCTTTTTACTAACATTCTTTAATATAATAATATTCTCATATGATTATGCAATATAATAATATTTTTATATTCTCATTTCGTAATACGATTACAATTGCATCTCGTACTAATTGGATATATTATTTTTAATTACTTAGTTAAAGTGTGATTAATAATTTTTTTATATTATAAGTTTTCACTTTGTACAAAGATTTAATATATATTTTAGTTGGTAGATGTTATTTTATTTAAAGATATGGATAATTTTTAAGAAGATATTTGTTTGATTGATTCTGGCACTACACATACGATATTCAAAGATAAGAAATATTTCTCTTATCTAAACACGGACAATATTAATGTTACTACAATTTCTGGTAGTGCTGATTTGATTGAAGGTTCAGAAAAGCCAATATAATCTTGCACAAGAGAACTAAACTCATCATAAATAATGCTATGTTCTCTCCCAAGTCTCGGAGAAACTTGATGAGTTTTGAAGATATCCGTGAAAATGGTTATCATATCAAGATATTTGATGAGATGAATCTTGAATATCTTGGTATCACCAAGAATGTCTCTGGGAAGACATGTGTTGTTGAAAAGTTCCCTGCTTTATCTTTTGGCCTATATTAGACCAAGATTTGTGCAATTGAGGCACATTCCATAGTAAACCAGAAGTTTACTGATTCCAATACTTTCATACTTTGGCATGATCGTCTGGGAAATCCAGGATCAATAATGATGAGATGAATAATAGAAAATTCAAATGGGCATCCATTAAAGAACTTGAAGGTTCTTTCGAATGGTGAATTTTCATGTAATGCTTGTTATCAAGGCAAGTTGATTATGAGACCATCGCCAACAAAAGTTGGGATTGAGTCCCCCCGCGTTCTTGGAATGCATACATGGGGACATTTGTGGACCAATTCACCCACAAAGTGGGTCGTTTAGATACTTCATGGTCCTAATAGATACTTCTTCTAGATGGTCTCATGTGTGCCTTTTGTCTTCTCGTAACTTGGCATTTGCAAAATTATTGGCACAAATAATATGATTACGGGCATAATTTCCTGAAAATCAAATCAAGTCTATTCGCCTTGATAATGCTACAGAATTTTCATCCCAAGCATTTAATGACTATTGCTTATAGATCAGAATAAGAGTGGAACATCCTGTACCCCATGTTCACACTCAAAATGGCCTTGCTGAGTCATTAATTAAACATCTGCAGTTGATAGCAAGACCATTACTAATAAAAACTAAGTTGCCCACTTCTGTTTGGGGTCATGCAATTTTGCATGCTGCAACACTTATTCATCTTCGACTGACAAATTATCATAAATTTTCTCCATTGGAATTAGTTCAAGGTCAAGAGCCTAATATATCTCATCTGAGAATTTTTGGGTGCGTGTTTATGTACTGATAGCACCACCAAACCGCACCAAGATGGGCCCCTAAAGAAGGTTAAGAATTTATGTTGGATTTGAATCACCCTCCATTATTTTCTATCTTGAACCATTAACGGGAGATATATTCACTACTTAATTTGCAGATTGTCGATTTAATGAGATACTTTTCCCAAAATTAGGGGGAGAAGATAGTGACATCAAAAGTGAAATTTTGTTGAAAAATTCATCACTATCTCATCTTGATACATGTGCTTCTATTTGTGAGAAAGAAGTACAAAAGATTATTCATCTACAGAGAATTATAAATCAAATGCCGAACGTATTTACAGATTTGAAAAGGATCACTAAATCACATATTTCTGCAGAGAATGTCCCAATTCGAATTGATGTCCCTGAAGGACCATCTACTAGTGTCATAGTTAATAAATCTAAAACATGCTCGAAGCATGGCAGACCATTAGGTTCTAAGGATCGAAATCCTAGAAAAAGAAAAACAAATGGTCAAGATGACACTACAAAAGATCCATATACGGAAGTTCAAGATTTGAACAATGTTGATATCCTTGAAGGAATCAATGAGCCTGAGACTCAAGAAAATGAGGAACTATCCATAAATTCAAGTGATGTTGAAACTAATTTGAATCGATCTGAAATAGTAGTGGATCATGTCTTTGCATATAATGTTGCAACAAAAATTATGCAAGATAGCGAGGATCTTAAACCTCAATCTATCACAGAATGTCGACAAAGAAATGACTGGACAAAATGGCAAGAAGCAATTCAATCTGAATTGAATTTGCTTTCCAAACGTGAAGTTTTTGGACCCATAACTCAAACACCTAATGGTGTTAAGCCTGTTGGCTATAAATGGGTCTTTGTGCAAAAAAGAAATGAAAAAAATGAAATACAAAGATATAAAGCACGCCTTATTGCACAAGGATTTTCACAACGGCCTGGTGTCGATTATGATGAGACATATTCACCAGTTATGGATGCAATAACATTGCGTTATTAGTTTCACTATCCATGAGAGACTTGAAATGCATTTGATGGATGTGGAAACAACCTATATATATGGATCACTTGATAATAAGATATACTTGAAAATCCCCAAAGGATTTAAAATGCCGAAAGCATATAGTTCAAAGCCTCGGGAAATGTATTCCATTAGATTGCAAAGATCATTATATGGTTTGAAGCAATCTGGACGCATGTGGTATAACCGTTTTAGTGAATATTTATCTAAAGAAGGTTATACGAATGATGAAATTTGCCCATGTGTTTTTATAAAATAAACAACGTCGGAGTTTGTTATACTTGCTGTCTATGTCGATGACATAAACCTTATTAGAATGCCAATAGAGCTTCAAAAGGCCATTTATTACCTAAAGAAAGAGTTTGAGATGAAAGATCTCGGAAAAACAAAGTTATGCCTTGGTTTGCAAATTGAGCATTTGACAAATGACATCTTTGTTCATCAATCTGCCTAAATAGAAAAGGTATTGACTTGATTTTATATGGATGGAGCACATCCATTAAGTACTCCGATGGTTGTTCGATCACTTGATGTGAATAAGGATACATTTAAACCTTAAGAAAAGAATGAGGAACTCCTTGTCCTGAAATACCATATCTTAGTGCAATTGGTGCACTAATATATCTTGCAAATACTATAAGGCCTGATATTACCTTTTCAGTAAATTTGCTAGCAAGGTATAGTTCTTCTCCTACTAGGAGACATTGGAATGGGATCAAACACATATTATGGTATCTAAAGGGGACTACTGATATGGGCTTATTTTATATAAAGATTGCAATTCCGATCTTGTTTATTATGCTGATGCTGGATACTTATACGACCCACATAAAGCTCGTTTCAAACAGACTATGTATTCATATGTGGGGGTACTTCCATATCTTGGAGATCAATGATGATAGGCGTATTTACACGCCTAAACACCATAATTTACCCATATTTTAGGCTAAGTTTTAAGGACAAAATATATAATTCCTGCACTTTTAGTCCTTTTTCCTGTAAGTGAGCTAACAAACATGATTAGCAAGTTTTCAGGTATAAATGATGAAGATTTCAGCATTTTGTGGATAACTTGACGCCAAAGGAAGCTTCACGAAAGAAGGAAAGCAGTGTTTGGACACCTATGGACTGAAAGAGATCCATGGATAACTTGTCCCGGGCAAAAACAACATTTACAAAGACTTGGGGATCAGCAGTAACTTAGTAGGATTAGGACAAGTATGCAGTAACCCAGTAGGACTAGGACAAGGATAAAAACCCTATTTCAATAGGACTAGGATATGAATGTTATATAAACCCTATTTTGCTGAAACTTGTCAGCATTCTCTTCTTATTCCCCCTTCTATTCCTTCCCATTCTAATAAATTCTTATTCACTCATTAATTAATTCAAGTCTTTTTATTCAACGTTTGATCCTAATTCACGTTACACTTTCTGACAGAGAAAGCACGACCCTTGTGACCAACGTGAGATCATGAGGATGTTTATTGTGATCTCCGTTGTTATCATGAGTAGATAAACTTCTCTGTTGGGGTTATGGAAGCCTTATGAGACACTATCTATTGCTATGAGTTTGTGAATTCTTGACACGTATGCTGCTTATATCATTATTCTCTTCATCTTAATTTAAATTCTTGTGGTTGCAAACATATAAAATACGCCAGTATAGCATTAACTTGTTCGAAAGAAAGGTTACATATCTGGAAAAGAGATAATGTCAAGGTAATAGGGCACCAACCCCTGTTAAAAAGTTAGTGCTGTAACTGGATTAACCTCTTGGAGAATTTGTACCATTAGATACACTTTAAGCTCGAAAGAGTTAAAGTGAAATAGTCCTTGATGGTCGAAAGACGCCTGGATTTACCATAGAATACGATTCTCTATAAGCGCATGCATGTCTGAATTCCGCATAACTCATAGTCAATAGATACGTACAACTCATAAGGTGGACATAACCCTAACTCTCGATTCTCATTGATTAAAACCTACCAAGTACTCCGTTTTACTCTTCTATTTTCCATTTTTACTCTACTATTTTGTTCACGTTATTTGCACACACAAAATTCCCCCCTTTATTCGCAGAACTTTCATCAAAAGTCTAATAATCATTGCTTACTTAGTGACCAAGTATTCCCTGTGGGATTCGACACCCAACCCAGTTGGGTTCTATATTTGACAGCGTCCGCTTACACTCTTACGAGAGCTGTAGTTTGAGCGTTATCAAAAATTGGCGTCGTTGCCGGGGAATACGGTTGTCAACTAAGTCTGTGATAGTTACTAGACCCTTTGGTCAACGATTCTTGTATTTTACTTTTAG
Source organism: Capsicum baccatum var. pendulum (assembly GCA_030864225.1). Classification (NCBI taxonomy): domain Eukaryota; kingdom Viridiplantae; phylum Streptophyta; class Magnoliopsida; order Solanales; family Solanaceae; genus Capsicum; species Capsicum baccatum. The sequence continues at coordinate 202,909,776 of CM061559.1, read as the reverse complement.
TTGTTGTTTTTGTTTTATTCAGGTTTTGTTTAGTGCATGCCCAATATTCAAAGTTCTGGTCAACCATTATTACCCATAAACCCTGAACCGCAACTTATTGGCAGGATGGAGGTGCAACGTGACATTGAAAGAAGGGCTGCTCAACAGGAGCAGGCTTGATTAGCTGCTGCTCAAGTGTATCAACAGAATATTGATAACCCAGGGCGAGCAGCAGATCCTGATGATGAGGACTTGGGTGATGATGAGTTACTAAACCCTAGGCGTGATGTTGATGTAGCGACACCGGCAAACAGAAGAGATCGTCAAGCAAGATTTTGGCCTAAACGCCGAGCTATGTAGATTCCCTTTGATGATGATGATGACGATCTGGATGGAGCTGGTGCCAGAGGATCTATTATTCCTCCGCCATTGGCACTCGGAGCCAAGTTCAACATCACTAGCACTATGATTCAGTTATTGCAACTCAAGGGATTATTCGGTGGACTTGCAGGTGATGATCCGAATATGCATCTGATTAACTTTATCTCAACATGCAAGGCGTTTGATAATCTAGGGGTTGGACAGAATGCGATCCGGCTGTGCTTATTTCCATTGTCTCTATCTGGGGAGGCAACTCTATGGTTGAACGGGATGACTCCTGATTCTATTACAAATTGGAGGCAATTGAAAGACGCTTTCCTAGAAAGATTCTTTCCGCCATCTAAAAGAGCACAATTGAGAGATGAAATTAGCAACTTTCGTCAGCTTCCAACTGAAGCCCTTCATGAAACATGGGAGAGATTCAAGAAGAAGCTTATGAGGTGCCCAAACCATCACATGATCAATGTCCACTTGATAGAGATACTATACAGATCCTTGAATTCAGTAACTAAACCAGTGGTGGATAATGCGGATGGAGGATCATTCATGGACCTCACCTTTGTTCAGTCAAGCGATATGCTAGACTGGATGACAAAGCAAAGTAGGGCGTGGCATACCAGGGATTCTGAGGTAACAAGCCCCACTATATCTATTGGCATGACTGCAGAACAAAGGCGAAGAGAGGAGGAACGCGACCAAGATATGGCGCACATGAAGACATAGATGGATCTTCTTACAAAGCATCTATTATCAGGGAAGACCAAAAAAGTCAAAGCGGTTGCATCAAAAGGAAGAGAGAAATCCGATTCTGAAGAAGAAGCCAACTACTTGAACAATCAGGGGGGTTTCCGAGGCAATGCCCAAGGAAACCAAGGTCAGAACTATTATGATAATTCTGGAAATAAGGATCGTGATCAAGGTAGTTGGAAGAATAAGACTGACAGGAGTGGTTTGTATGTTCCTCCTGGAAGATGTGACACCACTATATTTGGTTTTGGAAATATGTCCATAGAAGATATGATGGCCAAGCTGTTGAAAGGAGTGGAGGCAACCAGCACGGGAGTAACTGAGGTAATAAATGATTTGGCCTCAATGAAGCAATTGGTTGACTCGCATTCCACTTCAATAAAACAACTGGAGCAAAAATTGAGTCAAATTTCAGCCACATTAAATCAACGAAAAGCTGGCACCTTACCTAGAGACACAGTGCAAAACCCAAGGAATGATGGAATATGCATGGCCATTACTACTAGGAGTGGTAAGGTGTTGGAAAATCCAGCCAAAGGTAGGCAAGTGGCCCACGATGTAGTAGATGTTGCCGAACCAGAGGACGTCGAAGAAGATGAAGAAGGCGTCAATGACATCACCCCCCAATGTCCACAACCCGAAAAGATCACCAATCCAAAGCAAGAGGAAAAGAAAGTCGTGGAGAAAACTATTCCCCTTCCACCACCAACTTTTCCTCAAAGATTAAAGAAGAGAGCTGATGATACCAAGTTCAATAAATTCGTGTCAATGTTAAAATAACTGACCATTAATGTTTCATTGGTTGAGGCGCTGGAACAGATGCCTGGGTACGCTAAATTCATGAAGGACCTTTTAACAAAGAAGCGGGCAGTAAGCTATGAGCCGGCAGATAATATTCCTCATTGCAGTGCAATTGCCACAAGGTCCTTAGTACAGAAAAAGGCAGACCCTGGTGCTTTCACTATTCCTTGCACGGTTGGATATATGAATTTTGCTAAGGCATTGTGCGATTTGGGAGGAAGCATCAATTTGATGCCACTATCCGTCTACAGAAAGTTGGGGTTGGGTGACCCTACACCAACCAATATGCGGCTCGTGATGGCAGATAGGTCGATAAAACGACCTATTGGTATCTTAAATGATGTGTTGGTGAAGGTTTCCACCTTCATCTTTCCTACAGACTTTGTTATTTTGGATTGCGAGGTGGATTCTGAAGTTCCCATAATCTTGGGACGCCCTTTTCTCGCAACTGGAAGTGTACTTATTGACAAGAGAGCTAATGAGCTTTTATTTCGGTTGAATGACGAAGTTGTCCGTTTTTATGTATGCAAGGCAATGAAGCAGCCCAAAGATATGGATGTGTTCTATGTAGCTGAAGTTAATTATAAGGATGACAAAGAATTATCTGTGGAAAAGCAGCTTACTGATGAGTCATTATCTGATGAGCTGTTGAATTTTGAGCGTGAGGAGGCTCAAGAACATGAAGAAACTATGTGTGCTCTAACAGAAATAGGGTCCTATTCTTATACTCCTAAGCAGTCGGACCTTGATCTTAAGAATCAATCGTCACCAACAGCAAAGACTTCCATTGAAGAGCCCCCAGTGCTAGAATTGAAAGAGCTCCCCAATTATCTAAGGTATGCGTTCTTGGGAAGTGGAAATACACTTTCTGTGAGTGTGGTGGATGATTTAAGTAAACAGCACGTAGAGGCTCTCATCTCTACTCTGAAGAGATACAAGAGAGCTATGGGTTGGACTATTGATGATATAATTGGTATCCCTCCTGGGATATGTATGCACAAGAGTCATATCAACGAAGATTGCATGCCTACAACTAAGAATCAGAGTCGTTTGAATCCATTTAGAAAATGATGCACCATCTATCTCGATGAAGTCTAAGTAATCGAGATAGCTATGTCGTTCCGCGACAATAAATCAAGCGCTTGATGGGAGGCAACCCATCGTTTTTAATTGTTTTTGTTGTTTTTGTTTTCTTAGGATTTTGTTGAGCTACGACCAAAACTAAGGCGCTTGATGAGAGGCAACCTATCGTTCTAATCGTTTTTGTTGTTTTTGAGTAAATGTAGGTGCAAGAGGTGTAAAGAAGGAGATTGGTTTCAAATTTTGATTTGGAAGTATTGCATGTCGAAGGTGCTAAGTTAGGAATATAGGCCACGAACAAGGCAAGGCCTATGCTATGGCATAAGCTCTCGGATTCTAGAGTGCCATAGCATAGGCTCCGCGTATGCTCAACAATGCCATAGCATAGGCGCCACCTATGCAAAAGCCTTCTGCTCAACTAGGAAAAGCATTAGGCATGGCCTATGCTATGGCCTTCTGCTCAACTAGGCAAAGCTAAAGGCGCCGCCTATGCCATTGCCTTTGCTCTCTGAATCTACAATGCCATAGCATAGGCGCCGCCTTTGCATCCCAAAACTCTCAAAACTTTTATTTTTGCTCTTTTAACTTTGCAAGAACATCTTTCGAGGCCATCAACCAAGTAAGTACTTCTTTGCCCTTCTTTTATATTACATAAGTATTACAATACTACGCCTATAATAAGTTGTTAAATTGTGAAGTAGTGTTGGTGATTTGAATGTGGTTGATACAACTAAGTGAGTGAAAGAATATGTATGGATGCTCTTGACTTGTTTCCAACTTGTATTTGATTTTGATACACTGTCATACTTTTGCGAAATCGACATGGTCAAGATAATTGCATAATCTTGTAACTTGAAAGCTTACATATTGAAATGACTTGTTCATTGAGATGAAAATCATGGGTGACTACAAATATGCGATGTTGTGATTATTTCTATGCCATATATTGATACGATATCTATGTAGTAGTTTTGTTCAAAAGATGCATTAGTCCAGACACGAAAGCATTGTCAAGATTGCATAACGTTAAGAGGACATGGAAGTATGACTGTGCTGAACATATTGTTGGAACATATCACCTAAATGTATGTCGATGAAGTCTGAGTAATCGACATCATTCACTTAATTAGTTTGTGTCAACAAATTAAGTGTGGGGTGGTGCCACTATTGTCTGTTTGTCGATTGAATCTTCCGAGATGAAGCTAACATGACTTTATTGAGATCTCAGGTAGAATGGCACAAAAAGGATGACAAGGAAAAGAAAAAGCGCCCACCACACAGAAAGGTACGAAAAGAGGAAGAAAAGAGCAAGCTGAATCCTCCGTGCTGCAAATACCTCGACGCACTCTTGGAATCAAGTGGGGTACTTATGAGTAACTTCTGAGGATGACGACTCTGATGATGATTCCGACGCAGGGGGTATGACCCCAGACATAGAGGAGGAGTCCGACTTACCAGGTTCTTCTTATTTATTTTCCACTGAGGGCAGTGTGTACCGTCTAAGTGTGGGGTGCTGGTATTTGTATGCTATACTTCTTTATCTGCATTTGCTTATTTATGTGTGTTTTGCTTATTTATGTTTGTTTGTTTTAATTTTTTTTTAGGAATTTTTTTTTTGTTACAAACTTTGCATAAAATTGTTCTGATAGGAAGCATGGTATTATGACAAGAGTCTGTGATAAAATCATTACTATTGAGATATTTAGGCTCTAAGTGTGACTCACTGTGTGATAATTGTGTAGTTTAATTCCTTCATACGTTGGGTCAAGAGTCTATACTACTCCCAATAAAGTCGACCATGTGCCTTGTGTGTGTGAGATAATAGTATATTCTATGTTTGTGGCTGATGCTAGAACTTGCCTGGTATGTATGTAAAGCGAAATAAAGAGTGTGAGTTAGGAGATGATTTAGGCATTTCTTTGGCAACCTGTGATTGTTTACCTTCGTTATATCTACCCATGGACATCATCCTAGATAACCCCCTTTGAGCCTTTAGCCTATTTTCTTTGACAACCTCATATGTAAGCCTAATCCATTTTTTTCAAGACCATAATTTGTTCCAAATTCCTAAGTGCTTTAAATAGTAAAGTCATGTGACAACATAAGAGGAAACTGGGTGAGAGTGATGCCTTAGAGTGTATTGGTACTTGAATTTGTTATGAAAAAGAGTGGCTATCATAGAGGTGTGTTATAAAAAAAAGAGAAGAAAAGAAAAAGAAATAGAAAAACAAAAAGATAAATTGTGATTATGATTAAATAAAAAGATAGTTATGTTTGAATGGAAAAATAGGTGAAAAGGGGTGATAGATGAAACAAAGGTAGCAGGGTTGATTAAAAGAGAGTGTTAATGGCATAATGTGATGTATTAAAGCGCTTAGGGAACATAGTCACTATTTCTGGCCAAAATAGTCCTACCCATCCCCTAGCTTACATTACAACCTATAAAGACCTATTTGATCCTAAGCTTAACATTCTGATATTAGTAGAGCATTACACTAAGGGCAAGCCTATGGTCATCAGTTGCAACATATGAATTCTTTGAGAGAGTGAGAGCAAGGAAAATCTTGTACCCATGTTTCGAAAAATGCAAAACTTGGGAGTGATTATGGGTAATATCTTATGTGAGACACACATGGTTGATGAGTTTTGGGTAGTCTTGTATGATTCTTTGTTCCTTAACTTTTGAATACGAATTAACCATCATCACGAGTCTATATTGGAGGTTGAATTGTTTCTAGTAGTGATCAGAAAACTACTCTTTGTTAATAATTGCTATGCCTGTCTTGATGAATATTTTGTGTGTTACTGTGAAACCCTAAGTAGATATTTATATGGACATGATATTTTGTTCGAGGACGAACAAAGCTTTAAGTGTGGGATGTTGATGATAGGAGTATTTACACGCCTAAACACCATAATTTACCCATATTTTAGGCTAAGTTTTAAGGATAAAATATATAATTCCTGCACTTTTAGTCTTTTTTCCTGTAAGTGAGCTAACAAACATGATTAGCAAGTTTTCAGGTATAAATGATGAAGATTTCAGCATTTTATGGATAACTTGACGCCAAAGGAAGCTTCATGAAAGAAGGAAAGCAGCGTTTGGACACCTATGGACTGAAAGAGATGCATGGATAACTTGTCCCGGGCAAAAACAGCATTTACAAAGACTTGGGGATCAGCAGTAACTTAGTAGGATTAGGACAAGTATGCAGTAACCCAGTAGGACTAGGACAAGGATAAAAACCCTATTTCAGTAGGACTAGGATATGGATGTTATATAAACCCTATTTTGCTGAAACTTTTCAGCATTCTCTTCTTATTCCCCCTTCTATTCCTTCCCATTCTAATAAATTCTTATTCACTCATTAATTAATTCAAGTCTTTTTTATTCAACATTTGATCCTAATTCACGTTACACTTTCTGACAGAGAAAGCACGGCCCTTGTGACCAATGTGAGATCATGATGATATTTATTGTGATCTCCGTTGCAATCATGAGTAGCTAAACTTCTCTGTTGGGGTTATGGAAGCCTTATGAGACACTATCTATTGCTATGAGTTTGTGAATTCTTGACACGTATGCTGCTTATATCATTATTCTCTTCATCTTAATTTAAATTCTTGTGGTTGCAAACATATAAAATACGCCAGTATAGCATTAACTTGTTCGAAAGAAAAATTATATGTCTGGAAAAGAGATAATGTCAAGGTAATAGGGCACCAACCCCTGTTAAAAAGTTAGTGCTGTAACTGGATTAACCTCTTGGAGAATTTGTACCATTAGATACGCTTTAAGCTCGAAAGAGTTAAAGTGAAATAGTCCTTGATGGTCGAAAGACGCCTGGATTTACCATAGAATACGATTCTCTATAAGCACATGCATGTCTGAATTCCGCATAACTCATAGCCAATAGAGACGTACAACTTATAAGGTGGATATAACCCCAACTTCTCAATTCTCATTGTTTTACATCTTACCAAACATTCTTACTTTTTACTTTGCTATTTTCCGTTTTTACCTTATTACTTTGGTTACATTACTTGCACGACAAAACTCCCCCCCTTTTACGAGACTTGCACTATAAGTCTAGTAATCTTTGCTTACTTGTTGACCAAGCTATTCCCTGTGGGATCGATACCCAACCCAGTTGGGTTATATATTTGACAACGACCGCTTTACACTCCTACAAGAGCTGTAGATTAAGCGTTATCAAAAATTGGCGTCGTTGCCGGGGAATACGAGTGTCAATTAAGTTTGTAATAATTATTAAACCCTTTAGTCAAAGATTCTCGTACTTTTACTCTTAGTTTTTGTTTTTATTTACTGCAGGTTTTTATTAAGTGCATGCCCCATACTCGAAGTTCTGGTCAACCGTTAATACCTATCAATCCTGAACCACAACGTATTGGCAGAATGGAGGCACAACACGAAATTGAAAGGATGGCTGCTCAACAGGAACAGACGAGACTAGCTGCTCTTGCCGTCGCTCAAGTGCATCAACAAAATATTGACAATCCTGGGCGAGCAATAAATCCCGGCGACGAGGACCTAGGGGATGATGAGTTACTAAACCCTAGGAATGCTGCTGAGATCGCAACACCTGCCAACAGAAGAGATCGTCAAGCTAGGTTTAGGCCTGAATGCCGAGCTATGTAACCAGCTTTCGACGACGATGATGATGATCTTGATGGAGCCGGAGCCACAGGAGCCATAATTCCTCCACCATTAGCGCCCGGAGCCTAGTTCAACATCACGAGCACCATGATTCAGTTATTGCAACTCAAAGGATTATTTGGTGGACTAGCAGGCGATGATCCGAATATGCATCTCATCAACTTTATTTCTACATGCAAGTCGTTTGACAATCCTAGCGTTGGTCAGAATGCAATTCGATTACGTCTATTTCCATTGTATCTGTCTGGGGAGGCAACTCTATGGTTGAATGGGCTGACTCCTGATTCTATTACAAATTGGAGGCAATTGAGAGACGCTTTCCTAGAAAGATTCTTTCCGCCATCCAAAAGAGCACAATTGAGAGATGAAATCAGCAACTTTCGGCAGCTTCCAACCGAAGCTCTTCATGAAACATGGGAGAGGTTCAAGACGAAGCTTATGAGGTGCCCAAGCCATCACATGACCAATGTCCACCTAATGGAGATACTATACAGAGCCTTGAATTCAATAACTAAACCAGTGGTGGATAATGCGGCTGGAGGATCATTTATGGATCTCACCTTTGGTCAGGCAAGCAATATGCTAGATCGGATGACGAAGCAAAGTAGAGCTTGGCATACCAGGGATTCTGAGGTAGCAAGCCCTACTTTATCTATTGGCATGACTGCAGACCAAAGGAGAAGAGAAGAAGAACGTGATCAAGATATGGCGCACATGAAAACACAAGTTGATCTTCTTACAAAGCATCTATTATCAGGGAAGACCGAAAAAGTCAAAGCTGTTGCGTCAAAAGGAAGAGATGAATCTGATTCGGAAGAAGAAGCCAACTACTTAAATAATCGGGGGGGTTTCGAGACAATGCCCAAGGAAACCAAGGTCGGAACTACTATGACAAATCTGGAAACAAGGACCAAGGTAGTTGGAAGAACAAGAATGACAAAAGTGGTTTGTACGTTCCCCCAGGAAGACGTGACACCACTATATCCGGATATGGAAATATGGAAGAGATGATGGCTAAACTATTGAAAGGAGTGGAAGCAGCAAGCGCTGGAGTAACGGAGGTAATAAATGATTTGTCCTCCATGAAGCAATTAGTTGATTCTCATTCCACTTCAATCAAGCAAATAGAGCAGCAATTAAGCCAACTTTCAGCAGCACTCAATCAAAGAAAGGCTGGCACTTTACCTAGCGACACTGTGCAAAACCCAAGGAATGATGGGTCATGCATGGCTGTTACTACCCAAAGTGGTAAGGTGCTGGAAACTTCATCAAAAGGCAAGCAAGTGGTTGACGAAGTAGAGGACGTCGATGACAAGGCAAAAGGAGAAGATTCCGCAGAAGCTACCCACGACGTCCATGACGTCACACTGAGTTTATTGCAGCCTGAAAAGGCTGAAAAATGGAAGCAAGAGGAGAAGAAAGCCGTGGAGAAAACAATTCCTTATCCACCACCACCTTTTCCTCAAAGATTGAAGAAAGTGGCGGATGATACAAAGTTTAGCAAATTCATGACTATGCTAAAGCACCTGACCATTAATGTTCCATTGGTAGAGGCACTTGAACAAATGCCTGGGTATGAGAAATTCATGAAGAATCTTTTGACAAAGAAGCGGGCAGCCAACTATGAGTTGAAAGATGACGTTCATCACTGCAGCGCAATCGCTACCCGATCACTAGTTCAGAAGAAGGCTGACCCCGGTGCTTTCACTATTCCTTGCACCGTTGGATCTTTGAATTTTGCCAAGGCATTATGTGATTTAGGAGCCAACATCAATTTGATGCCATTATCTATCTATAAAAAGTTGGGGTTGGGAGACCCTACTCCAACCAATATGAGGCTCGTAATGGCGGATAGGTCGGTAAAATGACCTGTTGGTATTCTATGTGATGTATTGGTAAAGGTTTCTTCATTCATCTTTTCGGCAGACTTTGTTATTTTGGATTGTGAGGCAGACTCAGAAGTTCCCATAATCTTGGGGCGCCCTTTCCTTGCTACGGGAAGTGTGCTTATTGATTTGAGAGCTAATAAGCTTTCATTCTGAATAAATGACGAAGTAGCTTGCTTTGATGTGTGCAAATCAATGAAGCAACCCAAAGATCTGAACGTCTTTTCGGTGGCTGTTGTTTACTTTGATGATGAGAAAGAATTACTTGAAGAAGAGCAAATTATGGATAATCCATTGGCGATTGTTCTCATGAATGGAGAGAGTAAGAACGCTGAAAATTGTGAAGAAGATATTTGTGCTCTATCAGGTTTAGGGACATATCGCCATGCTCCCAAGAAGTTGGACCTTGATCGCAAAAATCGACCCACACCACCAGCGAAGCCATCTATTGAAGAGCCACCCACGTTAGAATTGAAGGAGCTGCGTAGTCATTTAAAGTATGCATTCTTAGGAAATGGAAACACACTTCCAGTCATTGTGGCAGCAGATTTAGGTGAGCAACAAGTTGCAGCTCTCATTACTATTCTACGAAAGTATATAAGAGCCATTGGTTGGACCATCGCGGATATTATTGGTATTCCACCTGGGATTTGTACCCACAAGATTCAGCTTAAAGAAAATTGCACACCCACCATTGAGCATCAAAGACATCTCAATACACCTATGCAAGAAGTGGTAAAGAAATAAATTATTAAGTGGTTAGACGCAGGAGTTGTGTATCCAATCTCCGACAGTACATGGGTAAGCCCGGTACAATGTGTTCCCAAGAAAGGAGGCATGACGGTGGTCGCGAATAAAAAGAATGAGCTTATTCCACTCAGACCTGTCACCGGATGGAGAGTATGCATGGACTACCGAAAGCTGAATTCATGAACGCCCAAAGATCACTTTCCAATGCCATTCATGGACCAAATGCTAGATCGATTAGCGGGGAAAGGATGGTTTTATTTCTTAGATGGTTATTCAGGCTATAATAAGATTTGGATTGCCCCTGAAGACCAAGAGAAGACAACATTCACATGTCCATATGGCATGTTTGCCTTCAAACGTATGCCATTCGGGCTATGTAACGCACCAGCCACCTTTCAGCGTTGTATGATGTCCATTTTTTCTGATATGGTTGAAGATACTTTGGAGGTATTCATGGACGACTTTTCAGTTATTGGCGAATCGTTTGAAGCGTGCTTGGCAAACCTAAGTATGGCATTGCAAAGATGTGTAGAATAAAACCTAGTGCTGAATTGGGAAAAGTGCCACTTCATGGTAAAAGAAGGAATCGTTCTTGGGCATAAAATTTCCGAAAGAGGGATTGAAGTTGATCAAGCAAAAATTGAAGTTATTGAGAAGCTACTGCCCCCAATTTCAGTGAAGGGAGTTCGTAGTTTCCTCGGTCATGTAGGTTTCTATCGATGGTTTATCAAAGACTTCTCCAAAATTGCTAGTCCATTGTGCAAACTCTTGGAGAAGGATGCAAATTTTGACTTCACTGAAGATTGTTTGAAGGCATTCGAATGCCTCAAAGGAAAACTAATTGAAGCTCCTATCATGGTAGCACCAGATTGGGCTTTACCGTTCGAAGTCATATGTGATGCTAGTGGGGTAGCCGTTGGAGCTGTACTTGGCTAGAGGAAGGAGAAATTATTTCATCCTATCTACTATGCTAGCAAGGTCCTAAAATAAGCCCAAAAGAACTATACTATCACAGAACAAGAGCTCCTAGCGGTTGTGTATGCGTTTGAGAAGTTCCGTGCTTATTTGTTGGGAACCAAAGTGATCGTTCATACAGATCATGCAGCTCTGAGGTATCTAATGACAAAGAAGGATGCAAAACCAAGACTAATTCAATGGGTTTTGCTGCTGCAAGAATTTGATTTCGAGGTTAAAGATAGAAGAGGTTGCGAGAACCAAGTGGCTGATCATCTATCTAGACTCGAGAACGAGCATGTGGCGCAGCCTGAAATCGAGATTGATGATGCATTCCCTGACGAGGAGATCTTAGCGACAATAATGGAAGGATTACCATGGTATGCCGACTTTGCAAATTTTATGGAGAGTAATGTGATACCTACAAACTTATCTTACCATCAAAAGAGGAAGTTTATGCATGATGTAAAACACTACTTTTGGGATGAGCCATATTTGTTTCGATGATGCGCGGATGGTGTTATCCGACGATGTATATCCCATGTAGAGGTGCCTACTATATTGGAAGTATGCCATACTTCCCATGTTGGGGGACATCACGCAGGTAATCGGACAGCAAGAAAGGTATTGCAAAGTGGATATTATTGGCCTTCGATATTTAGAGATGCCTACGACTTTGTTAGAAGATGCGACCAATGCCAAAGACAAGGTGCTATTTTGAAACACCATGAGATTTCCATGTCGAAAATTCTTGAAGTAGAGCTCTTTGATGTATGGGGTATAGATTTCATGGGTCTATTCGTAAATTCGTTTGGAATGAAGTACATCCTAGTTGCTGTACATTATGTCTCGAAATGGGTTGAAGCAGTAGCGTTGGCCGACAATGAAGGAAAGCGTGTTGTAGCATTCTTGAAGAGAAATATCTTCTCTCGCTTTGGAGTACCACGTACTATCATAAGCGATGGAGGATCTCACTTTTGCAACAAGCTATTCAAATCCGTGTTGGCAAAATATGGTGTCAAGCAACATAAGGTAGCCATGCCTTATCACCCACAAACTAGTGGCCAGGTAGAGGTTTCCAACCGAGAGATCAAGCAAATCCTTGCTGAAACGGTAAATGCTAATAGGACAGATTGGTCTTGGAAGTTGGACGATGCACTATGGGCTTATAGGACTGCATTCAAAACACCAATTGGCATGTCCCCGTACCAACTAGTTTATGGGAAGGCTTGTCACTTACCCATTGAGCTTGAGCATAAGGCATTGTGGGCTCTGAAACGATTAAATTTGAACTGGGATGATGCAATGAATCTGAGATTGGAGCAACTGAACGAGATGGATGAATTCCGTCTACAGGCTTATGAAAGATCGGATCTTTACAAGGAGCGAATGAAAAAGTATCATGATCAGCGGATTGTTCGATGAAACTTTCAAAAGGATGATATGGTACTTCTCTTCAATTCCAGACTGAAGTTATTCCCAGGTAAGTTAAAGTCCAAGTGGTCTGGTCGATACAAAGTTAACCAAGTCTACTCGTCTGGAGTAGTTGAGCTGGAAGACACTAATGGTGTTGTCTTCAAGGTGAATGGCCAACGAGTAAAACCATATATCGGTCCTTTTGATTTGATAAACTATATGGCCGTCACTTATCTCGACGAAGTCTAAGTACTCGAGATAGCCATGTTGTGCCGCGACAATAAATCAAGCGCTAGATGGGAGGCAACCCATCGTTTTTCATTTTTTGTCTTTCTTTCGTTCTATTACGTGTTTTCTTTTGATAAATAAAATTCAAAAAAAAGAGTCGTGCCACGACCAAAACTAAGGTGCTGGATGGGAGGCAACCCATCAATTTAATCGTCTTTATTGTTTTTGAGTAAATGTAGGTGCAAAGAGGTGTAAAACGAGGAGGTCGGTTTCAAATTTTGATTTGGACGTATTGCATGTTAAAGGTGGTAAGTTAGGAATGAAGAAGCAAAAGGCTATGGATTGAGCATTGCTCATGAAAATATAGGCATCGAACAAGGCTAGGCCTAGGTAAAATTAGGCCACGAACAAGGCAAGGCCTATACTATGGCCTAAGGTCTCGGAATCTAGTGTGCCATAGCATAGGCGTCGCCCATGCCCAAGTATGCCATAGCATAGGCGCCGCCTATGCTAATGCCTTTTGTCTCTGAATCTCATATGCAAAGTGAAAGGCGCCGCCTATGCCTAGGAATGCCATGGCATAGGCGTCGCCTATGCTAGACAATGCTTTGCAAAAGGTGCCGCCTATGCCAAGTATAGGCAAAGCTAAAGGCGCCGCCTATGGTCACTTCTTGTCTCCAAATCCGATTTTAAATGGGTCAAGACCCGACCCAACCTTTTCCTATAAATATGAGACTTAGTCTTGAACCAAAAATACATTGGAAACCTAGCTTATGCGCCACCTATAGTCTCCAAATCCTCTCAAAAATTTTCCTTTTGCTCTCTTACTTCACAAGAACATCATCCAAAGGCATCAATCAAGTAAGTACTACTTTGTTCTTCATTTATATTCCTTAAGTACTACACTACTACGCCCATTATGAATTGTTGAATCTTGAAAGTAGTATTGATGATTTGAATGTGATTGAATTATTGTGATACAACCAAGTGGGTGAATGAATACGTAAGGATGATCTTAACTTATTTCCAACTTGAATTGGATTTTGATGCACTATCATACTTCTGTGGAATTGATATGGTCACAAAAATTGCATAATCTTGTCACTTGAATACTTACATGTGGAATGACTTGTTCATCGGAATAAGAATTATAGTTGCCTACCAGCATAGGAGGTTGAGATTATTGTTAGATGCTATACCTTGATTCAATCCCTATGTAGTAGTCTTGATATATCAAACATGAAAGTATTGCCAAGATTACAAGAAGTATGACTGCTCTGATTTTATTGTTGGAATATAGCACCTAAAACGTATGTCGATGAAGTCTGAATAATCGACCACTTTCACTTCACTAGTCTGTACCAACAAACTAAGTGTGGGGTGGTGCCCCTTCTGCTTGTTTATAGATTGTATCCATCGAGATGATGCTAATATGAACATTGTTTTAGTCTCAGGTACAATGGCACCCAAAGCAAGACAAGGCAAAGATAAGGCTACCACTTCACAAAAAGGCAAGAAAAGAGGCCGAAAAGAGCAAGGAGAATCATCCTCGATGCAATTACCACGCCGCATATTCGGAATTAAATGGGTTTTAGAGGAGGAAGCAAAGGAATGGTATAGGAACAACAAAGAGAAGAAATATGTTCATGTGGACTTGATAAATAAGAAAAGCCTAGCAAATAAGGAACCACGCATGTTGGCCAAGATCATGGCGTTACATCTTGATTTCATTTTCCAAGACATGGGAGAATGCAATCTCGATTTAACAAGAGAATTCTATGCCAACTGTTCACCGAAAACCATAGGAAGTGAGGTCAAGATTCGGGGCCAAGTTTTGCAACTCAATGCGGATTTCTTCAACTCCTTTCTTGGCTTGCCTGTTGCTGATCCATCACCATTCAAAGAGCTGTACAATAGACCTCCATATAGAGCCATTCAACACACACTCTGTGGAACAAGTTCCATGGCACGGTGGAGTAGACACAAGGACACTGGACGACACAACACCTTCCCATATGCTCCTTTGAATAGGGAAGCAAGGATATGGTTGCGCATAGTCAACTCTTGCCTCATTCCAGGGACGAAATACACAAAAATAACAAGAGATAGAGTGTGCTTGGTATATGCATTGATGACGAATGTCCCTATCAACATTGGGGCAATCATTCGGTCTATAATGCGGAAGGCTAGGCTACATAAGCGGTCCCATTTCAGCTTCGGCAATCTGTTGACTGCAAATTTAAGGAAGGAAGACATCGAAGAGGAGCCGGCTGATTATAAACTCCCACACAATCCGAAGAAGGTTGACCTCACAAAGGTCAAAGATGCTGAATTAACACATGGCGTCAACCTTACTACTGCTGAGAGACATGCTCGGGATGGGAGTTTCTTTCACCATCTTTATGGCATGACTCAGTTTACAATGATGAGCGGAGGTCGTGTTCCAACTGCTGCAGAGCTCCAACAACTGGATCATGACTATCCAATGAATGTGCATGCAAGGGAGATGTGTGGAGTAGGTACATACTTTGAGGAACCTCTTGATGACGATGTGCCGACTGATGATGATCGACGAATGTCAGACTCCGACGTGGAGGAGAATTCTAATGACGACGACTCCTATGATGATTCCGACAAAGGGGGTATGACCCCAGACATAGAGGAGGAGTCCGACTGACCAGGTTCTTTGTATTTATTTTCCACTGAGGGCAGTGTGTCCCGTCTACGTGTGGGGTGGTGGTATTTGCATGCTATATTTCTCTATCCGCATTTGCATTTATGTTTGCTTTAGTTTTTTTCGTTTTCCGTTTTAGTTTTTTTTTTTCGTTTTTCATTTTTTTAGTAGTTAATTTTTTTTTACTTAACTTCACATGAAATTATTCTAATAGGCAACATGAGATTATAACAAGAGTTTGTGCTAAAATCATGACTATTGAGACGTTTAGGCTCTAATTGTGACTCACTATGTGATATTGTGTGGTTCAATTCCTTCATCTGTTGGGTCGAGAGTCTATACTACTCCCAATAAAGTCGACCATGTGCCTTGTGTGTGTGAGATAATAGTATATTCTGTGTTTGTGGCTGATGCTAGAACTTGCCTGGTATGTATGTAAATCGAAATAAAGAATGTGTGTTTAGGAGATGATTTAGGCATTTCTTTGGCAACCTAGACTTGTTTACCTTCTTTTTACCTACCCATGGACATTATCCTAGTTAACCCCTTTGAGCCTTTAGCCTATTTTCTTTGACAGCCTCAAATGTAAGCCTAGTCCATTTTTTCAAGACCATAATTTGATCCAAATTCCTAAGTGCTTTAAAGTGTAAAGTCATGTGACAAAATAAGAGGAAATTAGGTGAGTATGATGCTTTAGAAAGTAATGGTGCTTGAATTTGTTATGAAAAAGAATTGCTATCATAAGAGGTGTGTTATGAAAAGAAAAAGGAAAGGAAAACTAAAAAGTTAGTTATGTTTAAAAATTGAAAAACAAAAGAGGAGAAAAAGGGTGGTAGAATAAAAGAAAGTAGAAAGGTTGTTTGAAAGAAAAGTGTTAATGATACAATGTGATGTATTAAAGCGCTTAGGAACATAGTCACTATTTCTGGCCAAAATAGTCCTACCCGTCCCTTAGACTACATTACAACCATCAAAAGACCTATTTGATCCTAAGCTTAGCATTCTGATATTTAGTGGAGCATTACACTAAAGGCAAGCCTATGGTCATCAGTTGCAACATATGAATTCTTTGTGAGATCGAGAGCAAGGAGAAAATTATACCCATGTTCGAAATATATACAATACTTGTGAGTGATTATGGGTAATATATGGTGAGACACACATGGTTGATGAGTTTTGGGCAGTTGTGTGTGATTCTTTGTGCCTTAACTTTTGAATATGAGTTAACCATCATCACGAGTCTATATTAGAGGTTGAATTGTTTCTAGAAGTGATCAGAAAACTACTCTTTGTTAATGATTGCTATGCTTGTCTTGACGAATATTTTGTGTTGTTACTGTGAAATCCCAATTAGATGTTTAGATGGACATGATAGTTTGTTCGAGGACAAACAAAGCTTTAAGTGTGGGGTGTTGATGATAGGCGAATTTACACGCCTAAAGTGCTATATTTTACCCATATTTTAGCCAAGTTTTGAGGACAAATTATATAATTCATGCACTTTTAGTCCTTTTTCCTGTAAGTGAGCTAACGAACATGATTAGCAAGTTTTCAGGTATAAATGATGCAGAATTCAGCATTTTATGGATAACTTGATGCCAAAGAAAGCTTCACAAAGGAAGGAAGGAGAATCTTGGACGCTAAGGACCAAAAGTGGCACATGGAAAATCTGTCCCAGGCAAAAACAGCAATTCTGAAGACTTTGGGGACTAGCAGTAACTTAGTAGGATTAGGATAATGATACATTAACCCAGTAGGAATGGGTTAAGTAATGCAGTAGCTTAGTAGGAATAGGATATGGGTATTATAAATGCCCTATTTTGCTAGAGATTTTAATTCATCTTTCAATCTTTCTATTATTCATGCATTACTACCTCTAATTCTTCCATTAATTCTTCTTTTTATTCTTCTTCTATTCATCTATTCAATTCTTAATTTCCATAACAAGAGAAACGTTACTTGCAAAGAAAGTCACGCCTAAACTCCTACCACACTTTGCTACACGAAATCTTTATTGTGGTATAATAATAATGTCTATTGTGATTTCCTTCGCACTCATGGGTAACTAAACTTCTCTGTTGGGGTTATGGAAGCCATATGAGATACTATCTATTGCTATGAGTTTGTGAGTTTGTGACACGCACGCAGCTTATATCATTATTCTCTTCATCTTAATCTATATTCTTTGTGGTTGCAAACGCATAGAATACGCCAGTATAGCATTAACTTGTTCGAAAGAAAAGTTATATGTCTGGAAAAGAGATAATGTCAAGGTAATAGGGTCCCATCCCCTATTAAAAAGTTAGTGCCGTAACTGGATTAACCTCTTGGAGAATTTGTACCGTTAGATATGCTTTAAGCTCGAAAGAGTTAAAGTGAAATAGTCCTTGTTTAGGTCGAAAGACGCTTGGATTTACCATCGAATACAATTCTCTATAAGCACATGCATGTCTGAATTCTGCATAACTCATAGCCAATAGAGACGTACAACTCATAAGGTGGACATAACCCCAACTTCTCAATTCTCATTGTTTTACATCTTACCAAACATTCTTACTTTTTACTTTGCTATTTTCCGTTTTTACCTTATTACTTTGGTTACATTACTTGCACGACAAAACTCCCCCCCTTTTACGAGACTTGCACTAAAAGTCTAGTAATCTTTGCTTACTTGTTGACCAAGCTATTCCCTGTGGGATCGATACCCAACCCAGTTGGGTTATATATTTGACAACGACCACTTTACACTCCTACAAGAGCTGTAGATTGTCATCTGTTACAATAGATATAAATATCTATTTGAAAAATTCCAATAGCTCAGTTATCTGTATAACAGATGCAAATGTCCATTTGATAACTAACTCAGATATGTCATCTGTTACAACAGATATCAATATTTATTTGAAAATTTCCAATAACTCAGCCATTTTCCACAACAGATGCAAATGTCTATTTGATAATTAAATCAGATATATCATCTGTTGCAACAAATATGATTATATGTATGAAAATAACCAACAACTCAGTCGTTTGTTGCTACAAATTTCATTGCAATTGATTTAGGTGGAACTAGTGATAAATGAATTCACAAGGTCAACAACAACTTCAATTGAGTCATTGTATTTGCATAGTGTTGGTATTATGTTCATTCTGGCCTAATTCATTGATCAATCACTCTAAGTTGAAAAGATTCTCATTAACTTAATGATAAGCTAATACCTAAATTGATTTAGGTGGAACTAGGGATGAATGAGTCCTCATTAACTTAATGTTATGATTAATAGTACCTAATTAATTGATTTAGGTAGAACTAGAGATAAATGAATAAGCTCACAGGGTCAACAACAATTTAAATTGAGTTGTTGCATTTGCATGGTGTTGATATTGTGTTCATCCCGACCGAGTCATCGATCGATCACTCTGAGTTGAAATGAATTCTCATTATCTTATTCTTAATATTAATAGTACCTAATTTATTGATTTAGGTGGAACTAGGGATGAATGAATGAGCTCATAGGGTCAACAATAACTTCAATTGAGTCATTGCATTTGCATGGTATTGGTATTGTATTCATCGCGGCCCACGTCATCGATCGATTACTCTGAGTTAAAATGAGTTCTCATTAACTTAATATTTTAAAAACTATATTTTTTGAAATTTTAAAAATTAATTAAGATCAATTCGGACCAAATTAACAATTTCAAAACTTGTCATTCTTTTTTCAAAATTACAAATCAACCGATACAAATCATCCATTTGTGGGAAAAAAATTTCCTCATTTCAAATCTAAACTTCTTGATCTTCTCTCTCTCTCTTAACAATACAAATGACAACTACTCAACATATTGCTCAGCCCTTCACGACAGATCAGTTTTCTTCCCATTTCTAACCACATAATTGTTATTTTTGACTTCATTCTTCCTTGTATCCATCATTTTCTCTGTCTTCATAGGTAACAGAGTTTGAGAAGAGTTCTATATTTATTATTTATTCTAAAAATTAGGGCTTTTTAGTTAATGATAAAAAAAGACTTTTTGTTGTATTATCTTCAAGAATGGGTTAACAATTTTGTATTTTGATGCTAAAAGAGTAGGAAGCACCCGAAAAACCCTAGTTTTTGTCTCAGAGTTTTGTTGACTGTTATGGTAGTGGTGTTTGTGGTGTTGTTGGTGGTTGTTGTTAATGGTTCCGGTATTTGTAATTTTTATGGTGGTGTCGGTGGTCTTGGTGGCATTCGTGGTGGTCTTGGTTGCATTGGTTGTGGTGGTGGTGGTCTATCTATTGAAATGGGTAGATCTTTAAACAGATTCTCCATCTATTCCAACTGATGGGTTTTCTGTTGGAGTATTTTCTTGTAATGTGGCGTAGAATAAATTCTTGAAATTTGTCTTACCTTTTTTAAAAAATTATGCAGACATCAAATGCAATGTATTTTTTGTTTTTCTATTGTTTGTAGTTAAAAGATGTCTCCCAAAAGAAAAAAAAAATTGAAAGTGGATCAACTTCTGATCACCAAACAAAAAAGACCAGAGTATAAATAGATTCGGAGAAACTTCCAGAACAATCTCAGCCAGGGAAAAATGAAGCTGAGGAAAGTGATAACTCTTTATCACCAAAGGTACGTGAAATAATATTGAAATCCCAGTATAATTATGTCAAAACCATTGGTATCGAAAAGTTTTGAGTTGCGATGACGATGAATAGCCCTAACGCAGTATTTGGTGATCCTGTAATTAAATATTAGTTGGGGAAACCTTTTGACAAACTTAGGAGTATTATGAAGAATAAAAAAAAATAGATGGACTTTTTAAAAAGATCTGCTTTGCATACTTTCTCGAGCTATCTGAGGACCGCACTCTCCATTTTCCAATGAGCATGGTATATGGCCTTCTCAAGTGCAGGATCAAGTATGCGAGGGATGATAAAGATTTGAAGGAGGGCAAAAAAATGTATGAAGTCTGGATCAACTACTGTGGCATGCCGATTTGTTTTGGATTGAAAGAGTTTGCCATAGTGATGGGCTTGAGATGCGATCGTCCAAAAGAACCTCTCATTAAGGAAACACCCCACAAAGGGTCCAACAAACACCAAGGTAAAAAAAGATGGGTTGTTAGGAATTGTTGGACCCAGCTACAAAGGGGGGGATTTGATGGCGGATCTCGACAATAAATATATACCAAATCACTACAGGAAGAAATTGTGTTTAGTTTAGTTTGTCCATTTCGTTTTATTGAAAAGAGACGTCAGGAAAGTTATAGAACATGATTTGTAGGCGCTTGCTGATATTTTGGAAAATTTAATGATTATACCTGGGGAAATGATAGCTACTACTTGACTGTCGAATATTTACTGACAAAGCTATCCCCCAAGACGATCACATTATATGGGTTTCCTTGGGCTTTCATGGTAAAATTGATCACTATTGTTACTCATCCATTTATTTAGTATTGAATATAGCTATTATGATTTTTTTTTACTTGCTTCCTGATTACATTTTTTAGTCTTGGGCATGTGAAGCCATTCCTCCCTTCCGAAAGCAGTTCAAGGATTAATGTAATACCCCGATCATTCCTTAAGCCTAAATCTATATTTTTGAATGGATATATATGACTTCCAAAGTAATTGATATTTAAACCATATTTTATTTCTCTAATTTCCATATTTTGCATGTAGAGCATTGAATAAGCTTTCCATCGATACTAATTTCATTGAAATTCGACATCGGATGAGTGAGTTATGGTTGTTTTACTGAATGCTATCAGATAGCCCAGGTTTGACGGTCGACTTGGTGGACCGTCAGGTCCTTGGTGGACCGTTAAGTGTCCCATATAGCCAACTCAGTAGCTCCCTTTTTGGGATATCGTGTGACAGTCAAAGTGCAGGACCGTCACAAAGTTGATGGACCGTCAAGTTATCCGTGAGACCGAGACAAAATGTCTCATTTCTGACCCTCATGTGACGGACGACTTGGTGGACCGTCACTTTTCTTATGGACCATTAGGTCAACCATCACATCTAGGCAGAACGTTCCAATTTTGGTGCTTGAGTGACGAACGACTTGGTGGACCGTCAGTCCCTCTGATGGACCGTCAGGTCGACCGTCACAGGCCCCGATCAACAAAATTCAACTTTTTTTCAAAGGGGCATCTTGGTCATTTCCGCTCCTTGTGGCCTATATATATATATATATATGTAGAGAAGAGAAGACCATTTCTCTCCAAATTTCTTTCAAGAATTCTCTAGAAACCTAGGGTTTCTTCCAAACCCAAAAATCAAATCATCTCCAAGAAATTCAAGAAATCTCCCATAAATTTCTTCAAGTTGTTCAAGAACTAAGCTCCTCAAGTCAAAGGCAGTAAGGTCTTGGTCTAAAAGTGTGATAAAGAAGTTTTAAGCAAGTTTCTATATCTTTAAAATTAAAATCTAAGGTATGTGGGGTTTCAACAAGAATACTCCTTTCATTCTTGTACCTAAAGATTTACTTTCTATTATTGATTTACATGATTTTGCAAGTGGGTTTACAGCCAAATTTTTTTATGTATGATTTATGAGATTTGAGTTGAATAAGCTTGATATTTATGGTTATTTCACCATCATGCTTCTTAAATTGAGTATTTACTCCATGAGTTGTATATTGTCGTTATATATATTGATGATTTCTAAGTGATTTATGATAAGTGTCAAGATTTGTGTTTTTCTAGGAGAGATTTGACTATTGAATACATATCGATATTTGAGATTGAAAGTTGAGAATGAGTCCTATGATGTTTTCTTAAAGCTTTTGATATTTGAAATGATTTGATAAGAAAAGGTACTTGATGTTGAGAAAGATTGTTTTGATTTTGAGTCGAGTTAGGAATCCACAGTCGTATATGATTTATCGATGAGATATACTGTTGTTTTGGTCAACATGATAGACCCATGAGTTGATATTGATTGAGGTGGATTTCCTAACACATTCTTAGCTGAGTTTGGGAGGAGTATTAAGCATCGAGCGGGAGATTTGGTATTTTCTCAGAACTACATGCCACCGTAGGATTGATGTTGATAATTGTGGGCCAATGGCCAAGTACGAGATTGTGATGATGAGATTGAGGTTGTACTCCCTGGCAAGAGTACGACACCCCTGCCAATGTGTGGTTCTCTCCTTAGGAGGGCAAAATATTAGACTCTATGCGGCTCACATGGAGTAGTTATGTCGGTTATACGAAACTCCCATATCCATAATGATCCAAGTACTATGAGATACCGAGTCACTCTAAGTCATGATATAATTTGTGTTATTCGAACTTGGATTAATTGACGATTTCAGATTGTAGAGCATATATTCATTTGTTAGTTCAGAATATGAGTGTCTATTAATAAAATACATATGTTTTACCAAATATAAAATGTGAACTCTCTTACATAATACATTGATATGTAGCTTTAGCCAGTGAAAGGTTATAGATTTAGCCCTTGACTGGAAAATAATTTTTATTTATTGGAATTCAATTAATTCAGAATCTGACTTCATATGTGATAGAGTAAGCAAATTCAAGGATAATTTTTTCCCTAGTATTATGTATTGCCATGTCTTAATCCTTGTAGATGCTAATATCCCATTTGCACATTAAGTGTTTTTGTTTAAACATGTTAAATGTAAATAAGACTCCAAGGATAACGTGCAAAAATGTTCAATCACATTTCTATTATTTCAATTTAATTTTTGTTGTCAAGTTTAATGTCTAATGGAAACAGTGGTTATCTAATTAAAGATTCTAATGCTATATGAAAGTGTTTGTGTTATTTCTTAGAACTCACTCGTGCTCTGAAAACTTAAAGATGCCATTGTTTGTTACATGTTTAGCTCTATGTGAATCACTTCTTGCCTGCTAATTACTATTTATTCTTTTTTACAATTGATTATATCATATTGTTATCTTTCCAGTCAGAACGGCTCTCTCTCTCTCTCTACCTCTCTCTAACGGCTCTCTCTCTCTACCTCTCTCTAAACCTAAGCCTTCCCCAGCCCACGGCCACGTCGCCGACCTCCGGCGCCGGTCCGACCACCGGCCCTAGGCGCCGACCCCCCGTCGCCGCTCCCCCCCCCGCTGCCCCCTTCGCCGACCTCCGACTCCGACCCGCTCCCCCCCTGTTTATACCTAAACGACACCCCTCCCAGCGCCGCCATCAGTGAAACAGCATCACCACCGCCGCCACAGAAACAACCGTCCACCGCCGCCGTAAACCCTAACTCCGGCACCGGCGATAGGCGACCGCCGACCCTCTCTGTCTCAACACCAGCAGCCGTCGCTCCCTCTCAGCACCGGAGACCGGAGCACCAACGACCGCCGACCCTCTTTGTCTCAACACCGGCGACCAGAGCCCGATCTACGTTGGATTTTGGTTTCCGACTTGGCCTACAAGCGTAACCCGGTGACTTCTAACCTTTGTTATTTCAGTATTTCATTCCTCGTATTATGCTAGTACTATCTCCTCTATCTTGACTTGTGTTTGATTTGTTGATATTGTCTGTTGTCGTTTCTTGCACTGCTTTTATTGGGTTATCGGCTCGGGGCTCTGTTTGGGGCTTTGGGTGTTGAGCCCAGTGGTGTTTGCTCTCTATTTGACTTTAGTTTTGTTTCTTCATTATTTCTTCGTATTTGTGTGAGCCTTGTATTTCATGTTGCCGCTTTGCTACTACCATTGTTTATATTCTCTTATATTGGCTTGTAGTAGTGGCTGTGGACGGTGATGGTTGGATAGGGTCATGTCCGAGGGGGTTGGGGCGTGGGGCTGTTGTGGGGGCGGGGGATGAGGAAAGAGAGGGAGTGGGAGGGAGGCCAAGGTTTGGCCTTAGGGGTGGTAGAGGAAGACGTGGGGATAGTGAGGGTAGGCTGAGGGTTGGGTCTTGGAATATAGGGACCCTCCAGGGTAAGTCCATAGAGCTTGTGAAGATTCTTAGAAAAAGGAGGATTGATATTGCGTGTGTTCAAGAGACCAAGTGGGTAGGGTCTAAGGCTAGGGATGTGGATGGTTACAAGCTGTGGTACTCTGGGAGTGAGAGGCATAGGAATGGAGTTGGCATCTTAGTAGATGAAGAGCTTAGGGATCAGGTAGTAGAGGTGAAGAGGATCAACGACAGGTCGATGACTATTAAGTTGGTCATTCGGGGGTTTACCCTGAATGTGTGTAGTGCTTATGCACCGCAAGTAGGCTCAGAGGGGGAGGAGAAGAGGCGGTTTTGGGAGTCTTTGGATGAGGTGGTGAGAGGCGTGCCTAGCTCGGAGAAGATTGTTGTAGCAGGAGATTTCAACGAGCACATCGGGGCATTACCGGGAGGCTTTGGAGATGTGCATAGTGGTTTTGGTTTTGGGGAAAGAAATGAGTGTAGGGGGCGTGGGAGATAGGGGAGAATTTGGCGAGAATGGGGGTGTGGGAGTGTAGGGGGATGTGGATAGTATGTGGGATAGGGTGGCTAGGTGCATCAGGGAGAATGCAAGTGAGGTGTTGGGTGTTTCTAGGGGCCGGGCTGGGCATCATCGGGGGGATTTGTGGTGGAATGAAGAGGTTAAGAAGAAAGTGGGGACCAAGAAAGAGGCGTATGATAAGTTGGTTGAGAGTAAGGACGAAGAAGAGAAGCGGGTGAACAGGAAAGAGTATAAGCTAGCTAAGAAGGAGGCTAAGTTAACAGTTACGGCGGCTAAGACGGCCGCTTTTGAGAGCGCGTATGCCGGGTTACAGGGGAAAGGAGGGGAGAAAAAGTTGCTTAGACTCGCTAAGGCTAGGGAGAGGAAGGGTCGTGACCTCGACCAGGTGAGGTGCATTAAGGGGGAGGATGGTACAGTTCTGGTGGAGGACGGCCACATTAAGAATACATGGTAGTCGTACTTTCATAGGCTCTTAAATGACAAAGGGGATAGAGCTATTGTGTTAGGGGAGCTGGAGCACTCAGAGGAGTGTCGGGATTTTAGTTATTGTAGACATTTTAAGGTAGAAGAGGTTAGAGAGGCTGTTCGTAGGATGTGAAGGGGTAGGGCGACGGGGCCGGATGAGATACCGGTGGAGTTTTGGAAGTTCGCTGGAGAGGCTGGTGTAAGTTGGTTGACTGGATTGTTTAACGAAATCTTCAAGACGGCAAAAATGCCCGAGGCTTGGAGGTGGAGTACCATGATCCCTCTCTATAAAAATAAGGGTGACATCCAGAGTTGCGATAACTATAGGGGGATTAAGTTATTGAGTCACTCTATAAAGATTTGGGAGAGACTGGTCGAGGTGAAGATGAGATGGATAGTGTCTATTTCGGAAAAACAGTTTGGATTTATGCCTGGCCACTCGACGACGGAGGCAATTCACCTGGTATGGAGACTGGTGGAACAATATAGGGAAAGGAAGAAGGACCTGCACATGGTGTTTATCGACCTGGAGAAGGCATACGACAAAGTCCCCAGGGAGGTGCTTTGGAGATGCTTGGAGGTGAGTGGAGTCCCGCTGGCGTATATCAGAGCAATTAAGGACATGTATGATGGAGCGAAAACTCAGGTGAGGACGGCGGGAGGAGACTCAGAGCATTTCACTGTCTTGACAGGATTGCATCAGGGATCTACTGTTAGTCCCTTTTTGTTTTCTTTGGTGATGGATGTGTTGACGCGGCATATTCATGGGGAGGTGCCTTGGTGTATGCTTTTTGCAGATGATGTATTTTTGATTGATGAGACGCGAGGGGGTGTGAATGACAAATCAGAGGTGTGGAGACAAACGCTTGAGTCTAAAGGGTTCAAGTTGAGCAGAAGCAAGACAGAGTATTTGGAATGCAAGTTTAACGACGTGAGGCTGGAGAATGAGGTGGTAGTGAAGTTGGAATCATAGGAGGTATGTAAGAGGGATAGTTTCAAGTATCTCGGGTCCGTAATCCAGGGTAACGGCGAGATTGATGAGGATGTCTCGCACCGTATTGGGGCGGGATGAATGAAGTAGAAGCTCACGTCGGGGGTGTTGTGTGATAAGAAGGTGCCGCCTAAGCTTAAAGGCAAATTCTACAGGGCGGTAGTCCGTCCGGCCATATTGTATGGAGCGGAGTGTTGGCCAGTTAAGAACTCCCACATCCAAAAAATAAAGGTGGCAGAAATACGGATGTTGCGTTGGATGTGTGGGCTGACAAGAGGGGATAGAGTTTGGAATGAGATTATCAGGGAGAAGGTTGGTGTGACCCCAGGGGAGTATAAGATGCGGGAGGTCCGATTGACATGGTTCGGACACGTGATGAGGAGGGGCATGGATGCCCCGGTTCGTAGGTGTGAGAGGCTAGCGTTGCATGGTTTTAGGCGGGGTAGGGGTAGGCCGAAGAAGTACTGGGGTGAGGTGATTAGGCGGGACATGGAGCAGTTATAGCTCACCGAGGACATGACCCTAGATAGAAAGATCTGGAGGACGCGAATTAGGGCAGAAGGCTAGGGTCAGTTTGGGTCGCTAGTGTAAGGAATTACTTGGTGGGGGTATTATTCTTGTTATGGTACCTTGTTCCA
The DNA here is from genome assembly GCA_030864225.1 of Capsicum baccatum var. pendulum. Classification (NCBI taxonomy): domain Eukaryota; kingdom Viridiplantae; phylum Streptophyta; class Magnoliopsida; order Solanales; family Solanaceae; genus Capsicum; species Capsicum baccatum. Next base: position 202,882,694 of record CM061559.1, on the reverse strand, counting down.
TGTTTTATTACGAATCTGTGTGCTTTTCTCTATTTTTATTACTTATGGGTGCCGTATTTATGTTATGAAATCTTGTTCTGTGCTTTACTATGTATTTGTGCGGTATCTCGTGTCTTGAGTCGGGGGTCTATCAGAAACAATCTTTCTACCTATTTAGAGGTAGAGCTATGGACTGCGTACATCTTACCCCCCCAGACCCCACTAGGTAGGAATACACTGGGTTTGTTGTTGTTGTTGTTGTATGAAGCATATGTTATTACTGATGACTTACGAAAATGATGTTTTAGATAATTCAAGCGAAAAGAGTTATTATTGTCAGCATGCATGATTTTCTTATACATTTATGTTATTATTTAAAATGTTGCATCCACCCCCATATACTCAGTACATTCCTAAGTACTGACTCCCATACTCTTTTGTATTCTATATTTCCTCATGATATAGGTTCAGGTGCTCAGTCTCAGCAGCGACAGTGATCTTTGAGTACCTTCATCTATATTTTTGTGGTTGGTGAGTCCTCATGGTTCGAGGACCTGTGTCTTCGATTTTGTCTTGTTAATAGATGGTTGTTTACTTTTAGTTTAGTACGAGCCAGTTGGGGATCTATCACAAAGGCTCTTCAGTCTTATATAGTAGAGGCTTTGTAAGACTAGAGTACCAGTATGTACAGAACATTAGTATTTTGATTGTACAGGACAATATAACTTTGTATCTCAGTATGTTCATGGCATAATTATTCTTCCTTATTACCGCTCAATTATTATCATGGTGAATTATAGGAGTAAAGATAGGTTAAGAGGGTTAGCTTAAGGCTTTGTGTGGCCTTAAGCACCGTGTGACATCTCGAGATAGGTTCTTGGGGTGTTATAGGCTTAGTATCAGAGCCTAAGGTTCAAGGAGTCCTAGGGATTCTGACAAGCCATGTTATGTAGAGTCTTGATCATCGATGTGTAGCATGCCACATCTATGAGCAAGAGGCTACAGGACGTATTAGGAAAAGTTGTTTCTTTCTTTTAAGAGTCTATCGTGCCTAGGACGATTTCTCTCTGCTGTTAATTCGTGCTTTCTTATGACAGAAAATGCCTCCTCATAGAGCTCGCAAAAACAATGAATGACCTCAACCCGTTGATCCTTTAGGTGAGATGGTGTCCCATGCCAAATTCCAGGCAGCTTTCCAAGAACTAGCCCAGGCGGTCACCACCAATTCCCAAGCTAACACCCAGGCTACTGTTCCACCTCTGCAAGGGAATAATTCTGCTGCAGCCCAGTTCGTGAGTTTATCCGAATGAATCCACTTGAGTTCTTTGGTTCAAAAATATGTGAAGACCCACTAATGTACTTAGATGAAGTGAGAAAGATCACTTAAATTATGCACGTGACTGAGGATGAGAGTGTTGAATTGGCTTCCTATCAAATAGAAGATGTTGCTTATGATTGGGTGGAGATGTAGAGGAAAAGTAGAGGGGAGAATGATGTTTCTGTGACTTGGCAATTATTCCAAGATGCCTTCTTAGACAGATTCTTTCCCCTGGAGTTGAGGGAAGCAAAATTAGAAGAATTTATGAACTTGAGACAGGGCCCTATGACAGTTAAGGAGTATTTCCATAAGTTTAACCAGTTGTCTAAATATGTTCCCAGTATGATGGCTGATTCTCGAACTAGTATGAGCAAGTTCTTGGCCGGTGTATCTGGTTATGTTGTGAAAGAGTGTAGATCCGCTATGCTTAATAGGGACATGGACCTTTCAAGACTAATGATCCATGCTCAGTAGATAGAAGAAGACAAAGTGAAGGAAAGAGAGAGAGTGAGAGGGAATAAGAGAGTTAGATTTGAGCAGCAGAGGTATAGTCAGGCTAGATTTTTTGGAAGGATCCACCCTTAGTTCCAGAGCCATTGTCTTGTGCCAGCGCCTTCATCAACCAGTACTTCTGCATTTAGAATTAGGATAGAGCAGGGTAATAGGACTACTATGTATAGGTCCCAGGATAGTGTGAGTAACAGACCTCATCCTCCTCTATGTCCGAAGTGCGGTAGAGAGGGGTTGTTTTGGTTGCGGTAAGTTGGGGCACAAATTCAGGGATTGCCCACATGTTAGACAGGGGAGTCGTGATGTTAGTCACCAGAATCAGACTATTAGTGTTCAGCCTCTGTAGTTCATTCTACTCCTCATCAGGGTGCCTCATCTAGTAATACAGGTGGTCGTTGCCAGAATTGCTTTTATGCTATACCACCCTGCTAGGAGTATGAGAATTCACCAGATATTATTACTGGTACGCTCCATGTATTTCATTTTGATGTGTATGTGTTGATGGACCCTAGGTCAAGTCTTTCTTATATGACTCTGTTGGTGGCTGTGAATTTTGAAATCAGTGCTGAAAAGATTTTCGAGCCTTTTCTAGTCTCTACACTAGTAGGTGAATCTGTTGTTGCTAAGCAAATATATAAGAAATGTCCTATCACTGTTCTTAATAGAGTCATGTTTGCAGATTTGATTGAGCTAGACATGGTTGATTTTGATATTATTCTGGGTATGGATTGGCTACACTCTTATTATGTATCTATAGACTATCATACTCGGGTAGTCAAGTTTCAGTTTCCCAATGATCTAGTCTTTGAGTGGTCCGAAAATTCTATATCTCCTAAAAGTTATTTCATATCCTATCTTAAAGCTAGGAAGTTGATTTCCAAAGGTTTTATCTATTATTTGGTTTGAGTTAAAGATACTAAGTCTGAGACTCCAACTATTCAATCTCTTAGTGTTGTTAATGAGTTTTCTGATGTTTTCTTGGAATATCTCCCAGGGGTACCTCCCGACAGAGAGATAGAATTCAGAATTGATCTTCTCCCTGATACACAGCCAATTTCTATTCTTCCGTATCGTATGGCCCCCATAGAACTTAGGGAGTTGAAAGAGAAACTCAAAGATCTTCTTGATAAGGGTTTTATAAGGCCCAGTGTGTCTCCCTGGGGTGCACCCATTTTATTCATAAAAAAGAAAGATGGCTCATTGCGCATGTGCATAGACTATCGTCAGCTTAACAAGGTTACAATCAAGAACAAGTACCCTCTTTCTAGAATTGATGACTTATTTGATCAGCTGCAAGGTGCTAGTTATTTCTCAAAAATAGATTTGAGATCCAGTTATCACCAACTTAAAGTTAGAGAGTGTCACATTTCAAAGACAGCTTTCCGCACTCGTTATGGTCATTTTTAATTCTTGGTCATGTCCTTCGGATTAACTAATGCCCCAGCAGCTTTTATGAACCTCATGAATCGGGTGTTCAGACCATATTTGGATATGTTCGTTATTGTGTTCATAGATGATATTCTTGTCTACTCCCGAAGTGAGAACGACCATGCAAATCATCTCCGAATTATTTTGCAGACCCTTAGAAATCAGTGGTTGTTTGCTAAATTTAATAAGTGTGAATTTTGGATTCGGTTAGTTGTTTTTCTATGTCACATTATTTCTTCTAAAGGTATTCGAGTTGATCCTCAAAAGGTAGAAGCTGTGAAAAGTTGGCTTAGACCTTTTTCCCTATTTGATATTAGGAGTTTCTTGGGTCTAGCTGGCTACTACCATCGTTTTGTCAAAGGTTTCTGTTCCATTGCTGCTTCTTTGACCCGATTAACCCAAAAGAAGGTTAAATTCCAGTGGCCAGATTCTTGCGAGAAGAGTTTTCAGGAATTGAAGAGTCAACTCACTTCAGCCTCTTTGATAACCCTGCCAAATGGTGTCGATGATTTTATGGTATATTATGATGTTTCCAGAGTTGGTTTGGGTTGTGTGTTGATGCAGAAGGGTAAGGTTATAGCTTATGCCTCCCGACAGTTGAAACCTTATGAGAAGAATTTTCGAATCCATGACCTCAAGTTAGCTACAGTGGTTTTTGCTTTGAAAATTTGGAGACACTACCTATACGACATTCATGTTGATGTTTTTACGGATCACAAGAGTTTGCAGTATGTGTTTACTCAGAGAAAATTGAATCTTCGGTAGAGGCGATGGTTAGAATTGCTAAAGAATTACGATATGAGTGTGTTATAGCACCCCGGGCAAGACCAATGTAGTGGCAGATGCTCTTAGCAGGTCGTCCATGGGTAGTGTAGCACATGTCGAGAAAGATAAGAAGGATTTAGCCTGCGAAGTGCATCGTTTAGCTAGGTTAGGTGTTAGATTACTTGACTCAGCTGAGGGTAATGCTTGGGTCCAAAGTAGTTTCAAATCTTCCTTAGTTTCTGAAGTGAAAGAGAAGTAGGATACAGATTCTCGTTTGGTCGAATTGAAAAAATCAATTAAAGACCAAAGGGTAGAGGTTTTCTCCCGAGGGGGAGATGGTGTATTGAGATTTCAGAATAGGTTGTGTATGCCTGATGTTGATGATCTGAGGCAGAGGATTATGGCTGAGGCGCATGGCGCGTGGTATTCTATTCATTTTGGTGCTACTAAGATGTACCGCAATTTGTAGGAGATTTATTGGTGGAATGGTATGAAGAAGGATATAGCAAAGTTCATAGAGAAGTGTGCAACTTGCTAGCAGGTGAAGATAGAACACCAGAGACCCGGTGGAATGATACAAGAATTAAGTATCCCTACTTGGAAGTGGGAGGGAGTGAATATGGATTTTGTGACTGGTTTACTTTCTTCTCGCCATCATCATGATTTGATTTGGGTTGTTGTAGACAAGTTGACTAAGTCCGCATATTTCCTGCTAGTGCATACATCTTTTATTGCGGAGGACTATGCTAAGCTGTATATTCGAGAGTTAGTTAGATTGCATGGAGTTTCGTTGTCTATCATCTCCGATTGAGGTACTCAGTTTACTTCTCATTTTTGGAGGGCCTTCCAGAAGGGTCTTGGCACCCAAGTTCATCTTAGCTCCGCTTTTCATCCGTAGACAGATGGTCAGGCTGAGAGGACTATCCAGACTTTGGAGGATATGTTGAGGGCTTGTGTTCTTGATTTCAAAGGAAGTTGGGATGAACATTTTCCGTTGATTGAATTTGCTTACAATAATAGTTTTCATGCTAGCATTAGAATGGCTCCATTTGAAGCTTTGTATGGGAGAAGATGTAGATCGCCCATAGGTTCGTTCGAAGTGGGTGAAGCTGTTGTGATTGGACCTGATGTTGTATTTAAGGCTATGGAGAAAGTTAAGTTAATTCGGGAGAGGTTAAAGACAGCCCAGAGTCGTCAGAAGTCGTATGCATATGTGAAAAGAAGAGCTCTTGAGTTTGAAGTCGATGATTTGGTGTATTTGAAAATCTCACCCATGAAAGGGATGAAAAGATTTGGAAAGAAAAGGATGATGAGTCCCAGATATGTTGGCCCTTATAGAGTTTTGGATCGTGTTGGGAAAGCAGCTTATGAGGTTGAGTTGCCTTCAGAATTGTCAGTTGTCCATTCTGTGTTTCATTTTTCTATGCTCAAGAAGCACATTGGAGACACTGTTGTTGTTGATCCGTCGGAAGGTTGTGATGTTCAGGATGGCCTTTTGTATGATGAAATCCCGGTTGAAATCCTTGATTATCAAGTTCGTAGACTGAGGAACAAGGAAGTTCCCTTAGTTAAAGTTCTATGGCGAAATCAATCAGTAGAGGGTGCCAATGGCCTTTTGTATGATGAAATCCCGGTTGAAATCCTTGATTATCAAGTTCGTAGACTGAGGAACAAGGAAGTTCCCTTAGTTAAAGTTCTATGGCGAAATCAATCAGTAGAGGGTGCCACTTGGGAAGTAAAAGCAGATATGCGAGCCAGTTACCCTTATCTTTTCTACACGAGTTTGAATCAAGCTGAAGGTAATATTCCCTTAATTCAGTTTCCTTCTAATCTAATGTATTCCTCTATATGGTTATTCCCTCTACGATTCGTGTATTTGGTGAAGTACTCAAGAGTATTAGAGTAAAGTGAGCCCTTATATGTGAGTAGTTCCAGTTGTACGTCCTCATTTTCTCTTGTTCTTAGCCTATCTAGCAACATTCGAGGATGAATGTTTCCAAGAGAGAGATATTATAATATCCAGATTATTCCTTAAGCCTAAATCTACCTTTTTGAATGGATATGTATGACTTCCAATGTGATTGATGTTTAAACCATGTTTTATTTCTCTATTTTTCACTCTTTCTCATGTAGAGAAATGAATAAGCTTTCCATCCATACCAATTTCATCGAAATCCGACATCGAATGAGTGAGTTATGGCTATTTTACTGAATACTATCGGATAGCCCAGGTTTGACGGTCGACCTGGTAGACCATCAGGTCCTTGGTGGACCGTCAAGTGTCCCGTCTAGCCAAGGCAGTAGCTCCCTTTTTGGGATGTCGTGTGACGGTCAAAGTGCTTCACCGTCACAAAATTGACGGACCGTTAAGGTGTCCGTCAGACCAAGACAAAATGTCTCATTTCTGGCCCTCAAGTGACGGAAGACTTGGTGGGTCATCACTTTTCTTATGGACCATTAGGTCAACCGTCACATCGAGGTAGAACATTTCAGTTTTGGTGTTTGAGTGATGAATGACTTGGTGGACCATCAGTCCCTCTGACAGACCGTCACAGGCCCCGATCAGCAAATTTCAACTTTTTTTCAAAGGGGCATCTTTGTCATTTCCGCTTCTTGTGGCCTTATATATATATATCTATGTAGAGAAAAGAAGACCATTTCTCTCCATTTCTCTCCAAATTTTTTTTTAGAATTCTCTGAAAACCTAGGGTTTCTTCCAAACTCAAAAATCAAATCATCTCCAAGAAATTCAAGAAATCTCCCATAAATTTCTTCAAGTTGTTCAAGAACTAAGCTCCTCAAGTCAAAGCCAGCAAGGTCTTGGTCTAAAAGTGTGAGAAAGAAGTTTCAAGAAAGTTTCTATATCTTCAAACTCAAAATCTAAGTTATGTGGGGTTTCAACAAGAACACCCGTTTCATTCTTGTGCCTAAAGATTTACTTTCTATTATTGATTTACATGATTTTGCAAGTGGGTTTACAGCCAAATTTCTTTATGTATGATTTATGAGACTTGAGTTGAATAAGCTTGGTATTTATGGTTATTTCACCATCATGCTTCTTAAATTAAGTATTTACTCCATGAGTTGTATAGATTCATTATATATATTGATGATTTCTAAGTGATTTATGATAAGTGCCAAGATTTGTGTTTTTCTATGAGAGATTTGACTATTGAATACATATCGATATTTGAGATTGAAAGTCGAGAATGAGTCCTATGATGTTTCCTTGAAGCTTTTGATATTTGAAATGATTTGATAAGCAAAGGTACTTGATGTTGAGAAAGATTATTTTGATATTGAGTCGAGTTAGGAATTCACAGTCGTATATGATTTACCGATGAGATATACTGTTGTTTTTGTCATCATGATAGACCCATGAGCTGATATTGATTGAGGTTGATTTCCTAACGCGTTCTGAGCTGATTCTGGGAAGAGTATTTAGCACCGAGCGGGAGATTTGGTATTTCCCCAGAACTACATGCCACCGTAGGATTGATGTTGATAATTGTGGGCCAATGGCCAAGTACGAGATTATGATGATGAGATTGAGGTTGTACTCCCTGGAAAGAGTACGACACCCCTGCCAATATGGGGTTCTCTCCTTAGGAGGGCAAAACGTTGGACTCTATGCGGCTCACATGGAGTAGTTATGTCGATTAAAAGAAACTCCCACATCCATAATGATCTAAGTACCATGAGATACCAAGTCACTCTAAGTCATGATTCAAAGAGTTTGAGTTGAGTTAAATGATTTATGAGATTTATGAAGCATATGTTATTACTGATGACTTACGAAAATGATGTTTTAGATAATTCAAGCGAAGAGAGTTATTATTATCAGCATGCATGATTTTCTTATACATTTATGATATTATTTAAAATGTTCCATCCACCCCCACATACTCAGTACATTACTAAGTACTGACTCTCATACTCTTTTGTATTCTATATTTCCTCATGAATAGGTTCAGGTGCTCAGTCTCAGCAGCGACAGTGATCTTTGAGTACCTTCATATATATTTCTGCGCTTGGTGAATCCTCATGTTTCGAGGACCTGTGTCTTTGATTTTGTCTTGTTAATAGATGGTTGTTTACTTTTAGTTTAGTACGAGCCAGTTGGAGATCTGTCCTAATGGCTCTTCAGACTTATGTAGTAGAGGCTTTTTCAGACTAGAGTGCCAGTATGTACAGAACGTTAGTATTTTGATTGTACAGGACAATATTACTTTGTATCTCAGTATGTTCATGGCATGATTTTTCTTCCTTACTACAGCTCGATTATTGTCATGGTGAATTATAGGAGTAAAAATAGGCTTAGAGGGTTAGCTTAAGGTTGTGTGTGGCCTTAAGCACCGTGTGACATCTCGGGATAGGTTCTTCGTGCGTTATAATTACCCGGATAAGGTTTCTCATCTAAGGATCCTTAGGTGGGAGCAACAAAAAATATACTAAGAAGGATGATCTCTTTAACCCTTCGGATGATGCAGTACATCTTCTTTCAACTAAAATAATTTGTCTCAAAGAAAGATATTAAAATAGATGTTCCATCAGTTACAATATAAGGGTTGTCTGTTGTAACAAATTAACCATCAACTGTAACTGGTACAATAGATATTAATTTGTTGTGATAGACAATCCATATTTTGCAACAGATTAACGATCTATTGCTCTGGTTCTCTGAACCGACTCAACAGATTACCCATCTGATGCAAATTATGCAACAGATGTGTAATTTGATACAATATATTTTCAATGTGGTACGACATACAGATCATCTACTGCTGTAGCTAGATTGTTTGTTGCATAAGTTGGCTGTGTTAACATCCGTGTAACCCAGCCGACTGTAAATTATTATTATATGATTTAAATGCCTCCTGTCTTTTTTATAGGTTGTGCATCCTTAGATCGTGCCTATCGTTGATGAGTTTGAGATGACTTCTTTTCTTACTCTAGGTCTTATTGATACAAAAGAAGACCCAACAGTGAGGTTAATAAAGAAGGAATTGGCTGGAGCAACATACATCAGAAGAGTAGTTAGGCAAGGTCAGCCTAATGTTGAAGCTCTTTACGACCAACCTCAAACTGCAACAAATCTGGGTACTTCTTCTAAGGGTGTTGCTGGTGGAGTTGTTTATGATGGTGGCAGCCATCATGCTGCTGCTGCCAGTCGTAATTATGAGCATGTTGGTGCTCAGGAAAAAATAAATACTTTTGAAAAAACCTATTGTACAGGTCGCTCTCACCCCTACACCGATCCCTCCTACTTATAGTGGTCCCTCTCACCCCTCTTCACCCTTATGTTCTCATTGCAAATGCAAAGTGTGTAAGGATAGAGAGGATAAAATTTTTAAAAAGCTAGACGTTATTGCTGAATCTACCAAGGAGTTAAAATACAGGAGGGGTGTCATACCATCCAACGAGGTGAGGGAGCCATGCACTCCTACAATGGTGGTTAGGAGGAAGAGAAGAAAAATTAGACAAATTCTCTTCGTTCTGAAATTAGTAAAAATTGCAACTCCTCTCGCTCCAAGAGTTGTTGAAGTTCAGGGGCCACTAAAAAAGGTAACATATTCGCAATGCTTGTCAGGAGAAGAAGAAGAAATAGGAATAAATCATGAACAGCAAGACAAAGGTTCGAAAAGAATACACCATGCATTCATTTGCCGCCAAAGACTTAACAAATATGACAAATATGCGTGAGTGGTATGAGGACAATATAAGTTTACTTTTACTAACCTAGCCTTCCAATCTACTCCATGAAGAAGAATCTATGCAGTAGATGTGTAATCTGTTGGAATAGCTTGGTATTCTGTTTCAACATAATATAGATTTGTTGCATAAGTTGCGTTGGCTGGGTAATCTATGAACTGATTTAGAGAACTCTCTGCATCAGATTCTTTCCATTATGTTTTTATTCTTTACAATTACTAACCTATTTAAAAATTATTTTTTTATACTATAGTATGCTGATGAAATTCTCTGCTCATAAGGGACGACAATTAGCGTACCCGGATGCTTATGATGCTACCGATAGGATAATGGACCTTAACTTCTACATTAATTTCAAGGATAGGTACGGTGATCTCCGTAAGCTAGCTGATTCTGGTGGCTCGGGAGTTGATAATTTAGTTTCTATATTCCAATAGGATGAAGAAGTAATTATATATGTTAGAGAGAAGATGCCATATCCATACGACAAGAGCTGGACCAAGGCAAAGAGAATCTTTACAGTCATGAACATGGTAGTCAAACATTTTCTCGCTTTTGAGATACTACTGTACGAGGAAAAGATTAAGGTTTATGACTGCAACTTACCCATCTTCAGTAAGGACACATTTTTAGCCTACATACAATAACTCTTGAAGTTGTTGCCCAAGTTGTTAACGCAGAGTAAGATGATGGATCATTTGCCGGTGGAAGTCTTGAGAAAGGAATCATGGGTTTTTGATGGTTGAAATAAGGACATCCAACTCCAAAAAAATAAAATCAATGCAGCGTGTAGACCGTACTCGCTTGTATACATTGAATATTTGCTGACTGGCACATAAATGACCGGTATGTTGGATGCCATCGTGGGAAATATGCAATGGGTCTGGTCTTATGGGGTACTAACTAAATGGTTGGAGAGCATGTATAAAAAAGAATATGTACAAAAAAAACACGATAATAATTTTTCATTTCAAGACACTTCACTTTACATGTAGTGGCAATAATTTTTATGTCTGGCCAAGTTGAATTTTTATAATGCAACAGATTTTATATATGTTGTAAAATATATAATACCTATTGTGGCATATTAATTATCTGTTGGAATAAGTTGGTCATCTGTTGCATTATGCAAATGTTTTTCTGTTCATCTGTCGCAACATATATACAATCTGTTACAACTGATAGGTAATCTGTTCGAACAAATTAAGAAAGTAGGAAGACCTGTTATATAATTTCCAGCAGATGATCTAACTAAATGGTTGGAGCCTATGTATAAAGAAGAATATGTACAAAGATGGAGACGAACACAATAATAATTTTTTATTTCAAGCCACCTCACTTTACATGTAGTGACAATAATTTTTATGTCTGTCGATAGTTGAATTTTTGTAATGCAACAGATAATAAATCTGCCATAAGAGATATAGTACCTATTGTGACAGATTGATTATCCATTGGAATAGGTTGATTATCTATTGCATTATGCAGATATTTTCTAGTTTTTCTGTCGCAATAGATATTTAATTTGTTGCAACATAACATCTAGTTGTTGCAACAGATAGGTAAGCTGTTGGAAAAAATCAAGAAAGTAGGAAGACCTGTTCTCATAATTTTCAGCAGTTGACCTACGTGTTGCATCTCATGTTGCAACATATGTCTAAATCTATTTGATAAGATATGTCATCTGTTACAGCAGATGTATTATTTATTGCGATATTTGAATCTAGTATTCCATTTCAATTAACATGTTCAAAACTAAGGATTAAATTATATTCATAGACAACATAAAATAAGTTGAAGCCTTCAAAAATTACATGAAATAACTCAACAAATAAATAAAATGTAAAAAAATTATTATGGGTACAAATGATCTACTCTACAAATAAATCAACAATTTAAACCAAGGAGGATAGGTTATTACATTTACGGACTCAAGCTATAAAGATCGACTCAATATGGGCAAGTTGTTCTTTATTTGGTGCTGCGGAATTTGGCTTTGGTTGTCGTGGATCTTTAATGTCACTTGAGTACAACTTTTGATCTTTTGCTTCTCCGTATTTCCATAAAAGAGCAGCATATATTTTGTGAAGTAATTTGGCATTAAGTCCATCATTTGTTACTTGTAATCCATCGCTCAAATACTCGGCATAGACGACAACAAAAAGACCACAATCCCTGTATTTCAAAAAAATAGATAATCCATATCTTGTAGTTCATGCAAGCATTGTGAAATTTGTGAAATGAAACTAAATCAATGACACACTTAAACTTACAGGATACCAATGGTTTGTTGAGCAATTCCTTCAACATATTGTACATTAAATGGATTACCCATTTTATCCTGGTATGCTTCAATCGTCGACCAATCAGTACGAACCTTTTGGTCCAAGAAACCATTTATATCAAGGTAAGTAGGCAATATTTTGGCCAGGTTTTGTATCTTAGATGAAGGACCGTAACATCTCCTTCACGATATCGAGTCACAACCTTGGATGCACCTCTCTTTTAGAACGATGACAACTAATATCCAAATTATTCTTCACCATAATTGATTGAGATGTACATTTCGTCGACCAAATGCCAAGGTAAGCCATCCAGAATGCTAAAACCTTTGATGATGTTGATTAAGCATTCCTCATTTCGGGAAACTTTCGGTTGTTGTTGACAATACCTATCATAGGCATTATTGATGTAAACTTTGTACAAACAATTGCCTGTTGTGTATCTGTATTATTCTTGTTTTTGCAACTTGGCCTTCTTTCAGAGGTAGTAAAAAATAACATCAATGTGCTACATATATTATTAAATATATTTCAGATTATGTGATGAAAAAATTAACACACAGATGCAATTAAATAAAGTATTAATAAATAATAATATATATGACATTTAAACCTCATCATTCCAGCAAGTTTGGGTCTGTGACATCAAATAGAATCAATTCTTCATTCCGGGATGTGCAAAAACAAAGTCGAACATATCAAAACCAAGACTTGATTTCTTCACTTTATATTGTTAGTCATTTTGTTTTCTACATGATGATTTATATGTGTTAATGTCACGTTCTTACAACAAGAATTGTATAAATCAATATCTTTAAAATTAAATTATGTACCTACCGGCATGATGCTTTAACAACCCATCGGCAATCCATTCTGAATAGTCGTTGATCAACTGTGTTAGTTTTTTTAGAGCCTCGTCCGAGATGTTGAACCCTTCAAATGGGTAATTCTTCTGTTCTCCTGAACTGACAGGCTTCACTTTTTCTTCTTCTTTGGAAGCGGTTGATAGATTATCAACTGTGATATTATACTCTTCAGTATTAGCTTCTACTGTGACATCTACCTGGAAAGCCAGAATTATCAATGCTAATTACAGATATACAACAGATTGTCCATCTGTTGCAATAGATGAGTCTTATGTTGCAACAGGTGGATCATCTGTGGGGACAAATTCAAACAGGTAAATTAGAGCACTATAATAATTTCAAACAGATGACACATCTATTGCAACATAAGACTCATCTATTGCAATAGATAACTCATCCGATGCAACAGGTTAGACAACAGTTGCAACAAATGTATATATCTGTTTGAAAATTTTCAGCAGATGTATCATCCGTTAAAATATATATGTGCCTGTTTGTTTATTGGAACAGATGATTTACATTCACCTTCTTTAGCTCATGTTGTTCTCCTGTGGCTCTTACACACTGAACAACGGTGCAAGACAATGACAGAGACATTGTAATTTTTCCTTTTTCGATGCTTGATGATGACTTGGAAGTATCTTTCCTTCTCCTCTTAGCCACCTTGATCTCTAGTGGAGTGTATGGATATGAAATCCTCCTTAATGAAATGACACCTCTCTTAGATGTCATTTCTTTTTCTGAAGCAGTTAGTGCATTAATAACATTAATCACCCCATCATGTTTTGCCTTGCAGTCTTGACATTTGCATGCAAAACATTCGCTAGATTTGGCAAAATTTGGAGAAAAATCTATACAATGAGTATGATCATAATCATAATGTCTTGTTGTTTCAAAAACTATAAGAGGATCATCACTAGTCCCAATAAAAGCATTGCTACCACTACCATCATCAACAACACAAGCCCACCCTCCAAAATTATTTTTCTTGTGATGGTTGTTACTTAAAAAAATTCCACTTTTATTTCATCAATGACCTTAGGGTCTGATAAAGTTTGCACAAACTGTAAAGTAAGAAAAAATGGCATCTTCAACTCTCGGTTGGTTGGAACAAGCCATGGATGGACAATCTAAAATAAATCAGTACATATATTAGAATGATGATAAAATCATTTAAAATGATTGTTAATTAAAAAAGAAACTTGATTAGAATTGGATTTACTTCTTCCTTCGGAGGATTGAAAAGATCAAGAAATTTTATACTTTTATCAGTTTTGGCCGACAACCATCTCAGTATTCTTGGACAGAAAAATTCTTCCTGGTAGTTCAATTGTTGTCTCAAATAAGGAATGGCTTCAAATGCCCAAGCCTATAATATAACGCCAATAAATCAAAAGCATTATTGAATAAAAAAATAATGAGTCATATCATGCTAAAATAAATATTTACCATAAAGGCCCATGGAAAGCCATATAAGTTGACTATATTTGGCGTTAACGGAGTCAATAAATATTGGACAGTCATTTTGAAGCTTTCATAATCCCAAGGATAGCTATTAAATGCCTCAAGATCCTTGGAGAGATTTATTAAACCAGGGCTTATGTTTTTGTTAATGTCTCTCACCCAAAGAATATTATGTACAAACCAAACATAGCACAATGATTGCTTGTGCTTGTTTTAGAGTCCTTTACCTTTCAACGCTTTTATCAAATTTTTATTTTTAAAGCTTGGACCAACAATCGACACCAGGTCATCACGATAACACGACTTGTCTTTGCCTTTTTTGGGTGTGTGGGGTGCTTTTTTTGGGTCAGAGTAGGTATAATCGAGAAGGAGAAGGAGGATAATATTTTAGTTTAGTAACTATGAAAAACTCCTTCCAACCAAAACAAACAGTCATGCCACAGTAATTTATCCACACCTCATCTATCTTATCTTTATTTTCATAGATAAACCTACGTTAAGAAGATCGTATATAATTTTCATCTGGAAACTAGCATTGTTTTCCTCCAGCAAATCAAGATATTTCCCAAAGCAGCTTTTCCTGAAATAAGCATCTAACTTTTGTTCTCGAGGTATTTTTCTGAAGGCATATAAAGATTTTCTGTAACGCCCCGAAAATCTGTCTCAAGACGTCACACGATGCTCAGGACCACAAGTAATCCTAAGCTAACCCTTATACTGGCATAACTCCTGAGCAACTAAATAAGATACATAAATCTGAACAAAATGAGCAAAAGATACATCTTTAATTAAATATGCCTAGTACAACTATTGGGAAAAAATGTTTACAACTCTGCTTTATGAAAAAAAAAAAACTGAAATCAAATATATATACTCTACTGACTGTCTATAAAGCCTCCACTAATACTGACTATAGGTAGCCGGGACATGACCCCCAGCTATCCCTAATCAATACGACTGAATAAAAGAGACAATACAAAGTTATACTTGACTTGAGTCCTTTAATCAAAATAACCCATCACCTGCTAACTAGAAGTTGTAAACTGGCTGAATATGGTATGAATGCTACAACTTGTACCTACATTATGAGACAATATATTACATAAACATATATGTGGATTAGTACTTTGAGGATGTACTGAGTATATGGGGGTGAAATACATAAAAAAACATTATCTCATCATCATCACTTATAAAACATGCAAGCTAAATGTAAATGACTCACATAAGCTGGAATGTCTAAAATACTGAAATCTGAAGTCATGCACAGCAAGTCAAACTTAATCTAGTAAGTCATAACATTCGGTTCTAAAAGTTGTACTTGTAATCTTTTTTAAGTCATACTCTCTAAGTGTAGGAAGGACTCACTCTTAATTTTTGAAGTTTTAAAGGCAAAATCTGAAGCTAATATCTTTCTTTAATGCATAATCTGATTAAAACTTGTGAGCCTTCACACTTAGTTTTCTAACATCTTTTTCTATCATTCTTTTCTTTTGGAACTTAAAGACTTAGGAGTTTTGGAAACTTTTGAAACTTTAGACTTAGGGACTTTGAAACTTAGAACTTTGGAAATCTTAAAACCATAGCTTTTAAAATACATATGCTTTATCTTAAGGAGAGTAGGGGACTTCTTTTGAAACTTAGGGATTGTAGAACTTTGGGAACCTTTGGACCTAGAAATCAAAGAGTTGGGAAATATTAAAATAAAAACCTTCAAAATATATATTTTCATCTTAAGGAGAATAGGGGACTTGGGAGCTTTGAAAACTTTTAGACTTAGGAACTCTGGGAACTTGGGTACTTGGGACTCAAAGACATGGGAACTTTAAAACTATAAAACTTTGGAGACTTAGAGACTCTAGGAGACTGTGGGAAACTTAGGAGTTTCTTCTAACCAGCATAAATCATGTGAGCTAACATGGAGTCCAACATCTTACCCACGTTGGGGAGAGATGCTCTACTCTTGCCATCGGAATAGAACCTTAACTTTAGTGATAACTTTCTTAACCCACTTAGGGAAACTTATGATCCTACGGTGGCTCGTAGTTCTGGGGCATGAGACCTCGGAATCATACTCAACTTGGTGCTAAATACTAGTCCCATACATAGGCTCGAAACTTAAGGAAAATCCACCTTAAAAGTACAATAATATGTAATGAAAGACAACTATGCTTCTCTTTGCTTTAAACCAAAATGATGTGGATTCCTATCTTTACTTGGGATCAAAGAGAAATCTTTCTTGAAAACTCAAAATGCTTATTCATTAAAGCATGCTAATAACATAAGCTTCATGAAACATCAAAATTCATTCTTGGGCTTAAATCTTATACATATACTCAAATAATCTTAATTTCATAGTGAAGCTTAAATCTTGACATTAATCTTGGAAACACTTGGAAATATCAATTCACTATAGAGATGTGCAATTCATAGCATAAATTCTCAAATTTAAACATAAATAGGTGAAATAACATGCAATTTCAAGACTTGAACAATTTATAATTTCATTAACTCAAAATAAAGTAAATTGGACATAAACACCACTTGAAAACTTGAAATTCTTTAATAAAAATCAAATCTTTGGGCATAAGAATATAAGGATTGTTCTTGTTCAAACTCCACATACCTTAAATAATGAGCTTTGGATGAATACTCGCTTTTGAGACTCTATTCTCTACTTTGAACGGATACTCTTGATGCTCTTGGTTTGGGGATTCCAGTTCTTGAGTCAATTTTAGAAAGTAACGATGAAATCTTGAGTTCTCTTGAGCTTTGGATTGAAACCCTAGGATGTGTTCTTGGTGACTTTGAGAGAAAAGTACCATAATTTGGTGTTTTGGGGATTAAATCCCGTGTTATGGCTGATAGGGGGTAGAAAATACCCTTTTTTCCCTTAATGAGTTGGAGAGGAAAGCTAAAATTTATAACCAGTCAGAGTTAGCAAGCCACCGCCCTGCCAAGTCTGCTAGACTTAGCAAGGCGCCGCCCTGCCTGGACCAACGCAATAGCCAGGGCAACGCAGGCTTATCGCAGAGGCTTACTATTTTGCCACCCCAAATATACCCTTAAGATCGTCTAAAAATTTTTGAACTCACCCAGGATGTACTTTTGACTTGCCCTATCGTGAATCAATAAAAAAATCAATAAATGGAGGTCAAAAAGATCATTAAATAATTCTTCAATGTTCGGAGGTCTTAAAAATGACTAAGTCCCAACACTTAGCCAAATTTCTAAGTATGAGACTTCTCTTGATATGCTCTAAAGGGCTTAAAAATGAGGAAGCTTGTGGGGTCTTACAATATCTCCCCCTTGAAAACATTCGTCCTCGAATGTCGCTAGTTAGGCTAAGAATATTGAAAAAAATTGGATACAAAGCTGAAATAAATTGCTACACTAACTCTACATCATTACAAACTCTTGAGTACTTTTGTGAATGGATGAACTTATAATAAGAATAGCTATATAGTTGAATCTTTGATTAGAAAGTAACTGAATTATGGAAGACTATCACCTTATGCTATATCTAAGTTCACGGAGAAGATATGAGAGGTTTATGACATTAAAACTCGGGGTATTACAACACCCCCTTCTTGGGATCATTCGTCCATGCATAATGCATGTACTGAGCTGAATTTCACAATCTACTTGGATGCAAACAAACTATCTCTTGAAATGGTCATACTCAAAATTTTAGGTAGTGAGACTAGACTAAATCGGAAGATGTAAAAGAAACTATAGAGATTTGTCTGTGTGACTGTTAAACTAGATTTTTGGCTGCACGAACTGAATCATGCTAAATACCCACACCCAAATAGGGTATTTCTTCAACACCTTTCTAAGAATCTCTAAGGCCATTAGGGAGTAAGGGACTCTGGGCATGATCTGAACAAGACTTCAGAATAAGGAATTACAACATTGCTCCAAATACATAGCATGGGACAAAGACCTGTGAATCATAAGTGGGGATGGAAGTACTAGGCCTCAAGCAATGCAACTTCTCACTTTAAAGCTTAGCCACACTTGTAGAATACTCTCTCAACTAAACTTTCCCCTTAAACACCATACTCATTGACTCAACTTACAATTCTCATAAAGTATAGACAAATCGATATACCAAAGCCTAACTAAACCAAACTCTCTAGTTATGGGCAAGCCTAACTCGAAATCATAAGGTATTACACATAACACCTTAACATAACACTAGCCTGAATCATGAATCCACACACATCTGCATTTTCACAACTTCTTATCCCAAGAATAATCCTCATTACCACTCCAACAACTACAATCCACCAAGTACTAGACATTCACTAACGCTCAATGCATCCATCCATATGTATACACAAATGACATTCAAGCCATACACTTCTAAACAAACACTCATAAAATATCTTTTTCATATCCTACGAACCTCTATCAAGAACAACTTCCATGTACTATTCTTTAAAAAGACACACATAGAATACTCCTAACTAACCAAGTCATACACAAAAATCTTCACCTTAATATTCCTCCATGTATAGACCTACATAAAATAAGCACACAATAATTTTTCCCAAACATAGAACATAAAACTTCAACTAACCATGACATATATCAAAGACTTGGCCTCAATCTTACTTCACATTCATGGCCTTATCTAAAACAAGAATGCAATGATTTTTCATCAACAAGAACCACGTACTTATCACCACTATCATTACATAAGAGGAATTCACTAAGAAGGTTAGAACATGAGACCTTGAAGCATGGAAGGGTACTATACAATACTTGACATTTAACTGAGGCCTGACGCTAGAGAATCAACATCATACATTCATCAAAGTGATCTGAATTGAGGGCATACATAGCCGTAAAATAAATCTCGCCAATCATAATGAGCATAGTAGGAGTTATAAGAACTGACCATACTATAAAGCATGAGTACATATATCATGATCTGCATGATCTGAGTTTAGAATCCATGATGTCATGGAACATAATTTGTACTGTTGAGTGAGTTGGAATGCTTATGCTGGGAATTAGAAGTATACCTGATTTTTCTATAAGGTACATAAATATGAACTATAGTCATAGAGCCAACATGTAAGGCATGATTAGATATCGGGATAACTAAAGATACTAAAATAGAAATGTTGAGCCTCTTCCTCACTTTCTAATGTTCTATAACATTCTAGCATCACTTTAAAATCTAAAAGTCTAACTTGATTACTCATTCTATCACCTCCCCCTTAGCTTTAAGCCACCACTCTAAGTCTATGAACTACTGAATAAAGTCTGATATAAACTAAAATCACTTTACTCTAGAGTCTGGCATACGAAGTCAATACTCATAAAACTAAACTTACTCTGAAGGACTGCATCTTTACTTATAACACCCAATGCTAATACCTCCTTCTAAGATTCAACTCTTTGATTTCTATAGCCCCATAAGTCATCATATAACAACTTAAACACTCACCAACTTAGATTCTAGAACTTAACATGGATATCTCTAAACTTTGGCTAGGTCATACTAAATTTCTTCACACCCGACGAATATCACATCTCGAAACTTACATTCTTCCCAAACCATGAGAATCAAGATCATATAAAAAGGCTTAACATTATCAATCAAAAATTCTTAACTTAGCTATTCATAACACCATATACCATGTAACTAGACTTCTTTCACTTAGCAACTCAACAATACTATCAACCATACACAACATGTACTAATCTTTGAAAAACAAAGCAACCCCATATCACCTTGGGCATACTGCTGTACATTATACTAGAAACACCATACTTAATGATGAATAACTAAACTCAAACTCTTTCATACACTGTTTAAGCCTACTATATCACTTCCATACAACTAGCCACACTAACCAAGAATTCATTACATTCACCTTGAAGACCATCAACTGTTCAAACTTACTATCTAGTGCTAAGTATAATTTAAGAACTCACCTTACATACAGTTCTCTCTTGGAAACTATAAAATATAACATCAAGAAACACTACTCCTTATACACATCATTACTATTTACCCTTTTATACATCTAAATTACTTTCATAACACTATAGGACTCAACTAAACACTGTCCATAAAACCTCGAGGAAGCCTAAATTAACAACACTTAATGTAAGACCCCATAAAATTTTCCTCATTGTCTAAGTGTTTATAGCATGATAAAAGAAGCCCTATACTTAGAATTTTTGACCAAGTGTTGGGACTTAGTTTATTTTAGTACCTTAAAACTTTGATAAATTATTTTATGACCTTCCTGGCCTCTATTTGCTGATACACGATAGGGCAAGTCAAAAGTACATCTTGAGTGAGTTTTAGAATTTTTTTTATGATCTTAAGGTCATGTTTTGGGTTGCAAAACAGTAAGCCTCCATGATAAACCCGCGTCGCGCTAGCTATCGCATTGGCATAGGAAGGGCAGCGCTTTGCTAAGCCCGGCGGACTTAGCAAGGCAGTTCTTTGCTAACTCCTGCTGGTATAAATTTTCAGTTTCTTCTCTGACTCATTAAAGGCCAGATGGGTATTTTCCATCCCTTTTCAGCCTTAACACGGGATTTAATTCCCAAATCAGCAAAATACATGATATTTCTCCTAAATTACTCAAGAACAAGGACTAGGGTTTCAACCCAAAATCCAAGAGAACTCATAATTTAACCATCAATTTTCAAAATTTCTTCAAGAATCAGAATTCCTAGACTGGAAGCTTTAAGAAACACCCATCAATAGTACAAATAGCATCCCAAAAGCAAGAGTTCATCCAGAGTCCATAATTTGAGGTATGTAGGGTTTGAACAAGAGCACTC
Source organism: Capsicum baccatum var. pendulum (assembly GCA_030864225.1). Taxonomy (NCBI): domain Eukaryota; kingdom Viridiplantae; phylum Streptophyta; class Magnoliopsida; order Solanales; family Solanaceae; genus Capsicum; species Capsicum baccatum. The sequence continues at coordinate 202,861,554 of CM061559.1, read as the reverse complement.
CTTCCATTCTTGTGCCCAAAAAATAGATTGTTATTACAAAAAATTATGTTTGCAAGTGTGGTTTGTACTTAAACTACTTTATTTTGAATTTATGAAATGACAAAATGTTCAAGTCTTGAAATTCCATGTTATTTCACTTATTTATGATGGAATTTGAGAACTTATTCTATGAAGTGCATATCTATACAATGAATTGATAATTCTAAGTTTCTTCTAAGATAAATATCAAGATTTAAGCTTTGCTATGAAATTTTGGTCGTTTGAATATATTTATATATGAGCTTTAGAGCTAAGTATGGATTTTGATGTTTCATGAAGCATATGTTGTTAGCATGATTTAATAAATAAGCCTTTTGATGTTTTCGAAAGATTTCTCTTTAATCCCCAAGCTAAGCTAGGAATAGACAAAATTCATGAGATATGATTTAAAGCTAAGCGAAGCATAGTTGGCTTGCGTTATACATTCTTGTATTATTTAAAGTGGATTTTCCTAAAAGTTCTAAGCCTAAGTATGGGAGTAGTATTTAGCACTGAGTTGGGCTTGATTCCAAGGTCTCATGCCCCATAACTATGAGCCACCGTAGGATTTTATTTACCCCAAGTGGATTAAGCTAGTGATCACTAAAAGTTAAGGTTCTATTCAATTGGCAAGGGTAGAATATCTCTCCCCAACATGGGCAAGATGTTGGAATCCATGTCATCTCACATGGTTTATGTTGGTTAGCAGAAACTCCCATAGTTTCCTAATAAAGTCTCTTACTCTCCTTAAGATAAAGTATATGTATCTTAAAAGCTATGGTTTTAAGATTTCTAAGGTTTCCAAAGTGTCATAATCTTTAAGTTCCAAAAGAAGTTCCTTATTTTCATAAGATTAAAATGTATGTCTAAAAGTTGTTATTTTAAGATTTCATCTAGTTCACAAGTTTGAGAACAAGAAGAGTATATAGATTTTAGAATAAAGTGTAATGACTCACGAGATTTATACTACATGCTTCCTTATTCATGAATTATGAGACTTGGATTTTAGTTTTTCTCAAGCTATGTGAGTCATTTATACGAGCAAGCATGTTTTCTATAAAGATTGATAATATTGTTTAATTACTGTATACACCCCCATATACTCAGTACATCCTCAAAGTACTGATCCATGTATATGTCTATGTGCTACACTATCTCATAATATAGGTTGAGGTGCTCGATCCCAGTAGCGATAGTGATCTTCGAGTACCTTTGTCTATATTCCGCAGTTGGTGAGTCCTCATGTTTGGAGGACCTATTTTTTAGATTTTCAGTCATGATATCAATTGATTTTGTTTTCAGTTCAGTTTGAGTCAGTTGGGGGTCTATCCCAATGACTCTCTAGTTCTTGAGTAGTAGAGGCTTTGTTAGACTAGACTATTAGTGGTGTTATAGACTTCCAATATTGTTTTGATATGCAGATAATTTTTCTTTATTATACCAGTTCAAATTTAGCATAAAATAGTATTATTGCTTAGTTTGTTATCCTAAAGTAAGTGATAGAGATAGTATCAGGCTCAAAGGGTTAGCTTGGGGCTACTTGTATCCTTAATAACCGTGTGACATTTTGGGATGAGATTTTGGGGCGTTACAAACTTGGTATCAGAGCCTAAGGTTTAGAGAGTCCTAGGGAGACTGACAAGCCACGTTACGTAGAGTCTTGATCATTGGTGTGTAGCGTGCCATGATGTTAGGCGAATTTACACGCCTAAAGTACCATAATGTACCCACATTTTAGCTGAGTTTTGAGGACAAATTATATAATTCAAGCACTTTTAGTCCTTTTTCCTGTAAGTGAGCTAACAAACGTGATTAGCAAGTTTTCAGGTACAAATGATGCAAATTTCAGCATTTTATGGATAACTTGACGTCAAAGAAAGCTTTACGAAATAAGAAAGGGAAAGCTTGGACGCCAAGGACCAAAAGTGACGCATGGGAAACCTGTCCTAGGCAAAAACAGCAATTCTAAAGACTTTGGGGACTAGCAGTAACTTATTAGGATTAGGAGAATGATGCAGTAACCCAGTAGGATTGGGTTAAGTAATGCAGTAGCTTAGTAGGAATAGGATATGGGTGTTATAAACACCCTATTCTTCTAGAGATTTTTAAGGAATTCTTCAATTAGACATTCTACTTCTAATTCATTCCTCTACTATCCGAACAATTTTAATCTTTTCAACACTTTCAATTCTTATTCTCTTCATCTATTCAATTCTTAATTTCCACAATGACAAAAAAGCTATTCTAAAAGGAATTCACACCTAAAGCCATACCACACCATACTACACGTGAGATCTTTATTGTGGTATAATGATAATGTCTATTGTGATTTCCATCGCACTCATGAGTAGCTAAACTTCTCTGTTGGGGTTATGGAAGCCGTATGAGATACTATCTATTGCTATGAGTTTGTGAATTCGCAACACGTATGCTGCTTATATCATTATTCTCTTCATCTTAATGCAAATTCTTGTGGTTGCAAACGCATAGAATATGTCAGTATAACATTAACTTGTTCGAAAGAAAAGTTATATGTCTGGAAAAGAGATAATGTCAAGGTAATAGGGCACCAACCCCTGTTAAAAAGTTAGTGTCGTAACTGGATTAACCTCTTGGAGAATTTATACCGTTAGATACGCTTTAAGCTCGAAAGAGTTAAAGTGAAATAGTCCTTGTTAGGTCAAAAGACGCTTGGATTTACCGTAGAATACAATTCTCTATAAGCACATGCATGTCTGAATTCCGCATAACTCATAGACAATAGAGACATATAACTCATAAGGTGGACATAACCCCAACTCTCAATTCTCATTGGTTAAACATCTTACTAAACACTCTTTCTGTTTACTTTGCTATTTCTGTTTTTACTTTACTATTTTGTTTACATTATTTGCACATTAAAATCCCCCCTTTTTTACGAGACTTGCACCAAAAGTCTAATAAATCTTTGCTTACTTATTGACCGGCTATTCCCTGTGGGATCGATACCCAACCCAGTTGGGCTCTATATTTGACAACGATCGCTTACACTCTTACGAGAGCTGTAGTTTGAGCGTTATCAAATTTTGGCGCCGTTGCCGGGGAATACGGTTGTCAACTAAGTTTGTGATAATTACTAGACCCTTTGGTGAAAGATTCTCGTACTTTACTTTTAGTTGTTTTTGTTTTCTGCAGGTTTTGTTCAGTGCATGCCCAATACTCAAAGTTTTGGTCAACCATTATTACCCATAAACCTTAAACCACAACATATTGGCAGGATGGAGGTGCAACGTGACATTGAGAGAAGGGCTGCTCAACAGGAGCAGGCTAGATTAGCTGCGTTGGCCGCTGCTCAAGTGCATCAACAAAATATCGATAACCCTAAAAGAGCAGCAGATCCTGATGATGAGGACTTGGGTGATGATGAGTTACTAAACCCGAGGCGTGATGCTGAAGTTGTGACACCGGCAAATAGAAGAGATCGTCAAGCAAGATTTCGGCCTGAATGCCGAGCTGTGCAAATATCGTTTGATGATGATGATGATGATCTTGATGGAGCTGGTTCCACAGGAGATATTATTCCTCCGCCATTGGCACCCGAAGCCAAGTTCAATATCACTAGCACCATGATTCAGCTTTTGCAACTCAAGGAATTATTTGGTGGACTAGCAGGCGATGATCCGAATATGCATCTGATCAACTTTATCTCTACATGCAAGTCATTTGACAATCCAGGCGTTGGACAGAATGTTATTCGGTTGCATTTATTTCCATTGTATCTATCTGGGGAGGCAATTCTGTGGTTGAACGGGCTGACTCCTGATTCTATTACAAATTGGAGGCAATTGAAAGGCACTTTCCTAGAAAGATTCTTTTTGCCATCCAAGAAAGTACAGTTGAGAGATAAGATTAGCAATTTTAGATAGATTCCAACTGAAGCTCTCCACGAAACATGGGAGTGGTTCAAGAAGAAGCTTATGCGGTGCCCAAATCATCATATGACCAATGTCCACTTGATGGAGATATTATACAGAGCTTTGAATTCGGTAACTAAGCCAGTGGTTGATAATGCGGCAGGTGGGTCATTCATGGACCTTACTTTTAATAAAGCAAGTGGTATGCTAGATCGTATGACAAAGCAGAGTAGATCTTGGCATACCAGGGATTCGGAGGTAGAAAGCTCTACTATATCTATTGGCATGACCGCAGAACAGAGGCGAAGAGAAGAGGAGCATGACCAGGATATGGCTCACATAAAAACACAGATGGATCTTCTTACAAAGCATCTATTATCAGAAAAGACCAAAAAAGTCAAAATGGTTGCGTCAAAAGGAAGAGACGAATCCGATTCTGAGGAAGAATCCAACTACTTGAACAATCAGGTGGGTTTCCGAGACAATGCCCAAGAAAACTAAGGTCGAAACTATTATGATAATTCTGGAAACAAGGACCGTGATCAAGGTAGTTGGAAGAACAAGATTGACAGGAGTGGCGTGTATATTCCTCCTGGAAGACGTGATGCCACTGCATCTTGTTTCAAAAATATGTCCATGGAAGATATGATGGCTAAGCTGTTGAAAGGAGTAGAGGCAACCAGCACGAGAGTAAAAGAGGTAATCAATGATTTGTCCTCAATGAAGCAATTAGTTGACTCGCATTCCACTTTAATTAAACAGCTAGAGCAACAATTGAGTCAATTATCTGTGGCATTCAACCAAAGAAAGGCTGGAACACTACCCAGCAACACAGTGCAAAACCCAAGAAATGATGGAACATGCATGGCCATTACTACCAGGAGTGGTAAGGTGCTGGAAACTTCATCCAAAGGCACGCAAGTGATCAATGCAGAACCTGAAGGCACTGATGAAGCTACAGAGGACGTTAGTGACGTCACCCTGCCACGTCCACAGCCTGAAAAGATCGCCAATCCGAAGCAAGAGGAAAAGAAAGTCGTGGAGAAAACTATCCCTCTTCCACCACCACCTTTTCCTCAGAGATTAAAGAAGAAAGTTGATGACACAAGGTTCAGCAAATTCATGACTATGTTGAAGCAGCTGACCATTAATGTTCCGTTTGGTAGAGGCGCTCGAACAGATTCCTGGGTACGCGAAATTTATGAAGGATCTTTTAACAAAGAAGCGGGCAGCAAGTGGTGAGTTGACAGATACTGTTCATCATTGTAGTGCGATCGCTACCAGATCACTAGTACAAAAGAAGGCCGATCCTGGTGCCTTCACTATTCCGTGCACTGTTGGATCTATGAATTTTGCCAAGGCATTGTGCGATTTGGGAGCTAGCATCAATTTGATGCCACTATCCGTCTACAGGAAGTTGGGGTTGGGTGATCCTACACCAACTAATATGCGACTTGTGATGGCAGATAGGTCGGTAAAACGACCTGTTGGTATCTTATATAATGTATTGGTGAAGGTGTCTACTTTTATCTTTCCTACAGACTTTGTTATTTTGGATTGCGAGGTGGATTCTGAAGTTCCCATAATCTTAGGACGCCCTTTCCTTGCAACTAGAAGTGTGCTTATTGATTTACAAGCCAATGAGCATTTATTTCGGCTGAATGATGAAGTGGTTCGTTTTGATGTATGTAAATCAATGAAGCAGCCCAAAGATATGGATGTGTTCTCTATAGCTGATATTTATTATGAGATTGAGGAAGAATTATCTGTAGAGAAGCAGTGTACTGTTGAGCCATTGTCTGCTGCACTGTTGAAGTTTGAGCGTGAGAATGTTGAAGATTTTGAAGAAACTATTTGTGCTCTAACAGTAATAGGGTCCTATCCTCATGTTCCCAAGAAGATGGACCTTAATCTTATGAATCAGCCTTCACAAACAACGAAGAATTCCATTAAGAAACCACCAATGCTAGAATCGAAAGATCTACCAAGTCACCTAAGGTATATGTTCTTGGGATACAGAAATACACTTCCGGTGAGTGTTGCGGATGATTTAAGTGAACAGCACATAGAGGCTCTCATCTCTGCTCTGAAGAGGTACAAGAGAGCTATGGGTTGGTCTATTGATGATATAATTGGTATCCCTCCTGGGATATGTATGCACAAGAGTCATCTCGAAGAAGATTGCATACCTACAAGTAAGTATCAGCATCGTATGAATCCATTCACAAAATGATGCACCATCTATCTCGATGAAGTCTAAGTAATCAAGATAGCTATGTCGTGACGCGATAATAAATCAAGCGCTTGATGGGAGGCAACCCATCATTTTTAATTGTTTTTGTTGTTTTTGTTTTCTTAGGATTTTGTCGAGCTACAACCAAAACTAAGGCGCTTGATGGGAGGCAACCCATCGTTCTAATCGTTTTTGGCTGTTTTTGAGTAAATGTAGGTGCAAGAGGTGTAAAAAAGGAGATTGGTTTCAAATTTCGATTTGGAAGTATTGCATGGTGAAGGTGGTAAGTTAGGAATGAAGAAGCAAAAGGCTATGGGTTAGGCATTGCTTATGAAAATATAGGCTAAGAACAAGGCAAGGCCTATGCAAATCTAGGCCACGAACAAGGCAAGGCCTATACTATGGCCTAAGTTCTCGGATTCTAGAGTGCCATAGCATAGGCGCCGCTTATGCTCAACAATGCCATAGCATAGGCGCCGCCTATGCAAAAGCATTTTGTCTCTGAATCTCATATTCCATGGCATAGGAGCCGCCTATGCCTAACAATGCCATAGCATAGGCGCCGTCTATGCCCAACAATGCTTTGCAAAAGGCGCCGCTTATGCCAAGCATAGGCAAAGCATTAGGCGCCGCCTATGGGCACTTTTTGTCTCCAAATCCGATTCTAAATGGGTCAAAACTTGACCCAATCTTGTCCTATAAATAAGAACTTAGTCTTAGAACAAAAATGCATTGCCAATCCAACCTAAGCGCCGCCTACCTCTCCAAATTCTCTCAAAAAATTTCCTTTTTCTCTTTTACTTTGCAAGAACACCTTCCGAGGCCATAAACCAAGTAAGTACTTCTTTGTTCTTCTTTTATATTCCGTAAGTACTACACTACTACGCCTATAATGAATTGTTAAATCTTGAAATAGTAGTAGTGATTTGAATGTGCTTGGTTTGTTATGATACATCTAATTGAGTGAAAGAATACATCTGGGTGCTCTTGACTTGGTTCCAACTTGTATTTGATTTTGATACACTGTCATACTTTTGCTGAGTCGACATGGTGAAGTTAATTGCATAATCTTCAAAATTGAATGCTTGAATGTTTGAATGACTCATTCATCGAGATAAAGATCATGATTGAATACAAGCATAAGATGTTGTGATTATTTTCTATACCATAAACTTGATTCAATCTCTACATGGTCGTCTTGTTCCAAAAATGCATTAATCCAAACCATAAAGGATGGTCAAGATTACATGACATAGTGTTGAAAAGAATAGTTAAAGACAACATGCAAGTATGACTGTGTTGAACATATTGTTGGAACATATCGCCTATATGTATGTCGATGAAGTCTGAGTAATCGACATCACTCACTTAATTAGTTTGTATAAACAAATTAAGTGTGGGTGGTGCCACTATAGTTTGTTTGTCGATTGAATCTTCCGAGATGAAGCTAACATGATTTTATTGAGATCTCAGGTGGAATGGCACAAAAAGGACGACAAGGAAAAGAAAAAGCGCCCACCACACAGAAAGGTAAGAAAAGAGGAAGAAAAGAGCAAGTTGAATCCTCCGTGCTACAAATACCTCGACACACTCTTGGAATCAAGTGGGATACATTTTGAGGAACTTCTGAGGATGACGACTCTGATGATGATTCCGATGCAGGGGGTATGACCCCAGACATAGAGGAGGAGTCCGACTAACCAGGTTCTTCTTATTTATTATCCACTGAGGGCAGTGTGTCCCGTCTAAGTGTGGGGTGCTGGTATTCGTATGCTATACTTCTTTATCTGCATTTGCTTATTTATGTTTGTTTGTTTTGTTTTAGTAGTTAAATTTTTTTTAACTTTGTATGAAATTGTTCTGAGGGGCAGCATGGTATTATAACCGAAGTTTGTGCTAAAATCATTACTATTGAGATGTTTAGGCTCTAATTGTGACTCACTATGTGATAATTGTATGGTTCAGTTCCTTCATCTGTTGGGTCAAGAGTCTATACTACTCCCAATAAAGTCGACCATGTGCCTTGTGTGTGCGAGGATATAGTATATTCTATGTTTGTGGCTGATGCTAGAACTTGCCTGGTATGTATGTAAAGCGAAATAAAGAGTGCGAGTTTAGGAGATGATTTAGGCATTTCTTTGACAACCTGTAATTGTTTACCTTCGTTTTACCTACCCATGGACATTATCCTAGTCAACCCCCTTTGAGCCTTTAGCCTATTTTCTTTGACAACCTCATATGTAAGCCTAATCCATTTTTTTCAAGACCATAATTTGATCCAAATTCCTAAGTGCTTTAAAATTGTAAAGTCATGTGACAAAATAAGAGGAAATTGGGTGAGAGTAGTTCCTTAAAGTAAATTGGTACTTGAATTCGTTATGAAAAAGAATGGTTATCATAGAGGTGTGTTATAAAAAAAAGAGAAGAAAAGAAAAAGAAATAGAAAAATAAAAAGATAAATTCTGTTCAAAATTGAATAACAAAAGAGGTGAGAAGGGGTGGTAGATTAAAAGAAAATAGAAAGGTTGTTTGAAAGAAAGTGTTAATGGCATAATGTGATGTATTAAAGTGCTTAGGAACATAGTCACTATTTCTGGCCAAAATAGTCCTACCCGTCCCTTAGCCTACATTACAACCAGCAAAAGACCTATTTGATCCTAAGCTTAGCATTCTGATATTTAGTGGAGCATTACACTAAGGGCAAGCCTATGGTCATCAGTTGCAGCATATGAATTCTTTGTGAGAGCGAGAGCAAGGATACTCGTATACCCATGTTTCAATATATATACCATACTTGTGAGTGATTATGGGTAATATATTGTGATATACACATGGTTGATGAGTTTTGGGTTGTTGTGTATGATTCTTTGTACCTTAACCTTTGAATACGAAGTAACCATCATCACGAGTCTATATTAGAGGTTAAAATTGTTTCTAGTAATGATCAGAAAACTACTCTTTGTTAATGATTGCTATGCCTGTCTTGATGAATATTTTGTGTTGTTACTATGAAACCCTAAGTAGATGTTTAGATGGACATGATATTTTGTTCGAGGAAGAACAAAGCTTTAAGTGTGGGGTGTTGATGTTAGGCGAATTTACACACCTAAAGTACCATAATGTACCCACATTTTAGCTGAGTTTTGAGGACAAATTATACAATTCAAGCACTTTTAGTCCTTTTTCCTGTAAGTGAGCTAACAAACGTGATTAGCAAGTTTTCAAGTACAAATGATGCAGATTTCAGCATTTTATGGATAACTTGACGCCAAAGGAAGCTTCACGAAAGAAGGAAGGGAAAGCTTGGACGCCAAGGACCAAAAGTGACGCATGGGAAACCTGTTCCGGGCAAAAATAGCAATTCTAAAGACTTTAGGACTAGCAGTAACTTATTAGGATTAGGAGAATGATGCAGTAACCCAGTAGGATTGGGTTAAGTAATGCAGTAGCTTAGTAGGAATAGGATATGGGTGTTATAAATACCCTATTCTGCTAGAGATTTTTAAGGAATTCTTCAATTAGACATTCTACTTCTAATTCATTCCTCTACTATCCGAACAATTTTAATCTTTTCAACACTCTCAATTCTTATTCTCTTCATCTATTCAATTCTTAATTTCCACAACGACAGAAAAGCTATTCTAAAAGGAATTCACGCCTAAAGCCATACCACACCATATTACACGTGAGATCTTTATTGTGGTATAATGATAATGTCTATTGTGATTTCCATCGCACTCATGAGTAGCTAAACTTCTCTGTTAGGGTTATGGAAGCCATATGAGATACTATCTATTGCTATGAGTTTGTGAATTCGCGACACGTATGCTGCTTATATCATTATTCTCTTCATCTTAATGCAAATTCTTGTGGTTGCAAACGCATAGAATACGCCAGTATAGCATTAACTTGTTCGAAAGAAAAGTTATATGTCTGGAAAAGAGATAATGTCAAGGTAATAGGGCACCAACCCCTGTTAAAAAGTTAGCTCCGTAACTGGATTAACCTCTTGGAGAATTTGTACCATTAGATACGCTTTAAGCTCGAAAGAGTTAAAGTGAAATAGTCCTTGTTAGGTCGAAAGACGCTTGGATTTACCGTAGAATACAATTCTCTATAAGCACATGCATGTCTGAATTCCGCATAACTCATAGACAATAGAGACGTATAACTCATAAGATGGACATAACCCCAACTCTCAATTCTCATTGGTTAAACATCTTACTAAACACTCTTTCTGTTTACTTTGTTATTTCTGTTTTTACTTTACTATATTGTTTACATTATTTGCACATTAAAATCCCCCCCTTTTTTTACGATGCTTGCACCAAAAGTCTAATAATCTTTTCTTACTTATTGACCGGCTATTCCCTGTGGGATCGATACCCAACCCAGTTGGGTTCTATATTTGACAACGACCGCTTACACTCTTACGAGAGCTGTAGTTTGAGCGTTATCATGCCACATCTATGATCAAGAGGCTACAAGATTTTTTAGGAAAAGTCATCTTTCTCTTTCATAATTTGTAGTGCTCACAGTTGTCTCTCTTTGTTATTAATTCATGCTCTTTTTTGATAAAAAATGCCTCCTCACAGAGCTAATGCATGTAGGAATGATAACCAATAATCTCAGCCTATTGATCCCCTAAATTAGAATATGTCTCATGCTGAGTTTCAAGAAGCTTTTCAGACTTTAGCCCAACTAGTCACCGCTAATATTCAGGTTGCAATTCTACATCAGTAAGGAGGTAATTTATCCATATCCAGGATTCATGATTTCATGAAGATGAATCTGCTAGAATTCTATGGGTTGAAGGAAGGTGAGGACCCACAATTGTATCTTAATAAGGTGAAGAAGATCACCCAGGTTATGCATATTTTTTAGGAAGAAAATATAGAATTGGCATCTTATAGGCTGAAAGATATTGTGTATGGTTGGGCTGTGATGTGGAGGAAGAGTGGAGGAGAGCATGTTGCTCCCATGACTTGGCAAGTGTTTTAGGATGAATTCTTGGAAAAGTTCTTCCTACTTGAGATGAGGGAAGTGTAGATAGAAGAATTCATGAACCTAAGGTAAGACTCTATGACAATAAAAGAGTATTGCCTCAAGTTTAACCAGTTATTTAAGTATGCTCTTCATTTGATGGCTGACCCCAGAACCAGTATGAGTAAGTTTGTGATCGGTGTGTTTGGATTTATAATTAAGGAGTGTAAGACTACTATTCTAAATAGGGAGATAGATCTTTCTAGAGTGATGATACATGCTTAGCAGATAGAGGTAGACAAGATAAAAGATAGATAAAGAGTAATAGAAAAATAAAGGTCTAGATCAGAGCAGTATGAGTATAGTTAGGATAGATCGCATAGAGAGAACCACCCACAGTTTCAGAGTCATTCGTCTATGCTAGTTCCTTCATCAGCTAGTGCTCCTGCACCCAAAAATAGGAAAGAGCAGGGGAGTAAGTCTTCTATGTCTAGTTCCCAGATCAATATGAGTAATAGGCCCAGTTATTCCCAGGTGCTAAGTGTGGTAGGACCCATTCCGACAAGTGTTTTGCCAAGCAGAGGGGTTGTTTTGGTAGTGGAAAGTTGGGCCATAGACTTAGAGATTTCCTACATGCTAGTCAGAGGAATCGAGATGTTCGACCGCAAACTCAGGCTACTAGTGCACCAGCTCCTTTATCCCGTCTAGCTCCTCCTCAGGGTGCTTCATCCAACACAGCTGGCAGTCAGTGCCAGAACCGCGTCAAAACTTTACCGTCCCACTAGGAATAGAAGGATTCTCCAGGTGTTTTTACTAGTATGCTTCGTGTCTTTCACTTTGAAGTTTATGTGTTGTTAGACCCTGGGTCAAGTTGCTCTTATGTGACCCCATTGGTTGCTGTGAATTTGTAAGTAAGTTTCAAAAAGAACTCTGAACCTTTCCTGGTTTCTACCCCAGTAGGTAAGTTAGTTGTTGCAAAGCAAGTGTATAAAAAGTATCCTATCACTATTATTTATAGAGTCATATTCGTAGATTTGATAAAGTTAGATATGGTTGATTACATTATTCTGGGTATGGATTAGCTTCATTTTTGTTATGTATTTATAGACTGTCGTACTCGTGTAGTTAAGTTTTAGTTTCCTTATCAGCCAGTCTTTGAGTGGTCCAAAAGTTCTATATCCCCCAAGAGTCATTTTTTATCTTACCTTAAAGCCAGAAAGTTGATTTCCAAAGGTTGAATCTATCATCTAGTTTGAGTTAAAGACATTAAGTCTAACGCTCCAACTATTTATTCAGTCAACATAGTTAATAAGTTTCCCAATGTTTTTCCAGAAGATCTCCCAGGGGTACCTTTCGATAGAGAGATAGAATTTTGGATTGACCTTCTTCCTAATACACAACCTATCTCTATTTCTCAATATCGTATGGCACCCACAAAGCTTAAGGAGTTGAAAGAGCAACTCAAAGATCTTTTAGATAAAGGTTTCATAAGGCCCAGTGTTTCTCCTTGGGGTGCTTCCATTCTATTCATGTGAAAGAAGGATGGTTCTTTACGTATGTGCATAGACTACCATCAGTTGAATAAGGTTACAGTCAAGAATAAATACCCTTTTCCTAGAATTGATAATTTATTTGATTAGTTGCAAAGTGCAAGTTATTTCTCAAAGATAGACCTTAGATTCGGCTATCATCAGCTTAAAGTAAGAGAGTGTGATATTCCAAAAATAGCCTTCCAAACCCGTTATGGTTATTTTGAGTTTCTGTTCATGTCTTTTGGGCTAACCAATTCTCCAGCAGCTTTCATGGACCTCATGAATCGAGTGTTCAAATAGTATCTTTATATGTTTGTCATTGTATTCATAGATGATATTTTTGTGTATTCTCAAAGTAAGGATGACCATTTAGATTATCTTAGTATTGTCCTAAAAAATTTTAGAGATCATTAATTATTTGACAAATTTATCAAGTGTGAATTTTAGCTAAGGCCATAGCCTTTCTGGGTCATATTGTTTCCGCTGAAGGAATTAGAGTCGATCCCCAAAAGACAAAAACTATAAAGAATTGGCCTAGACCTACCTCTTCGTCAGACATTAAGAGTTTCTTGGGTCTAGCTGGTTATTACCATCTTTTTTGTTGAGGATTTCTCATCTATTGCATCTTCCATGACCCGATTGACCCAAAAAAAAGTTAATTTCCTGTGGTCGGATTCTTGTGAAAAGAGTTTTCAGAAGTTGAAGACTTAGCTCATATCATCCCCAGTGTTAGCCTTACGCGATGGTGTAGATAGTTTTGTGGTGTATTGTGATGCCTCTAGAGTTGGTTTGGGTTATGTGTTGATGCAGAGAGGTAAGGTTATAGCCTATGCCTCTAGATAGTTGAAGCCGCATGGAAAGAATTACCTAACCCATGATCTTGAATTAGCTACTGTGGTTTTTTCTTGAAATTCTGGAGACACTATCTGTATGGTGTTTATGTCTTTACTAACCACAAAAGCTTACAGTATGTATTTACTTAGAGGAAGTAGAAGATTCATCAGAGATGGTGGTTAGAGTTGCTAAAAGATTATGATATGAGTGTGTTATATCATCCAAGCAAGGTCAGTATAGTGATAGATACCCTTAGTAGGTTGTCTATGGGCAGTGTTGCTTATGTAGAGAAAGATAAGAAAGAGTTGGATTGTGAAGTTCATTGTTTGGCTAGATTGGGTGTTAATTGTTTGATTCTGCTAATGGTAATATTTAGGTTCAGAGTAGTTTTAAATCTTCCTTAGTTTCGAAAGTATAGGAGAAGCAAAACCTGGATTCTAGTTTGGTCAAACTGAAGGAGTCAGTTAAAGACCAAAAGATAGAGGTTTTCTCCCAAGGGGGAGATGGAGTGTTGAGGTTTCAGGGTAGACTGTGTTTTTCTTCTATTGATGATTTGAGGCAGAGAATTATGGCTGAAGCGCATGGTGCACGATCTTATATTCATCCTGGTAACAACAGTTATCATTGTAGCATTCAGATGGCCCCATTTAAGGTTTTATATGGGAGGAGATATAGATCACCCATAGGTTAGTTTGAAGTGGGTGAAGCAACTTTGCTTGGACCTGATGCAGTGTTTGAGGCAATGGAGAAAGTCAAGTTGATTAAAGAAAGGTTAAAGACAGCCCAGAGTCATCAGAAATCATATACAGATGTGAGGAGAAGAGATGTTAAGTTTGAAGTTGATGACTTGGTGTATCTGAAGATTTCACCCATGAATAAAGTGAAGAAGTTTGGCAAAAAAGGGAAGCTTAGTCCCCGTTATATTGGCCTTTATAGAGTTTTGAGACGTGTTGGAAAGTAGCTTATGAAGTTGAGTTGCCTGCAGAGTTGTCAATTGTTCATCCTATCTTTCACGTCTCCATGCTTAAGAAATGTATTGGTGATTCTGTTGTTGTAGATCTTTCAGAGAGTCCCGATGTACAAAACCGTCTTTCATACGAAGAGGTTCCAGTTGAGATCCTAGATTGTCAAATCTGTAGACTAAAGAACAAAGAAGTTCCCTTGGTCAAAGTTTTATGGCAAAACCAATTCATGGAGGGCGCTACTTGGGAAGCACAAGCAGACATGCGAGCTAAGTACCCGTACCTCTTCTCCGCAAATTCAAAATTTAGCTGAAGGTATTACTTTTCCTTAATTCAGCCCTTTCTAATCAAGGATTAAACTATATAGCTATTCTTATTATAAGTCCGTCCATACTCAAAAGTATTCAAAAGCTTAGAATGATACAAAGTCAGTTTAGCAATTTGTTTCAGATGTGCATACTCAGTTTTCTCCGTTCTCTTAGCCTAGAGAGCGACACATTCGAGGATGAATGTTTCCAAGGGGGAGATATTGTCAGACCCCGCAAAATTTTCCTCGTTGTCTAAGAGTTTATAGCAATATTTCACAACCTTTCCGGCCTTCATTTGTTTATTTTTTTTGTTGATATGCAATGGGGGAAGTCAAAAGTACATCTCGGGTGAGTTTCGGAATTTTTAGACTAGCTTCAAGTCATGTTTGGGGTTGCAAAATAGTAAGCCTCCGCAATAATCCCACGTCGTACTGGCTATTGTGTTGGCTTAGGCGAGGCGGTGCCTTGCTAAGTCCGACGAACTTGGCATGGAGGAGCCTTACTAAGCCCGGCGGACTTAGAAGGGTGGCGCTTTTCTAACTCTTGCTAGTATAAATTTTTAGTTTCTTCTCTGACTCATTAAGGGCAATATGGGTATTTTCCATCCCCTTATCAGCTTTAACACGGGATTTAATCCCCAAATCACCAAAATACATGATATTTCTCACAAATTACTCAAGAATAAGGTCTAGGGTTTCAACCCAAAATCCAAGAGAACTCAAAATTTAACCTTTAGTTTTAAAAATTTATTCAAGAATCGGAATCCCCAGACCGCGAGCTAAGCACCCATCAATAGTACGAATAGCATCCCAAAAGCAAGAGTTCATCCAAAGTCCATAATTTGAGGTATGTGGAGTTTGAACAAGAGCACTCCTTCCATTTTTGTGCCCAAAGTATAGATTTTTATTAAAGAATTTCATGTTTGCAAGTGTGGTTTGTGCTCAAATTACTTTATTTTGAATTTATGAAACTATAAGATGTTCAAGTCTTGAAATTGCATGTTATTTCACTTATTTATGATGGAATTTGAGAGCTTATGCTATGAATTGCATATCCGTACACTGAATTGACAATTCTAAGTGTTCTTCTAAGATAAATATCAATATTTAAGCTTTACTATGAAATTTTGGTCATTTGAATATATTTATATATGAGCTTGAGAGCTAAGTATGGATTTTGATGTTTCATGAAGCATGTGCTGTTAGCATGATTTAATAAACAAGCCTTTCGATATTTTTGAAAGATTGCTCTTTAATCCCCAAGCTATGTTAGGAATCCACAAGATTCATGAGTTATGATTTAAAGCTAAGTGAAGCATAGTTGGCTTCTGTTATACATTCTTGTATTATTTAAAGTGGATTTTCCTAAAGGTTCTGAGCCAAAGTATGGAAGCAGTATTTAGCACTGAGTTGGTCTTGATTCTAAGGTATCATGTCCCAGAACTATGAGCCACCGTAGGATTTATTTACCCCAAGTGGATTAAGATAGTGATCACTAAAAGTTAAGGTTCTATTCTGATGGCAAAGGTAGAATATCTCTCCCCAACATGGGCAAGACGTTGGACTCCATTTCAGTTCGCATGGTTTATGTTGGTTAAAAGAAACTCCCACAGTTTCCTAATAAAGTCTCTTACTCTTCTTAAGATAAAGTATATGTATCTTGAAAGCTATGGTTTTAAGATTTCTAAGTTTTCGAAAGTGTCATAATCTTTAAGTTTTAAAAGAAGTTCCTTATTTTCATAAGATTAAAGTGTATGTCCTGAAATTTGTTATTTTAAGATTTCATCTAGTTCACAAGTTTGAGAACAAGAAGAATATATAGATTTTTGAATAAAGTGTAATGACTCACGAGATTTATACTACATTCTTCCTTATTCATGATTTATGAGACTTGAATTTCAATTTTTCTCAAGCTGTGTGAGTCATTTATATCAGCATGCATGTTTTCTATAAAGATTGATAATATTGTTTAATTACTGCATACACCCCCATATACTTAGTACATCCTCAAAGTACTGATCCATATATATGTCTATGTGCTACATTGTCTCATAATATAGGTTCAGGTGTTCGATCCCAGCAGCCACAGTGATCTTTGAGTACCTTTGTCTACATTTTGCAGTTGGTGAGTCCTCATGGTTTGAGGACCTATTTTTCAGAATTCTAGTCTTAATATCAGTTGATTTTGTTTTCAGTTCAGTTTGAGTCAGTTAGGGGTCTGTCCCAATGACTCTCTAGTTCTTGAGTAGTAAGGTCTTTGTCAGACTAAACTATCAGTAGTGTTATAGACTTCCCAGTATTGTTTTGATATGCAGATAGTGTTTCTTTGTTATACCATTTTGGATTTGGCATAATATAGTATTATTGCTTGGTTTGTTATCCTAAAGTAAGTGATAGAGATAGTAAAAGGCTCAAAGGATTAGCTTGCAGATACTTGTAGCCTTAATCACCGTGTGACATTTCAGGATGAGATTTTGGGATGTTACAAACTTGGTATCAGAGCCTAAGGTTTAGAGAGTCCTAGGGTGTCTGACAAGACGCATTACGTGGAGTTTTGATCATCAGTGTGTAGAATGCCACATCTATGAGAAAGAGGCTACAAGATATTTTAAGAAAAGTCATCTTTTTCTTTCATAATTCGTCATGCTCACAGTTGTCTCTCTCTGCTATTAATTCATACTCTTTTATAATGGAAAATGCCTCGTCGCAGAACTAATGCCCATAGAAATAATAACTAAGAAGCTCATTCTATTGATCCCCTGAATGAGAATGTGTCTTACGCTGAGTTTCGAGTAGCTTTTCAGACGTTAGCCCATGCAGTCACCACTAATGTTCAGGCGAATAATCAGGCTGCAGTTCCACATCAATGTAAAAAACCACAAAATCCTAATTTTAAATCAGTCTACTTGTGCTTGATAAAAGGTCCCATGTTTAGAAATTTTAGCTAAATTTCTCAAACTTAGTTTGTTTTGGCCTTCAAAAGTTTGCAATCTTACTTCGCAACCTCCATGTCTTTTAATGGTTCATATCATTATTAATTCATTATCAAGAAGGTCAATAAGTATTCTCGGACAAGTTTTGGAATTTCTAGAACTCGTTTAAGCCAAGTTCGGAGCTGCAAAATAGTGTATCAAAACGATTATGGCGCGCCGCATTGCCTATCGTGTTGGTCTATATTTGCGTAGGTTGTAGATCCGAAAGTACCGAGGCTCAACGCGATAACGGCGTAATGTGTTGACCATCGCATCGATGGGAAAACTCATCACATCGTCTATAGCGGCGATGCCTAATTTTCAGTCATTAAATATTCGCATTTTGAAGGGTAGTTTGGTCATTTTTCCACCTCTATATAAGACAATAACATGGAATTTATGCCCATTTACACCAAAGTGTACTCCTTTAAATCAATTTCTCTCAAGAACTAGGGCATGGGTTTAAATTTGATGACCCAATTCCAAGAACTTTCATCGTCAAGTTTCACAAATCTTCAATCTAAGGTATGCATAGTGTTCATCTATGGATCCCTTTTATCCATGAAATTAATGAATCAAGTTTTAAATAATAAATTGTGATTATCTTGTTGTGGTATGATTATGTTCATGTTGATGATTTTTATATGAGTTTCACGATGGTATCTTAATGTATTTTCATGAAGTATGTGAGGATGTTAGTTGAAATCCCTGAGTTTGGGTGACTTGAGATTTGTTAAATTGATAAGTGTACCTATGCCCAAGTTCGGCGTGTAAGCTTCTTGATAAAATGCCTAGAATCATAAAAATCATGTTTTCATTACTTAATAGTGCTTAAATGATAAGTCCATGCTCTATCCCTTATGATTCAACTTGAATTCCATGCTATTGTTGCATGTTGATTGTTGTGATGCGGAATGCCCATGACATTGAAGTTATGGAAGTATTACATGTCATATGCATTTCCTTCCATGTATAAGATGTTGAGAACTATGTGTAGAATGAAATACCCTACTTATGGCATTATGAATTGTGAACTTTGTTCCTATGATCAAGAAGTGTCATGTGGTGTCAGTTTCCTTCCATCGAGTCCTGGAGGTACTTGTACCCAAAAAATATAGATGTGTGCCTAGTGCCAGTGTCATGTTTTCACGATATGGGAAGTCAAGCCATGTTCAATAGAATTCAATTAGTTATGTGACTCAGGAAATCTCA
The DNA here is from genome assembly GCA_030864225.1 of Capsicum baccatum var. pendulum. Classification (NCBI taxonomy): domain Eukaryota; kingdom Viridiplantae; phylum Streptophyta; class Magnoliopsida; order Solanales; family Solanaceae; genus Capsicum; species Capsicum baccatum. The sequence goes on along the minus strand of CM061559.1, from coordinate 202,842,608 downwards.
ATAATCTCATGAACTCAGTCAGTATCAGATATCAGTAATATCCTATCAGCCATCGGGATTCAGTAAACTCAATCCATGTACAGTCAGTTAATCATGTTCAGTCTTTTTAGATGGGAGTAGAAATTAGCACCGAGTGAACCCAAGGATGGAAACATACACTGTCAGATGAGGGTGTGATTCTTAGCAGTGATCTGACACTGTCAGAAGAGGGTTGATGAGGTGGATAATCATTGTCAGATAACGGCCCCACCATTCTCGTTTAGGGACACTATCAGATGAGGGTTACCCATAGCTTGTCTTTACCAGTGGCACGGTATTGACACCCTTCCAGTCAGGGAAGATATTGGACCCTAGCTCAGCTATAATAGCATATATAGGGCATGTCAGTTAAATAACTACTTCCCATAGTTTTAGTATCAGTCTCTGTAAAAGAACTCAGATAGTTCTTCAGAATATCAGGACTGTCAGACACAGTCAACTTAGATACAGTACAAAACTCAGCTAATTCCATCAGATTCAGGACTATCAGATACAGTCTCCCATGTTATCAGTTATATCTATCATGTCAGTTATCAGTAAACACATGTTATCGGTACTCAGACTCAGTAACCATGTTATCTCAATTTCTGTTACAGTTACTAGGTATTCATTATGTATTCTCACGTTCATGTTAGTCAGTCAGCTAGTGTTATTCATGTATATGAACCTCATGCATTTAGCCTACCTCACATGCATACTCAGTACATTCAGTCGTATTGATGTATTCGCGCTATGGTGTTTTATTTTACACCATAGGTTCAGAGACACAAGTTCCAGATCAGCAAGCAGTAGCAGTAGTATTCTAGTACTCAGAGTTGCAGTGAGTCCTCTTTATTTGAGAAAGATATGATTATTACTTCATTTATTATTTCAATTTAGTTTTCAGTTGATGGAGTTAGTGGGGAACTATGTCCCATCCACTCCTTATTCAGACAGTTAGAGGCTTTCAGACGACTACAGTGTTTTTAGATTTAGACTTCAGTATTTTAAGTTTTGTTTTGGTATTATGATACCACTTATTTTAGATATTGTTATTATCCAGATTGTGTTCAGTATTGAACCTTATGGCCTTTTAGTACATGTTTCCATATTATTATGTTATATTATGCAGTGTTCAAGTACAGATATCAGTCATGAGTTAGTTTGTAGTTCTTCGAGGTCATGAGCATCGTGTAGCATTTTGGGTACCAGATTCAGGGTATTACAAACTTGGTATCAGAGCCTAAGGTTCAATAAAGTCCTAGGAAGTCTGAAATCCGCATCTAGTAGAGTCTTGTACAAGGGTGTGTTGCACACCACATTTACGTATAGGAGGCTATGAGATGTTTTAGGAATATTTCCCTTCTGTCAGTATTCATGTCGTTCCAGTGAGCATAATCTCAAGATAAACTCTCAGCCTAATTCGTTTCTCCTCTTATTTTTAGAACATGCCTCCCAAGAGAAGAAATCAACCAGCCCCTCAGCCCGAAGATCCTTTGGGCGAACATGTTTCTCATGTAGAGTTCAGGGTCGTATTCACTACTCTTGCTCAGTTAGTTGCTGCCCAGAATGAACGACCAACAGTTATTTCGGCCAACCCAATAGCCAATACAGCTGCAGCCAGGATTCATGACTTTACCCAAATAAATCCTCCATCCTTCTTCGGGTCTAAGACAGATGAAGACCCTCAGGAATTTCTTGATCAGATTCAAAAAGTGACAGATATCATATGGTTGACTACTGTTGAAAGTGTTGCGTTAGCTACATATCAGTTGCAGGATTTTTCTTACACTTGATACAAGCAGTGGATGTCAGAGAGGTTAGATGATGTAGGTCCTATAGAGTGGGAGAAGTTTATCATGACATTCTTAGATAGATTCTTTCCCTAAGAGTTGAGAAAGGTTAAGGTGCTAGAGTTTATCAACCTCAGAAAGGGAAATATGAAGGTGAAAGAGTATTTTCTTAAGTTTACCCAATTAGCCAGATACGCCCCTCATGTGGTTGCGGATAGCAGAGCTAAGATGAGTAAGTTTGTTTTAGGTGTGAATGACAATATGATAAATGAGTGCAGATCCACCATGTTGAACAGTGACATGACTTTACCCAGGCTTATGACTCATGCTCAACGAATAGAGAAGTAGATGATTAGGATGAGGCAGAGGTAGAGGTAGAATAAGAGAGCAAGGTTAAGAAGTTTCAACTTTGCTCAGCCCAAATCAGAAGAAGGAAACAGTTCTTCGTTTCATCCTAAGCCATCAGTTCCAGCCCTTTCTTCAGCCAGTGCTCCAACTTCTAAGTTCAGAGATAGAGCGCCAGGCTCTAAGTTTTAGGGCAATGTCAACAATGCTCAAACTAATCCCCTATGTCAGACTTGTGTATGAACCACAAGGGTGCTTACAGAGCTGATAACGATGTCTATTTTGGTTGTGGCAATTCAGGCCACAGAGTCAGAGATTGTACCCAGTTGGGTTATCAAGGTCAGCAAAACTGTTCCGCAGCTCAATTCGGTTGCCTGAACCATAAGGGTGCCACTTCCAGTGCTACTAGTGGGCAACGCCCAAACAGACTTTATGCTCTTCAGACCCAATAAGATCAAGAAACTTCTCCTGATATCATTACTAGTACATTACAGATCTTTCATGTGCATACTTATGCTTTGCTGGATTCAGGTGCATCTTTGTCTTTTGTTACTCCTTATATAGCAGGCGATTTAGGAGTCAGTCCCAAAATTCTAGAAGAGCCCTTTTCAGTCTCTATCCCAGTGGGTAAAACCATGATAGCCTGGCGGGTATACAGGAACTGCCCAGTTATTCAGAAAGTCACTTCAGTAGATTTAGTCGAATTAAAGATGATTGATTTTGATGTCATTCTCGACATAGATTGGCTTTATTCCTACTATGCCATAGTCGACTGTAGAAATAGAATAGTCCAGTTTTAATTTCTGAATGAACCTGTCCTAGAGTGGAGAGGTAGTACTTCATCTTTCAGGGGTCAGCTTATTTCCTACCTTCGGGCAAGGAAAATGATAGCTATGAGGTGTGTTTATTATCTCATTCATGTTAAGGACTCTAGTTTCAAAACTCCAGTCTTGAATCAGTCCCAGTTGTGAATGAATATTCAAATGTTTTTCCCAAAGATCTTTCAGGCATTCCTCCCGAAAGAGAAATAGACTTAGACATTGATCTTCTTCCAGACACTCAACCTATCTCTATTCTGCCATATAGAATGGCACCAGCAGAGCTCAGGGAACTGAAAGAACAGTTGAAGGATCTCTTAGATAAGGGATTCATCAGACCCATCATTTCTCTATGAGGCGCACCAGTCCTATTCGTGTGCAAGAAAGACGATTCTCTCAGAATATGCATAGATTACCGTCAGCTCTATAAAGTTATGGTCAATAACAGGTATCCACTTCCCAGAATTGATGAACTATTTGACCAACTTTAGGGTACTTGTTATTTCTCTAAGATAGACCTCAGATCAGGCTATCATCATCTTAGAGTTAGAAAATGTGACATCCCAAAGACAGTTTTTCATACTTGGTATGTTCACTTTGAATTCTTATTCATGTCCTTTGGTCTTACCAATGCCCCAGTAGCTTTCATGGACTTGATGAACCGGGTGTTCAAGCAGTACTTGGACATGTTCGTGATAGTCTTTATACATGACATCCTTGTTTACTCCTGCAGTGAGCAAGACTATTCGGACCATCTCAGAATTGTTCTTCAGACTCTTAGAGATCATCAGTTATTCACCAAATTCAGTAAGTGTGAATTTTGGCTAAGGTCAGTAGCATTCCTTGGTCATATCATTTCTGGTGATGTCATCAGAGTAGATACTCAAAAGATTGAAGCGGTAAGAAACTGGCCTTGCCATGTCATTCCATCAAATATCAGGAGTTTCTTGGGTTTGGATGGCTATTACAGACAATTTGTTAAGGGATTTTCTTCTATTGCATCCCCTATGTTCGAATTGACTCAAAAAAAGGTCAAGTTTTAGTGGTCAGATCCTTGCGAGGAGAGTTTTCAGGAGTTGAAGAATCAACTCATCTGTGCTCTAAATCTAGCATTACCAAATGGTCCAGGTGGGTTTGTAGTGTATTGTGATGCATCTAGAGTAGGTTTGGGTTGTCTCTCATGCAGCATGGTAAGGTCATATCCTACGCCTCCAAACAGTTAAAGCCCCATAAAAAGAATTATCCTACTCATGATCTTGAGTTAGCAGCCGTAGTATTGGCCTTGAAGATTTGGAGGCATTATCTATACGGAGTTCATGTAGATGGCTTCATAGACCATAAGATCCTTCAGTATGTCTTTTCTTAGAAATATCTTAATTTTTATCAGAGAAGTTAGTTAGAGCTCTTAAAAGATTATAACATGAGTGTCCTTTATCATCCGGTCAAGGCCAACGTAGTGGCCGACACTCTTAGTAGATTGTTTATGGGTAGTGTTGCTCATGTTGAGGACAATAAAAAGAAGTTAGACTAGGAAGTCCATCAGCTTATTAGACTAGGCATTCTCTTAGTCGATTCTTCAGAGGGTGGTGTATGTGTTCAGAGTAGTTCAGAATCATCTCTAGTTTTGGAGGTGAAAGAAAAACAAGATAGAGATCCCAACCTTGTCAAGTTGAAAGAGTCAATAAAAGATCATAAAGTAGAGGTTTTCTCCCAAGGAGAAGATGGTGTTCTTCATTGTTAAGGTCGTCTGTATGTTCCAGGTGTAGATGACTTAAGGCAGCGAATTCTTACAAAAGCGTACGATGCGCGCTACTCTATTCATCCAGGGGCCACTAAGATGTACTGCTATTTGCGAGAGATCTATTGGTGGAATGGGATAAAGAGAGATATTGCAGAGTCTGTGGCTAAGTACTCTACAAGTCAACAGGTTGAGATAGAGCATAAGAAGCCTAGTGGCCTTCAAGAGTTTGCAATTTTACTTCGCGACCTCCATGTCCTTTAATGGTCCATATCTTAATTAGTTCATGATCAGGAAGGTCAATAAGTGTTCCCGGACAAGTTATATAATTTATGGAACTCGTTTAAACCAAGTTCGGAGTTCCAAAATAGTGTATCGATGCAATTATGGCACGCCGCATTGCCTATCGTGTTGGTCCATATTTGCTCAAGTTGTAGAGCCGAAAGTACTGAGGATCGACACGATAACGGTGTGATGCGTTGACCATCGCTTTGATAGGACAATGTGTTGCATCATCTGTAGCATCGATGCCCAATTTTTAGTCATTAAATATCCGCATTTTGAAGGGCATTTTGGTCATATTCCCACCTCTATATAAGCTAATAACATGGAATTTATGCCCATTTACAGCAAAGTATACTCTTTTTCATCAATTTCTCTCAAGAACTAGGGCAAGGTTTCAATTTGAAGACCCAAATCCAAGAACTTTCATTATTAATTTTCATGAATTTTCAATCTAAGGTATTCATAGTGTTCATCTATGGATCTCTTTAATCCATGGAGCTCAAGAATCAAGTTTTAAATAATAAATTATGATTATTTTGTTGTGGTATGATTATGCTCATGTTGATGATTGTTATTTGGGTTTCATGATGGTATCTTAATGTATTTTCATGAAGTATGTGAGGATGTTAGTTGAAATCCCTGAGTTTGGGTGACTTGAGATTTGTTAAATTGATAAGTGTACTTATGCCCAAGGTTGTGCATGTAAGGTTCTTGATAAAATTCCTAGAATGATAAAAATCATGTTTTCATGACTTAATAGTGCTTAAATGACAATTCCATGCTCTATCCCTTATGATTCAACATGAATCCCATGCTATTGTTGCATGTTGATTGTTGTGATGCGAAATGCCTATGACATTGAAGTTGTGTAAGTATTTATATGTCGTATGAATTTTCTTCCATGTATAAGATATTGAGAACCATGTGTAGTATGAAATCCCCTACTTATGGCATTATGAATTGTGAACTTTGTTCCTATGATCAAGAAGTGTCATGTGATGTTAGTTTCCTTCCATCGATTCCTGGGGGTACTTGTACCCAAAAAATATAGATGTGTGCCTAGTGCCAGTGTCATGTTTTCACGATATGGGCAGTCAAGCCATGTTCAATAGAATTCAATCAGTTATGTGACTCAGGAAATCTCAATAATATCATGAACTCAGTCAGTATCAGATATCAGTAGTATCCCATCAGCCAACGGGATTCAGTAAACTCAATCCATGTACAGTCAGTTAATCATGTTCAATCTTTTTAGATAGGAGTAGAAATTAGCATCGTGTGAACCCAAGGATGGGAACACACACTGTCAGTTGAGGGTATGATTCTTAGCAGTTAAAGATCAAAAGGTAGAGGTTTTCTCCTAAGGAGGAGATAGAGTGTTGAGGTTTCAGGGTAGACTCTATGTTCCTTATATTGATGATTTGAGGCACAAAATTATGGCTAAAGCGCATGGTATGCGATATTATATTCATCCCTGCTCTACCAAGATGTACTGTGATTTATGATAAATCTATTGGTCGAATGGTATGAAGAAGGATATAGCAAAGTTTGTGGCAAAGTGTGCAACGTGTCACCAGGTTAAGGTAGAACACCAAAGATCTGGTGGTATGTTTGTAAGACCCCACAAAATATTGCATTTAAAATTCTGCTCGTTTAGCTCCTTGAAGCTTTATAGAAGGTCCAAAACTTAGAAATTTTAGCGAAGTGTTTAAGACTTAGTTTCATTTCAAGCCTCCAAACTTAAGGGATTTATTTGACGACATTTCTGACCTCCAATTTTAGATTTTCAAGTTGCGTTGTGATGGGGCAACGTCATAGTACATTTCAGGTGAGTTTTGGAATTTTTGAAATCCGTTTAGAGCTCGTTTGGATTTCAAAATAGTAGCTCGAGTTGATAGCAGGGAACCTCCCAAGCTTCAACACTGCTCTAAGCAGGGCGCCGCCCTGGGTTCCTCGGTGCTCTAGGCAGGGTGACCCCCTGGAAGTTCAGTGGGTGCCTAGTTTTCAGCATTTCACCTCCGTATTTTGAAGGGAAATTTGGTCAATTTATCCACCCTATATAAGCCTAATAACACGAGATTTGGTCATAATTCAGCAACATATACTCAATTTCTCCTAAAACCTCTCAAGAACAAGCCCTAGGGTTTTCATGAAAGGTTCAATTCCAAGGGAATTCACCGTCAATTTCCAAGAATCTCTCCGTCAATCTTTGTAGAATCACAAGCTAAGGTATGACTTGTGTTGATTCATGAACTCCTTTTATCCATGAAACCTAAGAACTCCATTTTAAACTATATATCATGATATTCATGTTATGACTTGATTGTTGATCATGTTTATGTGTTGAATGATTCCAAAATGGAATCTTTATGTGTTTTTATGAAACTAGGATGATATGTTAGTTGAAATATATGAATTTTGGGTGGTTTGAATTGTTAAATTGATGAATATACCTATGCCATAAAGTGTGCATGTAAGATGTTTGATAAAATGCCTAGGAAACTAGAAACCATGCCCAATAGAAAAATTATGACCTAAATAATGAATGCATGATGTTCCCTTACGATCAACATGACTTCCATGATATTATTGTGTGTTATAATAGTTGATGGAATGCTCATGAACCATGATTGATGAATCTATGACTTTGATTATATGCATTCCTACCATGTACAAAATTATGATAAGCATGCGTTTTCATGAAATCCCCATTTATTACATTATGGATTGTTGATGTTGTCATGTACTCAAGAAAGTCATGCCTAGTCAGTTTTCTTCTATCAAGTCCTGGAGGTACTTGTACCCGAAACATATCTGTGTTCCTAGAGCCAGTGTTATGTTTTCACGATATCCTCAATCAAGCCACATTCAGTAAAATTCAGTTAGTCATGTGACTCAGGAAATCCCAGTAATCTCATAAACTTAGTCAGTTATCAGCTATCAGTAGTATTCTGTAAGTCAACGGAACGTCATGAATTCAATCCAGTTTAGCTCAGTTTAATCATGTTCAGTGTCTATTCAAATGGGAGTAGAAATTAGCACCGAGTGAACCCAAGGCTGGAACTCACCTTCCAGTTTAGGGTGTGATTCTTAGAACCAATCCTTGTGTTCCAGAACTACGTAGCCAGTGTAGGTTGAGACATCTAACCTGTCAGCTTAGGGTTGATGAGGTGGCTTAATCTTTCAGTTTAGGGTTCCCACCATTCTTATTTTAAGTACTTGTCAGTATAGGGTCCTCATAGCTTGTCCTTCCTAGTGGTGCAGTTTTGACATCCTTCTAACTGGGGTTACAGATTGGACCTCAATTCAGCAATATTTACTTATTTGGGGCATGCCGGTTAGATGAATACTTCCTATAGTTTCAATTATAGAATCAGGACTGTCAGATATAGTCGATCAGTGTCAGGAAAAGAACTCAGATAGCTTTTTAGAATTTAGGACTGTCAGATACAGCCAACTCAGAATAGTACGGAACTCAAGTAGTTCTATCAATATCAAGGCTGTCAGATACAGCCACTCATGTTATCATTATTGAAACTCAGTAATCATGTTATCAAGAACTTAATTACTAGTATATTAATTATACGAAACACATGTTATCAGTATTCAGATTCAGGACTATCAGATACAGTCAATCAGATCAGTTCTTCATAATTAAAATTATCAAAAATAATTATTCAAATATCTATATCAGTAAACTCAATTGTCAGCCTACCAGTAATTTAGATAATTTTTATTTCAATAATAGTAAACTCAGATATCAGTACATCCAAGTTATCAGTAGACTCATAGTCAGACCCAGTATTCAGTCCTATCACGATCTCAGTTATAGTTACTATGTATTTATGTATACATTCTCATGTTCATGTTAGTCCATCAATTAGTATTGATTATGCATGTGAACCCTTGCATTTAGTCCACCCCACATATATACTCAGTACATTCAGTCATATTGACGCATTTGCGCTATGGTGTTTTATTCTATGCCATAGGTTCAGAGACATGAGTTTAATATCCAAAGCAGCAGTAGTATTCCAGCTTCCGATACTCAGCAGTTAGAGTTTTAGCAGTGAATTCTTATTCTCTAAGGACATGATATTATTTTATAATTCAGTATTTAGTTTCTTTCAGTAGTGGAGTTAGTTGGGGACACGTCCCACCAATCCTTATTCAAATATTTTAGAGGCTTTTAGACTAGATATTCAGACTTCAGTATTTTTAGTATTTGTATTTAATTTTGGTATTATTATACCATATTTTCAGTTATGTATCAGTATTGAACCTTATGGCCTTTCAGTTCATGTTTCCACATTTATGATATTATTATTATTGTGCAGTGTTCAGGTAAAGATATCATTCATGGGTCAATTTGTGGTCCTTCAGGGTCATGAGCACATGTAGCATTCTGGGTACCAGATTCGGGGCATTACAATATTGGAAGAGTTTGGTATCCTGACTTGAAAGTGGGAAAAAGTGAATATGAATTTTGTGACTGGTTTACCTCTTTTTCATCGTCATCATGATTCAATTTGGGTTGTTGTAGATAGACTAAATAAGTCAACGCATTTTCTGCCAGTGCATACATCTTATTCAGCGGAGGATTATGCTAAGTTGTATATTCGGGAGTTAGTCAGATTTCATGGATTTCCCTTGTCTATCATCTCGGATAGGGGTACTCAGTTTAATTTCCAATTTTGGAGAGCTTTTTGAAAGGGTCTTGGTACCTAAGTTCACCTTAGATCCGCCTTTCATCCGCAAACAGATGGTCAGGCTGAGAGGACCATCTAAACTTTGGAAGATATGTTAAGGGCATGTGCTTTTGATTTCAAGGGTAGTTGGGATGAGTATTTTCCATTGGTTGCGTTTGTGTATAACAACAGTTATCATTCTAGCATTCAGATGTCCCTGCTTGAGGCTTTATATGGGAAGAGATATAGATCACCCATAGGCTGATTTGAAATGGGCAAAGCATCTTTACTTGGACCTGATGTAGTGTTTGAGGCAATCGAGAAAGTCAAGTTGATTAGAGAAAGGTTGAAGATAGCCCAGAGTTGTTAAAAATCATATACAAATGTGAGAAGAAGAGATCTTGAGTTTGAAGTTGATGACTTGGTGTATCTGAAGATTTCACCCATGAATGGGGTGAAGAGGTTTGGCAAAAAGGGGAAGCTTAGTCCCTGTTATATTGACCCTTATAGAGTTCTGAGACGTGTTGGGAAAGTAGCTTATGAAGTTGAGTTGCCTGCAGAGTTATCAATTGTTCATCCTGTCTTTCACGTCTCCATGCTTAAGAAGTGTATTGGTGATTCTATTGTTGTAGATCCTTTAGAGAGTCACGATGTCCAGAACAATCTTTCATATGAAGAGGTTCCAATTGAGATCCTAGATTGTCAAATCCGTAGATTAAGGAACAAAGAAGTTCCCTTGGTCAAAGTTTTGTGGTGGAACCAGTCCGTGGAGGGCGCTATTTGGGAAGCACAAGCAGACATGCGAGCTAACTACCTGCACCTCTTCTCCGCAAATTCAAATTTAGCCGAAGGTATTACTTTTCCTTAATTCAGCCCTTTCTAATCAAGGATTCAGCTATATATCTATTCTTATTATAAGTTCGTGCATTCTCAAAAGTATTCAAAAGTTTAGAATGATACAAAGTCAGTTTAGTAATTTGTTTCAGCATACATACTCAGTTTTCTCCGTACTCTTAGCCTAGCAAGCGACACAGTCGAGGATGAGTGTTTCCAAGGGGGAGATATTGTAAGACCCCACAAAATTTTTCTCATTGTCTAAGCATTTATATCATGATAAAAGAAGACTTAAAATTTTTTACTAAGTGTTGGGACTTAGTTTATTTTAGTAACTTAAAACTTTGATGAATTATTTCACAACCTTCCTAGCCTCTGTTTGTTGATTTGTTTGTTGATACATGATGGGTCAAGTCAAAAGTACATCTCGGGTGAGTTTCGAAATTGTTAGACTAGCTTGAGGTCATGTTTGGGGTTGCAAAATAGTAAGCCTCCGCGATAAGCCCACGTCGCGCTGGCTATCGCATTGGCTTAGGCGGGGAGGCACCTTGCTATGTCCGACGAACTTGGTAGGGCGGCGCCTTGCTAAGTCCGATGAACTTGGTAGGGCGGCGCCTTGCTGAGCCCGGTAGACTTGGCAGGGCGGCGCCTTGCTAACTCCTGCTGGTATAAATTGTCAGTTTCTTCTCCGACTTATTAAGGGCAAGATGGATATTTTCCATACCCTTTTCAACTTTAACATGGGATTTAATCACCAAAATACATGATATTTCTCACAAATTATTCAATAACAAGGTCTAGTGTTTCAACCCAATATCCAAGGGAACTCAAAATTTAACCTTCAGTTTTCAAAATTTCTTCAAGAATAGAAATCCCCAGACCGAGAGCTAAGCACCCATTAATAGTACAAATAGCATCCCAAAAGCAAGAGTTCATCCAAAGTCCATAATTTGAGGTATGTGAGGTTTGAACAAGAAAACTCCTTCCGTTCTTGTGCCCAAAGAATAGATTTTTATTAAGGAATTTCGTGTTTGTATGTGTGGTTTGTGCTCAAATTACTTTATTTTGAATTTATGAAACTATAAGATGTTCAAGTCATGAAATTACATGTTATTTCACTTATTTATGATGGAATTTGAGAACTTATGCTATGAATTTCATATCCGTACAATGAATTGACAATTCTAAGTGTTCTTCTAAGATAAATATCAAGACTAAGCTTTACTATGAAATTTTGGTCATTTGAATATATTCATATATGAGCTTGAGAGCTAAGTATGGATTTTGATGTTTCATGAAGCATGTGTTGTTAGCATGATTTAATAAACAAGCCTTTTGATGGTTTCAAAAGATTTCTCTTTAATCCCCAAGCTAAGTTAGGAATCCACAAATTCATGAGTTATGATTTAAAGCTAAGCAAAGCATAGTTGGCTTCCGTTATACATTCTTGTATTATTTAAAGTGGATTTTTCTAAAAGTTCTGAGCCTAAGTATGGGAGTAGTATTTAGCACTGAGTTGGTCTTGATTCCAAGGTCTCATGCACCAGAACTACGAGCCACCGTAGGATTTAATTTACCCCAAGTGGGTTAAGATAGTGATCACTAAAAGTTAAGGTTCTATTTCGATGGCAAGGGTAGAACAGCTCTCCCCAATGTGGGCAAGATGTTGGACTCCATGTCAGCTCATATGGTTTATGTTGGTCAGAAGAAACTCCCACAGTTTCCCAATAAAGTCTCTTACTCTCCTTAAGATAAAGTATATGTATCTTGAAAGCTATCGTTTTAAGATTTCTAAGGTTCCCAAAGTGTCATAATCTTTAAGTTCCAAAAGAAGTTCCTTATTTTCATAAGATTAAAGTGTATGTCCTGAAAGTTGTTATTTTAAGATTTCATCTAGTTCACAAGTTTGAGAACAAGAAGAGTATATATATTTTAGAGTAAAGTGTAATGACTCACGAGATTTATACTACATGCTTCCTTATTCATGATTTATGAGACTTGGATTTCAATTTTTCTCAAGTTATGTGAGTCATTTATATCAGCATGCATGTTTTCTATAAAGATTGATAATATTATTTTATTATTGCATACACCCCCATATACTCAGTACATCCTCAAAGTACTGATCCACATATATGTCTATGTGCTACATTGTTTCATAATGTAGGTTCAGGTGCTCGGTCCCAGCAGCGACAGTGATCTCCGAGTACCTTTGTCTACATTTCACGGTTGGTGAGTCCTCATGGTTCGAGGACCTATTTTTCAGATTTCTAGTCATGATCTCAGTTGATTTTGTTTTTAGTTCAGTTTAAGTCAATTAAGGGTCTGTCCCAATGACTCTCTAGTTCTTAAGTAGTAGAGGCTTTGTCAGATTAGACTATCAGTGGTGTTATAGACTTACCAATATTGTTTTGATATGCAGATAGTGTTTCTTTGTTATACTAGTTTGGATTTGGCATAATACAGTATTATTGCTTGGTTTGTTATCCTAAAGTAAGTGATAGAGATAGTAGCAGGCTCAAAGGGTTATCTTAGGGCTACTTGTAGCCTTAAGCACTGCGTGACATTTCGGGATGAGATTTTGGGGCGTTACACTTAACCACCAAGTTCTTTCATCAATAACCTATACTTTTCTAAAACTACAAATACTATCAACAACTCTTTTCACACCTCAAGCAAACAACAATTCACCTTAAATAATAACTCCTTCTTTACCTTCTACTAAACTATCACACCAGGACATATCACTTCATTACTAACTCAATCATACGCAAAAAGTTTTGGCTATACATATATTCAATAATTCGCCCTTACCACTTTTCTGGTCACTACACTTCTAAACTCATACTCCCAACTATAAGGAGGTTCTACTACTTATGAATCATAACATTGAAGATCATAATATCCCTCGAATACGCTCTACACTTAACAGTCTAGGTTCATACTAAATCCTCTCATGAGCATTATCTGCATAAAAAAAAGGATCAACGAGCAATCTAAATATATGTCTAATTCTGCATCAACTGAGCAACTCATAAGAATGAGGACATAACTTTCAGTTTGAGGGATTTATGACACACTACAGAGCTCCTCTCAAACCCCTTTGGGTGTATTCTGAAACTTCATTCTAGCAAATTTAAGAGCATTATCCGGGAAAGAAGATTGGAACTTGCCGACCATTTTATGTCAAGAACACTACATAGATAGAGAAGTATAGATTAACATTATGGATAAATCTGAAAGCATATCTCACTTGGGCTTAGTGCACAATTTCTTATAAACATGATAAAGCACTTCAATCTTCGGAATTTAAAAGCACTGATGGGATTTTTTCTAGCCTTTTTATAATCCCATAACTATCGGTGGAGAATTAAGCTTAACTATTTTTGGTATCTTGAAAAAAATGAGACAGAGATGGTCTGAATAGAATAGGATGAGAAGTTGTTTAAGTTTCTTAGAGAACCTTTCTATAGAACGATCTGAGACTTGAAAGAATGAAGACACTTCCTAAATGCCTTGTAGCCTCTCGAAGAAAATTACAGATGTCTACGTACCGTTCCACAAGACTCTACTAGGCACGGCTTCACAGACACCCTAGAACACGTGAACTCTATGCTCTGATACCAAGTTTGTAACGCCCTAAAAATCTGTCCCGAGATATCACACGGTGCTCAGGACCATAAGTGATCCCAAGCAAACCTTTATATTGGCATAACTCCTGAGCAGCTAAATAAGATACATAAATTTCAACAAAATGAGTGGAAGATACATCTTTAGTTAAATATGATCAATACAACTATAAAAAAAATGATTACAACTCTGCTTTATGAAAAAACAAAACTGAAATCAAATATATACACTCTACTGACTGTCTATAAAGCCTCTACTACTACTGACTATAGGTAGCCAGGACATGACCCCCAGCTATCCCTAATCAATACGACTGAATAAAAGAGACATTACAAAGTTATACTTGACTTGAGTCCTTGAACCAAAAGAACCCACACCTGTTAACTGAAAGTTGCAAACTGACTAAATATGGTATGTATGCTACAACTTGTACGTACATTATGAGACAATGTAGCACATAGACATATATATGGATTAGTACTTTAGGGATGTACTAAGTATATGGGGGTACAATGCATAAATAAAATATTATCTCATCATCATAACTTATAAAACAATGCATGTTAAATGTAAATGACTTACATAAGATGGAATGTCTAAATGCTGAAATCTGAAGTCATGCACACAAGTCAAACTTTTATAATCTAGTGAGTCATAACATTTAGTTTTAAAAATTGTACTTGTAATCTTTCTTTAAGTTATACTGTCTAAGTGTAGGAAGGACTCACTCTTAATTTCTAAAGTCTAAAAATCTAAAATCTGAAGCTAATATCTTTCTTTAACACATAATCTGATTAAAACTTGTGAGCCTTCATACTTAGTTTTCTAAAAAAAATTTCTATCATTCTTTTCTTTTGGAACTTAAAGACTTAGGAGCTTTGGAAACTTTTGAAATTTGAGACTTAGGGACTTTGAAACTTAGAACTTTGGAAATCTTAAAACCATAACTTTCAAAATACATATGCTTTATCTTAAGGAGAGTAGGGGACTTCTTTTGAAACTTAGGGATTGTAGAACTTTGGGAACCTTTGGACCTGGAACTCAAAGACTTGGGAAATCTTAAAGCAAAAACCTTCAAAATATATATTTTCATCTTAAGGAGCATAGGGAACTTGGGATCTTTGAAAACTTTTAGACTTAGGAACTCTGGGAACTTGGGTACTTGGGACTCAAACACTTGGGAACTTTAAAACTATAAGACTTTGGATACTTAGAGACTCTGGGAGACTGTGGAAAACTTAGGAGTTTCTTCTAACCAACATAAACCGTGTGAGCTAACATGAAGTCCAACGTCTTATCCACATTGGGGAGAGTTGTTCTACCCTTGCCATCGGAATAGAACCTTAACTTTAGTAACCACTTTCTTAACCCACTTAGGGAAACTTACGATCCTATGGTGGCTCGTAATTCTGGGGCATGAGACCTCGAAATCATACCCAACTTAGTGCTAAATACTACTCCCATACTTAATCTCAGAACTTTAGGAAATTCCACCTTAAAAGTACAATAATGGATAATGAAAGCCAACTATGCTTCTCTTTGCTTTAAATCAAAATGATGTGGATTCCTATCTTTACTTTGGATCAAAGAGAAATCTTTCTTGAAAACTCAAAATGCTTATTCATTAAATCATGCTAATAACATAAGCTTCATGAAACATCAAAATTCATACTTGGGCTTAACGTTTATACATATACTCAAATAATCTTAATTTCACAGAGAAGCTTAAATCTTGACATCAATATTGGAAACACTTGGAAATCAATTCATTGTAAAGATGTACAATTCATAGCATAAATTCTCAAATTTAAACATAAATAGGTGAAATAACATGCAATTTCAAGACTTGAACAATTTATAATTTCATAAACTCAAAATAAAGTAAATTGGACAAAAACATCACTTGAAAACATGAAATTCTTTAATAAAAATCAAATCTTTGGGCACAAAAATGCAAGGATTGTTCTTGTTCAAACCCCACATACCTTAGATTATGAACTTTAGATGAACACTCGCTTATGGGACTCTATTCTCGACTTTGAATAGATACTCTTGATGTTCTTGGTTTGGGGATTCCAGTTCTTAAGTCAATTTTGAAAAGTAACGGTGAAATCTTGAGTTCTCTTGAACTTTGGGTTGAAACTCTAGGATGTGTTCTTGATGAATTTTGAGAGAAAAGTACCATAATTTGGTATTTTGGGGATTAAATCCTGTGTTATAGCTTAATAGGGGTGGAAAATACCCCTTTTGCCCTTAATGAGTCAGAAAGAAAAGCTGAAATTTATACCCAGTCGGAGTTAGCAAGGCGCCGCCCTGCCAAGTCCGTCGGACTTAGCAAGGCGCTGACCTGCCAAGTCCGCCGGACTTAGCAAGGCCCCGCCCTGCCTGGACCAACGTGATAGCCAGGGCGACGCGGGCTTATCACGGAGGGTCTAAAAATTCCAAAACTCACCTGGGATGTACTCCTTACTTGACCCATCATGAATCAATAAAAAAATCAACAAACGGAGGTCGAAAAGGTCATGAAATAATTCTTTAAAGTTCGGAGGTCTTAAAAATGACTAAGTCCCAACACTTAGCCAAATTTCTAAGTAGAAGACTTCTATTGATATGGTCTAAAGGGATTAAATAACGAGGAAACTTGTGGGGTCTTACATTTTCCCATGGCTGACTTAACCATAAAATCACCTGTTAAATTTGTGGCACCATCACACTACATTCTCACAGAATAGCAATCAATGCTGAAAGTTTTGACCGACTCTTCGTCGAAAGGGTTATTAGCATTCGGATCATCTCTTTCGAGACATTTCTCCTCCCCGTGTTCATTATCTTCTGCTCCTAATTGAGATAACGCTTCTAAAGCAAACTCATAGAGTGGTGGATGTAGCCGAGCTACTGCACGTGTTCCTGGACTTGATTTGGATTTTTTATCTTTTGGGAGCCATATTATCTTAAATTAACAAGAACATAAAATATATTATAATTGATTAATATATCATTAAAAAAGATAACAGTAAATCTAACATGCACAATAGTAAAATAACAATTATAATAGACCACACATCTGTTGCACCAGGTATGTTATACGTTGCAACATATAACCGACCTGTTGCAACGGATGAGTAAGCCGTTGGAAATAATAAAAATAGGTCTCTAATCTATTGCACCGAATATTTTATCTGATGTAACATATAACCAACCCGAATGCAACAGATGAGTAAACTATGAAACCATAAAAATAGATGACACATATGTTGCACCAGGAATGTTATCTATTGCAACATATAACAGACTTGTTGCAACGATGAGTAAACCGTTGGAAACAATAAAAATAGATCACTAATTTGTTGCATTAGGTATGTATCTGCTACAACATATAACCGACCTGTTGCAACGGATGAGCAAATCATTGGAAATAATAAAAATAGATCACTAATTTGTTGCACCAGGTATTTTATCTAATGCAATATATAATCAACCGTTGCAACGGATGAGTAAACCATTGGAAACAATAAAACAGATCAATAATCTATTGCAACAGGTATGTTATCTGTTGGAACATATAACTAATCTATTGCAACGGATGAGTAATTCGTTGGAAACCAAAAAATAGATCACTAATCTGTTGCACCAGGTATGTTATCTGTTGCTACATATAACTGGACTATTGTAATAGATAAGTAAACCATTGAAAACAATAAAAATAGATCACTAATCTATTGTATCAGCTATGTTATCTGTTGCAATATATAACTGACCTGTTGCAATGGATAAGTTAACCGTTGGAAATACTAAAAATAGATCACTAATCTGTTGAAACATATTACTCATTTGTTGCAAAATGAGTTATCTGTTGGATCAATATTATTTAAATTTCTTCCAAAAAGAAGAGTCATCGTCGCAATAGATGAATGATCTGTTATATTGTTTATCTATTGCATCAGATTTTCGTAGTTGCATCAGATGTTTTTATTTGTTGCATCAGATGTATATATCTTTTGCAAAACCATTTTTACCAAAACAAACAATAAATCAATCCAGCAACACCAACACATCACACACACCACACACTAAGAACATCAACTGTGACAAAAAATCACCAATAAATTCGAATCAATAGTACGACAACAATGAGAAGAAATGCCAGAAATTAGGGTTTTATTCAATCCATATTTCAATACTAGAAGAGTAGTTGGCTCAAGTTCCTCTGTTTCTTCATAATTTTTTACCTGTGAAAAAGAAAATGGGACGACGGAGAACTCGAAGTTGTTGTCGCCAGAGAAGTCTTCACGTCGATTGATGGTTGAAAGTCGAAAGGGAACTCATCCGACTATTTTTTATCGAAAATTGAAGGGAGAATTTTGCAGAACTATTGGTTAGGAGAGAGTTGAGAGAAGTTGTCGAGAGAGAGGAGAGAGAGTGGTTGATTTGAATTGAAGAGGGGTGTGGGTTGATTTATATTTTTGAAAAGATTAGAAAGTTTTAAAAATATTAATAAATCCCACAATTAAATTAATCAAGTTTTCTAATGATGTTTGACCCTTTAAGTTAATCAATGTCACCAATCCTTCATTCAAGACTTAAAAGACACGTTTCCTTCAATTTTCTCCAGTAACACACAGTGTAATTATTAATTTCAATAATCCACTTTCTAGGAAGTAATTATTCAGAAATTATACACTGTGGCATAGCCAAGTGAATTATTGAAAAGGTTTAAATTGAATCTTTATAGACTTGATGAAGTAGTGTGACCTTCTTACTATAGAGAATTAGCCAGCTAAACTTTGGCAGCTCACACTTTTCACCCATAAGCATCGGTCTTTTCCACACAGGTGAACCTGAACTATGACTCTGGCAACCAAAATCAGCTTAATTCACTGATCTCTTATAAGCTTTTCTTTTTGGCTCCACCTCACAGAACTCGTAAGCACATCCTTCACCGAACCCAACTCTCCTCGTGGCTCTGCACAATCTACGCTGGTTGACTCGTCAGTACATTAGGGTTCTTGATCCTCACTTCTCCTTCTTGTATTTCTCCTTAAAACAACAATAATGCAAGTTCCAATAACTAAGAAAAAGGTGCATATTACCAGTAAGGCGATAGCTCCAGGTGTTGAAATTTTCCACTTGTCTTCTAAATTCCATATTTCTTCCATGTTGTATAGCAAGTAAGTATCAGAAAATAATCGATGAAATAATTAGGAGAATGAATTATGTGCATATATTTGGAAGGAAAAAAATAGTTGTTGGTTTGTTTGTTCTTCAATTGCAATCTCCAGGGGCCTTACTGATGTTGACTAACTTTAATTTGGTGCTTGAAAATTCTATAAGTGGGGACTTCTTCCCATTGAATAATTGTAGTTAGCCCTTTTTTTCTATTGTTAATCTTTTCTACTCCATTCATTCTCTTTTACTTGAAACATTGTGACTTGGGCCGCCCATTAAGAAAACGCTTATTAGCATGAAAGGGTAATTGAACTCCTTGTATAGTCTCGGAAAATCATGGCGCATGAACGAGTTTTTGGGGTTGAGATAGGTCCAATGTCCATTTTTTTGCCAAAGGTGTTTGTTGTAATGGAGTTTAAGAAAGAGATACTTAAAACATAAAAAGTTTAACACAAGATAGTGCTGCCCAAAGGAATTCTCTACATATTTTATCAACATCCTTAAGAATGTTTTGAGGAAGGATGAAAACAGCTCCTGGTAAGTTATGATAGGATAAGAGAATACAGGTAATACAACTCCCAGTAACTTTGTTTGTATTAGCTTCCAGTCCAGTAGTATATGAAAAATGTTGTAAAGCCTTTCCATAATTCTTATGACAGTTTCCTCCTTACCGTTACAAAAAAATTATTAATTCATCTGCAAAAATAAGATGAGAAATTTTATGTTCCTTACACACAGATGGTATCTAAAATCTTGAAGTTGGACCAACGAAGCTAAGATTCTTGTCAAATACTTTGTCACTAGTACAAATAGGAGAGGAGATATTGGATTTTCTTGTCCCAAACCCTCCTATATTCAACTACTAATTCCCTTCACCATTACTATTAGCTATTTCTATATGTTTGATGAAGAATGATCTGAGGAAAGCTTATGATATGGTGTAATGGGAGTTTGTATAGGAGATGTTGGAGGGATATGGTTTTCCTGCCAAGGTTACTTGATTATGACTTCTAAAACCACAACTAAGTTCTCTGTATAAGTTACCCTCTTATTAATGAAATGATTCTTCATTTTGTTTTCCAATTTTATTTCCAGATGTATTATGGTTTTTTCTTCACAACACTAGATATGATATGAGCCTAGATAGGAAGATTCACTACTGTATGTGCTACACAGGTAGGGTAAGGCACACCACCCTCTCTAGACATTTATTGGATTACACCGGTTATTGTTGTATTTTGTGGTTCTTTCTTCGTAGGTAATCTGGTGTCTATACATGTCATATTCAAGTTAAATGTTTGTCAGCATGTATACATGTGCTTTTACTTTATATTTTTCTGGAAGATTTTTCTTCCTCATATATTCTGTTTTTGTATTATCTAGTTTGTAAGCTTAGCATTGCAGGAACCAAGCTTAGAGTTTGAATAATTACATCTGATGCTTGTCAAGAGGCGTGTGATTCCCCATTTTCCAGCTCCTGTTGAGAGGGCCATAACACTTGAAGAGGAGGATTTGATTCCTTCAACTCTACTTAAATTTAAACCTCGAAACAGATTTCATCATCTTCACAAGTCTCTACAATAAGATTCTTGAAATCCGTGAGCCCCTCGAGAACGGATCAGTTGCCCCCTCAAAATCCCCTGACTCTCTCGCTCGACATCTATATTATTACATGGGGGACTTTAATGTGAAATTTCAATTCTTTTGGAATGGATCTAGAAACATGACCAGCAATTCTTGATTTTTTTCTCTTCATGTTCTTGTTTGTGCAAATCATAGAGCTTAACCTTTTTTTTTGAAAAAAAAATCGAGTTTAATTATGGGTAAATCGATTTCCACAATTAAATATTTTAGGAACTACAAAGGAGTTTTCAAGTTTTGATACACATTATCATTTTAAATTATGCAACTACATTAGTTGTAGAAAAAGGCAGCTACGTATGTATGCATATATGTTGATCTTTGCGTATAAGAAAAATATATTTGGACAACTACGCATTAATATGATATATTGACACATAATTGAATACCTAGAAAAATCATAGAAATGTATACATAAAATAATTAATTTAATAAGGTGAAAGTATTTTTTAAACAAACAATATATTCTTACAAAGAATGCAATGCCTATTATTTTTAGTACCACAAATCAAACAGACACTAAAAAATAATACCAGGATAACAAATCTCAGGACAACATATCCCATAACCA
Source organism: Capsicum baccatum var. pendulum (assembly GCA_030864225.1). Taxonomy (NCBI): domain Eukaryota; kingdom Viridiplantae; phylum Streptophyta; class Magnoliopsida; order Solanales; family Solanaceae; genus Capsicum; species Capsicum baccatum. The sequence continues at coordinate 202,821,081 of CM061559.1, read as the reverse complement.
ATCTCAGTATAATTAATTTCAGCATAACTTGTCTTCAAATCAAATGACCCCTAAGGGTTAGTTTCGTAGGAGGGATAAGGATAAAATACCGAGATTAATTTAGAACAGAAGCTTATTCCATGTTTGATTGAAATAAAATGCATGAAATCTCACGGAATTAGTTATCCTAGAATTATAGTATTTTTCTTATCCCTCCTTGAGGATGGAATAACTAATTTTGGAATAGCTAATTTCGAGATAACTTGTTTCCCAATCAAATGAACCCTAAGTACCTTCCTTTTATTGCCATAAAAAGCCAACATTGAGACCGATGCTATAGTTAAGAAGATGGAAAGGATCGGAATAAAATTTCAGAGATTTTTGCTTTTTCTTTCTTGAATGCAAATATAAGGAAAACCAACATATAGAATGCCTCAAGTCCTGTTGTTTGGTGACAAAAATGTCAAACCATACATTTTCTAATAATCCATCAAAATATTGAGAATTAATCACAAATTTTCCAAAATCATAATAAATTAGAAATTCTAGAGCATAATATTGGTTTTAATCAAATTTCTAAGTGAAATACATACTTTGACACTAAGGTGAAATGCATTTTCTTTATCTTTTAATTAGCCGAAAATAAGCTAGAGACCATGGTACAGGTTCAACTAAAGCTAGAATTCTGCTTTTTAACGACTAAATTTTTGGTCACTTAACTTTGTGTCTATTACACAAAAGTCATTTTTCTTTTATTCATTTCATACATGGTCATTTAACTTTACTCCGGCCATCACAAAAATCACTATAGCTGAATTTTGTAATAATTATATTGGAAAAATGATGTGGCAACCTTAATTAGTTATTAATTTTAATTTAAGAGAATATAATATACTACTCATATCTTTGACCCATTTTATATGTGACCAACTCAATTATCCTTATGAATTATATAATAAAAAAATACTAATTTCTTAATAGATTAGGCTACCTAATGATTCACAGAAAAAAATTAATTGATATTTTTATGAAATTAAACTAAAATTTATAAAAATGAGGAGAAAATAGAACAACATAACAAGTCTAAAATAAAAATAAAATATTTCATAAATGACATTACACTATATATAAGTTGGTATCAGAGCCTATATTGTTTAAAGTTATCGGAAATAATATATATTTGAATTTATTTGATTAATTTATTAATTATGATAAAATTAAATTTAGATATCCACCAAAATATTATAAATATTGTTTAGATGAATAACGTACAGAAATTACAAAAGTATAAAGAATTAAAATAAATAATATCTGAAAAACGTAAAGAATTAAAAATAAGGATAGAAAGACTACAGTATAACATAATTGTCGGAGTTAGTAAAAATTTAATAAATGCATAAAAATAAGAAATATCAAATTTAGAATCAAGAATAGATAGTCTAGAATATATATATATATATATATATATATATATATATATATATATATATATATATATATATATATATATATATATATATATATATATATCAACATAACCTATATACGTCTAAATAAAATGAAGAAAGAAGAATTTATAATAGACGAAAAAACATATGAAAATCACGAATGATCAAAAATAAAAATAGTATTCTCTAATTTAGGAAGAAGATATAAGAAAATAGCTGAACATTTATATTTAATGTTAGAAAAAAAAAGAATTAAAATTAGAAGATAAGTTGGCAGCCATGGTAAGAATCGAAAGAGAAAACGAAGTAATAGACAGAAAAAATGAAATAGATTAAATAAAACAACAAACCACAGAAGAAATATAAAAAATAGAAGAAACTAAAAATAATAGGATTGTTGAATTAGAAAAAGAACTACAAATGCTAAAAGATTTATATGAAAAGAGACAGAAAGAAAAAGAAGAAAATAATAAAGAACAAAACTTATTAAACGAGATAAATCAATTTAAATAAAAATTATAAATAAAAAATAAAGAACCAGAAACCAGAGAATTAGAAATAAATACAATAGATTTTGAACAAACAGATAATTACGATTCGGAAGATAGTGAAACATATACAGAAATTCTAGAAAACATAGGAAAACTAGAAATTAATGAAGAACAAGAAGTAATTAATAAAGAAAATGTAAAACTAATAAATACAGAAGTAAATACTTTAGATCAAAATACATAGTACATCAGAAATAAGAAAATCAACATATAATTACAAAAGTAAGTTTAAAAGATATAATCCAAATGATGAATATAATAAATGGACACCTAAACAAATAATTAATTAAAACTTTTTAGATTTAGACTGTGTAATAGACACAAATAAAATAATACAATTATGGGTAGGATATATGTCAAAATAATTATTAGATAATAAAATAGATACAACAAACACATCAGAATATATAGAAAAGACATTAATAGGAACAGTAAAATTATGGTTTTTAAACCTAGCCGAAGCAAGTAAAAAAGTATTAAGATCTGATAACAAAACAGAAGAAATATCAACAACTACTAAAATACAACCAACAGAAATATTAAAAAAATATAAAATAATTATAAGAGATGAATTTAGCAGTATGACAATAGAAGAATAAGAGCAGAATAAAGAAAAAGATATAAATAGAAATTTAATGTTAAAACTAACAATATGTAATATGTGTTATATAGATGAGTATACGTGCGCATTTAAAGAATATTATTATAAAGGAACATATAATATAGAAGAAAGTAAAGAAATAAGAATATTATACTTTAGTAAATTACCCGAACCATTTAGTTCAAAAATAATAAAGATATGGGATGAAGCAAAAATAGTAGATACCTTAGGAGCAAGAATAAAATTTTAACAACAATAGTATAGAAATCTATGTGAAAAATATAGAGAAGAAATAAAAATGAAAAAAAAATATTAATAAGAAATTTAGCATGTTGCAAAAATAAAATAACACCTCAATTTGGATGTGAAGAAAGATATTATAAGAAAACAAAAAGATATAAGAAATACAAGAAATACAAAAAAATCAAAATATAAATATAAGAAACCAAGAAAAAGATATTATGTAAAAAATTATAAACATAAAAGACCATATAGAAAAAAGAAATCTATAAAAGAATGTATTTGTTATAATTGTTGAAAACTAGGATATTTAGCTAGAGATTATAAATTACCAAAAAAACCCAAAAAAGAAACAAATATCAGAAATAAAAATAGAAAATATAGAATATATGCAGATAGATTATATAGATTATGAATTAGAAAGTGAAGATAGTATATATGAAACTCGAAGAATGAAACAGATAATGAAATAGATAGTGAAATAGATGAATCAAATGACTGAAGAAGATATAAAATTGAACCAAATAACTGAAGAATATATATAAAAATAATAACAAAGGAAGAATATTTAAATGAAAAAGGAACGGATCAAAAAATAATATTTGACAGTAATATATTTGATGAAATAAAAGGAAAAGAGTTAGACCTAAGTGTAGAAAAAATATTTAAAATATCAAAAATAAAAAATATATTTAGTAGAAAAAGGGAAGAATACTATGCAGTAAGCCAAAAAGAACATATAATAGACTGTAGATATGTAAAAGGAAGAGCTAGTATACCACTAGTAACAAAAAAATAATTAATAAAGAAATAAATGATATAAAAAGTAAAGACCCAATATAATATGTACACCTTGGAGGAACAGAGATATTAATAAAAGCATGTTTTAGAGAAGGAATAGATACACCAATAGAATTATATTTAGCAGATGATAGAATTATAAAACCTATAGAAAAAAGGTATAATAACAGTCATAAAAGGAAATTTAATATACCAACAATTTAAATTTATAATAAGTGTGAATTATTCAGTAGCAATAACAGATAAAAATATAGATAAATCATTAGTATTATATTGGAAAATATCAGGAATAGAACTAACCCCAGGAAGTAAAATATTTATAGCAAGATGTAAAAATCTATATGTATTAACAACAAAACATAAAATAATAGGAAAAACTAAAATTAATAAAATACAAATAGAAATTCCTTTTGAACAATTTGTAAAAACAATTGATAATAATGATTATAGTTACAAAAATATAGACATAGAAGAAGATTTAGAAATAATAACTGATAGAATAAGTACATCAAAAAGAATAGCTCGTGAAAAAACAGAATCATCAAGCTCATAAAAAAAGAACAAGTTATGAAACAACTTCAACAGTTAATTTAAATCAATATTACATAACGGGAACAATAAATGAAAAAGAATATTTAATACTCTTAAACTCAGGACAAGAAGAAAATTATATAGCAAAATATCTATTAAGAAGTGAAGAAATAAAATCTAATAGTAATATATGCCCAGATCTACCAAGGAGTCTAATAAACATTAAGGATACGGCAGAAAAAGAAATAATAATAGGAGTTAGGAAATAAAAATAAAATTTGAAATAAAGGAAGAAATGCAAAAGACAGATATAATATTAGGAATAAAATGGTTAGAACAAGCAAAACCATACAATATAGAACAAACACAATTATCTATAACATATAATAAAGAGAAATTATTCATAAAAAGAACTTTAACATAATATGAAAATATATGTACTTGTAAAAATAATAGTAGAAGGATATTATAATAGGTATTATACACCTATGATAGATACAGGAGCAGAAGCAAACTTATGTAGATACAACTGTTTACCAGAAAATAAATGGGATAAATTAAAAACATCAATAGTAGTCAAAGGATTTAATAATGAAGGAAGTTTAATTACATATAAAGCTAAAAATGTAAAAATACAAATATGGGATAAAATAATAATAATAGAAGAAATCTATAATTATGAACTAACATCAAAAGATATGCTTTTAGGAATGGCATTTTTAGATAAATTATATCCACATATTAACTAAAACAGATTGGTGGTTTACAACACCATGTAAACAAAAAGTAAGAGCAAAAAAATTTATTAATAAAATAAGAAAGAAAACTGATTGGATAAAAATATAAGTATAAAAATGAAAAAATAGAACATCATTGTAGATATTACTCAGGTACATTTAATGAAACAGAAATAAAATGGGAAATAAATAGAAAAGAATTATGTTCATTATATACATGTTTATTAGCCTTTGAACCATATATTGTATATAACAGATTTATTGTGAGAACAGATAATACCCAGGTTCGATGGTGGTTAACAAGAAAAATACAAAACTCAGTTACGACGAAGTAAATTCGGAGATTAGTATTGAATATATTAAATTTTACATTTACGATTGAAGTAATCAAGACTGACAAGAATGTTATTGCAGATTACATATCAAGACAAAGCTACTCAAACTGATTTACCAATGGAAAAAGATGATGTCAAAGATACCCAAACAGACTTAATTTTACAAGTGTTTGAACACATAAAGTTATTACAAGAACGAGTTATCACATTAACTACTGAAGTTACAAATGTAAAAATGCAGATTGAGCACTATAAAAAAACAAGAAGTTATTAGCAAAGATACTGTGCAGGAAGAGCACATTACAAAACTAGACATAGAAGGTGACGATGAGAAACACCTAAAAACTCAAATTACTAACGAAATTACAGTTACAGTTGCAGGCGCAGGTGATGAATCCAAGGGAAAGAATATAGTCACTCAAAATAAACCTGAACTACCAAAGAAAAAAAATTATAACCTCAACCAGATATTCTCAAAACCATATACATCAAATATACAAAAATCAAAGTCACCTATACATCCCCAGATACATACATATTCCGAATCACTCAATCAACAAAAGCAGACATATAACCATATCACTCGTATATATATTGATAATATTTATACCTTACAAAAATTGTTAAATACAAAACCTATCCAGAATAAAGATTTAGCAAAACAAAACCAAGGATATATTACACAAAAATGTCAGAACTATAACAAACTTATTGCTTTGCCTGGCACCAGTGCAAACTTAATTTCTTCATGTTATTATTATGGATTATTATCTACAGTTTACAATATTACTGGAGAAGAATTAACAAGAATTCCAGATATTCACAAAAAATTTATGGATTATAAAAAGATTATGAAGGGACAGTTATTCTATGTTCGTTTCTACTCAGAACCACCAGAAATATTATTTGATGAAATAAAACAGACAATTACTGTTGTCAAGATAGGACTGACACAAGAATATATTATCCCTGAAGAAATATGCGAACAAAAAGAGATAATCAAAAATCAGATACCGGACTTCTACCGAAACAAGAGAGTTATTAAACTTAGCAGTATATTGACTAAGTTAGCAAATAATTATATAAATCAAAACCCAGTTTGGATTTACTATAACAGAAATCAATTATTGGTTTACTCTTCTTGTAAAGATATTAGAGAAAATGACGAAGAAGAGATAAGAAAATGGATCATAACAATCCTAAAACAGAAGATTTACCAGTCACAAAATCTATTACGAAAGGAGTTATTTCAGAAGAAGCTATGGATCAATTCTGTAAACAAGTTGGCCAAAGATACAATGACCACATATGCAGCAGATGTAGTGGAAGACACAACTTTATTCCAGATGTGATGCTACAATAGCAAGAAGATAAAAAAGCAGCAGATACGACAAGAAGAAAATAACAACGGATCAATAATAGAGAAATAAAAGACAAAGGAGACAAGTTAATAAAAGTTAGAAAGCGACATATGGTAGAATAGTTAGTTTTTCTTAACTTATTTTTACGTAAAATGTATAGCATTATTAGAGTGCCATTATTACACTTGACTTTTTGGCACCTATCATTATTAGTCTTAAGTAGCCTTTAAGAGTTTTTGATTTCTACTTTTTGTAAAGTAGTTTTTGTAGAGTTATATTAGGACAGGTGTAAAGATGTAATAGGATACACGTTTTCTTTATCTTTTTTAGATTATAAATAGAGAAGTATCCGCTCAGATGAAGGGCAAGCCTTCATGAGTTGAAGCAAAACCCTCTCTTGTACACAAAAAACTTTAGAATTATTTAATAAAAAATAAGTATATTTCTAAGGAAAAGCTATGAATCAGACAGTTATGAAAAATCTAGAATTATCAGATTTACCAGAACAGGTATTTATATTTATGATTATGAATAGCTAAATTCATAAATTCCTGACAATCATAATATGATAAAATAAGTTCATGTTAGTTACTTTATAGTAGAATTATTCGAAAAATAGCATGTTAAGAAGTTTATTAGCATAGAGGAAAAACGAGAAAAATTCCTAAGAACTATAACACCCTAAAGGTGAAACCGGTGAGGCAAGAAAGCCGTGATAGGGGAGTAGCCAGAGTAGAGGCGCTGTTTAAGGGAAAAGTATTCAGATTACCATGCTAATAGTGACCGAAGAACATGTTATTTAAGAATAATCTAGTATATAATAATCTAAAATGATCATATTTTGTTGTGTATGATTGAAGGGAATATTTTGAAAAAGCATCATATGAAAAATGAATACTTATTTATCTGACGAAATGGAAGATAAATTCAAAATACTTGTTTTGTATATACTTAAGGATATAGAAATTGTAGATCTAAGAAAAATCATATTGGAAAAAATATTTGATAAATATTGTATGACTAGAATAAATTACATACCACACCTACCTACCTACTCTTACAAATACTTACATACCAAACCTACACATCAACCATGATAAATTACGTATAGTTAGAAAATTGGAAAATGAATATGAAAAATATACAATTAATAGAAAAACTAATGAAAATAAATTTAGAAGAATATATGAGAACTAAAGATATAAAATATATAGAATTCCTTAATGAAAATATAGAGGAATTATTAAGATTAAAACAAACAACTAATAAATACTATGATAAAGCAATTAATTACTAGAATCCAATTCCAAGTTATCCAAGTTATTCGTAGAAACCTAAGCATAATATGGATAATATGACAAGATATATATTTGATGAAACTAAGATACTAGTTTTATATATGATAAAAGACTTAGAATTAGAAGAAATAAAGAAAATAATATGGGAAAAAATATTTGATTATGCAGATGAGTTACTAAGTACTAATGGATAGAAGATGAATTAGAAAATATAGATTTCTATGGTAGAAATAATTAAGACAATTATTATTCAGATGGATATTATACAGATTAAAAATGCTAGAATATATTCAGAGAGTTAGAGAAAAACAAAGTTGGTTATACGAAGAAATTAATTATAGAAACAAGCTTAGAAAAGGAAGAGAACAATTAAAAGAAAGGTAAATTTGGATAATAAAACCATAAAACAACTAGAATTAAAAGACAGTTTAGAATATGATTTAGACATGGAATTATTCATAGACGAAAAAGATAGAATAATTAACGAAATAGATAACCTAGAATTTAATATCAGATATAGTACAATTAGAATAAATTATTACAAAGAAATTTGCAGTATCACAACTACTTTAGGATAAATGATAGAGTATGAGTATTTCAAATATTGGAGACAAGATATGGAAGAAATAAGATTAACATAAATACTTATGAAAGAGAATTTAATTGAATATTTTAGAACAAAAGATATAGAATATTTAGAATACCTCCAAAATAATATACAAAAATCACAAAGACTAAGAGAAAAAACTAAAGAATATTACAGTAAAGCATTTAATGAAATACCGTCCAATCACCCCCAAGATATGAACATTAATAAAATTAAAATAAATAAATTAAAAATAAAAATGATTAGAGAAGTTAAGAAATATCCATGCACAAATAAAAATAGATCCATTAGACTAATAATAGATCTATTTAAGTTACCCAGGTTATCTGCACCCCCTATAATTGGTATCAGAGATGACCTTTTTGGTCGTCCTCACAGGGTAACTTTTGGAATATTATAAATAATTTAATTGGTTGATGAATACAAGTGGACATATTCTTAGTTTTGTTGTGTTTTTTTTCTTATGTCCAATCTTAGGTGGGCCAGTAATTTTTTGTAAACGTTAACCTTTTTCTTTCTTCCCCCTATTCAAGTTATATATATGACATCTTAGGTCTCATTAATAACTTATTGTGAATGGTACTTCCTTCCCCCTATTCATATTATAATATGGTATTTTGGGTTTCATATTTAATTTAAAATAAATTTTTTAGATAATTAAAAATATATTAATAAGAAAACTCAAATTAATATTATATAAACAAATAAAAGTTTACAAAATCAAGGAATAATATTAAATTGATATTACTTAAATGAGAATAATTTAATAAATATTTTTTTTTAAGGGTAATTGATTTTTGCAAGAACTATATCAAAGCTAAAACATCATATAATATGAATTGAAAGAAGTATTAAACTACTTTTACATATTTGTCATTATGCATTTTGGTAAAATTTGGCCAATTTTGGAGCTATGTATGTTACATTTTCAACTGAAGAATTATTAGCACTTACTTCTTCTTCTTCTTCTTCTTCTTCTTCTTCTTCTTCTTCTTCTTCTTCTTCTTCTTCTTCTTCTTCTTCTTTTTTTCAATTTATGTGACCCTTTTTAATAGTCACTTTGATTAAACTTTAAAACAAAATTAAATTAAATAAACTTTTTATTTAATTGATAATTAATATTTAATTCATAAACTATATCTAAAAAACTAAATTGATTCTTGTTCATTAAATGGATTTAGTCTTTTTCTTAATTTTGGCTAATACTTAACTTAAATTGTCAAATTTAACTAGCTTAAATTTTTATCTTGTAAAATATTATGAGCAAAACTAAAACTTAATAACTGTCAAAATAATCATTCTTTTAATCAATAAATAAAAATTATATGCTCACAAATCATAAAAATGTCCGTATTTTTCACTTTATGATTTTCATCGAATTATAACTATTTTATATGATTTAAATCATGTTACTTACAAAATATGAAGTTATTTGTATTTGCTCATCCCCCTACCAAACTTCCTTTCTCACAAATCATTTTTTGCTTAAAAATTATCTAATTAAATAACTAAAAAACTTTACTAATTATGAGGACTTATCAACAATACATGTTTACTATGTCATTAAATTCTATAATTATGCTTTAAGAAAATATGATACATACTATATTTTTATTAAAATATTATTATCATGAGTTTGGGTCCAGGCTTAATACGAACCTAATATAACTAGTTACATTCATGTGTATTACACAAAATTAATTTTTCATAACAAGTGTTCAATTTGACTGTGTTTGTCCAGCTTTATTTATCTATGAATTTTGGCTTGATAAAATCACATTTTAAATTTGTTTGGCAAGGATAGGCTTTGTTACATGATCACAAAATAAAATATGGCACCTCCTTCCCCAACCAATCCTTGCTCCCACCTCCATGCTTTCTAGCTGATATATGCTTCTTCCCCTTTCTCTATTTAAAGTAAAATTGTCGATAGTGTTATAATTATTTTTATTTATTTTATATTAAAAATAATTTTTACTTTTATTTTTAATTTAATAAAATAATTTTAAAGTTTTTTTCATATTTTATTCTTAATAATCAAGATAATTATTTATTATCTTAATTATTCCCTCGGACTTAAACTTATACATTAATTAATATGAATATTATGATAAAACTAATTTTATATTAATTATTATTTTTTAAGAGTGTAAACTTCAAATTGAAAATGTACTGTCCCTGTTCATTTTTATTTATTATTATTAAAAATAATTATTTAAATTTATTTATTTAATTAATGTAATTTATAGACACAGATGAATGTAATTTATGAAATATTTTATTTTTATTTCAGACTTGTTATGTTGTTCTATTTTCTTCTCATTTTTATAAATTTTAGTTTAATTTCATAAAAATATCAATCAATTTTTTTCTATGAATCACTAGGTAGCCTAATCTATTAAGAAATTAATATTTTTTTGTTATATAATTCATAAGGATAATTGAGTTGGGCACATATAAAATGGGTCAAAGATATGGGTAGTGTATTATATTCTCTTAAATTAAAATTAAGAACTAATTAAGGTTGTCACATTATTTTTTCGGTGGAATTATTACAAAATCCGGTCATAGTGACTTTTGTGATGGCCGAAGCAAAGTTTAATGACCATGAATGAAATGAATAAAAGAAAAATGACATTTGTGTAATGGACACAGTTAAGTGACCATGAGTGAAATTTATTTGTTTTTTAACTATTTAACAGGAGAAAATATTTTTCAATAAAAGGGACTTAGAGTAGGTGTGATCACATTCACTTATGCTAGGGTCTCCATTGATATGGAATGTTGTATTGATGCCTAAACTTAGATTTATCTTATGGCTTGCTGTACAAGAGAGACTTCTAACAAAACAAAGAATGCTTAGACTTGGAATTGAATGTGATCACACCTACTGTAGTTTCTGTAGTTTGTTGGAATAAAGTTGTATCTTGATTATTGGATCAGGTTGGTTCACCCGTTTCATTATTAGTCTGTTGTATCCTCAACATTATTCGATGATGGGCTACATGGATTGAGCCTGATTTAATGATGATTATTTCATCCAACTTCAGCAGATCATTGTATATATTACTTTATACACATATTATTTTATTTCTTTTGTAAACCATAGGTAAATCTTTTGTTTCCTACCTTATTTAGAAGATTATCTCTTAATTTCCTACCTTGTTCAGAAGTGTATTCCTTTAGTTATTTTGTACCATATTTAAAGTCTTCATTTATGTGTGTGTATATATATATATATATATATATATATATATAGGAGATTTTACAAAGCAAAGAATCATTCAAGAAAATAAAAAAAAATTCCCAATTCCTTTTGTGTTTCTTTCCATAATTAATTTCGTCCAATTCTTTCATGGTATAATAGCAAGGTTGATTCCATCCACCTTGTTTCAAATTTTAATCTTCGTTGCTTGTTCACCTCGCATCTATTTTAATCTTTCATCATGACCAACACTACTCAATACTCTGATGAAACAATAGAGATAATACAGGTCGATGGTATTGTTACAAATGCTGAATCTCCTGCAATTAAGATAGCTGATTAAAGTCATCCTTACTATCTTCATCCCTCATATTACCCAGCGATGAATCTCGTTTCCACTATTTTTGATGTCAAAGGTTATAGAGGTTGGAGAAGGTCAGTAATAATAGCTCTTTCCACCAAAAACAAATTGGGATTTACTGATGGATCGTTGGTTGTTCCTTTCCCAGATTCCAATAGGCATAGTGCTTGGAACAGGTGTAACGACACGGTGTTATCATGGCTACTGAACACACTCTCGAAGAAAATTATAGAGAGCGTGCTATATTTCAGTAGTCCAAAGAATCTATGAAAGGATCTTGAAGAAAGATTTGGTCAAACAAGTGGAAGCAAGTTATTTCAACTTCAAAAAATTTCAGTAAAGCCACTCAAATAAACAAAAGTGTTTCAACTTATTTCACTAAACTAAAAATCTTATGGGATGAATTAGATGCCTTGAATACATTTTTTGTCTACCCATGTATCTGTGAGTGTGGTGCTAAGGAAAAGGGACGAAAGGCACACCAAGATGAAAGATTGTTGCAGTTCTTGATGGGATTAAATGATGCTTTCATAGATGTGAGAAGTTGTATATTGATGTCTTCTCCCTTGTCTTCTATTGGGAAAGCTTATTCACTCATAATTCAAGATAAAAAAATAGAGGAAAATTCATGTTCCAACAGTGTATCCTGCTGATTCATCATCCTTTCTTGCCTCTAATCAACCTGGAGGAAGAAAATTTAATAATTATAAAACACAAAAGCCTGGTTTTAATTCTAAGAAAAATGATTTAATTTGTAGTTACTGTAAGAAAATAGGTCATACAGTGGACAAATGCTACAGAATTCATAAATTTTCTGCTGATTTTAAGCTCACAAAGTAGAGAAAATATCAAGGAAATGCTCAAGCCAATAACAGTTTTGACACTGTTGAGGAACATGTAGGCAGTAATGGTCCAACCATAAAGTCCTTGATGCAGGAAAATATTGGACAACTGTTGGAGCTTCTTTAGCAAATCAAGACTACAAAACATGATGGAAATACTCCTGAAGCTTCTGCCAGCATGAGTTTTGCAGGTAAAGCTAAGTTTTTAAATTCTTATGCCAACATAGTTAACTTTGACCATAACCCTTGGATATTAGAACGTGTAGCTACTCAACATATGACTCACAATAAATCAATTTTGACAAATCTCAAAGCTTTACCTAAAGCTCTCATAGTAAGCTCTCCATAATTCATACAAAGTCAGAGTAACCCATTTAGGAACAGTCTATGCACTACCAAATCTAGTGTTACACGATTTTTTATATATACCCTCTTTTAATTTCAATCTCTTGTCTATACAGAAATTGAGTAAAACAACTCAAGAAATATATGCTATTTACTTCTGCTTCTTGTTTTATGTTTCAGGTTCCTTCTCTGAGGAGCCCACTGGAAATTGGTAGAGAAAAGAGAGGACTCTACATACTCAAATCAAGCCAGTCAGATCTTCTTTCAAATGCCCCAGTCAAGAATATTACAATTCTTAGTTTAAATTTTAATTTCATTTCTAGTAATGGGTTGTTCAATTTTAATTCCTTTTCAAGTTCATATTTTGCTTTGTATGATTCAAAAATAAAATACAAACTATGGCATTATAGATTGGGTCATATGCCTTTGAGTAATATGAGAAATGCTCCTTTTTATTCCATTTCTTCTTGTCAAAATTTTAATACTTCTTGTGTGATTTGTCCAATGGCAAGACAATATAACTACCTTTTTATACTAGTAACATCTCCACAAAAAGTATTTTTGAGTTGATACATATTAATATGTGGGGATAATATAAAGAACCAACACATGATGGGTATAAATTCTTTCTTACCATTTGTGGATGATTTTAGAAGAGAACATGAAATTTTTTGTTAAGTAATAAGTCAAATGCTTTCACAATCCTCAAATATTTCTTAACTATGGCTGAAAGATAATTCAAACCAAGGTCAAATTAGTAAGGTTTGACAATGCTCTTGAGTTAGGAAGTGGAAAAACTCAGTCAGAATATTTTATTTCTAAATAATTCAACACCAAACTTTATGTGTATCTACTCCACAACAAAATAGTGTAGTAGAAAGAAAACATAGACATTTTCTAGAAACATCTAGGGCCCTTTTGTTACAGTAACATCTACCTAGTCGATATTGGGATGAATGCCTTTTGGCTGCAACCTATCTAATCAATAGATTTCCTTTAAAAATTCTTAACAATAAGACACCTTTTGAGGTACTTTTTAAGACCACACCTAACAATTCTAATCACAAATATTTTGGATGTTTGTGCTTTGTCTCCACTTTATCTTCTCAAAGGTCTAAATTGGCACCAAGGACCACTGTATGTGCCTTTTTAAGATATCCATATGAAAAGAAAAGTTACAAAATTTTTGTTCTTGACACTAAGAAAATCATTATTTCTAGAGATATTGTGTTCCATGAAAATGTCTTACCTTTTTCTTCTTATAAATCTAATGATTTTTATTTTCCAGTCTATACATCGATCCCAACTACTGATTTTGATGATAATACTTACACTAATCAGAACATTCCATCTCCCTCATCTATCACTTCGACTTTGCTTCCTGCGCCCACTCCTGTGGACTAGGTTCGACCTTCTGCTCCTTCTACTGTCTTGGATCAGGTACAATTTCATGTTCCTCCTACTGTCATGGACTAGTACATCCTCATGTTCCTTTCATAAGTAATATTGCCTCACTTAGGAGATCAACTTAAGAATACAAGATTCCTAGTCATATAGAAAACTATATTTGTAATTCTGTGCACCTAGCTAATATGAGTTTTTCTTATTTCTCATCCCCTATTTCCCAGTCTCTTTTTTTATCACAAATATATCTTTCAACAATCAACATATGCTAAATTCTTTGTCTAACATTCAAGAACTTGCAAATTATAATCAAGCTATGTTGCATAAGGGTTGGAAAGAAGTTATGAAAAAAGAACTTTAGGCCCTTGAATGGAACAACACTTGGGACATGGTCCAACTACCTCCCAGAAAAAAAAGCTTTACCTTGTAAGTGGGTTTACAAAGTAAAACAACATAGTGATGGAATCATTAAAAGGTTAAAAGGTATATTAGTAATTAGATGAGACATACAATGGGAAGGTATTAATTTTAATGAGACTTTTTCTCCGATTGTCAAGACATCAAATAGTAGTTATCTTGACAACCGGATCTTGCCTTCACTGGTCAACATCTTAGTCAATTTATGCAAGATCCTTGTTTGCCTCATCTTTTTGCCGCATTACGTGCTCTTTGTTACTTGTCCAAAGAATCAGGTTTGGGACTTTTTCTTAATACGTCTTCTTCTTTTGAGTTGCTTGCCTTTTGTGATTCGGATTGGGGAACATGTCCAAATTCAAGAAAATCCATTAGTGGATTTTATATATCACTTGGGGGATCTCCCACTTGAAAGTCAAAGAAGCAAACATCTATTTCTCTTAGCTCCACCAAGGTTAAGTATCATTCTATGAGACACGTGGTTGTTGAGCTCACATGGTTGGTTCGTCTCTTTAAAGATATCTCCATTCTAATATCACTGTTTATGTCTCTTCATTAGGATAGTCAGGCAGCAATACACATTGCTAAGAACCCCCTATTTCATGAAAAAAATAAAGCATGTTGAGATTGTTTGTCATTTCGTTCAGTAAATTTTTTTAGATGGACTTATTTCACTTTCATTTGTTCCATCTTCCTCTCAATTAGTTGATCTACTCACAAAATCACTCACTAGTCCTCTTCATCACAGTGTTTTGGGCAAGTTAGGTGTTCATTCATCCCCTCCAACTTGAGAGTAGGTGTTGGAATCAAACTGTATCTTGATCATTGGATCAGGTTGGAGGGGATGAATGAACACCTAACTTGCCCAAAACACTGTCATTGGATCAGGTTGATTCACCAGTTTCATTCACTTGTTTCATTATTCATTTGTTTCAACCTTAACATTATTCAATGATGGGCTACATGGATTAAGATAGATTTAATGATGATGATTTCATCCCACTTCAGTAGATCATTGCATATATTATTTTATGCACATATTATTTTAGTTCTTTTGTAAACCATAGGTAAATCTTTTGTTTTCTATCTTATTTAGATTATTATCCTTATTTTCCTACCTTGTTTAGAAGTGTATCCCTTTAGTTATTTTGTACCATATTTAGGAGTCTTCATTTACTTGTATATAATATATATATATATATATATATATATATATATGAGATTGTACAAAGCAAATAATCATTCAAGAAAATGGAAAATAAAATTGTTCCAATTCCTTTTGTGTTTCTTTCCATAATTAATTTTGTTCAATTCTTTCACAGTTATGGGGACTTGAAAACTATAAAACACATGCTTTGGAATTGTCCAAAGGCTAAGGAGATATGGGAGGGTTGCAAAACAGAATGAGAGTCATTACTAGCTATGTTACTGTGTTACAAACCATTTCTGGCTAATCTAAGAGACATAATAGGATGTTTGGCGGATTTGTTTATCATATATGGATATGAAGGAATCACAAGATTTTTTGAAGCAGGAGTGTATAGAAAGAGAGTATTATTTTGCAGATCAAATAGAAAATTAGGGTCGAGTAGATATGTTGAAAGGATCTAAAAGAGCACTGCATTATCCAGGGATAGTAGCTAAAATTTTTGCTTAATACCTATGATAGTTTTGTTTTTATTTGCTATTTGAGATTCTCCCAGGTTTCTTATGGAGTGATGATAGGCGAATTTACGTGCCTATATCAATATATTTTGCCCATATTTTAGCCTAGTTTTGAGAACTAATTATCTATTTCATGCACTTTTAGTCCTTTTTCCTATAAATGAGCTAACAAACATGATTAGTAAAGTTTCAGGTATAAATGATGCAAAATACAGCATTTTATGGCTTACTTGACGCAAAAGAAAGCTCACAAACGAAGTGGAAAGGAGCTGGACGCCTAAAGGACCAAATCTGCTGCATGGAAAATCTGTCCCGGGCTAAAACAGCAATTCTGAAGACTTTGGGGACTTACAGAGACAAAGCTGGATTTTTACCAAGATACATTAACCTAGTGCAATTAGGTTATGTGTTTCACTAATCTATTTGGATTATGATATTGTAACCTTACCCTAGTACATTTGGGTCAAGGATTTCATTAGTATATTAGGATTTGGTCATTTATTTCATTAAGCTTAGTAGGAGTAGGATAGGAGTATTATAAATACCCTATCATGCTAGAGATTTGAGGACATTCTTAATTCTTCAATTCTTCACTTAATTCAACAATTAATTTTCTTCCATCCCTCTCATCTTCCACCACAAACACTTCTAATCTACTCTTCTATTCATCTATTCCACAACAAGAGAATCGTTACTTGCTAGGGAATCACCAAAACCACACGCCTAAACACCCACTTCTCACGCCATCCACCATTCAAAACGTGATATCCTTCGCATTCATGGGTAACTAAACCTCTTAGTTGGGGTTATGGAAGCCGAATGAGTTACTATCTACTGCTGTGAGTTGTGAGTTCAAGACACGTATATTGCTTATATCATTACTCTCTTCACCTTAATCTACATTCTTTGCGGTTGCAAACGCAAGAATAACGCCAGTCTAACATTTAACTTGTTCGAGAGAAAGGTTATTTGTTTGGAAAAGAGAGAATGTCAAGGTAGTAGGAAACCCTTTCCTATTAAAAAAGTTAGTGCCGTAACTGGACTAACCTCTTGGAGAATTCGTACCGTTAGACACGCTTTAAGCTCGAGAGAGTTAAAGTGAAATAGTCCTTGTTCAGGTCGAGAGACGCTTGGATTTACCATCGACTACAATTCTCTATAAGCAATTGCATGTCAAGACTCTACACACTCATAGCCGATAGAGATGTATCCCTCAGAAGGTGGACATAACCCCAACGCCTCAATTCTCATTGTTCATAACCTACGAACTACTCTCTTTTTACTTTGCTATTTTCAGCTTTTGTTTACATTACTTGCACGACAAGACTCCCCCCTTCTTACGAGACTTGCACCAAAAGTTTAGTAATTTTACTTACTTGTTGGCCAAGCTATTCCCTGTGGGATCGACACCCAACCCAGGTTGGGTTCTATATTTGCTAACGACCGCTTTACACTCCTACGAGAGCTGTAGATTGAGCGTTATCAAAAATTGGTGCCGTTGCCGGGGAATACGAGTGTCAATCAAGTTCGTGATAATTACTAGACCCTTTGGTCAAAGACTCTTGTACTTTTACGTTTAGTTTTTGTTTTTCTTTATTGCAGGTTTTTATTTTAGTGCATGCCCCATACTAGAAGTTCTGGTCAACCGTTATTACCAATCAATCCTGAACCACAACGAATTAGAAGAATGGAAGCACAAGCTGAAATCGACAGGATGGCTGCTCAACACGAGCAAGCAAGATTAGCTGCTCTTGCTGATGCTCAAGTCCAACAACAAAACATTAATAATCCTGGACGAGCAACAAATCCTGACGATGAAGATTTAGGTGATGACAAGTTACTGAACCCTAGGCGTGATGCTGAAATTATAACACCTGCCAATCGAAGAGGTCGACAAGCGCGGTATAGGTATGATCGCCAACCTTTGCAACCAACTTTCGACAATGATGATGATGATCTTGATGGTGCCGGAGCCACTGGAGCTATAATTCCACCACCATTAGCGCCCGGAGCCAAGTTCAACATCACAAGCACCATGATTCAGTTATTGCAACTCAAGAGATTATTTGGTGGACTAGCAGGCGATGATCCGAATATGAATCTCATCAACTTTATTTCTACATGCAAGTCTTTTGACAATCCTGGTGTTGGTCAGAATGCTATTCGATTACGTCTATTTCCATTGTCTCTGTCTGGGGAGGCAACACTATGGTTGAATGGGCTGACTCCTGATTCAATTACAAATTGGAGGCAATTGAGAGACGCTTTCCTAGAAACATTCTTTCCGTCATCCAAGAGGGCTCAATTGAGAGATGAAATCAGCAACTTTCGTCAGCTTCCCTCTGAAGCTCTTCACGAAACATGGGAGAGGTTCAAGACAAAGCTAGCGAGATGCCCAAACCATCACATGACTAATGTTCACCTCATGGAGATCTTGTATAGAGCCTTGAATTCAATAACTAAACCAGTGGTGGACAACGCAGCTGGAGGTTCTTTCATGGACCTCACCTTTGGTCAAGCAAGCAATATGCTAGATCGCATGACAAAGCAAAGTAGAGCTTGGCATACCAGGGATTCAGAGGTAGCAAGCCCCACTTTATCTATTGGCATGTCTGCAGACTAAAGAAGAAGAGAAGAAGAACGTGAGCAAGATATGGCGCACATGAAAACACAATTGGATCTTCTAACAAAGCACTTATTATCAGGGAAGAACGAAAAAGTGAAAGTTGTGGTGCTGAAAGGAAGAGACGAATCTGATTCGGAAGAGGAGGCCAACTACTTGAACAATCAGGGGGGTTTCCGTGGGAATGCCCAAGGAAACCAAGGTCGGAACTATTATGATAAATCTGGAAGCAAAGACCAAGGTAGTTGGAAGAAAAATAATGAAAATAGTGGTTTGTACGTTCCCCCTGGTAAACGTGATACCACCACATCTAATTCTATGGAAGACATGATGGCTAAGTTATTAAAAAGAGTGGAAGCAACGAGCGCAGGAGTGAAGGAGGTAATTGACGATTTGGCCTCCATGAAGCAATTAGTTGATTCTCATTCCACTTCTATCAAGCAAATAGAGCAGCAATTGAGCCAACTTTCAGTAGCATTCAATCAAAGAAAGGCTGGCACCTTACCAAGCGATACTGTGCAAAACCCAAGGAATGATGGGTCATGCATGGCCATCACTACCAGAAGTGGTAAGGTGCTGGAAACTTCAGCAAAAGGCAAGCAAGTGGTTGACGTAGCAGCAGACATTGACGCCACACCTAGTGACGTTACAAGAGAAGAAGCCGCAACAACTACTTCAAACGTCAAGGATGTGCTACCTAGTGACGTACAGCCTGAAAAAAATGATAAACGGAAGCAAGAGGAGAAGAAATCCATGGAGAGAACACTTCCATACCCACCACCACCTTTTCCACAAAGATTAAAGAAGGTGGCCGATGACACCAAGTTCAGCAAATTTATGACTATGTTGAAGCAGCTGACCATTAATGTCCCATTGGTAGAGGCACTTGAACAAATGCCTGGGTATGCAAAGTTTATGAAAGATCTTTTGACTAAGAAGAGGGCAGCAAGTTATGAGCTGAAAGATGATGTGCATCATTGTAGTGCAATTGCTACCCGATCGATAGTTCAGAAGAAGGCCGACCCCGGAGCTTTCACTATTACTTGCACCATCGGATCTTTGAACTTTGCCAAAGCATTGTGTGACTTAGGAGCCAGCATCAACTTGATGCCATTATCGATCTACAAGAAGTTGGGGTTAGGAGATCCTACACCAACTAATATGAGGCTTGTTATGGCGGATAGGTCGGTAAAACGACCGGTTGGTATTCTATGCGATGTCTTGGTAAAGGTATCTTCATTCATATTCCCAGCAGACTTTGTCATCTTGGATTGTGAAGCAGATTCAGAGGTTCCCATAATCTTGGGACGCCCTTTCCTTGCTACGGGAAGTGTGCTCATAGATTTAAGAGCTAATGAACTTTCATTCCGAATCAATGACGAAGTGGTTCGTTTTGATGTTTGCAAATCAATGAAGCAACCCAAAGATCTGAGTGTATTTTCGGTGGCTGATGTTGTCTTTGATGACGAGAAAGAGTTACTTGCTGAAGAGCGAATTCTTGATAATCCTTTGGAGGTTTTGCTCATGAAAGGAGAGAATGATGATGCTGAAATTTCTGATGAAGATATTTGTGCTCTATCGGGATTAGGGACATATCGTTATACTCCCAAGAAGCTGGATCTTGATCTCAAAAATCGACCCACACCACCAGCTAAGCTATCTATTGAAGAGCCACCCATGTTAGAATTAAAGAAGCTACCAAGCCATTTGAAGTACGCATTCTTAGGAAGCGGAAACACTCTTCCAGTCATTGTAGCAGCCGATTTGGGTGAGCAACAAGTCACAGCTCTTATTGCAATCTTACGCAAGTATATTAGAGCTATTGGATGGACCATTGCGGATATCATTGGTATTCCACCTGGGATTTGCACTCATAAAATTCAGCTTCAAGAAAAGTGCACACCCATCATTGAACATCAAAGACGTCTAAACCCACCAATGCAAGAAGTGGTGAAGAAGGAGATTATCAAGTGGTTAGACGCAGGAGTCGTGTATCCTATTTCTGATAGTACATGGGTAAGCCCAGTACAATGTGTTCCCAAGAAAGGAGGTATGACGGTGGTTGCGAATGCAAAGAATGAGCTTATTCCACTCAGGCCCATTACTAGATGGAGAGTATGCATGGACTACCGCAAGCTGAATTCCTGGACGCTCAAGGATCACTTCCCCATGCCATTTATGGACCAAATGCTAGATCGATTAGCGGGGAAAGGATGGTTTTGCTTCTTGGATGGTTATTCAGGTTACAATCAGATTTGTATTGCCCCCAAAGACCAAGAGAAGACAACGTTTACATGCCCATATGGTACTTTTGCCTTCAAACGCATGCCATTCGGGTTGTGTAACGCACCAGCCACCTTTCAACGTTGTATGATGTATATTTTCTCTGATATGGTAGAAGACACTTTGGAGGTATTTATGGACGACTTTTCAGTTGTTGGTGAGTCTTTTGAAGCATGTTTGGCAAACTTGAGCATGGCATTGCAAAGATGTGTAGAGTTCAACCTTGTGCTGAATTGGGAGAAGTGCCACTTCATGGTAAAAGAAGGAATCGTTCTTGGGCACAAGATTTCCGAAAGAGGAATAGATGTTGATCGCGCCAAAATCGAGGTAATTGAGAAGCTACCACCTCCAATTTTGGTGAAGGGAGTTCGTAGTTTTCTTGGCCACGCTGGGTTTTATCGTAGATTCATCAAAGACTTCTCCAAAATTTCTAGTCCATTGTGCAAACTATTGGAGAAATATGCGAAGTTTGACTTTAATGATGATTGCTTAAAGGCATTCGAATGCCTTAAAGAAAAACTCATTGAAGCCCCTATCATGGTAGCACCAGATTGGACGCTCCCGTTCGAAGTCATGTGTGATGCTAGTGGTGTAGCCGTTGGTGCTGTTCTTGGACAGAGAAAGGAGAAATTATTTCATCCTATCTACTATGCGAGTAAGGTCCTAAATGAAGCCCAAAAGAACTACACTGTTACTGAACAAGAGCTCTTAGCGGTTGTGTATGTGTTTGAGAAGTTCCGTGCCTATCTATTGGGTACTAAGGTGATCGTTCATACAGACCATGCAGCTCTTAGGTATCTAATGACAAAGAAGGATGCAAAACTAAGGCTGATTCGATGGGTATTGCTGCTGCAAGAGTTTGATTTCGAAGTCAAAGATAGAAGAGGTTGCAAGAACCAAGTGGCTGATCACCTATCCAGACTTGAGAATGAGTATGTGGCGCAACCAGAAAACCAGATTGATGATGCATTCCCCGACGAGAAGATACTAGCAACAACAATGGAGAAATTACCATGGTATGCCGACTTTGCAAATTTCGTGGTGAGTAATCTGTTACCTTCCAATTTATCTTACCACCAGAGGAGGAAGTTTATGCATGACGTTCAGCACTACTATTGGGATGAGCCTTATTTGTTTCGAAGATGCGCGGATGGTATCATTCGACGATGTATATCCCATGAAGAAGTGCCTACTATATTGGAAGCATGCCACACTTCACAAGTTGGAGGACATCATGCAGGGAATCGAACGGCAAGGAAAGTCTTACAAAGCGGTTATTATTGGCCTACAATATTCAGAGATGCATACGACTATGTGCGAAGGTGTGACCAATGCCAACGTTAAGGTGCTATTTCAAAACACCATGAAATGCCCATGTCCAAAATTCTGGAGGTAGAACTCTTTGATGTGTGGGGTATTGATTTCATGGGACCATTCGTGAATTCGTTTGGAATGAAGTACATCTTGGTTGCTGTGGATTATGTGTCAAAATGGGTTGAAGCTGTAGCATTGGCCGACAACGAAGGAAAGCGTGTTGTAGCGTTTTTAAAGAAGAATATCTTCTCTCGCTTTGGAGTACCTCGTACTATCATAAGTGATGGAGGATCTCATTTTTGCAACAAGCTATTCAAATCTGTATTGGCCAAGTATGGAGTCAAGCAACACAAGGTAGCTACACCTTATCATCCCCAAACCAGTGGACAAGTTGAGGTTTCCAACCGCGAGATCAAGCAAATCCTTGTCAAGACGGTTAATGTGAATAGGAAGGACTGGTCTCGAAAGCTAGATGATGCACTATGGGCGTATAGGACTGCATTCAAGACACCCATTGGCATGTCACCTTATCAGCTAGTTTATGGGAAGGCTTGTCATCTACCGATCGAGCTTGAATACAAGGCATTGTGGGCATTAAAGCACTTGAATCTGAATTGGGATGATGTGAAGAACCTGAGGTTGGAGCAGCTGAACGAACTAGATGAATTTCATCTCCATGCATATGAAAGATCAGATTTATACAAGGAGCGGATGAAGAAGTATCATGATCAGCGGATTGTTCGACGAAACTTCCAAAAAGGTGACATGGTACTAATCTTTAACTCCAGACTCAAGCTCTTCCCAGGTAAGTTAAAATCGAAATGGTCTGGTCCATTTAAAGTAATCCAAGTCTACTCGTCTGGAGTGGTCGAATTGGAAAACAATGAGGGTGTTATCTTCAAAGTGAATGGCCAACGTGTCAAGCCATATATCGGTCCTCTTGACTCGATGAATGACATGGCCATCACTTATCTCGACGAAGTCTAAGTACTCGAGATTACTACGTCGAGCCACGACAATAAATAAGGCGCTAGATGGGAGGCAACCCATCGTTTTATTGTTTTATTGTTTTGTCGTTTTATCGTTTTATCATTTCGTCGTTTTAGTATTTTTTCTTTTTGATAAATGAAAATCCAAAAATAAGAGTCGTGCCACGACCAAAACTAAGGCGCTTGGTGGGAGGCAACCCATCGTACTAATCGTGTTCATTTGTTTTGAGCTAATATAGGTGCAAGAAGTATGCAACGAGGAGATTGATTTCAATTGACGATTTGGTCGCATTGTATGGTAAAGTCGGTAAGTTAGGAATGGTGATGCATAAGGCTATGAATTGAGCCTTTCTCACGTCATAATAGGCTTCGAGGAAGGCTAGGCCTTGGTAAAAATAGGCCACAACGATGCACAACCTATTCTATAGCCTAAGGACTCGGAATCTAGTGTGCTATACACTATGCGCCGCCTATTCCTAGGTATGCTTTTGACTATGCGCCGCCTATGCTATGGCATTTGAGATACTGAGACCAAATGCCATAGACTATGCGGCGCATATGTCTAGAAATGCCATAGACTATGCGGCGCATATGTCCCATTATGCCATGGACAATGCGCCGCATATGTCATTGATATGCCAAGAGATATGCGCCACATATGTGGTGATTTTGTCCCCAAATCCGATTGTAAATGGGTCATAACCCGACCCATACTCTTCCTATATAAAGGGGACTTGGTTTTATAACACAACCACATTAGAAACAACCCTAAAGGCGCCGCATATCACTCCAAATCCTCTCAAAATTTTCTTCCTTTATTCTTCCAATTCACAACAACTTCTCCACAATCTTCAAGCAAGTAAGTACTCTCTTATTCTTCATCTATTTATCGTAAGTACTACGTTGATATGCTTATTATATTTTGCTAAATCATGTGAGATTGGTGGTGATGTTCATGTGTTTGGATAATTGTTACAAAATCGTGTGATTGAATATATACGTAGGGAATTCTTGACTTGTTTCCGACTTGAATTTTGTTTCGATAGCATTGTTATGATAATTGCTGAATTGATATGGCTATGAATATTGCTTAAGATTGTTGGTTGGATGATTACATGATAGACTATCCCGGCCATCGGGATAAGGTTATAGTGCCTATCGACTTAGGAGGTTGTGCTTGTTGTAAGAATAATAATTCCATGTGGTAACCCCTAGGTTGTAGTGTTGCTATATCCACCATGAAAGTAGTCCAATGGCTGCAAATAAGTGATGTAATGCTGATTTTCTTGTCGGAATACAATCCTAAAACGTATGTCGACGAAATCTGAGTACTCGACCACTTTTACTTCACTGATTTGTGCTAACAAGATTAAGTGTGGGGTGGTACCCCTAATGCTTGCATATAGATTGTATAAAGTGAGATTGTGCTGCAACTAACATTATTTCTAGTCTCAGGTACAATGGCACCTAAAGCGAAGCAAGGCAAGGAGAAGGCTACCACGTCCCGAAAGGACAAGAAGAGAAGTCGAAAAGACCAAGGAGAATCATCTTCAGCACACCTACCACGCAGAATGTTCGGAATAAAGTGGGTTCTTGAGGAAGAAGCCAAGGCATGGTACAGCAGCAACAAAGAAAAGAAATATGTGCACGTCGACTTGATCAACAAGGAGACCTTAGCAAAGAAGGAGCCGCAAATGTTGGCTAAAATAATGGCTTTGAAACTAGATTTCATCTTCCGCGACATGGGAGAGTGTAATCTTGACTTAACAAGAGAGTTTTATGCCAACTGGTCGCCGAACACAACAGGCAATGAAGTAAAAATTTGGGGCCAAGTGTTACAGCTTACAGCGGATTGGATCAACTCTTTTCTTGGCCTACCTTCGGTCGACCCTGCACCATACAAAGAGCTGTACAGTAGGCCTCCTTACAGAGCGATAAGACACACGCTTTGTGGAAGCAGATCGATGGCAAGATGGGGCAGACATAATGAAACAGGCCGTCACAACACCTTCCCCTATGCTCCACTAAATAGGGAAGCACGAATCTGGATGCGCATTGTCAACTCATGCCTTATTCCTGGGACTCAATACACCAAGATATCGAGAGATAGAGTGTGTTTGGTTTATGCGTTGATGACGAATGTCCCTATCAACTGTGGGGCAATCATTCGATCTACCATGAGGAAGGCCAGACTCCATCGAAGGTCCCATTTCACATTCGGCAATTTGTTGACAGTAATGTTGCGGAAGGAGGATATAGAAGAGGAACCAGCTGACCACAAACTCCAACATAACCCAAAGAAGGTTGACCTCACCAAGGTCAAAGATGCTGAAACAACGCATGGAGTCAACCTTACTACTGCGGAGAGACATGCTCGTGACGAGAGTTTCTTCCGTCATCTCTATGGCATGACACGATTCACTATGATGAGTGGTGGACGTATTCCAACTACTGAAGAGCTCCAACAGCTGGACCACGACTACCCAATGAACAGGCATGCCCGGGAGATGTGTGGAGTGGGCGTATATTTTGAGGAACCTCTTGACGATGACGTACCAACTGATGATGATAGACGCTTGCCTGATTCTGATGATGAGGAGAACTCTGACGATGACTCTTATGATGATTCAGACGAAGGGGGTATGACCCCCGACATTGATGAGGAGTCCGACTAAACCAGGTTCTTCGCATTTATTTTCCACTGAGGGCAGTGTCCCGTCTAAGTGTGGGGGGCAGAATCTGCATGCTATACTTCTTTGTTTGCACCTATGTTTGTATGTTTGCTTGCTTACTTTGTTTTTTTGACATTTTTTTAGGAGTCAAATTTTTCTAGCTACGCATGAAATTATTTTGATAGGCAGCATGAGATTAGAACAAGAGTATGTGCTACAATTGTGACTATTGAGACATTTAGTCTCTAGTTGTGACTTATTATGTGATATTGTGTGACTCAATTCCTTCACTTGTTGGGTCGAGAGTCTATATTACTTCCAATCAAGTCGACCATGTGCCTTGTGTGTGCGAGATAATAGTATATTCTATGTTTGTGGTTGATGCTAGAACTTGCCTGGTATGTATGCAAAGCGAAAATAAGGAGTGTAAGTTAGGATATGATTTAGGCATTTCTTTGGCAACCTATATTTGTTTACCTTCAGTTTTACCTACCCATGAACATCATCCTAGTTAAACCCTTTTGAGCCTTTAGCCTATTTCTTTGACAACCTTGTATGTAAGCCTAATCCATTTTTTTTCAAGACCGTAATTTGATCCAAATTCCTAAGTGCTTTAAAGTGAAAAAGTCATGTGACAACATAAGAGGAAATTGGGTGAGTATGATGCTTTAAAATGTAATGGTGCTTTGAATGTGCTATGAAAAAGAAAGTGTTATCATAAGAGGTATGTTGTGAAAAGAAAAAGGAAAAGAAAGCCAAAAAGTGAGTTGTGCTTAAAATTAAAAAACAAAAGAGGAGACAAGGGTGGTAGAATAAAACAAAGAAGAAAGGTTGAAAGAAAAAAGTGTCAATGATACAAAGTGATGTATTAAAGCGCTTAGGAACCTAGTCACTATTCTTGGCCAAAATAGTCCTACCCGTCCCTTAGCCTACATTACAACCATCAAAAGACCTACTTGATCCAAATCTTAACATTCCGACATTTAGTGGAGTACTACATGAAGGGCAAGCTTATGGTCATTAGTTGCTACATATGAATTCTTTGTGAGAGTGAGTGCAAGGATACTTTGACACCCATGTCTGAAAAATATGCTATATTTGTGAGTGATTATGGGTACTATATTGTGAGACACACATGGTTGATGAGCTTTGGATAGTTGTATATGATTCTATGTACCTTAACGTTTGCATGCGAGTTGATCACCATCATGAGTCTATGCTTGAGGTTAAATTGTTTCTACTTATAATCGGAAAGCTACTCTTTGTTGATAATTGTTGTGCCTGTCTTGAAGAATATTTTGTGTTGTTGCTGTAAAAACCTTAAGTCGATGTTTAAAAGGACATGATATGTTGTTCGAGGACGAACAAAGCTCTAAGTGTGGGATGTTGATGATAGGCGAATTTACGTGCCTATATCAATATATTTTGCCCATATTTTAGCCTAGTTTTGAGAACTAATTATCTATTTCATGCACTTTTAGTCCTTTTTCCTATAAATGAGCTAACAAACATGATTAGTAAAGTTTCAGGTATAAATGATGCAAAATACAGCATTTTATGGCTTACTTGACGCAAAAGAAAGCTCACAAACGAAGTGGAAAGGAGCTGGACACCTAAAGGACCAAATCTGCTGCATGGAAAATCTGTCCCGGGCTAAAACAGCAATTCTGAAGACTTTGGGGACTTACAGACACAAAGCTGGATTTTTACCAAGATACATTAACCTAGTGCAATTAGGTTATGTGTTTCACTAATCTATTTGGATTATGATATTGTAACCTTACCCTAGTACATTTGGGTCAAGGATTTCATTAGTATATTAGGATTTGGTCATTTATTTCATTAAGCTTAGTAGGAGTAGGATAGGAGTATTATAAATACCCTATCATGCTAGAGATTTGAGGACATTCTTAATTCTTCAATTCTTCACTTAATTCAATAATTAATTTTCTTCCATCCCTCTCATCTTCCACCACAAACACTTCTAATCTACTCTTCTATTCATCTATTCCACAACAAGAGAATCGTTACTTGCTAGGGAATCACCAAAACCACACGCCTAAACACCCACTTCTCACGCCATCCACCATGCAAAATGTGATATCCTTCGCATTCATGGGTAACTAAACCTCTTAGTTGGGGTTATGGAAGCCGAATGAGTTACTATCTACTGCTGTGAGTTGTGAGTTCAAGACACGTATATTGCTTATATCATTACGCTCTTCACCTTAATCTACATTCTTTGCGGTTGCAAACGCAAGAATAACGCCAGTCTAACATTTAACTTGTTCGAGAGAAAGGTTATTTGTCTGGAAAAGAGATAATGTCAAGGTAGTAGGGCACCCTTTCCTATTAAAAAAGTTAGTGCCGTAACTGGACTAACCTCTTGGAGAATTCGTACCGTTAGACACGCTTTAAGCTCGAGAGAGTTAAAGTGAAATAGTCCTTGTTCAGGTCGAGAGACGCTTGGATTTACCATCGACTACAATTCTCTATAAGCAATTGCATGTCAAGACTCTACACACTCATAGCCGATAGAGACGTATCCCTCAGAAGGTGGACATAACCCCAACGCCTCAATTCTCATTGTTCACAACCTATGAACTACTCTCTTTTTACTTTGCTATTTTCAGCTTTTGTTTACATTACTTGCACGACAAGACTCCCCCCTTCTTACGAGACTTGCACCAAAAGTTTAGTAATTTTACTTACTTGTTGGCCAAGCTATTCCCTGTGGGATCGACACCCAACCCAGGTTGGGTTCTATATTTGCTAACGACCGCTTTACACTCCTACGAGAGCTGTAGATTGAGCGTTATCATGGAGCTGGGCAGGATGCTCCACTGATTTATAAAACATTGGTTTTTCCTTGATGAAATGGAAATATTCACGTGTTACCCAAAACAAAGTATGGGGAAGAGGAAGAAAATTAAATGATTTGGTTACAAGGTCAAAGTAAGTCAAATTTTTAAAAACAAACGCACATATATCTTACTTTAAGGGTGTGTTTGGTATGAAGGAAAATCTTTTCATAAAAAATATTTTCCTAGAAATTTTTTTATGGAAATAAGTTGGTTTCTTACTCATTTTTTTTATGTTTGGTTGGTGAGTGGAAAATAGTTTCTAAAAAATATTTTCTAGTGTTTGGTTGGTGAATAAACAAATATTTTTTTTTAGAAAAATACATTTTGGTGTTTAGCTAAAGAGCAGAAATACTTTCTTAAAAAAATAACTTTTGACCTCGAAAAATATATTTTTTAGGGTGTGTTTGATAAGGAGGAAAACATTTTCTAGGAAAATAAGTTTTTTATTACTTATTTTCTTGTGTTCATTATGCAAGTAAGAAAATATTTTCTAGAAGTATTTGTATATATTTAACAAAAAACAATAAGAACAATAGGATAAGAAGGGTAGGGTAAGAAAAAAAATTAAAATAAATTTAAAAATTAAATCTCTTTTTTAAGGAAAGAGGCTGGAAGGTTGGGGGAGTAGAATAGGTGTTTGGGGCGGGATAATAAAAAGTATTGAATTTTGTTTCGAAAAGTAAATTAATTTTTCTGCCAAAACCCTAAAACATATATCAACAATTTGATTGTTCAAAATATTTTTGGGTCTGGGGGAGGGGGGGGAGCTGGAAGGATGGGGGGTTTGGGTTAAGGGTGGAGTAAGAAAAATTTGAATTTTTTTTCAAATTAAATACTATTTTTTAGATAGGGGTTGGGGTTAGGAGTGGGGGTGGGGTAGGGTGTGGGAAAAAAATTGAAATATTTATAAGAAAATAAAATATATTTTTTAGATGGAGGATGGTAGGAGATGGGGTTGGTAGGGTATTGAGGTTTGGGGTAGGGGTGGCTGATTTTGAGAGTTGTATGAATATTTCAATTTGAGAGTCGAGGCGTCTCAAGCACGTTGGTGGCTAAGACGAAAGTAAAATGGGAGGCCTTAAACTCAACAACAACAAAAGTTATATACATTTTTATCTAAAATTTACTTTTCTAGCTTTGAGATGCAAAATTGTTAATATTTTTTTTATAATCGATTTCTTCTAATAATTCTTTTTCAATTGATAATATAGTCAATCCACTTAATCTTTCTTGATACATTGTGATCTTAAGAAAGATTTTATCAATTTTAATTTTGAAAAACTTCTTCTGCAGAGGCAACAATTACAGAAATTGTTAACATTATTCTATAAGAAATATAAGCTTTTGGAAAAGAATCAAATCTTTTATTTGATTGAGTATCTCGATTAGAGTATTATCTTCTACTTGTACTATTTTTCTTAAAATAAGTCTAAATCGTCAATATCAAAGTGGGTATTATGTTTTAAGGAGTATTCAAGATTAAGACAATATCTTTTTATATTCTCGTCATCTAAAGATCTCAATTTTTCCCACTAAATAGAAAATCAAAAATATTTTCATACGCTTCAAATTGTTCAAATCTAGTTTGAAGCGAAAAGTAGTTGGTCTACTATGTATAAGAAGTAATCAACTCTAAAATATTGTTCAAGAGATCTTGTGATTTTATTATCAACATTCTCATCAATTTTTTTTTATAAATCTTACGTTTATTATGAAATTGAGGTTCTATATTCATCTCTAATGCAATTTCCTTTGCTGAAATCATAGAAGATGTAAATCTTTCTTCCGTATATTTTTTTTTTTAAAAAAAATAGACCTCATAATTGATCTATGGCGACATCAACATGCATATCTTTTGATTATAAATTTTTTCTAATTGAATTAACAGCAAATAATACATCATACCTAATAGTTATACCTAGTAAAAATTTAAAATGTTCAAACTTGTAAATTGCTAACCAATTGACTTCACTTTTAGTATTTGGATCATCATTAACTTTTACTAATTTTAATAAAGCATCTCTTATCCGTGAAGTTTGAAATCTGATTGCTTTAGTACTTTCAATACGACTTTTCCAATGTGTTTTGTGACAATGATTTAAGAGTTAAACTAGGTACATAATTTTTCAAATTTTTTTATCGTTTAGTGAAAGAAGAAATAGTGAATATATACGTTGTACCGCTTCAAAGAATGATACAACTTTCGTACAATAATTAGTCATATCACAAAGTACCAAATTTAAATTATGACAATCACATGGTGTATAAAATAATCTAGGATTTATATCGAAAAGTCTTTATTGCACTCCTTGATGTTTTTCCTTCATACTAGATCCATTATCATATCCTCGTCCTCTTAGGTTATAAATATCAAGTCCAATACATTTTATTTCATCTAAAATAACTTCAAAAAAACCTTTTTCACTTGTATCCTCCACTTTTAAGAACTCTAAAAAATATTCAATAATATTTATCGGAGTTGCTAAAATACCTATGCTCTGTAATATAAAAGACATTTGATCTTGATGACTTGTATTCGAAGTACAATCAAGTATTATAGAGACAAATTTAGTTTCTACATTTTTTTCAATAATTTTATTCTTAATTTCACTTGCCAACAAACTTATTAATTCATTGAATATTATATCAAAGATAATGATTATGAATTTTATTGTGTTTAATTCTTCGGATATGCTCTTGCATGATTGGATCAAATTCCACAATCATTTCAGTAAGGCTTCAGAAATTTTCATTATTTTCTTGATATATTTTTTATTTTTCCTCTAAATGCCAAATTATTTTTTTCAAGAGTTTTTATAAAGGAAATAATTCTTGACAATACATTTTTTCAATGTTCTTTATCTCCATTTATTTAATCTTGAACATTTTTATCAGTTGTTCTATTATTACGCAATCTAATTTCTAAATAGATCCACAAACTCATATTAATAATATGTTGGTTAGATGTTTCGTGAGATCTAAGTTTAGAATTAAGATTTTTTTCAATTTCTACTACCTTCACTAGCAAATTTATTGTTCTTAGCATTAAAAGTAGTATTAAACAACTTGCAGCAAAAATAAAATACTTTATTTAAATTTTTAAAATAAATTAACTATCTTCTTTCATGTCTTTCTCCATTTGCCAATTTTTGAAAATAATGTGTAGGAGAAAAATTCATCCTTTGAAAAATCTATGTCAATAATTCTAATTGGTTCATTTTCTATGAATTGATCTCTTAACTTTGTATCAATATTTTTTCATTAACTAGAATCATATATGTTTTTAGGAGTATAATTATTTGATTCATTTATAAGGTCCTGATTTTTTTGAGAATCTATATACGATATTTTATTAATTTCTTCCCTTTTTTTTGGATCATATCATCATCTAACTCAACTAAACTAGTGACGTGTTCGTCTAAAGAATATTTTTCTAAATTCTTTGATTCAACATTGGTATTGTTTGTCAAAAATTTATCAAGAGCTTCGTTTTGAGATTTCATCAAATTATCAACTCTTTTTTTTTATACAAATTTTGAATAACAGCATGCATGTTTTCTAGTTGACATATTAAATTCTAACAAATATTTTAAAGACAATATTCACTATCAAATCAAAGAATACCAAATATAAAATACAAAAATAATATAAAAAGTTAGAATGATATCACCCGATTCAAGAAATATGAAGACTTGATCGATGATCCTAAATATCTTTTAGCTGCTTCAAAATGTGTTTTTCAAATTTGAAACATGAACTATGTTCTCTTCAAAGTGAAATTATCAATAAAGCAATAATATATCAAAATTTTAAAATTTTGATATGAACTCTTTGAGTCTTTAAACTTGAAAAAAGAGAATAATGAAGAATAAACGAAAGAGAGAGGAGAGAACGTGAGAAAGAGATAAAAGGTGAGAAAAGTGGGTAAAGAAAAAAGATAATTTAAAAAACTAAACAGGAATGAAAATGTTTTTTTATGGGAAAGTAAAAAGAGATATCAACTCAGTATTAAATCACTTATTCGTTGAAAATTGTAACAAAAATCTCATATTTTAAGTTTTTATTTTTATTTTTTATCTAATCTTATTTTTTAGCTGTCCACCACCTTAAAAAACTTTTTGTAAAAGAATTTTTTTACTCTACTACTGTAATAAGTGCTAGAAAATGGGGCTCCCCATAATGGAGGCCTTAGGCAACCACCTTATTTTACTACCTTACCCACCGGCCCTGCTTAAAAGTGAGGTTGAAAGAGAGTTTTGAAAAATATTTTTCTTACTTTTTGAAGGAAAGTCATTTTCCTTAAATTTGAGAAAAATAAGTTGATTTGGAAAACATTCAAATTAACTAAAATGAAAAAATTAGAAAAAAATTTCAAGAAAATGTTTCCTTCGTACCAAACACACTCAAGTGTTAGGTTAATTGAAGAAACATACCAAATAGAGAGAAAGCAATTGAGCAGGGTCATTATATATGGTATTCCCGAAAATTACTCTATTGACCCATGAGTAATAACCCTCTTGAATGTAATTTTATACAATCAACAACAAAAGAAAGTTAATTTTTTCCTCAACGGTAGTGAACCAATAACCTGTATTTACTTTCCACATAAATATCAGGTAACACTATCCACAACAATTTTTTTAAGTAACACTTAATTTACAAAATTGAAAGAAATTACAAGAAGGCTTATACAGGGGTGTCGGTGTCTCAATGAAATTGGTAGCCTAAAGTCAAATCTTCACAAGAAGTTTCAAGTATATTCCATAAAACAAGATTCTATGTGCATCACGCATGTATCTCGTGTAAAGTATGTGCATCTCGTGTGACATATATGCATCTCATGCAATGTACGTGCTGAAAGATTTAGAAGTAGAGACAAGTTATGATCGTGTATTGGTGATATTGGGAATATGTTTAACTCCTATAAATACACAAAGATATAGAAAGATGTACACTACACTAGGATACGATCAAAGAAAGTTGGTCAAGCGAGGAGTCCTATCGCCTAACAGCCAGATATGTTATCTCTAATAGTCCCCCACAAACGCAGCTATGGTGCAATGGCATAAGTTTGTCTCAAAGAAATGTAAATCTCTTTGCAATAAGATTTTTGTGAAAATGTCAGCTAATTGATCAACTGAGCTGATGTAACATACATCTAGGTCCTTTAAAGCCACTTTCTCAAGCACAAAATGAAAATAAGTTCAATGTATTTTGTGCGAGCATGAAAATTAGGATTGGCAGTCAAATATGTAGATGATAAATTATCACACCACAACTTTTGAGCATGAGACTCTGTAATATGAAGTTCCCAAAGCAAATTTTGTATTCAATTTAATTTAGCAGTCATAGCCGCGACACCTCTATACTCAAATTCAGCATTGGACCGAGCAACTACACATTACTTTTTACAACTCTAGGAGATGAGATTCGACCCCAAGAATATGCAAACTCCATACGTGGTTGTCTTGTTATCTTGGCAACTAGCCCAATCCGCATCAAAATACCCTTTCAAGGGTAAAAAGATACCATGTGGAATAAGTAAACCAAGATGCATAGTCCCTTTTAAGTAACATATCAACCATTTCATGGTATTAAAATGCACTTCAACGGGTTCATGCATAAATTGGCATAACTTATTCAGTGAGAAGGAAATATCAAGATGAGTGATGGTGATATATTACAACACCAAATAAACTTCTATTGAGAGAAACATCGTGAAATGGAGAAGAACCATATTATGAGAGTTGTAATCTAGTAACCATTGGAAATGAAATATGCTTCGCTTGATCCATGGAAACTCTGTTCAGTAAGTCCCAAATGTACTTAGTTTGACAAAGAAACAACCCTTTAAAGATGTAGGAAGCTTCAATAAAGTAAATAACAAAGAGACCCTAGAGATAAACACGAATGATAAATGGCAGAAAAGTTGTTGCAAGATTTCCATAGAGCTTCCAGTAAACAAAAGATCATCGACATACACTAACACAATGGTAATATGAGTGTCACAATCAAACCAGGGCCTGTTGTGATGGGTATCTCAAGTCTCATGTTGTAACGCCCTAAGTCTGTACCCCAGACGCTACACGATGCTCATAATCCCGTAGGACCACAAGCTAACCCATGACTGGTACTTGCTGCAATAACTGAATGGTAATAATGTAAATATGCAAATATTAGGTGAAAACTTGTCATAAGGTTCAATAATGAAATAAAACTAAATACGGTATAATAATACCAAAACTGAAACATATGTCTGACAATACTCTAGTCTGAAAAGCCTCTAAACCGTATAAATTGTAGAGTTGATGGGACAAGTCCCCAACTAACTCCAACTGTTGAAACAAACTAAAATACTGAAATAATAATCATGTCCTTAAACTATGAGGACTCACCACTAACTCTGACAACTAAAAATATGAACAGCTAAGTATGATCGGGAGCCCGTGCATTTGAACCTATGATATAAAATATCATAGCGCAAAGAAAAGTATGCGTCAGTACTTTGAATGTACTGGTATACTAAGTAAGGTAGGCTGAAATGCATGGGTTCATATGTATGAACAATACTAACTGAATGACATGAATATAACTGAATGAGAGTACATGCATGAGTACGTAAACTGTAAATGAGATGGTGATTACGCTAAATACTGAGCCTGAATACTGATTAACTGATATCAGAGTATACCGATATTGTGTTACTGATAACTGAGTGACTGTATCTAACAGTCTTGATTTTGAGGAACTATACTGAGTTCCGTACTGAGCTGAGTGACTGTGTCTGACAGTCATGAGTCTGTAGAACTAAACTGAGTTCTATACTGAGACTAAATCTGAAACTAAGACAATGGGTGGTAATCATCTAACCGACATACCCCTTTTTGAATAGATTGAGGTCTAACATGTAACCTCAGTTGGAGGGTATCAGTATCGTGCCATGGGTAAAGACAAGATATGAGTTAACCCTTTCTGAAAAGAAGCTCTTTTGTCAACCTTCGCTGGTAGAAAAGCTTGTGTGAGATGTATCAACCCTAATCTGGTAGGAAGATATCTCAACCTACACTGCTACATAGTTTTGTAACACAAGGATTGCTACTAAGGGTCAAACCCTCTACTGACAGGAATGCCCCCATCCCTGGGTTCGCTCAGTGCTAAATCCTACTCCCAACTGAAAAGATACTAACTGATTTCCTAGTTCATTCTAGGCTTGATTGAACTGTTACTAATTGTACTGTCTAACTGAACTGAATTGAGTTTACTGAATTTTGTTGACTGATGAAATACTACTGAATTCTATTAACTAACTGAATGCTACCGAGTTCTGTTAGCTGACTGAGTTTATTGAGGTCTGAATTGAATACTGAACTAGACTGGACTGATATTTAGTCCACTGAGTTTTCCTGAGTAATATAACTGACTGAGAGTACCACTGATTGTGACATGACTGAGTGTATTCTATAACTGACAATGGCTCTAGGTAAACAGCTAAATCGTCGGGTATTAAATACCCCCAGGACTCGATAGCATGAAAAGTAAAACATCATGTGACTTTGCATAACATAAAAATGTACACTTGATTCATAATGTATCTATAGAGGCATTTTATCAAACACTTAAATGGCATGAACTATTATACATGCTAACATGACATAATCTCACTATGTAGTTCACATGAACATCTCATCAAACACTTGGAAAGCATTTCATATGCACATAGTACTAATCAACACATGAACCTTACAATTTCAATACCAAGTTCACAATTTCAAGGCTATAACATGAATTCATATAATACTACATACATAATAATTTATTCTACATGAATCATGAAAAGAACCCAATCAAAATGATAATTATGAATACACTTTAATTCCAAATCATGAAAATCATGAACTCAATCAACCTGAAGTTTAAAAGAGTTTCTTGGACTCCAAGGGTGGAAGGAAACCTTGGATGAACACATCACATACCTTGCTTGATAAATTCTTGATGAACAATGGTGAAATATTAAGCCTTGAATTTGAAATTAGTTCACCTAGGGTTTTTGTTCTTGAGCAATTAGTAAAAGAATGAGTGTATTTAGCTAAATGAGGGCTAAATTTTGTGTTTTGGGGGATGAAAGACGTGGAAAAAAGACCCAAATATCCCCATGGACACGACTTTTTAATGACTTTTTAAGACAAAAGGACATGACTAAGAATTCGAAGTGACCATACTAAGTTCTGAAGGTTGTCTTTGGGATGTCATATTCTCTAATTCTGAGCTAATGATAGCCTGATCTGAGGTCTATCTTAGAAAAGTAACTAGCCCCCTGAAGTTGGTCAAACAAGTCATCGATTCTAGGAAGGGGATACTTGTTCTTGGCCGTGACTTTATTTAACTAATGGTAGTCAATACACATTCTGAGAGAACCATCTTTCTTACGTACGAATAGAAATGGTGCACCCTATGGTGACACATTGGGTCTAATGAATCTTGTATCTAGGAGATACTTCAACTATTCTTTTAATTCTCTAAGTTCTGCAAGTGTCATTCTGTATGGCTGGATAGATATGGGCTGAGTATCTAGAAGAAGATTGCTTCCAAAATTAATTTTCCTTTCAGGAGGAACTCTGGGAAGATCTTTAGGGAACACATTCGAGAATTCACATGCTATTGACAATGATTCAAGATTAGGGGTTTCTGAACTAGAGTCCTGGACTCAAACGAGATGTAGACACATCCCTTAGATATCATTTTTCTCTCCCGAAGGTAAGAAATAAGTTGACCCCTAAGTGCTGACGTACTACCGAAGGATGGATTTATTTGTAGTCGACTGAGGCATAATAGGAATGAAGCCCATCATGCTAAGAATGACATCAAAATAAGTCATGTCTAATTCATCTAAGTCTGCTGAAGTGACTCTCTGAGATACTATAACTGGACAATTCCTGTATACCCACCGGGCTATGATAGATTTACCACTAGGGTAGAGACTAAGAAAGGCTCTGCTAGGATTTTGGGACTAACTCCAAAGTCAACAACTATATAAAGAGTAATGAAGGATAAAGAAGCTCCTGGATCTAGAAAAGCATAAATATGTACATGATAAACTTGTAACATACCAATGAACACGTCGGGAGAACTTTCTTGATATCTTCGGGAATGTAGAGCATAGAGTCTGTTCGAGCGTTGCCTACCGGTGGTGCTGGAAGTGGCACCTTACTGATTTGGGCGATCAGACTGAGCTGGGGGACGGTTATACTGAACCTGAGAACCTGACTAGGGACAATATATGACTCTGTGGTCTAGCTTGCCAGATCTGAAACATAATCCCTGCTAGCTCTACAGATACCCTGATGTTTCTACCACACTTCTGGCAAAGAAGATTGGTTTGGGAACTACTAACACTACCCTGAGGTTTAGGGCCTGATGCCCTATCTCTATTGCCATCTCTAAATTTTGGCACTGGAGCATTGGCGGAGGACAGAGATAGAACTGAGGATTTTGGGCCTAATGAGAACAACTCCTACCCTCTGATTTAGGCTGAGCGAAGATAAAACTACCTGTTCTCATTTTCTTGTTCTCCTTCTCCTTATCTTTATTCTTAGCCTCCTCTATCTGTTGAGCATAGACCATGGGCCTAGATATGTCCATCTCCTTAATCAACATTGCGGTCTTACACTCCTTGACCACATTACTAGACACCCCAGATACAAACTTACTCATCTTAGATCTGCCATCTGCTACTACATGAGTGGCATATCTGGATAACTGAGTAAACTTGAGAGAATACTTTTGTACTGTCATGTTTCCCTGTTTCAGATTTATAAACTCTAAAACTTTTGCTTCCCTCAACTCTAGTGGGAAGAACCTATCCAAAAAAGCCACAACAAACTTCTCCCATTCTATGGGCCCTACATCTGTGGCCTTCTCTGCTTTCCACTATTTGAACCATGAGTGAGCCACATCTTGCAACTAATATGCGTCCAACTCAGCACTCTCAACCGCAGTCACCCCAATAATATCCATAACTTTTTGCACCTGATCAAGAAATTCCTGAGGATCCTTATTTGACTTAAACCCCATAAAAGATGGAGGGTTCATTTAGGTGAAGTCTCAAATCCTAGATGCAGCTGTATTGGCCACTGGGTTGGCCGGAGCAGCAGCTGGGCGTTCATTCTGGGCTACCACAGAATAAGCTAGGGTGGTGAAGGCTGCTCTGAATTCAGCGTGGGAGATATGTTCATTTAGAGGATCTAGCTGAACAGTCTGGGGTTCTGGTTGGTCTCCCCTTCCTCTTCCCTTAGTCCTCTTTGGAGGTATATTTTATAAATGAAAAAGAAACTTAGATTATATAGAGAATTTAAATAGAGTTCATGCTCACTCGCACGACATGAATACTGAAAAAGGGAAAACTTTTCCTAAAATATGTCATAGCCTCCTATCCATAAGTATGACATGTTATACACCCATGCACAAGACTCTACTAGATATGGCTTCCAGACGTCCTAGGACTCTGTTGAACCTTGGGCTTTGAAACCAAGTTTGTAACACCCGAGTCTGAACCCCGAATGTACATGGTGCTCATAATCCCAAAGGACCACAAGTTAACCCATGACTGGTACTTGCTATAATAACTGAATGGTAATACTGTAAATATATGGAAATTAGGTGAAAACTAAATACGGTATAACAATACCAAAACTAAAAATACTCTAGTCTGAAAAGCCTCTATACTATCTGAATTGTAGAGTTGATAGGAAAAGTCCCCAACTAACTCCGACTACTGAAATAAACTAAAATACTAAAATAATAATCATGTCCTCAAACTATAAGTACTCACCACTAACTCTGACTACTAAAAAGATGAACTGCTAAGAATGATTGGGAGCCCGTGCATTTGAACCTATGATATAAAACATCATAGCGCAAAGAAAAGTATGTGTCAGTACTTTGAATGTACTGTTATGCTAAGTCAGGTAGGCTGAAATGCATGGGTACATATGCATGAACAATACTAACTGAATGATATGAATATAACTGAATAAGAGTACATGCATGAG
This sequence comes from Capsicum baccatum var. pendulum, assembly GCA_030864225.1. Lineage (NCBI taxonomy): Eukaryota > Viridiplantae > Streptophyta > Magnoliopsida > Solanales > Solanaceae > Capsicum > Capsicum baccatum. The sequence goes on along the minus strand of CM061559.1, from coordinate 202,780,563 downwards.
TACGTAAACTATAAATGAGATGGTGATTACACTGAATACTGATTAACTGATATTTGAGTATACTGATACTGTGTTACTGATAATTGAGTGACTGTATCTGATAGTGTTGATTCTAGGGAACTATACTAAGTTTTGTACTGAGCTGAGTGACTGTGTCTGACAGTCCTGAGTCTGTAGAACTAAATTAAGTTCTATATTGAGACTAAATCTAAAACTAAGACTATAGGAGTTAATCATCTAACCAACATGCCCCTTTCTGAATAGATTGGGGTCCAACCTATAACCTCAATTGAAGGGTTTCAATATTGTGCCATGGGTAAAGACAAGATGTGAGTCAACCTTCTCTGAAAAGAAGCTTTTTCGTCAACCCTCGCTGGCAGAAAAACTCGTGTGAGATGTATAAACCCTAATCTTGTAGGAAGATATCTCAACCTACGTCGGCTATGTAGTTTTGTAATATAGGAATTGCTACTCAGGGTCAAACCCTATAGTGATAGGAATGCCCCCATCCCTGGGTTCGTTCGATGCTGAATTTTACTCCTAATTGAAAAGACACTGAACTGATTTCCTAGTTTATACTATGCTTGATTGAACTGTTACTGATTGTACTGTCTAACTGAACTGAATTGAGTTCACTGAATTCTATTGACTGATGAAATACTATTGAATTCTATTAACTGACTGAATGCTACCGAGTTCTGTTAGCTGACTGAGTTTACTGAGGTCTGAATTGGATACTGAACTAGACTGGACTGATATTGAGTCTACTGAGTTTTCCTGAGTAATATAACTAACTGAGAGTACTACTAATCGTGGAATAACTGAGAGTATTCTATAACTGACACTAGCTCTAGGTAAACAGCTAAATTGTCGGGTATCAAATACTCCCAGGACTCGATAGCATGAAAAGTAAAGCATCACGTGACTTTGCATAGCATAAAAATGCCCACTTGATTCATTATGCATCTATAGAGGCATTTTATCAAACACTTGATTGGCATAAACTATTTTACATGCTAACATGACATAATCTTACTATTTAGTTCACATGAACATCTCATCAAACACTTGGAAAGTATTTCATATGCACATAGTACTAATCAACACATGAACCTCACAATTTCAATACCAAGTTCACAATTTCAAGCCTATAACATGAATTCACATGATACTACATACATAATAATTTATTCTGTATGAATCTTATAATAAATCATGAAATAGAACCCAATCAAAATGATAATTATGAATACACTTTAATTCCAAATCATGAAAATCGTGAACTCAATCAACCTGAAGTTTAAAAGAGTTTTTTGGACTCCATGGGTGGGAGGAACCCTTGGATGAACACTTCACATGCCTTGCTTGATAAATTCTTGATGAACAATGGTGATATATTGAGCCTTGAATTTGAAATTAGTTCACCTAGGGTTTCTATTCTTGAGCAATTAGTGAAAGAATGAATGTATTTAGCTAAATGAGGGCTAAATTTAGTGTTTTGGGGGCTGAAGGACGAGGAAAAAAGGCCTAAATACCCTCAAGGACGCAGTTTTTTAATGACTGAAAACTGACTTAGCGATGTGCAGGTCGACACGCCGTGTCGATGGGATCGACGCAATGGATGATGCACCCCATTGAGTCTGTGTCGGTTCACTAGAAATTATAACTCGAAGCTAAGGAAAATATTGATCGATGAGATGGTCAAAGTGGTGCATCGAGATCGCGTCGATACACTATTTTGGATTTTGAAACATGGTTCAAACGAAGTCCAAAAAATTCAAAACTCACTCGAGAACACCTACTAACATTCTTGATCATGAATTGACTTAAATATCGACATTTAATAGTAATAAAGATCGCAAAATAGATTTTCCAAATTATGAAGACTAAAATGGCTCTAATTATGAAACTTAGCTAAATTTTTCTAAGTCTGGGACCCCTTAACAAGCTTTGAAGGACTGAATTAACCTTAGGATTTTGCGAGGTCTTACACACATGGACTGAAAATCACCCTTCCACCTAACCAAACCAGACACAATATCCCCCAATGTCGGATGAATTCCAAACATATAACAAGATAACATGCAACAAGCTTAAAAAAAGTCAAAACATGTCTATAACCGATGTCCGGCCAAACAACTGACCAACATCACTCAATATCCACAGTAATCCAAAAAAATCTTCTAACTAAAGAACCAAAACCAGTCTTGGTTGGGATATGTCCCCGACTCTGATAGATGACAATGAGAATGAAAATGAAAATGATAATGTTAATGATAATAAAAGTAACTATCAACTCAAATCTAAGAATGAAAGCTGGTAAAATACCTAGACTTTTGGGGAATAGAAGCTCACTATTTTACCTCAACACCATGAACTAATGGACCAAATCAATCGACATAACTCTATGCAGAAAAGTAGAAGAAGCTCTGGTGCCTGCATCGCATGGGTATACAACGTCTGGAGATGGTTAGTAGGGTAAACACAATTATGTAACTCAGGGATAAAGATAACATAATACCATGATCAATAGTTCAAAATCATTCAGAACTAATACATATAATCAAATGCATATACATATAGATATATCACATACCGAAATGGGAAACAAGGCTTAACATGTGTTTTAAAACTTTATCCTAGATTGTGTATATAAATCGGTATAACATGTACCCACGGGCTATATGGGCCCCAACTCCCACCCTCTAATCGGGCCCCAGTGTGTATAGTCACACAAACCAGAGAATAATCTCATATATATGCACGGGGGACTCAAACCTCCCAATCATATAATAAGGTGACTTAAGCACTCGATTATGTAATGATGTGCAGGGACTTGAACCTCCCTAATCATGTAATATAATGAGGGGGACTCGAACCTCCCTGGTCACTTTGACTCCCTGCATCGACAAATGTAGTTTCCAGTATCGGTCATTCGGACCTAAACTTTCAAGACTCAGCTACACAACCCCATTAAAGCCCAATTAAAAACATTCATCACACATTTCCATTCATTGAACCGTATTTTGCATTAAGGCATAAAATGTTGGTATTATCATACCAATTATACCTACAAGGTAACATCAACATGCCAAAACAATTACATCACTTGAGGGAATTCACAATCCCCTTGGTTCAATTTTACAAATTTCCACATTCTTCATAATTAAAAACCAATTTCACAATATGGGGTTGAGGTCATAACTACTTCAAAAGTCAAAAGTTTGGGAAAATCACAATTGCCTAATTCATTCACCATACCTATGCATCCACAAGTTCAAAACCATAACTAAAGCATGATTAATCACACGTAAATAAAAAGTTTGATGGAAGAAATTTAACCCTTAAGACATTGGATGACCTACTTCTTGGAAATCCTAAGTATGGATGCTTGAAAGAATTGAAGAGAGCTTTTTAAAAATATTTTAGTGAGTTAACAATGCTAATGGGATCCCTACTAGGGTTTTAGGTCGAGGGTTACAATTAGGGTAGAGGGGAAATGTCCTAAGTGCCCTGCTATATGTAGTTTTGATGATAAAAAGCTAACTTCAAGGGACCAGGTCCCTAGATGTGCAAGGTACAGTATAGCTGGCATGTGTTGTCTACATAGTTTTATCCTCTTTTGTAACAAACTTGCAGGTGCTATATTGTACTAATTAGGACAGTTGGTCCAATGATATTTCATCCATAATCATCACTCAACTATAAAATAAAAGAGATTTCGCCTCATTAAATTAGTTTTGCACAAATCTAAAAAGTGATGTGAGGCAGCAAAAACTTTATTTTAAGATTTCTCAAACATTGCTCATGTTCTTATCTTTGTAATATGCTTAAAGAGTGAGTGAGTGTTCTTTAGTGTTGATTTGTAACCGAACTACTCATTCTATAAGAGTAGTTTTTTCTTTTGATGAGGGAAGTGCTTAGGTAGAGTTGCCTAAGCTTATTTCTGGTTAGAGTTATCTAGTAGTTCAGAGAAACTTGGCAAAGATGTCAAAGAGTGTTTGTAATAGAGTTATTGAAAGCAGGAGAAACCTAAAGTTAGGTTTATAGTCGGGTCTGTAATCAAGAGTTTGGTTATAATGGACTATTTTGGTGCTTGTGAGGGCAAGCCATGATTTTTTTCCTTCCTGGATTTCCACATAAAAATCTAGTGTTTTTACTTTCCTACACTGCCTTTATTTTTCTAGAACCTCATAGTTGCTTTATTTTTCTATCACTTGTGATTGACTTTGAGGGACCTAATCCCTCATTATGTGGTGCAACCCCCCAAAGGTTCCAACAATTGATATCAGAGCGGGTTCACTCAAAAAGGTTCATACCTAAAGTATTCTGGTTATCATGGCTACTTTAACTGAACTAGGAGTGGAAAGAAATGAAGCAAAAAGGGAGAGATTCCTGACTTTGAAGACTATAGAGTCTGACCCACGTGAAGAAGACACTGATGTTGCACTTTTGGCAAAAAGAATCATTAGATCTAAAAAATGGTGTGATCAGCTTAGCAAAAGAAATGGTAAGATTAAAGGTTGTCACAAAAATGGTAGTTCTGAAGCATTCATGAGAAACTACCAAATGCAAAAGAATGATCAGGTCCCTAAATAGTCAAAAAGAAAAACTGCAACTGAGTATGCAGTAAAGCAAGCTCTGACGGCATAGGGAGATTCTTTCAGTGAACCTGATGAAGATAAGAAGTCTAGAAATATTTTAATGCTAATGGTGGAAGATATTCTAATTATATATGATTCCTTGTTTTCATTCATGGCAAACTCAGAAGATGAAAAAGGAAAAAAGGTAACTCTTTTTAATATTAAAGATAATCTAGATAACTACTCTGCTAAAAGGATAAAAAGGCTTGCTAGTGTGTTGATAGTCTCTGGATATGAACTAAATACTGAGAATAATGTATTAGAAGTGAAAGTAGACAATCAAGAACATGAATTGATTACTTTAACTTTCCAAATTTCTAAAACTGAAGAGTTATTCACAAAGATAAAATCTAAAAATTTGAGTTTGATGAGTAGTCTAAAGAAGGTAAATAAGGTAGATAAAAAAGGGAAGAAAGAAGCTTCATGGCTTTAAACTAACCTTGAAGAAAGCAAAGGGATTCCCAAAAAACACCTTATGTCTACACTTCATAGAAATGAAGAGTTAGAGAGGGGCCTAGTCCACTTGAAAGAATACTTGAACAAATCTCTTAAGTAAACTAATTACTCTCTAATTCTTTCTAACTTGACTAGTCAAGGTGTAAATAATGGTAGAGGACAAGGCTATAAAGGAGAATTCCAACTTAATCAGGTGGCAAGGAAAGACTATCAATGAGACTAGAAACAATGTTGTCAGTCCTATGTGTACTCATTGTGAAAAGGATGGGCACACTAAGAAAAGTTGTCAGAGATGGCTTAGAGGTAAAATAGATGGTTTCAGAGATGTTCAGCAAGGAAAATCACATCATAAGGGGTTCAAGCCACTAGAAATTATAAAGAGTAAGATATCTCTACCTAGGTGGGCTAAGAAAGATTTAATTACTCCCTTGTCTTCTTTCTAGGAACTCAAACTTAAGTGGGTTCCCAAATCAAACAAGCGATCATGACTCCAGGTTTGAGAAAGGGGACTACTGTCAAGAATATTCATTAAAAGGTAGTAGTCAAAGCTTAAGTATAGAAGATCTAAATACAACATCTCTTTCAAGACACTTCAAGTAGAGGTGTCATATTTTGAAATAGTTGATTTCAAAAGACCTGGTCCCTAACAAATTATGGTGAAATTTTCAAGATAAAAAGAGTGTGTAGAGGCTAAAGCATGGATTAATCAAGACAACATGACTTATCATATGAATCAGTATCTCCTCTCAAATTGGGTTATATCAAGGAGACAGGTATTCATGATAAAGTAGGTGAATGATTAATCTAACTCAGTATCATACCTTTGTAGGTATACACCCAAGGGGATAGCATTGGAAGAAAATAGTTGGATCAAACACAAATTGAAAATTCATTCAAAAAGAGAGGAGCATGGTCCCGTATCTCAAGTGAGTACCAAAATAATGTGCCTTGAAATTTTTTATAAAATTTCTGTTTGAAAAGTCCACATATCCAATCCTATATGAACAAAAGTTGTCAATTTAGTTCAAATGTGAAGAGACAACCGTTGTCATCAAATGTGTCCATTCAAAAGAGAGTCTCTTAAATGCCAAATGGTCATCTTTTTAACTATAAATTCAAATAATTCTATTTGCTATTAACTCAAAACATTATTCTTCTCAAATTGAAGCTGGTCCTTCTTCTTTCTTTCTTAAAAATTCAAAATGTCTGAAATTCCCTCTTCTTCAAACCCCATGAAAAATTCATCTTTAGATCATTCTCATGAGCCACAAAAAACTCTACCTGTTAGTTTTTCTCATGAGACTCCTAAAACCCTAAGTGAAACTATTCCAGTCAAAACTCTAAACCTAGGTGAATTTCTGTCCTAGTAGATGACCAAAATAAAAATTTTGGATCTCTAATTGAACAAGAGATTCTTCAAATTAAAGGACCTTCTTTCTTAAAAAAACTAGAGTCCTCTAATGATCCATAAACTTCCATTGATATTGAAGAATTGGTAAGTTATGAATAATTAGAAAACCTGACAATACCATGGCTCTGAGTCAAAATCCATCTTTGCTCAACTGTGTGATGATGAAATTCTTCTAAAAAGATTCGATCCTCTTAGTAGCATAAACTTGGGAATTGAGAATCTTCTTCTACTTGTTGGTGATTGATAACACTCAATCTACAGCTCTCGTAGGAGTGTAAAGCGGTCGTTAGCAAATATAGAACCCAACCTAGGTTGGGTATCGATCCCACAGGGAATAGCTTGGCCAACAAGTAAGCAACGATTACTAGACTTTTAGTGCAAGTCTCGTAAAAAGAGGGGATTGTAATGTGTAACCAAAACAATAAAGTAAAAGCTGAAAATAGCAAAGTAAAAAGAAAAGGATTGTTACGTAAGTTGTAAACAATGAGAATTGAAGCGTTGGGGTTATGTCCACCTTATGAGGTATACGTCTCTATTGGCTATGAGTGTGTAGAGTTTTGACATGCAACTGCTTATAGAGAATTGTATTCGATGGTAAATCCAAGCGTCTTTCGACCTCAACAAGGACTATTTCACTTTAACTCTTTCGAGCTTAAAGCGTGTCTAATGGTACGAATTCTCCAAGAGGTTAGTCCAGTTACGACACTAGCTTTTTAATAGGAAAGGGTGTCCTACTACCTTGACACTATCTCTTTTCCATACAAATAACCTTTCTTTCGAACAAGTTAAATGTTAGACTGGTGTATTCTTGCGTTTGCAACCGCAAAGAATGTAGATTAAGATGAAGAGAATAATGATATAAGCAGTATACGTGTCGCGAACTCACAAACTCACAGCAATAGATAGTAACTCATTCGGCTTCCATAAACCCCAACAGAGAGGTTTAGTTACCCATGAATGCGAAGGAGATCACGATTGACATTGTTGTTATTATACCACAAGATTGATGATTTTCGTGTAGCACAAGTGGTAGGCGTGAGGCGTGAATTCCTTATCAAAGTAGCGTTTCTCTTGTTGCGGAAATTAAGAATTAAATAGATGAATAGAAGAAAAATAGAATTAATGGGAAGATTAGAAGAGTAGATTAGAAGATGAATTGTTAAGAGAGGAATGAATAGAAATCTCTAGCATGATAGGGTATTTATAATACCCATATCCTACTCCTACTATGCTAATGAAACAAATAACCAAATCCTACTAGGCTAATGGAATACTTATCCCAAATGTACTAGGTTAATGTAACATTATCATAATCCAAATAAACTAATGAAATACATAACCCAATTGTACTAGGTTAATGTATCATTGTCCAAATCAAGCTATGTGTCTGTAAGTCCCCAAAGTCTTCAGAAATGTTGTTTTAGCCCGGGACAGATTTTCCATGCAGCAGTTTTGGTCCTTAGGCGTGTACACTCTTTTTCCTTTCTTCGTGAGCTTTCTTTTGCGTCAAGTAAGCCATAAAATGCTGAATTTTGCATCATTTATACCTGAAACTTTACTAATCATGTTCGTTAGCTCATTTACAGGAAAAGGGACTAAAAGTGCATGAAATATATAATTTGTTCTCAAAACTAGGTTAAAATATGGGCAAAATATATTGATATAGGCGTGTAAATTCGCCTATCATCAACACCCCACACTTGCAGCTTTGTTCGTCCTCGAACAAAATATCATGTCCCTCTAAACATGAACTTAGGGTTTCACAGCAACAACACAAAACATTCGTCAAGACAAGCACAACAATTATCAACAAAGAGTAGTTTTCCGATCATTAGTAGAAACCATTTAACCTCTAGCATAGACTCGTGATGGTGGTTAACTCATATTCAAAAGTCAAGGCACAAAGAATCATACACAAATATCCAAAACTCATCAACCATGTGTGTCTCACAATATATTACCCATAGTCACTCACAAGTGTAGCATATTTTTCAAACATGGGTATCAAAATATCCTTGCTCTCGCTCTCGCAAAGAATTCGTATGCAGCAACTGATGACCATAGGCTTGCCCTTAGTGTACTACTCCACTAAATGTCAGAATGTTAAGATTAGGATCAAGTAGGTCTTTTGATGGTTGTAATGTAGGCTAAGGGACGGGTAGGACTATTTTGGCCAAGAATAGTGACTAGGTTCCTAAGCGCTTTAATACATCACTTTGTATCATTGACACTTTTTTCTTTCAACCTTTCTTCTATTCTACCACCCTTGTTCTCCTCTTTTGTTTTTCAATTTTAAGCATAACTTACTTTTCAGCTTTCTTTTCCTTTTTCTTTTCATAACATACCTCTTATGATAGCACTTTCTTTTTCATAACACATTCAAGCACCATTACAATTTATAGCATTATACTCACCCAATTTCCTCTTATGTTGTCACATGACTTTTTCACTTTAAAGCACTTAGGAATTTGGATCAAATTACGGTCTTGAAAGAAAATGGATTAGGCTTACATACGTGGTTGTCAAAGAAATAGGCTAAAGGCTCAAAAGGGTTTAACTAGGATGATGTTCATAGGTAGGTAAAACTGAAGGTAAACAAATATAGGTTGCCAAAGAAATGCCTAAATCATATCCTAAACTTACACTTCTTATTTTCGCTTTGCATACATACCAGGCAAGTTCTAGCATCAGCCACATACATAGAAGATACTATTAATCTCACACACACAAGGCACATGGTCGACTTGATTGGAAGTAATATAGAATCTCGACCCAACAAGTGAAGGAATTGAACCACAAAATATCATATAATGAGTCACAACTAGAGTCTAAACGTCTCAATAGTCACAATTGTAACACATACTCTTGTTATAATCTCATGTTGCCTGTCAAAATAATTTCATGTGAAGCTAGAAAAAATTTACTCCTAAAAAACTTAAAAAAAACAAAGTAAACAAACAAACATAGGTGCAAACAAAGAATTATAGCATGCAATACCGCCACCCCACACTTAAACGGGACACTGCCCTCAGTGGAAAATAAATACGAAGAACCTGGTTAGTCGGACTCTTCCTCAATGTCGGGGGGTCATACCCCCTTCATCTGAATCATCATAAGAGTCGTCGTCAGAGTTCTCCTCCTCGTCAGAATCAGGTAAGCGTCGATCGTCATCAGTCGGCACATCATCCTCTAGAGGTTCCTCAAAGTATACGCCCACTCCATACATCTCCCGTGCATGCATGTTCACTGGGTAGTCGTGGTCCAGCTGTTGGAGCTCTTCAGTAGTTGGAACACGTCCACCACTCATCATAGTAAATCGTGTCATGCCATAGAGATGACGGAAGAAACTCTCATCACGAGCATGTCTCTCCGCAGTAGTAAGGTTGACACCATGAGTTGTTTCAGCATCTTTGACCTTGGTGAGGTCAACCTTCTTTGGGTTATGTGGGAGTTTGTGGTCAGCTGGTTCCTCTTCGATATCCTCCTTCCGCAAGATTGTTGTCAACAAATTTCCAAATGTGAAGTGGGACCTTTTGTGGAGTCTGGCCTTCCTCATGGTAGATCGAATTATTGCCCCAAAGTTGATAGGGACATTCGTTATCAAAGCATCGACCAAACACACTCTATCTCTTGATATCTTGGTGTATTGAGTCCCGGGAATAAGGCATGAGTTGACAATGCGCATCCAGATTCTTGCTTCCCTATTTAGTGGAGCATAGGGGAAGGTGTTGTGTCGGCCGGTTTCTTTATGTCTGCCCCACCTTTCCATCGATCTGCTTCCACAAAGTATGTGTCGTATTGCTCTATAAGGAGGCCTGCTGTATAGCTCTTTGAATGGTGTTGTGTCGACCGAAGGTAAGCCAAAAAAGAGTTGATCCAATCCGCGGTGAGCTGTAACACCTGGCCCCGAATTTTGACTTCATTGCCTGTTGTGTTCGGCGACCAGTTGGCATAAAACTCTCTTGTTAAATCAAGGTTGCATTCTCCCATGTCGCGGAAGATGAAATCCAGCTTTAATGCCATTATTTTTGCCAACATACGCGGCTCCTTCTTTGCTAAGGTTTCCTTGTTGATCAAGTCGACATGAACATATTTTCGTTCTTTGTTGTTCCTGTACCATTCTTTGGCTTCCTCCTCAAGAACCCATTTTATTCCAAACATTCTGCGGGGTAGTTGTGCTGAGGATGATTCTCCTTGGTCCTTGCGACCTCTCTTTTTGCCCTTTTGGGAAGTGGTAGCCTTCTCCTTGCCTTGCCTTGCTTTAGGTGCCATTGTACCTGAGACTAGAAATAGTGTTAGTGGCAGCACAATCTCAATCGATACAATCTATAAACAAGCATTAGGGGTACCACCCCACACTTAGTTTTGTTAACACAAATCAGTGAAGTGAAAGTGGTCGAGTACTCAGATTTCGTCGACATACGTTTTAGGATTGTATTCCGACAAGAAAATCAGCAATGCATCACTTACTTGCAGCCATTGGACTACTTTCATGGTAGATATAACAACACTACTACATAGGGGTTACCACATGGAATAGTTATTCTTACAACAATCACAACCTCTTATGCCGGTAGGCACTATAAGTCTTATCCCGATGGCCGGGATAGTCTAACATGTAAGTATCCAAACAACAATCTTAAGCAATGTTCATAGCCATAGTAATTCCGTAAATATCATAACAATGCTATTGAAACCAAATTCAAGTCGGACACAAGTCAAGATTTTCCTACGTATATGTTCACTCACATGATTTTGTATCAACTATCCAAACACATAAACATCACCAACAATCTTATACGATTTTGCAATTCATACTAGACATAGCAACGTAGTACTTACGAGAAATAAATGAAGAATAAGAGAGCACTTACTTGCTTGAAGCTTGTGGGGATGGTTTTGTGAATTGGAAGAGCAAAAGAAGAAAATTTTGAGAGGATTTGGATGTATATGCGGCGCCCTTAGGTCAATTTTTAGTGTGGTTGTGTTGTAAAACTAAGTCCCCTTTATATAGGAAGAGAATGGGTCGGGTTATGACCCATTTGCAATCGGTTTTGGAGACAAAAATCCCACATATGCGGCGCATAATGCTTAGCATAGACATGACATATGCGGCGCATTGTCTATAGCATAATGGGACATATGCGCCGCATAGTCTATGGCATTTGTAGACATATGCGCCGCATAGTCTATGGCATATGAGATACTGAGACCAAATGCCATAGCATAGGCGGCGCATAGTCAAAAGCACACTTAGGAATTGGCGGCGCATAGTGTATAGCACACTAGATTCCGAGACCTTAGGCTATATGATAGGTTGTGCATCGTTCGTGGCCTAGTTTTTCCAAGGCCTAGCCTTCCTCGCTGCCTATTTGGGCATGAGAGATGCTCAATCCATAGCCTTATGCATCACTATTCCTAACTCACCAACTTTACCATACAATGCATCCAAATCGTCAATTGAAATCAATCTCCCCGTTGAATACTTCTTGCACCTATTTTTGCTCAAAACCAAACGAAAAAGATTAGTACGATGGGTTGCCTCCCACCAAGCGCCTTAGTTTTGGTCGTGGCACGACTCTTATTTTTGGATTTTTCATTTAGCAAAACAAAACAAGTACTAGAATGAAAGGAAAAACGATAAATGATAAAACGATAAAACGATGGGTTGCCTCCCATCTAGCGCCTTATTTATTGCCGTGGCTCAACATAGTAAACTCGAGTACTTAGACTTCGTCAAGATAAGTGATGGCCATGTCATTCATCGAGTCAAGAGGACCGATATAAGGCTTAACATGTTGGCCATTCACTTTGAAGATAACACCATTATTGTCTTCCAATTCGACTACTCCAGACGAGTAGACTTGGATAACTTTAAATGGACCAGACCACTTAGATTTTAACTTACCTGGGAAGAGTTTTATTCTGGAATTGAAGAGTAGTACCATATCACCCTTTTGGAAGTTTCGTCGAACAATCCGCTGATCATGATACTTCTTCATCCGCTCCTTGTATAGGTCTGACCTTTCATATGCATGGAGACGGAATTCATCTAGTTCGTTCAGCTGTTCCAACCTCAGATTCTTCATATCATCCCAATTCAAATTCAATTGCTTCAATGCACACAATGCCTTGTGTTCAAGCTCGATGGGTAGATGACAAGCCTTCCCATAAACTAGTTGATAAGGTGACATACCAATGGGTGTTTTGAATGCAGTCCTATACGCCCATAGTGCATCATCTAGCTTTCGAGACCAATCCTTCCTATTTGCATTAACCGTATTGGCAAGGATTTGCTTGATCTCTCGATTGGAAACCTCTACTTGTCCACTAGTTTGGGGATGATAGGGCGTAGCTACCTTGTGTTTCTTGACACCATACTTGGCCAATACAGATTTGAATAGCTTGTTGCAAAAGTGAGATCCTCCATCACTTATGATAGTACGTGGTACTCCAAAGCGAGAGAAGGTATTCTTCTTTAAAAACGCTACAACACGCTTCCCTTCATTGTCGGCCAAAGCTATAGCTTCCACCCATTTTGAAACATAATCTACAGCAACCAAGATGTACTTCATTCCAAACGAATTCACGAATGGTCCCATAAAGTCAATACCCCACACATCTAAGAGTTTTACCTCAAGAATTTTGGACATGGGAATTTCATGGTGTTTTGAGATAGCACCTTGACGCTGGCATTGGTCACACCTTCTAACATAGTCGTATGCATCTCTGAATATCAAAGGCCAATAATAACCACTTTGCAATACCTTTCTTGCCGTTCGATTGCCTGCATGATGTCCTCCAACTTGGGATGTATGGCATGCTTCCAATATGGTGGGCACTTCTTCGTGGGATATACATCGTCGAATGATACCATCAGCGCATCTTCGAAACAAATAAGGTTCATCCCAATAGTAGTGCTGAATGTCATGCATGAACTTCCTCCTTTGATGGTAAGATAAATTGGCAGGTAGCACATTACTTACCACGAAATTTGCAAAGTCGGCATACCATGGTAATTTCTCCATTGTTGTCGCTAATATCTCCTCATCCGGGAATGCATCATCAATCTGAATTTCAGGTTGCGCCACATGCTCATTCTCGAGTCTAGATAGGTGATCAGCCACTTGGTTCTCGTAACCTCTTCTATCTTTCACTTCAAAATCAAACTCTTGCAGCAGAAATACCCATCTAATCAACCTTGGTTTTGCATCCTTCTTTGTCATGAGATACCTAAGAGCTGCATGGTCTGTATGAATGATCACCTTAGTACCTAATAGATAGGCACGAAACTTTTCAAACGCGTACACCACTGCTAGGAGCTCTTGTTCAGTAACAGTGTAGTTCCTTTGGGCTTCATTTAGGACCTTACTTGCATAGTAGATGGAATGAAATAATTTCCCCTTTCTTTGTCCAAGTACAGCTCCAACAGCTACACCACTAGCATCACACATGACTTCGAACGGGAGAGACCAATCTGGTGCTACCATGATAGGGGCTTCAATGAGTTTTCCTTTAAGGCATTCGAATGCCTCCAAGCAATCGTTATTGAAGTCAAACTTCGCATCTTTCTCCAATAGTTTGCACAATGGACTAGCAATTTTGGAGAAGTCTTTGATGAATCTACGATAGAACCCAGCATGGCCAAGAAAACTACGAACTCCCTTCACCGAAATTAGAGGCGGTAGCTTCTCAATAACCTCAATTTTTGCTCGATCAACCTCTATTCCTCTTTCGGAGATCTTGTGCCCAAGAACAATTCTTTCTTTTACCATGAAGTGGCATTTTTCCCAATTCAGCACAAGGTTGAATTCTACACATCTTTGCAATGCCATGCTCAAGTTTTCCAAGCACGACTCAAAAGATTCACCAACAACTGAAAAATCATCCATGAATACCTCCAAAGTGTCTTCAACCATATCAGAGAAATTGGACATCATACAACGTTGAAAGGTGGCTGGTGCATTACATAACCCGAATGGCATACGTTTGAAAGCAAACGTACCATATGGGCATGTAAATGTTGTCTTCTCTTGGTCTTCGGGAGCAATACAAATCTGATTGTAGCCTGAATAACCATCAAGGAAACAAAACCATCCTTTCCCCGCTAATCGATCTAGCATTTGGTCCATGAAGGGCATTGGGAAGTGATCTTTGAGTGTCCAAGAATTTAGCTTTTGGTAGTCCATGCATACTCTCCATCCAGTAACGGGCCTGAGTGGAATAAGCTCATTCTTTGCATTTGCGACCACCGTCATACCTCTTTTCTTGGGAACACATTGTACTGGGCTTACCCATGTACTATCAGAGATAGGATATACAACTCCTACATCTAACCACTTGATAATTTCTTTCTTTACCACCTCTTGCATAGGTGGGTTTAGACGCCTTTGATGTTCAATGGTGGGTGTGCACTTTTCTTGAAGCTGAATTTTATGTGTGCAAATCCCAGGTGGAATACCAATAATATCCGCAATGGTCCATCCAATAGCTCTAATATACTTTCGTAAGATAGCAATAAGAGCTTCAACTTGTTGCTCATCCAAATCGGCTGCCACTATGACTGGAAGAGTGTTTCCGCTTCCTAAGAATGTGTACTTCAAATGGCTTGGCAGCTCCTTCAATTCTAGTGTGGGTGGTTCTTCAATAGATGGCTTAGCTGGTGGTGTGGGTTGATTCTTGAGATCAAGATCCAGCTTCTTGGGAGTATAGTGATATGTCCCTAATCCTGATAGAGCACAAATAGCTTCTTTAGAAATTTCAGCATCCTCATTCTCTCCTTTCATGAGCAAAACCTCCAAAGGATCATCAAGAATTTGCTCTTCTTCAAGTCGTTCTTTCTCATCATCAAAGACAACATCAGCCACAGAAAATACACTCAGATCTTTGGGTTGCTTCATTGATTTGCAGACATCAAAACGAACCACTTCGTCATTTATTCGGAATAAAAGTTCATTAGCCCTTAAATCAATGAGCACACTTCCTGTAGCAAGGAAAGGGCGCCATAAGATTATGGGAACTTCTGAGTCTGCTTCACAATCCAAAATAACAAAGTCTGCCAGAAAGATGAATGAAGAAACCTTTACCAATATGTCACATAGAATACCAACAGGTTATTTTACCGACCTATCCGCCATGACAAGCCTCATATTAGTTGGTGTAGGATCTCCTAACCCCAACGTCTTGTAGATCGATAATGGAATCAAGTTGATGCTGGCTCCTAAGTCACATAGTGCTTTGGCAAAGTTCAAAGATCCGACGGTGCAAGGAATAGTGAAAGCTCCGGGGTCGGCCTTCTTCTGAACTATCGATCGGGTAGCAATTGCACTACAATGATTACATCATCCTTCATCTCATAACTTGCTGCCCTCTTCTTTGTCAAAAGATCTTTCATAAACTTCGCATACCCAGGCATTTGTTCAAGTGCCTCCACTAATAGAACATTGATGGTCAGCTGCTTCAACATAGTCATAAATTTGCTGAACTTAGTGTCATCCGCCACCTTCTTCAATCTTTGGGGAAAAGGTGGTGGTGGGTATGGAAGTGTTCTCTCCGTGGCTTTCTTTTCCTCTTGCTTCCGTTTTTCCACTTTTTCAGTTTGCACGTCGTTGGGAGTGACGTTAGTAACGTCATCCGCAGACTGCTCACGTTTCGCGTTGTTATCCTTGTCCGCAACTTCGTCAACCACTTGCTTGTCTTTTGCTGAAGTTTCCAGCACCTTACCACTTCTGGTAGTGATGGCCATGCATGACCCATCATTCCTTGGGTTTTGCACAGTATCGCTCGGTAAGGTGCCAGCCTTTCTTTGATTGAATGCTGCTGAAAGTTGGCTTAATTGCTGCTCTATTTGCTTGATAGAAGTGGAATGAGAATCAAATAATTGCTTCATGGAGGACAAATCATTAATCACCTCCATAACTCCCGCGCTCGTTGCTTCCACTCCTTTCAATAACTTAGCCATCATGTCTTCAATACTTCCAGAATTAGATGTGGTGGTATCACGTCTACCAGGGGGAATGTACAAACCACTCTTTTCATTGTTTTTCTTCCAACTACCTTGGTCTTTGCTTCCAGATTTATCATAATAGTTCCGACCTTGGTTTCCTTGGGCATTCCCGCGGAAACCCTCCTGATTGTTCAAGTAGTTAGCTTCTTCTTCAGAGTCGGATTCGTCTCTTCCATGTGCTACCACGGCCTTAACTTTTTCGATCTTCCCTGATAATAAATGCTTTGTCAGAAGATCCATTTGTGTTTTCATGTGCGCCATGTCTTGATCACGTTCTTCTTCTCTTCTTCTTTGGTCTGCAGTCATGCCAATAGATAAAGTGGGGCTTGCTACCTCAGAATCCCTGGTATGCCAAGCTCTACTTTGTTTCGTCATGCGATCTAGCATATTGCTTGCTTGACCAAAGGTGAGGTCCATGAAAGAACCTCCAGCTGCATTATCCACCACTGGTTTAGTTATTGAATTCAAGGCTCTATACAAGATCTCCATTAGGTGAACATTAGTCATGTGATGGTTTGGGCATCTCGCTAGCTTTGTCTTGAACCTCTCCCATGTTTCATGAAGAGCTTCAGTGGGAAGCTGGCGGAAGTTGCTGATTTCATCTCTCAATTGTGCTCTTTTGGATGACGGAAAGAATCTTTCTAGGAAAGCGTCTCTCAATTGCCTCCAATTTGTAATTGAATCAGGAGTCAGCCCATTCAACCATAGTGTTGCCTCCCCAGACAAAGACAATGGAAATAGACGTAATCGAATAGCATTCTGACCAACACCAGGATTGTCAAAAGACTTGCATGTAGAAATAAAGTTGATGAGATGTATATTCGGATCGTCGCTTGCTAGTCCACCAAATAATCCCTTGAGTTGCAATAACTGAATCATGGTGCTTGTGATGTTGAACTTGGCTCCGGGCGCTAATGGTGGTGGAATTATAGCTCCAGTGGCTCCGGCACCATCAAGATCATCATCATCATCGTCGAAAGCTGGCTGCAAAGGTTGGCGATCATACCTATACCGAGCTTGTCGACCTCTTCTGTTGGCAGGTGTTGTAGTTTCAGCAACATGCCTTGGGTTTATCAACTCGTCATCACCTAAATCTTCATCCTCAGGATTTGTTGCTCGCCCAGGATTGTCAATGTTTTGTTGTTGGACTTGAGCAACGGCAAGAGCAGCTAATCTTGCTTGCTCGTGTTGAGCAGCCATCCTGTCGATTTCAGCTTGTGCTTCCATTCTTCTAATTCGTTGTGGTTCAGGATTGATTGGTAATAACGGTTGACCAGAACTTCTAGTATGGGGCATGCACTAAAGTAAAAACCTGCAATAAACAAAAACAAAAACTAAACGTAAAAGTACGAGAATCTTTGACCAAAGGGTCTAGTAATTATCACGAACTTGATTGACACTCGTATTCCCCGGCAACGGCGCCAATTTTTGATAACGCTCAATCTACAGCTCTCGTAGGAGTGTAAAGCGGTCGTTAGCAAATATAGAACCCAACCTGGGTTGGGTATCGATCCCATAGGGAATAGCTTGGCCAACAAGTAAGCAACGATTACTAGACTTTTAGTGCAAGTCTCGTAAAAGGGGGGGATTGTAATGTGTAACCAAAACAATAAAGTAAAAGCTGAAAATAGCAAAGTAAAAAGAAAAGGATTGTTACGTAAGTTGTAAACAATGAGAATTGAAGCGTTGGGGTTATGTCCACCTTCTGAGGTATACGTCTCTATTGGCTATGAGTGTGTAGAGTTTTGACATGCAACTGCTTATAGAGAATTGTATTCGATGGTAAATCCAAGCGTCTTTCGAACTCAACAAGGACTATTTCACTTTAACTCTTTCGAGCTTAAAGCGTGTCTAACGGTACGAATTCTCCAAGAGGTTATTCCAGTTACGGCACTAGCTTTTTAATAGGAAAGGGTGTCCTACTACCTTGACACTATCTCTTTTCCAGACAAATAACCTTTCTTTCAAACAAGTTAAATATTAGACTGGTGTATTCTTGCGTTTGCAACCGCAAAGAATGTAGATTAAGATGAAGAGAATAATGATATAAGCAGTATACGTGTCGCGAACTCACAAACTCACAGCAATAGATAGTAACTCATTCGGCTTCCATAACCCCAACAGAGAGGTTTAGTTACCCATGAATGCGAAGGAGATCACGATTGACATTGTTGTTATTATACCACAAGATTGATGATTTTCGTGTAGCACAAGTGGTAGGCGTGAGGCGTGAATTCCTTAGCAAAGTAACGTTTCTCTTGTTGCGGAAATTAAGAATTAAATAGATGAATAGAAGAAAAATAGAATTAATGGGAAGATTAGAAGAGTAGATTAGAAGACGAATTGTTAAGAGAGGAATGAATAGAAATCTCTAGCATGATAGGGTATTTATAATACCCATATCCTACTCCTACTATGCTAATGAAACAAATAACCAAATCCTACTAGGCTAATGGAATACTTATCCCAAATGTACTAGGTTAATGTAACATTATCATAATTCAAATAAACTAATGAAATACATAACCCAATTGTACTAGGTTAATGTATCATTGTCCAAATCCAGCTATGTGTCTGTAAGTCCCCAAAGTCTTCAGAAATGTTGTTTTAGCCCGGGACAGATTTTCCATGCAGCAGTTTTGGTCCTTAGGCGTGTACACTCTTTTTCCTTTCTTCGTGAGCTTTCTTTTGCGTCAAGTAAGCCATAAAATGCTGAATTTTGCATCATTTATACCTGAAACTTTACTAATCATGTTCGTTAGCTCATTTACAGGAAAAAGGACTAAAAGTGCATGAAATATATAATTTGTTCTCAAAACTAGGCTAAAATATGGGCAAAATATATTGATATAGGCGTGTAAATTCGCCTATCATCAGTGATCCAAACAAAATCTATGTAAGTATTGACGATCAATTTGTATAGGAAAAGACTGAAGAGACAAGGAATGAAGCGGTATTACATCTAAATAAGAAAGATAAAGAGGATGAGGATGAACAACCTCAGATTTTGAAAATAAATAGACTAAAGAATAGTAAAAGGAAAGGAAATATGATTGACACTGGTGCACAAGGTGCTAGATCCTATTCCACTAGGGGATCTAAACAAAAATTGTTAGCAGATGACATAAAGGAAAGTAAGTCTTCTACCCTCCATAGAAGAAGACTCAAGAAAACTATCATGGTAACGGAGGCAAATGTTGAAGTAGTGGAGGTTGGAGAAGATGAGGATACTAATGCAGTTATTGTTATTGTATCTAAGAAGAAAAGACTAAAAGTTCATAGTGATGAAAGGACCAGTTCCTCTAATCTAAAGTCTAGAATTCATGGTGTAAGCAGAATGAAGCATATAGCTATGAAAAGAAAAATAGTCTATAATGAACCTGGTCCTACGAAAAAAACTACTGATGAAAAAAAAGAGCCAAGTAATGAGCCCAAGAGATTGAAAAGAGAGGAAGAAAAAAATATATCCAGAGAAAGAAGGATTGCAAGCCTAAAAACACAAAAGGTATTGTCAGGAAGAATGTTTGATCCTAAAATATATAAGAAAGCCGCGATGGTAGAGTTGGTAGAATACGCTAGGCACCACAGATGGTTGCATCTGTTTGAGAAAGAAGCACTAGTGGTATTTGAAAATAAAGTGAGAGAATTTTATTATTCAATATATTTCTGAAAAAACGGATTGAGTCTATCTACACAGTTCCAAGCAAAAGAAATTAAATTGGATAAAGAAACCTTAGGAGGAATTTGGATGTACCTTTTTCAGGTGTAAGGACAGTTGTGAAGCAACATCCCACAACTGAGTTTATGATTAAGGCCTTAAGAGTAGGTGGGACTTTAATAGCCACATTAAAGAAGAAATTTCTATAAAATTAGTTTCAGCATGTTTTCAAATTTATCAACAAGGTCCTGCTACCGACATCAAAGAAAAGAATAATTGCCTCTGGTATTGATTTTTTTTAATTGAATGCCTGAGTAAGTTTGAGTTGATGAATCTGCTTACTCTAATGATAGAATATATGCACAAGGTGGTTCAAGAAAACAAAGAAAGGCATGGGATGTCATATGGTTACCTGTTAAACAAAGTCTTTAATCATTTTAGGGTGATTGGTACTAAAGGAAAACTAGGAACAGTCAAACAAAAGACCAGTCTAACTACACTAGTGGAAAATGGGTGCATTAAAGGCAAAGCGAGGATAGAATCTTAAATGTCTGAGATACTAGATGCTCAAGAAAGCTTAACCAAAGAAATGGAGGAGTTGAGGATTGTGCTAGCTATAAAAGACACTAAAATAATGTATCTGAAACTACAGAATCAAGAGTTGCTCTTAGAGGAACCTAGTGCCACTAAAGAACTTGCAGCAGAAAATACAAAGCTCAAAGAAAAAATTACAGAATTGATTGGTGAAGTACAAAGACTGAATGTTTAAGTAAAAACTCTCACTAAACATCTTTTGGATGCTCATGTTGCTGCGACTGATTAAATGGACATGTTGCCAAAGTTATTCTCTCCCAATCCCCCTTCTACCATAGTCCTGTTGTGTTAGTCTTTTGAGTCAGTTTCCAGTTACTATTCCTATAGTAGCTTTTGCAAATAGTAGTTTTATAATTTCTTTTTGGTGCATTATCATGGTACTTATCCTAATTAATCATGAATGAAATTCGATTTGTGGGCCTCATCTGTTTCCTATATTTTAAGTTCTTCTTCATGTTAGCTGGTACTTATTTTTAATCTTAGTTTACTGTTAATCCTTTTCAATGATGCCAAAAGGGGGAATATTGACTTCATGTGTGAGGACTAACTTCATGTGTGAGGACCAGGTGACTAGACTTAAGTGTGTGCTCAGATATATAGGCATGATGATAAGGGAAGGAATGATATGTTAAGGCATAGTATAGGGGGAAGCAAACAAGAAGTTTTTGCTGCAAATGACAATAAGGGACCTGGTCCCTGTGTTGCATGATGAAAGAGGAACATTCATCTTCAGGTGGTAATCATACTGATTAAATGTGATGAATGTGCATGATTGGTTTGTCATCACCAAAAAGGGGGAAAATTGTGATATTTAGTTTTGATGATAAGCAAATGACTTCAAGGGACTAGATCCCTGGATGTGCAGGTAATGTATAACTGGCACGCGTTGTCTGCACAATTTTGTCCTCTTGTGTAACAAAATTGCAGGTGCTATGTTGTACTGATTAGGATAGCTGATCCAATGATCTTTCAACCTTAATTAGCACTCAGCTATAAAAGAAAAGAGATGCCTCTTCATCAAATCAGTTTTTACACAAATCTAAAGAGTAAAGTGGGGCAGTAAAAACTCCATTTCAAGATTGCCAAGCATTGCTCATGTCCTTATCTTTGTAATATGATTAAAGAGGGAGTGAGTGTTATTGAGTGCGGATTTTTAATCTAACTACTCATGCTATAAGATTAGTGTTTTCTTTTAATGAGAGAAGTGCTTAGGTAGAGTTGCCTAAGCTTGTTGCTAGTTAGAGTTAGCTAGTTATTGAGGGAAACTTGGCAGAGGTCTCAGGAGTGCTTGTAATAGAGGTATTGAAAGCAGGAAAAACCCAGAGTTAGGTTCAGAGTCGAGTCTATAATCAAGAGTTTGGTTATAGTGGACTGTTTTGGTGCTTGTGAGTGCAAGCCATGGTTTTTTCCTTCCTGGGTTTACTCGTAAAAATCCTGCATTTTTACTTTCCTTCCCCGCCTTTGTTTTTTCAGCACCTCATAGTTGCTTTACTATTCTATCACTTGTGATTGACTTTGAGGGACTTGGTCCCTCACTATGTGGTGCAATCCCCAAGGGTTCAAACATGCCCTTAATGAAAAGACTGAAATTGTCGTAAGTGACTGTGGGTCACTAAACGACTCGTATAGACACATTCTGACTCATCACAGGGAGTCATAGTTAAGACATAACAACCAAGACCCTGCACTAGTCTGGCTACGATTCATACGACCAACTTATAAGCACACTTAACTACTCGTAACCACTTTTTATACTCAAGTCAATAATAATTTTGGGATGACATACTAGACAGCCTACGACTGGGACATAACGACTCGTCATGAGTCTTTACGACTTATGGTCTCAAGTTGTAATGAAGACAGTGCCTTGGGCCAAACTTTCTGGACACCTTACAACTTATTCCTTACGTCCTGTAAGAAGTATTGATGATTAGTTGAGATCCACTCCTAGTCAGAGCAAAATACTAAGCCACTTGTCAAATTAAGTTACGATCGAGTTGCTATGACCCATCATGACTCCCTAGGGGAGTCGTAGTCAGGACAGTGAGGATAAATTTTAGAATTCTCAAAGACCAAAAACCCAGAGTGTTACATACTCCTCTCCTAGGATCATTCGCCCTCAAATGATAGGACAAGGCATTTATTAGCAAGATTTGACTCCATATACCATTACTCTTACCTTTAAAAAAAGACAGAAAATAAAGATACCAAGAAAATAACCATTTCCCTTAACAAAGTCAGAAAACAAAGATGTTAAGGAATACACATACCTTAAGCACGATTATATGGAACGGGAAACAAGAATAAATACTTGGACTTCATGTCCTCTTTGGCTTCCCAAGTAACTTCTTTAACCCTTTGGTTCCTCCAAAGAACCTTTATTGAAGCCACCTCCTTGGTCCGCAACCGACGAACTTGTGATCCAAAATTTCAACTGGGGCCTCTTCGTAGAACAAAGTATTCAAAATACCCACCTCCTCTAAGGTAACAATCATTAAAGGATCACCCACACACTTCCTCAATATCGAAACACAAAACACTGGATAAATGGAGCTCAAACTAGAATCCAACTCCAATTCATAAGTGATATAACCAACCTTCTTTAAAACCAAGTATGGACCAACATAACTGATACTGAGCTTTCCCTTTT
Source organism: Capsicum baccatum var. pendulum (assembly GCA_030864225.1). Taxonomy (NCBI): domain Eukaryota; kingdom Viridiplantae; phylum Streptophyta; class Magnoliopsida; order Solanales; family Solanaceae; genus Capsicum; species Capsicum baccatum. The sequence goes on along the minus strand of CM061559.1, from coordinate 202,757,145 downwards.
TACCAAACCGCGTCACTCCTTTCATGAGAGACACCTTCAAAAATACCCAATCACCAACACTAAACTCCAACTCCCTTCCCTTTATATCTGTATAGGACTTTTGGTAACTTTGGGTAGCCTTAAGTCTATCCCGAATCACCTTTACCTCCTCTATGGCTGGGGCGGCCGAAACTTATTTTGACCAACCTCAAACCACCTAATAGGATATCTACACCTCCTATCATATAAGGCCTCAAATGGAACCATACAATTGCTAGAGTGATAAATATTGTCGTAAGTGAATTCTATGAGAGGCAAATGGTCAACCGATCTACCACCAAAATCAAAAACATAAGCCAGAAGTATATATTCCAAGGCCTGAATTATCCTTTCTGCTTGCCCATCTGTCTATGGGTGAAAGCAGTCCTAAGGGATACTGTAATACCCCGATCATTTCTTAAGCCTAAATTTGTCTTTTGAGTGAATATATATGACTTCCAAAGTGATTGATGTTTAAACCATGTTGTATTTCTCTAATTTCTATTTTTTTTCATGTAGATCATTGAATAATATTTCCATCTATACCAATTTTATCAAAATCTGACATCGGATGAATGAGTTATGGCCGTTTTACTCAACGGTATCGGACCGCCCAGGTTTGACGGTCAACCTGGTGGACCGTCAGGTCCCTGGTGGACCGTCAAGTGCCCCTTCAAACCGAGGAAGTGACTCCTTTTTCAGGCCATCGTGTGATGGCCAAGTTGGTGGACCATCAAAAAGTTGACGGACCATCAAGGGGTCCGTAAGGTCAAGACAGAATATCTCATTTCTGTCCCTCAAGTGACAGATGACTTGGTGGACCGTCAGTTTCCTGACGGACCGTCAGTTTGACCGTCACATTGAGGTAGAACATTTCAGTTTTGGCACTCGAGTGACGAACGATCTGGTGGACCGTCAGGAGACTTGATGGACCGTCAGATCGACCGTCACAGGCCTCGATCAGCAAAGTTCAGCATTTTAAAAAAAAGGGCATTTTGGTCATTTCCTCCCCATGTGGTCTTATATATATATTAAAGTGGGGAAGATCCACTCATTTCATTCTCCTTTCTCTTCCAATCTTCCAAGAATCTCCTAGAAACTAGGGTTTCTACAAGATCCAAAATCCAAATCCTTTTCCAAGAAATTCAGAGAATCTTCCATGAATTTCTCCAAGTTGTTCAAGAACTAAGTTTCCCAAGTCAAAGGCATCAAGAATCTTGGCCTAAAAGTATGAGAAGAGTTCCAAACAAGTTTCCACATCTTTAAATCAAAATCCAAGGTATGTGGGGTTTCAACAAGAACACTCCTTTCATTCTTGTGCCTAAAGATTTACTTTCTATTATTGATTTACATGATTTTGCAAGTGGGTTTACACCCAAATTTCTTTATGTATGATTTATGAGACTTGAGTTGAATAAGATTGATATTTATGGTTATTTCACCATCATGCTTCTTAAATTGAGCATTTATTCCATGAGATGTATATTGTCATTATATATTGATGATTTCTAAGTGATTTATGATAAGTGTCAAGATTTGTGTTTTTCTATGAGAAATTCGACTATTGAATATATATATATATATATATATATATATTCATATATCGATATTTGAATTGAAAGTCAAGAATGAGTTTGATGATGTTTCTTTGAAGCTTTGGCATTTGAAATGATTTGATAAGCAAATGTATTTGATGTTGAGAAACATTGTTTGAATTTGAGTCGAGTTAGGAATCCACAGTCGTATATGATTTACCGATGAGATATACTGTTGTTTTGGTCATCATGATAGACCCATGAGTTGATATTGATTGAGGTGGATTTCCTAACGCGTTCTGAGCTGAGTCTGGGAGGGGTATTTAGCACCGAGCAGGAAATGTGGTATTTCCCTAGAACTACGTGCCATCATAGGATTGATGTTGATAGTTGTGGGCCAAAGGCCGAGTATGAGATTGTGATGATGAGATTGAGGTTGTACTCCCTGGCAAGAGTACGACACCCCTGCTAATGTGGGGTTCTCTCCTTATGAGGGCAAAACGTTGGACTCCATACGGCTCACATGGTGTAGTTATGTCGGTTATAAGAAACTCCCACGTCCATAATGATCTAAGTACCATGAGTTACCGAGCCACTCTAAGTCATGAGTCAAAGAGTTTGAGTTGAGTTAAATGATTTACGAGATTTATGAAGCATATATTATTACTGATAACTTTCGGAAATGATGTTTTAGATAATTCATGCGAAGAGAGTTGTTATTGTTAGCACGCATGATTTTCTTATACATTTATAATATTATTTAAAATGATGCATCCACCCCCACATACTCAGTACATTCCCAAGTACTGACTCCCATACACTTTTGTATTCTATATTTCCTCGTGATATAGGTTCAGGTGCTCAATCTCAGCCGCGACAGTGATCTACGAGTACCTTTATATACATTCCTGCAGTTGGTAAGTCCTCATGGTTCGAGGACTTATGTTCATGATTTTTGTCTTGCTAATTGATGGTTGTTTATTTTTCCGTTCATTATGAGCCAGTTGGGGATCTGTCCCAATGGCTCTTCAGTATTATATAGTAGAGGCTTTGTCAGACCAGAGTACCAGTATATATAAAATATTAGTATTTTGATTGTACAGGACAGTATTACTTTGTATCTCAGTATGTTCATGGCATGATTATTCTTCCTTATTACCGCTCGATTATTTTCATAGTGAATTATAGGAGTAAAGACAGGCTCAGAGGGTTAGCTTAAGGTTGTGTGTGGCCTTAAGCACCGTGTGACATCTCTGGATAGGTACTTGGGGCGTTACAGCTACCTTAGTCCCCAAACCTCATTAGAATAATCTCCGAAAGTAAAATGAGAATTGGGTATCCCAATCAGATATGATGGAAATCAGAGTACATGCAACTTTACGATCTCCTCAATAAACATCTTGGCATAATCCTCAGAAGAGAAATTAGTCCTTACTGGCTAAAAGTGAGCAAACTTAGTCATCCTATCCACGATGACCCAAATCGAATCAAATTGTTGGTGAGGCCTTGGAAGACCATAAAATATCCATATTAATTATCTCTTATTTCCACACTGGCAGTTCAATCTCCTGAGTCAACCCAATGGGTCTCAAGTTCTCTACCTTCCCTTGTTGACACATAATGCACTTAGCCAAAAAAATTGGCCACATCTCACTTCATATTATTCCACCAATAAATCTCCTTAACATCATGATACATTTTTGTCAAACCAGGATAAATAGTATCCGACACATGAGCCTCGGCCAAAATTCTTCCTCGCAACCCATCAATATTGGGAAAACATAATCTAACTTGGTGCCTCAAGATGCCATCACCACCAATCTTGAAAACCATCACTTTCTGCCTACATACATCATTCTTGATTTGCATTAGAATAGGATCCGACACTTGTTTCTCCTTTAATCCAACCTTGCCACCTCTTGAATAATTACACCACCATTCTCAACATCTAGGAGATGAACTCCGAGATTATCCAAACAGTGAATATCCTTCCCCAAACCTCTCTTATCTTGATCCACATAAGACAAGCTTCCCATGGACAACCTGCTAAGAGCATCAGTAACTACGTTAGTTTTACCTGGATGATAGTGAAAACTCATGTCATAGTCCTTGAGCAACTCAAGCTATCTCCTTTGCCTAAGATTTAATTGTTTAAGGGTGAAGAGGTATTGCAGGGTCTTATGATTAGAATAAATATCAACATGGACCCCATACAAATAATGCTGCCAAATATTTAAAGCAAATACCACGGCTAACAATTCAAAATCATGGGTCGGATAATTCTTCTCTTGAACTTTTAACTGTCTAGAAGCATAAGCAACCACCTTATCATGCTGCATCAGAAATAACCCAGTCCCACCCGGGATGCATCACAATAGACAACAAAACCACTAGTTCCTTCAGGCAGAGTCAAGAAAGTAGCCGAAGTCAACTTATCTGTCAGCTTCTCAAAACTACCCTCACCAACATCAGACCATAAAAATTTCACCTTTTTCTCAGTCAACTTGGTCAATGGGGAAGCAATAGAAAAGAAACTCTCCACAAACATTCTATAATAACCGAATAAACCCAAAAAGCTCTAAATGTCGAATGGAGTCGTGGGTCTAGGCCACTTCTTAACCACCGCAACCTTCTGTGGATCCACTATGATCCATTTATTAGAAACAACATGACCTAGATAAGTCACAGTATTTAACCAAAACTCACACTTAAAGAACTTTATGTACAAACGCTGATCCTTTAGGGTCTGCAACACAAGGCAAAGGTGATCAGATGATCTTCCTCACTCTTAGAATACACTAAAATATCATCAACAAAGACAATTATGAAAAAATCCAAAAACTGACGAAAAACCCAATTCATAAGGTCCATAAATGTTGTTGGGGCATTGGTTAAACCAAAAGACATCACCAAAAACTCAAAATGACTATACTAAGTTCGGAAAGCAGTCTTAGTGATATCCACCTCCCTAATCTTCAACTGATGGTAACCCAACCTAAGATCAATCATAGAAAAGAACTTAGCACCCTGAAGCTGATCAAATAGATCATTAATCCTCTGAAGTGGGTAGTTATTCTTTACGGTCACCTTTTTTAATTAGCAATAATCAATACATATTCGAAGGTAACCATCCTTTTTACACACGAGAAGAACAGTAGCATCCAACGGAGACACACTAGGAAGGATAAAACCCTTGTCCAAATGATTTTTCAACTGTTCCTTGAGTTCCTTTAACTCAGCCTGAGCCATTTTTTAAAGAGGGATAGAAATAGGATGAGTGATCGGAAAAAGATCAATATCAAAATCAATTTCCATATTAGGAGGTACACCAGGAAGATCGTCAGGGAATACCTCGAGAAATTCATAGACCACAAGGACAGTCTACAATGAAGGACCTTTGGATCCAGAATCCTTTACCTATACTAAGTGATAGAGAAACCCTTTAGAAACTAATTTCTGGGCTTAAGATACACAATAAACTTTCCCTTAGGCACTAGGGAACTACCTTTCCACACGATCACTAACTCATTTGAGAAATGGAAACTGACTCTTCGGGTTCAGCAATCAAGAGAGGCATAGAAAGAATGAAACCAATCCATCACCAAAATTACATCAAAGTCTAACATATCTAACTTTATTAGATCCACCAAGGTTTTCCTATCATGGACCGACAGCACACAACCCTTATAGACCCTTCTAGCCTCAATGGAGTTACCCACCAGGGTGAACTCAGAGATGGAATTCAAAATACTATCAGTATCAAGACCAAAATGATTAGACACCTAAGGGGTCACATAAGAAAGACTATATGCGGATCAAGAAGACAATATACATCATTAAAAAAGAGTTTAAGTGTACCGATAACAACATCAGGGGATGCCTCAAAACCCTAGCGAGTGGAAAGAACATATATACGGTTCTATCCAAAGCCAAAGCCAAAAGTAGAAATAGAAGCTTTTGGTACAGGAGTTGATAAAGTGGCAACAGGAATCTTATTCGCCCTAGAGGCAACCTTAGAAGGACAATCCCTCTACATATGACCAATTTGACCATATTTAAAGCACTTTTTCCTCCCTTCTTCACAAAAACCATGATGTACCTAACCATAAAATCTATAAGTAGGATATGATGGAGCTGACTAAGCCCCACTAGCATACGACTAGGATCCTAGTGCTTTAAACTCACTATCATACTAAAAATGATAATCACTCAATGAATTTGGATAAGGATCACTAGCCGTAGAGTAGGAACTAAAATTGCCCCACTTTTGTTTAGACAACTTTCTACCATCTCTACTAGTTTGTTGCTTACCTCCATCCTGGTCTGAATTACAAAACTTCTTACTCTGCCTTTCACTTATCTCTGCTAGCTTCTTCTTTTCTTCTTTCACTTGTTTTATATACACCACAAGTCAAGAGATATATATATCCTTATTCAAAAAAGTAGCCTTGATCTCAAAGATCAATTCACGAGACAACCCAAAGGCAAATTTCAAAATTCTAGCCCTCATGCTAGGCACCAACTCAGGAACATAACGCGATAGTTGATGAAACTTCAAGGCATACTTCTTTATGAATATCCTGCCTTGCTTCAGATTTATAAACTCCTTAGTCTTCACCTCTCTCAACTCTTGAGGAAGAAGCAATAAAGTAAAGCACTAGAGAAATCATCCTTTTAAGTGAACTCAGCATCATGACCCCTAGATAGGTCCCACTCCTCATACCATTGGTATGCTATATCCTTCAACTGATAAACAGAAAACTTTATTCCCTCTACATCAGTAGTATGCATCACATAAAAGATATTTTCCATCTCATCAATAAAGTTTTGAGGATTTTTCTCAACTCTAGAACCAGTGAAAATAGAAGGACTCAACCTGATAAATTGGCCAACACTAGTGACCTTAGATAATGGAGCAACAGAAGCAACACACTCAATCTAGGAGGCTAACAACTAAGTACAAAAATGAATTGACTGGCAAAACTCATCATTAGATAATCTAGCCTGAGGATCCTAAGAAGGGATAGGGGGAACTGGTAGAGCTCCCTCAGGGCAACCAGAAGAAGCGACCCTAGATTGGGTCTGAACTCCTAGAGTAGGATGAGTTTCGTGTACATTTTTCTCAGATAATACAAAAGAGTTTCCACAAATATCAGATCTTTAAGGAGGCATGATCTAAAAAGCAAACATACAGAAATTAGAGATGATTCAAGACCTTAGTCTATATAGCTTGAAATGGAACAACAAGAAAGGAAAATATTTCTAAATGCCTCGTAGTTTTTCCCTTATAAGTGTGGCTTGCTACATACCCATAACAAGATTCTACTCGACACGGCTTTATTGAATACCCAATAATGCCAAACCTAGTCTCTGATACTATCTTTGTCATGACCCAAACCAGGGTCAAGCCGTGATGGGTATCTCAAGTTATACTTAGATCATAGTCACCCCCCACACCTAACCAAACCAAACATAACATCTCCAAATATTGGATAAATTTTGAATATATAACAAGATAACATGCAACAAGCTTAAAGAAAGTCAAAATATCCCTATAACCGATGATGGATGATCGACCAAACAATTGAACAATATCACCCAATATCTATAGTAATTCAAACAAAGCCTTCTAACCAAAGAACCAAAACCAGTCTTAATCGAGACAAGTCCTCACCTTTGACAGATGACAATGAGAATGAAAATGATAATATTAATGATAGTGAAAGTAACTATACACTTAAATCTAGATTTAAAGTTGGTGAAATACCTAAGCCTTTGGGGAATGGAAGCTCACCACTTTACCATAACACCGTGAACCAATGAACCAAATTGATCAACTTAACTCTGTGCAAAAAAAGTAGAAGAAGCTTCAGTGCCTACATCACGTAGGGATACAGCGTTCGAAGATAGTTAGTGGGGTGAACACTAGCATGTAACTTAGGGATAAGGATAACATAATGTCATGATCAGCAGTTCAAAATCATTAAAAACTAATGCACATAATCAAATGCATATACATAAAGATATATAACACACCGGATAGGGAACAAGGCTTAATATGCACTTTAAAACTTTAGCCTGGATTGTGTAGCTCAATCGTCAGAATATATACCCACAGGCTATATGGGCCCCAACTCTTACCCCCTGGTTAGGGCCAGTGCATATAGCCATAAAAACCAGATAATACTCTCATACATTTGCACGGGGGACTAGAACCTCCCAATCATATACTAAGGTGACTTAAGCATCCGATCAAAGAATGATGTGCGAGGGACTCGAACCTCCCTTATTATGTAATAATATTGAGAGGTACTTAAACCTCCTTATCATTTCGACCCTCTGTGTCGGTAAATGCAGTTTCCAGTATCACTTATTCAAACCTCCACATTCACAACTCATCTACACAACCCACATTAAAGCCTAATTAAAAATATTTATCACACATTTCCATTCATTGAACCATATTTCACACTAATGAATACAATGTTGATATTGTCATACCAACTACACTTGCAAGGTAACATTAACATTCCAAAACAATTACATCACTTTGGGGGAATTCATAACCCCCTTAGCTAATTTTACAAATTTCCATATTTCTTATAATTAAAAACCAATTTCACAATATGGGGTTGGGGTCATAATCATTTCAAAAGTCACAAGTTTAGGAAAATCACAATTTCCTAGTTCATTCACCATACACATGCACCCATAATTTCAAAACCATAATTAAAGTATGATTAATCACATGTAAACCATGAGAAACATTGTTCAATCCATAAACATTTAAAACCCTCAACCCTTTTTTCAAACCAATCATAAATATCTAGTAAAAATACTTTAAAACATATGATTTTAATAAATTAACAATGAGGAAAAAGTAACATGCCTGAAATAACAAATTTCACGAAAGGAATTCAACCCTTAAGCCCTTGGATGACCTACTTCTTGAAAACCCTAAGTATGGATGCTTAAGTGAATTAAAGAGAGATTTTTAAAGTGTTTTAGTGAGTTAAAAATACTAATAGAATCCTTAATAGGGTTTTAGGTCGTGGGTTACAATTGGGGTAGAGGGAAAATGTCCAAAGTGCCCTTAATGAAAAGACTAAAAAATGTTGGAAGTGAAACGAGTCACTATACTACTTATATAGATATATTAAGACTCATCACAAAGCGTTTTAGTCAATACAAAACCACCAAGACCCCTCACTAGTCTAGCTACGATTTGATACCACCGACTCGTAATGTAACACCTCGAATTTTGAGGCTAGACATTAAAGCATCGTTTCTATGTGTGTGGACTTTAATCCCATGATTTGTATGTTAATAAATGTTTCATGATCATTATACGAGTGTGTGAGGTGCTTTTGAGGTGAAAAATGTTCATAGGAATCACTTAGAACAAAGTTGAGCCAAGAGTCTTTGATTCATCTAAGTTTGGTATTCGATTAAACAAGGGTCTACTTTGAATGCATATAACTTTTGATATAGGTGTAAATTTTAATCCAAGACCCACCAAATTGTATATAATTGAGTTAGATTTCCAATGATACCAATTTTTTTCTAAATTCAATACCAGAGTGAAAAGTTATAGCTATTTTCGTAAGAGATGGTGAGGGTGCGAGATAAGCCCACGTCGTGGGGCTTATGCTGCCATATTGGAGCGTGAGTTGTGGAGGATACTCCCCTAGGATAATGGGAGCAATGCAGGGTCAATTCCCGTGTTGTTTCAACTTCATAAGGGTAAAGGGGTACTTTGGTCCTTTCCCTTCAACCCCAAATGTCTAAAGAATGATTTATAGCATCCAAAGGACATTATTTTCCCATATTCATAAAAATTTCTCACGTTAAAACTCTCTCCTTTCCCCATGAACAAATTTAAAGCTTTTACTCTCAATAACACAAGGATTCAAGCTTTAATTTCAAGATTTCTTTAAGAATCCATCTAATTAAAGTATGTGGGAGTTCATCCATAGGTCCCATTTCACTCATGGAGCCTAAAAAACTTTCTTTGATTTAAAGTATGAGTTTTGTCTTCATTATGAAGTTGTATATGTTCAAGATGTATTTAAATCATGTTTCTCCTTAGTAATTTGACCCAATTCATGTCCTAGTATGATCCCATGAAAAGATTGGTTATCCCATGTCCCAAGTTTTTATTTTCCATGACTTATTCAAGAGAATTTCATGATAAACCCCTAAGTTATGAATTTAGCCATGTAATCCTATTGTTTTTTCATGTTCAAGTTACTCTCATGTCTAATATTATGATTTTTGCATTGTTGGAATGTTAAAATCTTCACATTAAATCCTTAATTCATGATTTTAGTCTTGTAATTATGTTTTCCTCGTATGCTTTACCCATTAACATGCTTAAGTTCAGGAGTCTCATGTGTTTGATGAAATGTCGAAATTTTGGGTTTTGAACAATAATCTCCTACTATGGTTTAGAGCTTCTATATGGTATTATTATTTTCATTCAGTATTGGTGGGTTATGAACACCTGATACCTATGTGTTTTATATGTTTTCATTTTCAAGTAACAAGTCAGTCAGAATCATGATTTTATTCTCATATTAAGATTATCATTTTTCTAACGAACTCACCAGTTTTACTTTATGTTAAAGACTTTAATTTACATATTCATGGTTACTTCAGATTATACATGCACTGTCAATTTCAGAATATCATGTTTGAGCATATTAGTCATCAGTGCATGCACCAATTCATGATTCCAGTGTCAGTTCAATTGGGAGTATGATTTAGCTCAGAGCTAATACAAGGGTGGTGGCTTTTCCGTTAGTTAAGCAAAGTCATTAGTAGTAGTCCTTGTATTCTAGAACTACATAGCCAACATAGGATATGAGAAGTTACCCATAAGTTTAGGCTTAACATTCTCTCAAGGGTCACCCATCAGTTTAGGCTTAATACCCTAGTCCTTCGAGAAACCAGATTAATGGTTCCATACAGCCAATGTTAGTACCCATCCAACTGGGTTACAAGTTAGACCCTAATTATCTTAGATTGAGGAAAGTCAGTTAGATGATACCTCCCACAGTCTCAGTACAATATTCAGTGTATTTTCAGTCTCAGTTCAATACAGTATACAAATTTCACTCTTTCAAAATTATAGATTTTCTCAATGACAATAGATACACACTTAGTCTTGAATTCTTATTGATTATAGCTTTCATGTATTCATGATAAGTTATCCCATGTTTTTTAGTTAGTCCTTATCTCATATGCACGGTACCCCACAGTTTCAGTCCAGTTATTTAGATTAAGTACAGTTCAGTTTTAGATGATCAGTATTAAATTATCAATTAATCAGTATCCAGATACCAGTTATTCAATATTTATACACTATCTATATTTTACTGTTTTCCAGCTTTTATTCTACTTATATTACAAAAGTAGAGTTTGTAAGAAACTTAAGTGTAGGGATTCACCAGCTTATCAGATTATGTTTGTTACTTATTCTTTGAGATACTTCAGCTTTTAATTTATTTCAACCTCTTGGTGAGTCTCCTTGCACTTAGCATGCATGCTTTATGATTTTATATATCATCAGTTTTACTTATTCCATGCATCCCTACTTACCTAGTACATTCCATAAGTACTGATCCACGTATATATCTATGTGCTATATTATCTCATAATATAGGTACCAATTATAGCCTATGCATCATAATCAAATAGTTACAGCTTTTGGCTAGTAGGTGATGAGTTTTCCTATTTCAGGGACTTCAGTCAATCGCAGTTCATGTACCTTATTTTGATTATTCATATGTATTGATTAGTGGTAGTTGGAGGTATGTCCCAGCTACCTATAGTCAGTATAGTAGAGGTTTCATATATGTCAATCAAAGCTAGTTATGTAATTTGAGTTCTTTCCTCAGTTTTATCATATTATAAATTTTTATCACTTACATACTTATTAAGATTTCATTATGATTATGTTCCCGTATAACAGAACTAGCCATTTAATATATTCTAAATTAGTTGCTCAAGTATATGCTAGTTCATGGGTTAGCTTGGGATCACTTATGGTTCCAAGAACCATGTTACGACTAGGGGTAGTATCGGGTAGTGACAAACTTGGTATCAGAGCATGGAGTTTAAGTGTCCTAGAGTGTCTATGAATTTGTGTCTAGTAGAGTCTTGCAGAATGATACGAAGACGTCTATACTTTTCTTCAAGAGGCTACAGGGTATTTAAGAAATGTTTCCCTTCTTTCATGTCTCAGATCGTGCAGTAGAAGTGTCCTCTAAGAAATTTATACAGATTCTCATCTTTCCCTATTTATGTTAACTCTGCCTTATTTTTAAGGTAACAGAAATGGTGAAGCTTAACTCCTTACAGATAGAGTTTTCTCATACAGTCCCCTCAAATAGTTATGGGATTATATACAGGCTCAAAAGTATCCCATTAGTGCCTTTATGTTCCAAAGCATGAAGTATTTCATCCATATTTGTTAAAATTGTACCTAAGCCAAAGTCAGATACTCCTTCAAATCCCTTATCAAAATTCTATGATAGCATATGACCTAGAGTTAGAAGCATGAACCTAGAAGTTTAGCAGCAGTAAAGTGAGGATAATGTTTATCTGGATTTAGTAGATTATATATCCATGGGGATAGTTGTATGAAAGGTGAATTAGTAGGCTTGAAATAGTGTATCCACTAATTTAAGTTTGTTGATTTGAAACTAAGTATGATGATGTGGGTGTGATTTAGAGGCTTACCCAAGGTGATATGAGATTATATTATCTCTAAGTTTTTCAAATGGATGTGCCTAGATAGTGCACTTGTGTTGATAAGTGTGAATGAAGCTAGTAATGGAGCAAGTAATGTACTTACCAGCTAAGTTATGGGCTATAAAAAGTTAAAGGTTGTATATCAGATGGAAATACTAGCAATGGGTTTTACACCTTTAGGTGCAGTCTTTTAGGGTGAGTTTAGTATTTATGTGTATTGTTATATCTCAGACTCTAGAGTACAGTGGTTGTAGTTCAGTTTAGAGTTATTTAAAAAGGTTTTGCAGACTTAGAATGATGGCTTTAAGCTAAGGGGAAGATAATAGAACAAGTAACTAAGTTAGGCTCTTAGATTCTAGTAGTGATGCCAGTGTATTGTAGAACATCAGTAGGGGAGAAAGATACCAGACCCATTCTCATCTTAGTGTAAAGTTTTGTACTTCAGTTATCACGTCATCTACTTATGCCTTACATGTCTGCTCTGTGATCATAGTTTATGTGCATGCACTTTACATAGAATTATGTACATTTCAAGATCCTTGTATGAGGATTTCCAGTTCACTCAGTAGTACGAATCATATTTCATGAAATTATGAACTCAAAACTAAGGTCATGCATCTCATAACTCATGTACTCATATTTTACAGTATGTTTAGTTCCAGGTACTTATGTTATACTCTTAATGATAAGTGAAATTTAGATTATGTCATTTATGTCCTTATTTTTTATGTCTCTAATGAATTCATGCTTTCGATACTCTATTCCTCAGGCCTCAGTTAAGTGTCAAATTCGTATAGTATCCTTTCATGTTTCAGGTTCTCATGTTTTAACCTTTCAGTGAGCTTTCCTTATAAAATGATAGTGGCGATGAGTAACTTTTTAGATGGGAGAGAGTAAGTGTTTTATGTTGGGGAAATATTATTGAATGCTTGTTTTATGCAAGGCAATAAATTTGCAGGACTATTGAGGTAAAGCTTTAAATATAGGTCATGGTTAGATGAGAATTCTATATGTGTTTTATTGGGGATAGTGCAGGAAAGTCGTTATTAATAGAGGTATTAGAGAATATGAGAAAGATTCTTTTATGGGTGTATGTTTAGAAGTTCATACGTGGTTATGAAGATAGGCTTAAATGTTATGTTGGTGTATAAGTCGATGAATACATTGTGCATTAGTGAATTCCTAGTAAGACATTGAATGTAGTTGTTAAAGTGGTAATAAAAATTACTCGTGAGATGAGGAGTTGTGAAAATGCAGGGGGCATTGAATTCATGGTCCAGACTAGTATTACAGTGTTATGTGTGCACTTTGTAGATTCGAGTAGGCTTGAACATAGTGAGAGAATTCAGTTCAGCTCAAACTTTAGTAGATAGAGTCATCAGTGCCCATGTGAATGTTTTAAGTAGCCTTAAGTAAAGTGCAGTTTTGTAAGTAAAATGTATAGTTGAGTATAAGCGTTCAGTATGATTCAGTCCAAATAGCCAGCAATCCAGTCTAGTAGTCAGACAGACAAGTTCATATAGTTTTCCATCTTTCCATCTAGTCATACAATCTGAAGTCTCATGAATATGGCTATTCCAAGAGGTAAATTATTTGCAACCATGTAATTTGCGAATTCAGCTTAGTTCATGTATCATGCATCAATTCAGTTATAATTCAGTTTATAAGTGTCCCGTACATCATCTCAGTCTTTCTTTAGTATTTCAGCCAAGTTAGTATGATTTGGGAGAATGAAATATCCCAAGGGGGAGATGCTGTAATATCCTAAGTTTCTATGTCCTTAACCTCTCATCTTTTCTTCATGAAACCAAATTCAATTTGAGGTAATGGTTACTCATAAGTTGACTCTCTCATCTCTATCTCAGTCTTATAACCATTCTCATGTCATTACATGTATTCATGAAATAAGTCCAGTTCACGTATCATGATCAGACTCAAATATGTAATCATATTCCTATTCATATATGTTCAGTATGTGATCTCAGTTTCCTTAGTTTAGTATTCTCATCCTAACCAGTCTCATTTGAGGATGAATATTTTCAAGGAGGATATAATGTAATACCCCACATCTTCAGGCTAGACTTTGAAGCATTATTCCTACGTGTGTGAACTTTAATTCCATTATTTATATGTTAATATATGTGTCATGATCATTATCCTAGTGTGTGAGGTGCTTTCGAGGTGAAAAATATTCATAGGAATCACTTAGAACAAAGTTGAGCTAAGAGCCTTTGATTTGTTGAAGTTTGGTATTCGATTCTACAAGGATCTACTTTGAATGTGTATAACTTTTGATGTAGGTGGAATATTTCATCCCAAGAAATTCCAAATTGTACATAATTGAGTTAGCTTTCCAACGATACTAATTTTTCCTTAATCCGATACCTGAGCGAAAAGTTATAGCCATTTTGTAAGAGGCAGTGAGGGTGAATGATAAGCCCACGCCACGGGGCTTACACTACTGGACTGGATTGTGCATCGCGGGGGCTACTCCCCCGGGATAAGGGGCGTGATGCAGGGTCTATTCCCACGTTGTTTCAACTTCATAAGGGTCAAGGGGCACTTTAGTCTTTTCCCCTCAACCCTAAACATCCAAAGGACGATTTATAGCATCAAAAAGGGAATTATTTTCCCATCCTCAAAATTTCTCTCGTAAAAACCCTCCCCTTTCCCCCATGAATAAAGTTCAAGATTTTACTCTCAAGAACATAAGGATTCAAGCTTCAATTTCAAGATTTCTTCAAGAATCCATGTAATTACGGTATGTGGAAGTTCATCCATGGGTCCCCTTTCACCCATAGAGCCCAAAAACATTTCTTTCACTGAAAGTATGAGTTTTTCCATTATTATGAAGTAGTATATGTTCAAGATACGTTTAAATCATATTTCTCTTTAGTAATTTGACTCAATTCATTTCCTAGTATGGTCTCATAAAAAGATTGGTTATCTCATGTCCAAAGTTTTCAATTTTCCATGCCTTTTTCAAGAGAATTTCATGATAAATCCCTAAGTTATGACTTTAGCCATGTAATCCTATTATTTCCTCATGTTCAAGATACTCTCATGACTAAGGTTATGATTTTTATATGTTTTGAATGTTGAACTCTTCACGTTAAATCCTTAATTCATGATTTTAGTCTTGTAATCATGTTGTCCTCGCATGCTTTACCCATTCTTATGCTGAAGTTAATGACTCTCATGTGTTAGATGAAATGCCTAAGTTTTGGGTTTTGAACAATGATCTACTATTATGGTTTAGAGTTTCTATATGGTATTATTATTATTATTTTCATTCATTGTTGGTGGGTTATGAATACCTAATACCTGTGTGTCTTCCATATTTTCATTTTCAAGTAACAAGTCATTCAGAATCATGATTTTATTCCCATATTCAGATTTTCATTTTTATAACTAACTCCCCAGTTTTACTCCATGTTAAAGACTTCAGTTTACATGTTCATGGTTACATCAGATTATGCATACACTGATAAGGATTTAGCACCGAATGAATGCAGGGGTGGAACCTTCCCCATCAGTTAGGTAGAGTCGTTAGTAGCAGTCCCTGCATTCCAGAACTACATAGCCAGCGTAGGATATGAGGAGTCACCCATCAGTTTAGGCTTGACTTTCTATCAAGAGGTACCCATCAGTTTAGGCTTGACACCCTGGTCCTTCAGGACTTCAGATTAGTACAGCCAGTGTTAGTACCCGTGGCACGGTACTGACACCCTTCCAACTGGGTTACAGGTTGGACCTCCATTAGCTCAGATTGGGGCATGTCGGTTAGATGATACCTCCCACAATATCAGTATAATATTCATTGTATTTTCAATTCATATTTGCTTGACTAAGTGTACAGACTTTTAGATATTCAGTTATACAGTTATCAATCTTTCAGAATTACAGATTTTCTCAGTGACAAAATAGATACTCACTTAGTCTTGCATTCTTAAATTTTAAAGTTTTCATGCATTCATGATCATTTATCTGTTGTTGTTCAGTTAGTCCTTATCTCATATGCACAGTACCCCACAGTTTCAGTCCAGTTATTCAGACTAAGTATAGTTCAGTTTTACATGATTAGTATTCAGTTATCAGTTAATTAATATCTAGATACCAGCTATTCAGTATTCATATAGCATCCATGTTTTATTGTTTTCCATCTTTCATTCTACTTATATTACAAAAATAGAGTTTTTTAGAAACTAAGTGTAGGGATTCACCAGCTTATCAGATGATGTTTGTTACTTATGCTTTGAGATACTTCAGCTTTCAGTTTATTTCAGTCTCTTGGTGAGTCTACTTGCACTTAGCATGCAAGCTTTAAGATTTCATATACCATTAGTTTTACTTATTGCATTCCCCCCTCCCATCACTTACTCGGTACATTCCAGAAGTCAGAGTCAGTCATATAATTTGAGTTCTTTCCTCAGTTTTATTATATTGTAAATTTTTATCAGTTACATACTTATTAAGGTTTCATTATGATTATGTTTACGCACAGCAGAACTAGCCATTTAATATATTCTAAATCAGTTGCTTAAGATTCATGCTAGTTCATGGGTTAGCTTGTGATCACTTATGGTTTCAAGCATCGTGTTATGACTAGGGATAGTCTCGAGTCTAGACACATAACCATACTTAACGACTCGTAACCACTTATCATACTCAAGATAGCAATAATTTTTGGATGACACACTGGACACCCTACGACTCGTGGCCTTAATTTTTAATGAAGACAGTATCTTGGGCCAAACTTTCTGGACAACTTATGACTTGGTCCTTATGACCCGTAAGAAGTCTTGACGACTAGTTGAGAGAGACTCGTACTCAGAGCAGAATACTAAGCCACTTGTTCTGATTAAGTTACGACTGAGTTCCTACGACCCGTCATGACTCCCTATGACTTGTCAGGGGAGTCATTGTTGGGATAGTGAGGATAAAATTTTAGAATTCTCAAGGATCAAAAACCCAGGGCGTTACAGTGAGAAGCTTGGTTTCTTATAAATAGGGATCAGTCCAACTTTCAAGAGTAAAACTTAACAACTAAACCAATTTTGAGGAGCCTATTTGATTCAATAAAGAGCTTTGTAAAGCTTGCAATCATAACTAGAAAACTTAGGATTCACAAAGGCAGATGGTTCTGTCATGTACACCTCCGCACATAAATTACCATGGAGAAATGCCTTTCTAATGTTAAGTTGTCTAATGGATCATCTTCTTGAAAATCCAATGTCAATGCAACATGAATGGTAATTGGTTTAACCACTAAGCTAAACGTTTCCTAATAGTCCATACCGACTTCTTGATTGAAACCCTTATCCACGATTCTTGCTTTGTAGAGATTAATTGAACCATTCGGGTAAGGTTTTAATTTTTGAACATCCACTTACATCCCATAAGATTCTTAGTAGATGTGGAAGGTACTAAGGACTATGTACCATTTTAATAAGAGCATTGTACTCATCAAGCATAGCTTATATCCAATTTGAATCGTTGTTTGCTTGAGTAAAATAAGTAGGTTCAAGAGGGAGATTTCAAGGTGGCAGAGGGTATTTAGTCGTGGTATTGAGATAGATGACTTTTTCTTTAGGTGATTTACCATATGGTAAAAGGGCGGATAAACTGTATATTTAGGTTAAGAGGGAGCTGGAGCAATAGAAGAAGGAGCACCAAGGACATTTTCAAATGGAAAGTCAACAGTCGAATTAATTAACTATGAAGTATTAGGAACTACTAGGAGATGAATTACGCTATTAGGTTGTGTACTAGGATATGGAGTGATATTAGAAGAAGTGTGAGGTACGAACAGAAGGCTACTATGTGTTGCTATAACTGGTAGAGGATATGAGATAGTAAGTGAGGAGGTGATGCATGAGCATGCCAACAAACCTTAAAGAAAGGGGATAATAACTCATCAAACACTATATGCTGAGATATATACATCTAATCACTATGAAAATGATAACATTTTGTAAGACCCCATAAAATCTTGAGTCTAAAATTCAGATCATTAAGCTTTACCAGCTTCAAGACTTAGAAAATTATGCTAGTGTTCAACACTTAGTTTTATTTTAGACCTCCGAACTTTGGGGATTTATTTGACGTCCTTTCCGACCTCTAATTTTACATTTTCAAGCTGCGTTGTTATGGGTCAAGGTCATAGTACATCCTGGGTGAGTTTTGAAAATTTTAGATCCGTTAAGGGCTCGTTTGGATTTTAAAATAGTAGCTCGAGGTAATAGCAGAGCGCCACCCAGGCTTCAGCACCGCTCTAAGCGGGGCGCCGCCCTGGGTTCCCCTGCGCTCTAGGAAGGGCGATACCCTGGAAGTCCGGTGGGTGCCCAATTTTCAACATTCTTATTTCGAGCTTTGAGGGGTATTTTGGTCAATCCCCCACCCCTATATAAGTATAAAAACACGAGATTTATGCTCATTTACACCAAAATATACTACTTTTCATCAATTCTCTCAAGAACTAGGGCAAGGGTTTCAATTTGAAAACCCAAATCCAAGAACTTTCATTGTAAATTTTCACGGATTTTCACTCTAAGGTATGCGATGTGATGATTCATGGGCTCCTTTCGTCCATGAAGCTCAAGAATCTTATTTTAAAACTATATATCACGGTATTCATGTTGTGATTTGAGTATTGATCATGTTTACGAGTTGAATGACTTCAAGATGAAACCTTTATATATTTGTATAAAACTAGGATGGCATATTAGTTGAAAGATATCAATTTTGGGTGGTTTGAATTGCTAAATTGATGAATACACCTATGCCATAAAGTGCGCATGCAAGGTATTTGATAAAATTCCTAGGAGCCTAGAAATCAAGTTTTCATGATCCAATAGTACCTACATGAGAAGTCCATGCTAACCCTTATGATTCAACATGAATTCCATGTTATTGTCAGGTAGTTGTTGTTGTGATATAAAACATTCATGATATTGGAGTTATGCAAGTATGTACATATTATATGCATTCCCTACCATGTATAAGATGTTGAGGACTATGTGTAGTATGGAATCCCTTACTTAAGGCATTATGAATTGTGAATTTTATTCCTATGATCAAGAAGTGTCATGGTTGTGTCAGTTTCCTTCTATCGAGTCCTGAGGGTACTTGTACCCAAAAAAAATATATAGTTGTATGCCTAGAGCCATGTCATGTTTTCATGATACTCTCAGTCAAGCCATGATCTATAGAATTCAGTCAGTCATGTGACTCAGGAAATCTCAGTAATCTCATGAACTCAGTTAACTATCAGATATCAGTAGTATTCCATCAGTCAATGGAATTCAGTAAACTCTGTCCATGTACAGTTAGTTATTCATGATCAGGCTCTTCAGATGGGAGTAGAAGTTAGCACCGAGTAAATCCAAGGATGGGAACACACACTGTCAGATGAGAGTGTGATTCTTAGCAGTCATCCTTGAATTCCAAAACTATGTAGCCAGCATAGGATGAGATATCAACACTATCAGATGAGGGTTGATAAGGTGGATAAGTACTACTAGATGAGGGCTCCACATTTCTATTTTGGGGACACAGTCAAATAAGGGTTACCCACAGCTTGTCTCTACCAGTGGCGCGGTATTGACACCCTTCCAGTCAGGACAGAGATTGGACCCCAGCTCGGCTATTATAGCATATTTAGGGTATGTCGGTTAAATAACCACTTCCCACAGTTTTTGTATTAGTCTCAGTAAAAAAGACTCAGATAGTTCTTCAGTTCAGGAATGTCAGATACAGTCAACACAGATACAGTACGAAACTCAGCTAGTTCCATCAGACTCAGGACTGTCAGATACAGTCGCTCATGTTATCAGTTATATCACGTATCAGAACTCATTTATTAGTCATGTTAGATGTCAGTGAACTTATGTTATCGGTAGATAGATTCAGTTATCATGTTTCCACGATGCCAGCTTCTATATATTCATATATGTATTCTCACATTTATATTAGCTAGTTAGTTAGTATTAATCATGCATATGAACCTCATGCATTCAGCCTGCCTCACTTGCATACTCAGTACATTCGAACGTACTGACGTATTTGAGCTATGGTGTTTCTTTTAACTTACACCATAGGTTCAGAGACACGAGTTCCAGATCAGCAGTAGCAGTAGCATTCCAGTACTCAGAGTTGCAGTGAGTCCTCTTCATTCAAGGACGATATGATTATTATTTCTTTTATCATTTTAGTTCAGTTTCTAGTTGATGGAGTTAGTTGGGGACATGTCCTATCAACTTCTTATTTAGAGTATTCAGATAGTTAGAGGCTTTCAGACGACTACAGTATTGTCAGATTTAGACTTCAGTATTTTAGTATTGTTTTGGTATTGTGATACCCCTCTATTCAGATGTTATTATGATTCCGATTATGTTCAGTATTAAACCTTTCAGTACATGTTTCTGCATTATCATGTTATATTATGTTGTGTACAGGTACAGATATCAGACATGGGTTAGCCTGTGGTCCCTCGGGGTCATGGGCATCGTGTAGCATTTCAGTTCAGAAAATCGGGGCATTACACATTTGTATCCCTTATGCTGTGAGTTATGCCCTAGAAAAACACATTGCTTAGATCTAAAGGTAATCTTATGAGGATTGTATGGCCTAAGATAAGAATAACAAGCACATTCAAAAACTCAAAAAAGTGATAATCTGGTAATTTACCAAACAGTTTTTTAAGGGAGAAGTATTGCGAAGAAGCAACATAGGAATTTTCTTTATCAAATAAACAATGCAAAAGGCTTCATCCCAAAACAGAAGAAGAACTGAGGCATGCACAAGTAATGCATGCCCTATCTCAATGACATGTCTACGTTTTAGTTCGACAAAACCATTTTGCTCATGAGTATATGTGTAGTGCCGGTTTATGCAAATAACATAACATTTTTGGTATCCACTGCCCCAATCAGATTATACAACTTTTATCTCACGTTTAAAAAAGTTTTTAGTTTGAGACCTAAAACGTAAGAAAATGTCGAACAGGTGTTTAGCCTTTATGGGAAAAATCCAATAATATTTGCATAATAAAAAAAAACATAATAGCAAAATTTATTATTAGCAAGATACGGAGATGGTCTCGATACATCAGAATGAATTAAATCTAATGAATAACTAGAACTAGACAAAGAACTAGAAAATGAAAGACGATGACTCTTTCCTTATTGGCATAAACTACAAACATGATTTAAAGAGTGATTTAAGACTGGAACTTGAAGAGGCCTAATGACTTGATTGACAGTTTTTATTATTGCATAGCCTAAGCGATTGTGCCAGAGTTCGAAGAAGGACGTGATTGTAAGCAAAGCTTGAGGTTGAAGCTTGTGAAACTTGTGAGCAATGGTGAAGCCATAATATATGAGTCTTGGCTATTCTATGATACTATGAAAGGTTTTGAAAGCAGAGACAAATTGTGATCGTATATTAATGATATTGGAAGTATGTTTAACTTCTATAAATGCACAAAGATATAGGGAGACGTATGCTACATTAGGATAAGATCAAAAAACATTAGTCGAGCTAAGAGTCCTATGACCTATCAACTCCCAAAAATGTTACAGGGATTACATTTATCTGTAACGCATACATCTTATGGACATTTTGTGTGTCGTACAAGCATTCCATTGTCAATTAGTAATATATTGAAAAAATACATAATTACTCCCTTAAACTTGAAACTTATTTTTAAAAAGACATTCTAACTTTGTGGTGGTCCTATTATCCTCCTAAACAACTTTAAATTAGTATTATCATCTCCCTTTTTACCACATGACATAGAGAATGTATACACTCTTCTTAAAAACAGTGAACAACTCAAAAAATAATTATAAATTTATTTTTACAAATTTTTTTATAAAATTTGTTTTCTTATTTGTTTTGCTAGATTTTGTTTTTTTTCTTAAGTTAAAAAAATAAATTAGTATTTGATCAAACTTTCTAAAAGTGTTTTAAGTGTATTATTTTTCAAAAGTAGCTTTTCAAGTAAGTTTTTTTTAGGAAAAAACTCCAATTGTTTTAAGATTTTGTTAAACAACTTTTGCAACCCCCTAAAATCACTTATTTTCTCTCAAACTCTTTACCAAACACCTCACTTTTTAGAAAAAAATAAGTACTTTTGTGATGCAAGCCAAATCAGCATCAACCTTTTTGGACTTATATTCAAGGCTAACACAAAGGTATCCAAGCCATAATAATCATAACGATGAAAGGGTGTGTGTGGAGGAGAGGAGCTACATTCGGTGATACAATTCTAGGAGTCATTGATACGATCTGAGTTTTTTGAAAGTCATATATTCTAAGTCGAGCTAAGAGTGGATAGACGTGTCATTAATCCATGACCTTGGAAGCTTGATGGGAGCTAAGAGTGAAGATATGAAGCTCAAGAATCAAGTTTTGATGATAGCTTGGATCTTATAAGTGCTATGGACATACCATCTAAAGTTGATAACATAGTTGACAAGCAGTCAACCATTTGACAACAAAGTTGACAAACTGTCAACTTAGGCCATCAAATGGAAAGCCTTGATAGGTCATTCTTCCCAAGGTTGATGAGAAAGGTGATAAGCTATCACTAAGGACCCGTTTGGTAGGATGGATTATTTTCATAATTCATGGATTAAATGATGGAATTACTTAGTACATTGTTTGGCAGAAGCTTATGTATAACTAATACATGGATTAGTTATACACCCTACATGGTATTATAGGTTGTATAACTAATACACCCAACTTGGTGGGATTAGTAATCCATGGATTATAATCCATGGATAAATATGTGTCAAGACAAAAATGCCTTCAAATTTCTTTAATTTTGTTCTAAATCTTTTCAATTTATTCAATGTGAGTTATTTCTTTTCAATTTATCAAGATAATAATATCCCTCCAAATAATTTTAGTCATAAAAAAACTACTCCATTAACTTAAAAAATAATTATTGGTCACAATCCAAAAATAAATTGCATGATTGCATACAAACTTTAATTTTGTAAATAGGATATCATAAATAAAAATATTTTTTTTCTACTTAGCTTTAACATGCACTCTACGGAACACAAATTTATATCAATAATAATTCTATTGTCTCGTTGAAAAGTTACACGTATCTTCCTCCAACGTAAGAACATCACAAAGTGGAAACAACAAAAAAATGATGAAAAATAAAGAAAAGATAACAAAAAAAATATATAAGTGAATGATTGAATCTTAAAATTCCAAAGTAAATAATTAGTTATATTTTTACTTTTTTTTAATTTAAAAAAAAAATTGCAAAGAATAGACAAAGTTATAATATGTCAAAGGGTATTTCTGTAAACATACAATATTCTTTTTAAAATATAACAATACATATTGTTTTCAATACATCAAACCAAACAATGCATAAAAAATAATCCCAGTATTATTAATCCCTGTATTACTAATCCCTGCACTACTAATCCCAGCATTACTAATACAACCTATTCAGTATTATCTTATACACTCTACCAAACAACTCCTAAGTTGGTAAGTTTTCAACTTGGACGTCACCTATTTTCAGGTATAATTAGGGGTTGATTCTCTAAGCCCATTTAAGTGCCACTTTTGGGCCTTTTTATAATAGTTAGCCTAGTCTATAAATAGATAGATTAGGTAATTCCTAAGAGATTAGATCTGTATGACTATTGAAATTGTGACTCTTGAAAGAGTGTGAGAGCTTGGAAAAGCTTTTGTTGATTATTTCTTTGAAATGTTGGTTGCAAGTTGAAGTTAATTTCCTTGAGTTCTTCGTAAGAGAGTTGGTACTTCTTAGAATTATTCATTTGGGGTTTTAGGATTTGATACATCCCTTAGTTTTATTAATCTTCATATTTTGTATCATTATATCTATCCTTATTTTCTTTCTTTGTTTTTCGCATCTTGTTCTTGTATCTTTCTACCTTTATTTCTTCTCTTGTATCTTGGATTATATCATTTTGGAAAAAAATAATTTTGACAAAACATGCTAGTTTGTTTCTTACTAGTAGCATTCCACGAAGTGAAAAAGCCAAAAAAGAGGGCGACACAATATTGTATATCATAGTACTAGATAGGAAATGGCTCGTGCCAAATACATGACCAACATTGATGACTCAATTTTGTATCTGTTAAAATGAATTTCATTTGATCCTTAAATTAAATACTTTATTAATCTTTAAAAAGTATTATATGTTACAGGATACATAGGGATCTGTCATCTGAGTAAAAGTAGGAGAATCGATATAACTTATATTGTGTACATCCTTCATGATGGTTCAAACATCCACCAATCACAAACACTTGTATATGAGTTTTGATACTGAATTTTCTTGAGTATTTTCACCAACATGTTGGAGATTTTCTTGAGTTATTAAGCATCAATCAACTCTGATAGTTTCACATTGAAGGTATTTTACTATTTCAAATCTGCATCAAACTTCAAGTTTCAGATGTGCTAATACTTTCTGATAAGAAAAGAAATCATCATGATTTTTATAAACCAAACTTAATGATAACTTACTTATACTCTTCTACAATACACATATTTTACTTCTTTAAAATAAAGTAAATAAGACAGAAAGAAAATCAAATAAACTTTCCATTAAACAAAAATATTTACAATAAGACCAGAAAGCTAAGATGAAATAACGAGGACACAAAAACTACGAACTTGAATTGGTTGTTGTTCATCTTTCCTTCTAAGGTCCTTCTCATTTATACTTGAATGTTTACCTCAAAAAGAAAATAAAAGAAATTAGTATTCACTTGTATGTTAAATGAAGAGCAGCTTAGTAACTGTTCTTTGATCCGTCATCAAACTGAAATCAATTTTAAAATAAAGGACCAAGAGATCAACAAAAAGAGATTCCTACTAATAACACAATAAATCAAGAATAGAAAATGGCGGGGTGGATAAAGACTTTGTTCTTCCTTAAAATTGCCAAGCATAATCTCTAATTAATAGATGAATTTATCGATCCATATTCATTAAGATAGTACAAGTGTCTAAAACAGAATAAAATATCATTAATCTCAAAAATTTCTATTGAAGTTACCAATGTTTTAAAATCTCAAACAATATGCTCTAGTAATCTTTGAACATGATTATGTCAACAATTTAAGCTACAGATTACTAATTATTGCCAAATCAACAACAAAATAGGAATAAAGTATGTGAAAATATTAATACCAATGTGATGTTTCTTTAGATCCTCTTTTTTAGATACATTTTTTATAGCTTTTCCTTACAAAGTCGTACAAAAGCTTTTCAACACACTTTGCATTGTTTGTACTTTGAAACGCGAATTTTAGTACAACTTTATACCTCAATTCAAATTACTTAATACTTCGTGATATATTTGAATGTGGTGTTGTACTATTCAACTTCTCTAGAGATAATGGTAGAAGTTGTTGGAGATTTCTACCGCATCAAGTATGAAACATCTACTGATTCTGCAATTAAATTATACTGCAAAAGTATATAATAAGAGTATTGATAAGCATCATCAGTTAACCCCAAATTAAATCACATAAATACCACACATATATATATATATATATATATATATATATATATAAAAGGAAAACATGCAAAAGTATATAACAAGGGTATTGGTAAGCATCATCGGTCAACCCCAAATTAAATCACATAAATACCACACATATATATCTAACAGGAAAACATGCACCTAAAGAGGAGTTGTATTAGTGCATGTTTGGGATTGCTTATTTTTCAAAATAAGCACTTATTTTTAGAAAAATACTTTTGGTAAATTTATAAAAGTGCTTTTAAAAATAAGCAGAAGCAGTTTTTCTACTTCTAGGTAGAAGCAGAAAATTTTTGCTTTTCAAAAAAAATAGAAGCATAAAATTATTTTTTTATGACAAAAATGTCCCTATCACACAAACACACACACACATATATATTCTTTATTAATTAATTAACATATCTTACAAGTGTGATTAACGTTTGATTTTTAAAATTTTACATTTCATATTTACCTGATAAAAATAGGGATGAAATTATTGAGAATTTTTGTGATGTATGAAGGACTAATTATTATTGTCGTTAGTTTTTTCATATGTAGTGATTTAATTTGTGGAATAACTTTTATATTCATTTTTGATTGATGTTTTTAAGTAATATTTAAATTATTTAAGTAATATGTCACTATTTAATATTTTTAATGTATATAAATATTAATTGAAAATTTTAGAGTACATACTTTTTTAATTAAATAAAAAGAATTTAATTAAAAATATTGTAATAGATATTTAAAATAAATTTTCTCTATAAATTGATTTTAGTGATAAAAGTCTATTGATAGATGTCCTTTTTGGTCATTTGTCTCAAAAAAATACTTCTTGAAAAAGATTATTCAAACATAATTTGTTTATCAGAAAAAAAAATTCAAATGAATTTACCAAACACAGATTGCTTTTTTTTAAAAGCACTTTTTTAAGAAGCCATTTTATAAAAGTGGTAATCAAATTGCAGTTTTATAACTGCAATTCCAAACGAGCTCTTAGTCAAACAACCTTCTTGCCTTAATTCTTCACTTTCCTTATCTTTTGCCACTATCACTAATTCATAAATCAACTTTCACACCACATTCAAATCTAATGCACTACCTAGTAGCAATTTGTCACGTAATGTTATGCATCTGCTACTCATTTAACTGTTAACTCAATCATACATAACTACAATGAATTTCAACCCTTAAAAATCAATCAATTCAAACTCTGAAGTAATCGTGATATAGAACTATTCACAATTTAGGGACAATACCCATATAATGTAACTGCGTAGCCGACTAATGGTAAACAATTTACAACAATGAACACCTAACAAATTACCTTTTACATCAAGCATAATCATTTAGCTTCTTTTAACCAACATCAAGTAATTCAGCTAAGTGAAATCAATATAGATAATAAACCAAGTCAAAATCTTGACTACCACTCATTAATCAAGTCAACAACCATGACTCAATATCAATAACTTACTCTTTGTATCAATACACAGGTAAGTAGGTATTGGTCTGCACACGCAAGTGTACATTGTTGTACAAGTAATGTAGTAGCTCTTTTCGAGTTGAATATTTGAACAGAATCAGAGTTCTTGGTATATGAACTCTGTAAGTTGCAGATTAGAGAAGAAGGCAGAAGAGAGAACATAGAAGAAATGGAATGGAGAGCTTAATCATTGATTGAATCTTGTGTTTTCTTAGCTTAACATGTAGTAAGAAGCATGTATATATATTGTTACATGAAAGGATCTAGAATCTAACTTCCTAACTAACTCTATCAACTATACTTTACACATTTAGTTAAATAACTAACTTCCTGAAACAGATTAACTGTTACATTGAACTTAGATCTCTTTCTTCTTCTTTCAACACTCCCCCTCAAGCTACGTGATCCCAAATAGATTTAGGATGCCTAGCTTGGACATCAAATGTTCATGTTGAGCTCTGTTGAGGCCCTTAGTTAGCACATCAGTTGGTTGATCCCTGGTAGGAATATAATTGACTGTAACTAGTCCTTGAGTAATCTTCTCCCTTATGAAGTAGCAGTCTATTTCAATGTGCTTGGTCCTTTCATGATATACAAGATTAGATGCAATTTGTATTGCTGACTTGCTATCAGTGTGAATTTTTGCAGGTTATTTGACAACAATCCTAATCTCTTTTAATAGTCCCAGTAACCAGACAAGTTCAGCCATAGTTGCTGTAATACTTCTGTATTCAGCTTCAGCTGAACTCTTGGAAATTGTGTTCTGCTTCCTAGATCCAGGAAATAATAGATTCTCCTAACTTTACCGAGTAGCCAGTAACAGATCTTCTTGAGAATGGACATGATGCCCAATCTGCATCACAATATACCGAGACTTCTGCATTTGCTTGACTGGACATTAATACTCCTTGGCCAGGTTTCTTCTTAATGTGTTTGACTAGTCTGATGCAACATCCATGTGAGATTTTTTTGCTTTTTGTAGAAACTGACTGAGAGTTTGGACACTATAAGCAATATCAGGTCTGGTCATAGTGAGATACAAAAGTTTTCCCATGAGTCTCTGATAAGAATGTGGATTAGCTGGTGGATCAGTGGGTCCTTGATCATTTTTATAGATATGATCATCATACTCTTTAGTAGTCAGCTTGATGTTTGTGTTTATAGGTGTAGCAGC
Source organism: Capsicum baccatum var. pendulum (assembly GCA_030864225.1). NCBI lineage: Eukaryota > Viridiplantae > Streptophyta > Magnoliopsida > Solanales > Solanaceae > Capsicum > Capsicum baccatum. The sequence continues at coordinate 202,728,636 of CM061559.1, read as the reverse complement.
TAGTTTAGAAGCACCAAGTCCCAATTCAGATACAAGCTCTAATGCATATTTTCTTTGATACATCATAATACCAACTTTTGATCTTACAAATTCAATACCTAAGAAAAAATTGAGTTCACCTAGATCTTTTATCTTGAAGGATTGCTGAAGTTTATCTTGTATGTCTTCAATCAGTCTTAGAGTGTCTCCTGTGATTAACATATCATCTACATAAACTAAGACAATATTAGTACCTTCACTGTTGTGTTTTTGTATAGAGAGTGATCTAGCTGACTCTGTTTGAATCCCATTTTCAACAAGGCTTCAGATAGCTTAGCATTCCACTGCCTAGGAGCCTATTTGAGACCATAGAGGGACTTCAAGAGTCTACACACTGGTTTCTGCTCCCCCTGGCTCTTGAATCTCTGTGGTAGGTCCATATAAATTTCTTCATGAAGGTCACCTTGCAGAAATTCATTGTAGACATCATGAAGGTCACCTTGCAGAAATTCATTGTAGACATCCACTTGGTGTATGAACTAATGCTTTTAAGCTGCAATGGCAAGAATTATTCTCACTGTTTTCATCATAACAACAGGTGAGAAAGTCTCTTGAAAATCAATTCCTTCTTGTTGGCTATAACCCTTAGCAACCAACCTTGCTTTGAATCTTTCTACCTCACCAGTAGCTTTGTACTTTACTTTGAATATCCATTTACAGCCTATAGGTTTCTTACCTTCAGGTAGACTAGTGATCTCCCAAGTTTATTTTCTTTAAATGCTACAATCTCAGGTTTCATTGCTTCTACCCATCTAGGATCTTTCACAAACTCATTGTAAGTGGCAGGTTCGTTAGTAGTGGATGAATTTTCTATGCAAGCCTGGTATTTAGGAGATAGTCTATCATATGTCATGTATTTACCTAAAGCATAAGGTTCTTCCTGATGTATGTTGAGAGATACAAAATCCTTAACCCATAAAGGAGTCTTTCTAGTTCTGGCAGTCCTCCTTATAACAACTTGTACTTGCTCCTCAGCATGAGGCATATTTGATGTTTGATCCTGATTATCTTGCACTTGAGTAGCTTCTTCCTGCACCCCGAGATCAGTATGTTCCACTATTGGTATTTGAATAGTTTTTGTATCATGTGAGAGTATCATGTCAGGTGTATATAAGTCTGGCCAATTAGACAATGTCTGATTGAGTTTAGCAGTTGTGAGATATTGAGTTTAAGTAGCTTATTCTTTGAAAGGGAATACTTCTTCTCTAAAGATGACATCTCTGTTGATAAAAAATATTTTGTTAGAATGATTATATAGTAAATATCCCTTCTGAGTTTCTGAATAGCCCATTAATATACATTTTCTTATTCTAGATTGTAATTTATCTAATTGTTGAACTATTTTAGCATAGCATAGACAACCTAGATTCTTATATGACCAATAGCTGGTTTCTTTCCATATACTTTCTCATATGGTGACATGTGATCTAGTGTAGCTGTAGGCAACCTGTTGATTATATATACTGCTGCTTTGACACCGAAACTCCAGAATTTAATAGGTATTGCACCTTGAAATCTAAGGGCCCTAGTGACTTCTAAAATGTGTCTATGTTTTCTTTTAGCCACACTATTTTGTTGAGGTTTGTAGGCACAAGTTGTTTGATGGATGATGCCTAGTTTTGTAAACAAAGCATGACATACTGAGTTTACAAACTCAGAACCATTCTCAAACCTAATAATTTTAATATTCTTATCAAACTGAGTGTTGACATACTGAATAAACTGAGAAAGTGACACACATACATCAGACTTAAGCTTAAGTAAATAGATCCAAGTCAATCTAGAGTAGTCATAAACTATTGTTAAAAAATATCTATTTTCTTCAATTATGGGAACTTGTAGGGCCCCCATACATCCATGTGTAACAATTCAAATATGCTAGAAGTCTTAATACATGTAGCAGGAAAAGGAAGCCTAACTTGCTTTGCACATGGGCAAACTACACACTCAATGATCTTATTGGTAGATATGCTATTATTTATGGATAGAACTCTCTTGAGTACATTAGTTGAGGCATGTCCTAGTCTTTTATGCCATAAGGCTATGCCTAGATTTACACTATCAATAATAGAATCACAGATAGATGTGGTAGTAGAATCAGTAAGTGCATCAGATCTTTGAGTAATCATTGCAGCATCATTCATAGTAGTGTTAGCAAGAACATATAATCCATCAGCTTCTTTACCAATCCCCTTCACCTTTCCACTATAAAGATCCTAAAACACACACAAATTAGGATAAAAGCAACTAAACAATGTAGTTCTTTTGTAAGTTTAGATACTGACAGTAAGTTAAATTTAAACTGAGAGAGGTGAAAAACATTTGTGATAGTGTCTTGTCCAAACACATTACATGAACCAATATGTGTGAGTAGAGATATATCACCATTTGGTAAATATACTCTTTTTGGCACTTCACTGTCAGATATAGAGGTCTTGATAAAGGCACTGAGATCTACAACCGTATGATTGATTTCACTTGTGTCTATAATCTACGGACCCTTACTGGTGGAGCCTATTGACTCTACCATTTTACCTGCAGCATGAGCTAAATACTTAGCCATATCTTCTTTGTGTAGTAGCTATAGAATTTGAGCATATTATTCATTAGTGAAGGTGCATGGAGTTGGTTGATGTACAGCTCCTCCTAACATGGACTTGACAACAGTTGTAATACTAGTATCTTGAGGTAGTGTGGAGTGAGTAGTCTGCATATGTCCTGCATTTTCTATGTCAGCATTGCAGACTATATTTGTACCTACAATAGTGCCAATTTTCTTTCTGAATTTGAAATCATTAGGGTAACCAACCACTTTCCAGTAATTCTCCCTTGTATGGCCTCTGATCTTGCAGATTTCACAGTAAATAGTGTGACTCTTTTTGAATTATTTATTTTGTTGTACTCCTTCAGTAAACACTGTTGACTCATTTCCTTTAGAATAAAGATCATTGCCTCTAGAGAACATAGCAGACTCATATCCTATAGAAGTTGGACTAGCACTAAGAATACCAGTTATAGCACCTACAGATTTTTGACTCTCATCAATAATTACCATAGCATAAGCTTGGTTAATAGTTGGTAGTGGATTCATAAGTAATATTTGATTTCTTTTCTGGCCATATGACTCATTTAACCCCATCAAGAATTGAAACAACTTTAATTTCTAAAGGTGAGCAACATAATCTTTTGATGTTTCATAGTTGCAACTTGGAATAGGCACTAAAGCTTTAAATTCTTCCCATAAATCTTTCAGTCTTGAGTAATAGAGAGATACAGAAGTTGTTCCCTAGGATAGAGTAGCTATCTCCTTATGAAGATTGAAGGTTCTTAACCCATCAATCTTGTTGAATCTCTCATAGATATCATTCCATACTGCTTGAGCACTTGTAGCATACATTATACCTCCAAGCAAGTTCTTAGCTACTGCACTCATGATCCAAGAGAGAATAATGGCATTCACTCTTTCCCGGTGATTGCCCAATTCAGGAGAGAATTTATCCTTGGAGCAAGAGCTATCTACCATTCCTAGTTTGTTCCTTTCTAACAGTGAGAGTCTCATAGATCGAAAACATGGTGAGAAATTTTTAATTCCAGTTTATTGAAATAAAATAATCTGTAAACCACTTACATCTAAGGGATGCAAGAACAGAGGGTGATTGTAGTTGACTCTAATAGAGTTTTGTGCACCTGTTACACCATTTGCTGAGCTTGAAGATTCCTCAATATTTGCACCATTGTTAGAAGGTAGCACCATTGTTGTCAATCGATTTCTTGAGATTCTTGAAAATGAATTATGTATTGTCTCTTTATTTGAGACTTTTGCAATCGCAGAAGCTAAAACTTAATCTTTGAAGTGACCATAAAATTGTATGGCTCTGATATCATGAAAAAAATCAGAGTTCTTGGAATATGAACTCTGTAAGTTGCAGATTAGAGAAGAAGGAAGAAGAGAGAACAGAGAAGAAATGGAATTGAGAGCTTAATCATTGATTGAATCTTGTGTTTCTTAGCTTTACATGTAGTGAGAAGCATGTATATATATTTTTACATGGAAGGATCTAGAAGCCAACTTCCTAACTAACTTTATCAACTATACTTTAGACATTTAGTTAAATAACTAACTTCCTGAAACAGATTAACTATTACATTGAACTTGTAGCTTTTTATTCTTCTTTCAACAATATTGAACCCATAAGGACTTTGATTTTAGTAAACTTCTTGATTTAATTACTACTAGTGTATCAAATAAGTGTAACGGTAACCAAACGAAATAAGATGTTGAGTGATTTTAAATGGATGAAAACAAATAACTAAAGATGTAAAATCCTTAACAACGTTGTGAATAATATATATTTTAGAGAAATTTTAGGGTTAAGGCACACGTTCGTTCATGTATAACAATACTCTCTTGTTAGATACTTTGTTATCTGGTTGTAGAATTACAAGGTTGATACTGTGATTATAATATCCCAAACCTCTAATCATCTACCTAATTTGATATCTTAACTACATCATTGAGCGAGAATGCAATAATTCATGTTAGGTGCATTAATATCATTCTGTATTATAACCAAATAGGGTATTTTAACTTCTTCATCCTACCCTAATAATTTTCCTTTCGGATTTGCAAAAGAATTATAAATTTATCTTAATGTTAGCCAAGCATTAACATAGTGATAAGCAAGAAATTAAGAACAATTAATATGATAAATCAATATAATACCAACTTGAAAGTACAAAATACAATAATGTATTTGACCTTAACTCCATAACAGGGTTCTTTGTTACTCATGCTAAAAATACAATAACATGATGTGTTCATATGAATATTCAACTAAGAAATTAAAGAGGAAGAGAAATTTATTAGTGAACTTCTATCGATGTTTTGTGCCTCCAAAAATAACCAACAACCCTTACAAAATGGTGAAAAGGGGATATATATATATATATTGAGAGAGGGGGGAGGAAAATGCCCCTAATCCTAATGAGTTTTGGGTTACAAATAAGTCAAAATCTGAGTCGATTGTGACTTAGAACTCTGCAGGTACTGCAGTGCCAATGTTGCCCAGATTGTTGTATATTATGGTGCCATACGCCTACTATAACACCTAAATGGGCTGGCGGAAGTTTGGATATTGGCACCTAGTTTCGTGAAAGACCTAACGTTGATCGTCTAGTGAACTCGTTCATAAGTGATCCAAAAGCTCCATATCCTCATTTGTTCTCCAAAAAATTCATTTCACCTTACATTACTACAAAACCATCTAATCATATTGGTTAGAGCAGTGTCAAAGATATTAGAACAAAATAAGCAATTCTAGGTAAAAATTATTCTCAAAACTCGAATAAATATGGGGTAAAACACTCTAAGTGGGCATATAAATACACCCAAGATCAATAGATAATAACAATATATATATATATCATTTTTTTATATTCTTAGCCCGGAACAATTAAGGATCCAATATAATCAACAATAATAACAATAGAACAACTAAAATCATGAAACCTGATCCACTCAAGGAACCGTCAAACTCATTATTATATTGTACACATGCTAAATTCTTATGGTCTACCACTAGCCATGACCTACAGGGAATGAGCTCTTGTCCATGTATCAAAATCCAAGATATTTGCCAACCTTATACCAACCAATCCGGTGAAGATGTTCAAATATATATATACATTCCATAATAATAAATGTATATCCTGTAAATATGTACAAATATCGATACATCCTACAATTATTACAGATATCAAAACAATCACAACCATAAAGAGAGTAACCAACCATACTTGTACAACCAATAGGATTTTCACATAACCTGATACAAGTATGATCATGACCATGGACACTTTTTGAGAATTTTGAAGACCACTTAGAAAATTTCATAAGCCCAAGTGTGAAGGAGGCCCAAAACCATCCTTTTGCTGCACTTAAGGGGCTGTTTTTGGATCCCTTTACTGAAAGGGCTCTTTTATCATTTCTCAATTATTTGTAATGTTGTATAAATAGAACCTTGAAGGGTTTATTTTCGTAGTTTATATTTTTTATTGAAATAACACTTCTCTTAGATAAAGAGAGAGTCCTAAACCGAAACTAGGGCATAGCACAAGGGTAGAATCACTTGTGTGTTGCATTTGCTAGATACGTTGGCGCTTGGGTGGTGGAAGCCTATCTTATGTCATTGTAAGAGACAGGTGATTATAGTTTGTGGTGTTAAGGTTCCAATAATATCACAAGTTCTTGAGTTCTTAAGATTATTTCTCCATTTGACTATCTTTCTATCTTTACTTTCTTATAATCATTTGTTCTTATTCTAGTATAATCCGTTTGTGTTCTTGTCATTGTAACTGTGTGTTATTGTTATTGTTATCTTGTTATTCATATTGTTGTGTTAATCTAGTTTGGGTTGGCTGCCTTGGTGTGATAAACACTTTGTAATCTCTTTATTCTTATCTAGTAAGTGAATCAGAGAGTGGTCACCAAAGAGGTCCTCAGTTTTAAAGACTTACAAACTATTTTGGTGTATGTTTTAGTTTCTTCTTGGTCTTTTTTGTATCATTTGGTATTAGATCATAGCTTGATCTTGTTCCCATAAGACCAATATTGGGCTTGCTTGTTAGAAAAATACAAAAACAAAACAAATTTGTTGTTCTTGAGATTGTTCTTGGCCGAAAAACTTGTAGCTTTGGTTGTTGTTGTTTGGCCAAGAACTTTGTCACTAGATATTAGTGTCTTTTGATTTGTTTAGTTGTTTCCAAGTGTTGGTCTTCTTGTTCACTAGCACTTGAGTCAAGATCTAAAACTTATCTTGAAATTTTGAAGTGTTGTTGTGGACAAAGTGTGAACCATATGTTGATATTGTTGTTGTAACTTGGCCGAATGATGACCTTGTAGTTGGACGTTGGAGTTGTTATTGTTGAAAATTTTTGTTGGATTCTTGTTGTTCTTCACCTTTTTATATTTTGTAACACAATAAAAGTTAACTTTTAATCTACAAAAGGTGAAAGAAAAGTTATAATAGTTGTTGGTGAAAGGACTAGTTCACATCACTCCAAGACTTAGCATTAACTTTTTCAACCACTTTTCCATATTTCAAGGACCTTGTTTTGTGGAACAAGTACAAGTCGTCTCACCTTTTTTAGATTGGATTTGAAAAGGATTCAAGACATGTGTTTTCCTTCCCAAAACCAATTGTCTTCCATTCCAAAATTGTAAGGACTAAAAATTTCAAGAATGGTAATTAAAACTTGTGGTACCGTGGCCAATTAGGAGGTGACACGTCATCAAATTACTATTCACACAACAAATTTTGGCTCAAATTTTGATCTTTTAGTTTCATTTTGTGTCTTTAGTTTCGTTTGTTGATTCCAAATCTAACTTACAAGCTAGTACTAGATTGTAAGTTAGTTTTGAAACCATTCTTTGTTACGTTTCTTTATGTACTTTATTCTTTTAAGTCGTTGTAAATTCTTGGTTCACCTCTCAAGCACGGAATACAATCAAGCTTGCCACACTTGTGTGATTGAGTGAAGGAACCCCAGAGGCAAAGAACTAAAGAGAGAGTGTGAGGACTTTTCTTTTACAACTAACTCATTTATTATTTTGTAGGTAACTTCCTAAGTTCCATGGAACCCGAGGCATCAAATGCTCAAACAATAGACAATAATGCCATCAATCTCATTTTAGCTTGCCTTAAAACTATGTCCCGAGAGGTGGCTAGGTTGAATGTGGGTCTTGAGAAATTAGATACGGATGTAGCATCAATGAGTGGGAGATTAAAATGTGTGGAAAGCAAAAAGAGTTGACCTCCACCCCTTGAAACATTTCCCAACCATTATGCCTGAGGCCTTGCACCAAATGTTCCACCTTCTGAGACAACCATCCAATGTCACAAACCAAACCCCATTTTACTTCCAAAATTAAGACCACGATAGGCCAATCCACCAAGTTCACATGACGGGTTTGGAACCCAAATGCCACCAAACCCAAGACCTCCACTAAACCAATGGCCTCACATTCCAATCCAAGCTTCATTAGACCATAGGCCTTACTTTCCACCCAATCCAAATCCACTTAACCCGAACTAATCAAACCGTGTAGAGGGTTATGATTGGAAAGAACAACATGGGGGTTATGGAGCTTATGGAGCTTATGGTGATGCTTACTTGAGGGAAGAAAGAATGAGGGGTAGACATGTTGATCTAGGCCGAGAGGTGAGGGATGGCCACCAAAACCGAGACTTGGGCATAAACTCCATCAAAGTTAGCCTTCTAATCTTCAAGGGTGAGAGTGATACCAAAGCTTATATTGCTTGGGAGTCATCATGTGACAAGATATTCCAACTTAATGATCTCACCGAGAAAATAAAAATTGTTATATGATAGATCACTTTGAAGGGTATGCTAATATGTGGTGGAAGTATGTTAAATAGTTTAGGCATGAGATGATGGGGGGAAAACCTCCTCTTTCGTTTCGATTGAAGAACCTTATGCGGCAAAGGTACTTGCCCGAGACTTATAGGCAAGAGCTCCTTGCCAAATTTGACAATTTGAGGTAAGGGAGCAAGAGTGTCATGTCTTACTACGATGAATTTCAACAATTATTATTGAAACTTGACCACTGAAGAGAGCAGGTAAGTCATGACATTGTACACTTCAAGCTTGGGTTAAACAAGAACATCTTCACTCACATGACGTTTCACAAGTTCGACATCATAGATGGCATCTTCCAAGTGACTTTAAAGGTCGAGAGAGAGCTCAAATAGAGCTCATTCATGGTTGTCCAATGATAACGCTCAAATTACACTCTTGAATGGGTATAAGCAATCGTTGTCAATATAAAACCCAACTAGGTTGGGGTCGCATCCCACAGTGAATAAGGTGTGAACCCAAGTTGTTTGTGATTTAATTCACTGATAGTTTAATGTTGCCTGAAATGGGGGGTTTAAGTTTCACTAATAATTGTTTGTCACTTTAATTTCGATGTTTGTAATCAAGAGTTTATGAAATAACCAGAATTATGTTAACTAGGGCTTACGGTACATGATAGATGCTAAAGGTGATTCAAGATTCTCATGGTGGGTAGGATAACAAGCTATCTTTATCGATGTTATGCTCAAATATCTCTCGACCTACTTAAGCATTTAATTTCCTAATCCTCTCGAACTTAGAAAATTTTTATTCACTGCCCAGATTTTGCCTCAGGTTAACCAACCTTGTTACAGCGCTGATTATGAAACGACGTATTTCCTAGTCCCTGTTGATAATTCACTTTCTAATATATTTGATTTCTTCTCAAGCAAATCAAAATAGGTGTGTCTACTATTTGCAACCAACAAACATTAATTAAAGCTTCAGAATTATCAAGAAATCCTACCACCAATTGAATCTTGAATACTTAGCACCTTATCAAGACCTAACCCTATATCCCATAATTCAGGTTAATGGAGTTTAGCCACTCATGATGCAATAAACAAGTACACAAGTTGAATTCATAGTTAGGTAGATTAACTTACAACGATGATAAAAATCAAGAAGTATAACTTGAAATGAATCTCAATACAAAACTCCCAAAATATTGACGACAATCTTCTCTAAACAATAATGTTCTAGAGTGTATTGGAACTCGAGAGAGAGAAAAATCGTGCACAACATATATTGCAAGATATGTCAATGATAATTAGAAAACCCTAAAAGCTATTATTTATACTTGAGTCTAATTAAGGAAATAAAATAACAACTTAAGTAAATTTCTCGGACAGATGACGCTATTAGGTAACGCCTTATCAAGGGTCTGACGCCTTATCAGGAATGGCGTCAGATTTTTTTCAATATTGACAAGCTCCACCTAAGGCTAATGATATGGATGAGGACATATCAGGAGTCTGACGATGTATCATGGATGTCGTCAGCTCCTCTTTTCTTTTGATAATTTCTGCCTAAGGTTGACGATGATCCTAACGCCTTATCACAACTCTGACTCCTTGTCATAAAATATCATCACAACTTCTCTTCCACTCCCATTCTCTAGTTAAGTTTGATGGTTGCCTTGATAGGTTATCACCAGGCTGACGACTTATCATGACTGTCGTCAGCCACACTTGTTCTTTATTTTCTTCAGAATTCAACCTTTTTGCTTCCATTATTATTGGTTCCCCTGCACCTCATCTTTTACTATAAAATTAAAGTAAAACTAATCAAATACAACAAAAGTTGCTCAAGACTTCACAATTATTCATGGCTAAAAGCATAAAATATGTTAGCATTTGCTCACAGATCAACACCCTCAACTTAGAACAATTGTTTGTCCTCAAGCAACTAAACACAACCAAGACAATACAGAGTACTTTCAGCAGTCAGTTATTCATTTAAGCTCAAAACATATTGACCATCTCCAAGGTCAGTCAAATTAAAAGCAACTGTGTCTATTATTGAAAACAACCATGCAACTCACAAGGATTGAGATATGGCAAAAATTTAGCAATAACAACCAAGCATATACCCAGATTACATTATCCGAACAAGCCAGAGACTAGCAACATACCCAGTGCGCCCTTACAACAAAGAAATCCCTTTTTCACTTATATCAGAATTCACATACATAACATAGGGATAATCACAAGACTCACTCTCAGAATGAAGGTCCAAATATTGCATGTTAAATGCCATAGGCTTACCCTTATAGTCGGTACCCAAGTCTTCAGACAGGTCAGTTAGGATCACTATAGGGATTTTCTTAAGCTTGTAACGTAGGTCAGGGGTTGGTATGATATTCATAGATATTTTAGAGTGACTATGCCTCCTTGACACTATACTAAACTCTTGGGGTTTCAACTCAAAACCTTTTTTTCTTCCTCTCTTTTATTGAAAACATGCTCAAGATGGATGCAGTCTTTTCAATTATCATATTATCTTTTACGTAGTTTTTTTTTCTTATTCCTTTTTTACCGCACCCAACTTTTTATTATTTTCTTTTATTATTCCTCTTATCATACTCATTTTGCATCACGCACCCCTATGATAGTCACCCTCAACTTAGGTTGTTTTCCTAAGTTAAGGTGCACAGTGTCCAAGGAGGACCAGGACCAAAACAGGTTCATTGTGATGTAGATGGGAAGGTGAGAGGTGTCGTAGAAAAAAATAGGCTAATTAGGCTCAAAACAGGGATCAAGAGATATTATGCACATAGGGAAGGTCATTTTGGCTAAAGTGGGCTAAAAATAAAAAAAATGGCCTACGATCCTTTCCTAACTCCTATCCTATGACCATGGCAAGACTAACAGGGCAAGTTCTAAATTCAACACACAACGAGAACTGAGTAAGACCTTACGCACACATGTCACACAAGTATCTTGCATATCACTACTTATCCAATTCATGCACTTATTTAACAAAGGTTATTTAGTTGCCAGACTAATGCCACAAAAAGATATATCGTGGTCACAAATAAATGCAATTCATACAGTAAATAATATATCAGACCAATGGAGAGGTACTCTAAAATCACAAAACAAACTAACTGCCTCAAGTACCTGTATTACTCCTAATTATCTACCACAAATTTTTACAACAACATTCTGCCCTATACCTTCAACTTAAAATTGAAAATAAAATGAACTAAGGGTTTATGGAATACCTGGAGTGAATCAAGCGTGAGGCTTTTAGGTCTCTGACCCTGCTGTTGTATCATCTGTTATTTTCTCTCCATTGGGAGCACCTGGCCTTGCAGTGGTTGGAGCCCTGCTAGATGAGGCACCTGCAGCCCTAGCTCGGATGGTTGTCTCTCATTTCTCATTGTTCACTAGGGACTCCATTCTTTCTTTCTTCAATTCCTCTTTTTTGGCCTTCTTTTTTCCTTCTTTTTCACTCTTCTTTCTTCCTCACTGTCTGGTTCTTCTCTCTTATCTTTGCCCTTTTCCTTCCATTTTTCTTCTTTATCTTTGGTGAATCTCCAGTGAGGTCAACAATTGGAATTTTTTCCTCAGATTCATCCACAGCCGGACCTCTCGACACCATAAATTAGTGCTGCTGCAACACCCCAACATCGGCCTTTACCTTGTCCAATGTTGCTCTGAATTTAGCAAGATTATCCCCTGACATTTTTTTTGCCTGTGCATAGAATCGATTCTCCAAATCCGCAACCCATTCAGGAAAAGTCACAAAAGGCTCAAGGGCAGCCTTAATTCTCTTATCTACTGCAGCAGCAAACTGTTTGGCAAAGATATGTAGTTGTGCCTCATACTATTTGGCTTGTTTAGCCACTTTTTTTATATCAATTAGATGAACTGCAAATCCTGATACTGCTGTAGGAGCTGAGGGATTTGGTTCATTCTCATGAACTAAACCTGTATGTGTTGAAGAAGTTGGGTGCGCAGTCTCAGAATCTTGCACCTCCACATTAGGTGTTGAACCAACATCTATAACTGGAGGGTCTGTTGCTACCCCTGCACCTCTATTAAGTCTCGGTCCTAGTTGATTTTCATCATACCGTATGGGGTTATGAGTCTTTCAGGCAGGAATATAATCATCAACCCCTGCAATCTTTGGCACATTAGTAGCTCAGCATAACTCTGTGATAAGACAAGGAAAAGGATAAGTAGTATCGGTTCTCGACATTCTAATATTTATCTCATCAGCAATGATTTCCCCAAAATTTAAGAAGAGCTTCTGCACCATGCTTGCTACTAGGATAGCTCGGTCATCATCCAGAATATTGTCTCCATCAGTGGGCATCAGCCAGATACGTACTATACCCCACCAAAACTTTGCCTCTTGAGTCAAAGAGGACTTACAGTTTCTCTCATTTGGGTTGGTAACCCATGCTGGTTCTTCTTCGGCTATGATTTTAGCCAACACGGACGTTGTTTTGCTTGATTCTTCATTCGAGCATAGGCTGATGGTGCAGTGGCCTGAGAAGTGAAGTTGGGGCCATGCAAGAACTTGTTGATTGTTCTAATTGAGACATTAACCCTTACGCCTCTTACCTGAACTCTATCCAACAGGGGTTGGTCTGCAACTCTTTTTCCTGGTCTACATATTTTCTAACTGAGCTTGGTAGTTTGCGTAAAACTCCCAAACTAGTGCAGGGCAAAATGAGCCTCCCCCTTTTTCGGTCTATCCCAAGCCGTACTCTTGGAAATTTTGTTCCACTTCAGGGTACCTGCTCAACCCCTGGGTGATAATCCACTTTTCTTCCTGAATCAGCCTTTTAGCACTTCTTTTATTAGTTCTGCGAAGCCCAACAATGAAGATGCCCTCTGCTTTAGGTATTTGCCATCTAGCATTGTCTCGAACTTCAAGATTCTTACATTTGATAAGTGTTCCCCGAGCTGGAGACTCTTTATTATCTTGTTGTTTAGTAGACAGGGAGCTGGATGTTGTTCCCTCAAACTCAGACTCCTCAGACCCTTCCTATTTATCTTCTTCAGATTCAGCGTGTTCAGACTCATACTACTCATCTTCAGAATATTTACATGCCTCCTGCTTAGAAGCTGTTATTGTTTCAGTGTCCTCACTATCCTCCACCTTAACTGGTGGGGGTGGTGAAGGTTTTGTAGGGTTTTGCTTCTTCTTTCGCTTCCTGAGCAGAGGTTCTTCCTCTTCATAATCAGACTCCTTATTGATGAGTTTCCGACGTATACTTTTTTGTTGTTCCTTCTTGGTAAGATGAGGACTCATTCCTTTGGGTGTCATTATAAGGTTCCTGTGGCAATAGAAAAATAGTAGTCAATCCTCAAGAGCATAAACACAAACACATTAATCATTTAAGCTTCACATCCTTTGAGAAGGATCATTCATGCGTCAGGTTCCAGGTGTGACAACATTTCTTGATAAGCCATCATGATTGTGATAGCCTATCAATAATGTCGTTAGCCCTAAACAGAAACCACTTCATTCTTAGCAGCCTTTGATAACATTCTTGATAAGTCGTCACAATTGTGATAGCTTATACTGAATATCGTTAGCTCTTATCAGAACCCCACTTATGAATTTCATTCTTGATTAGCAACCCAAATTATTCTTAGAATCACAGGGATTTTTTGATTCTTGAACTAGGGTTTTAGCTTTTCGCAAGTCGTGCATAGGTGTAAACCCTAGGTTTCAACTTTTAACAACAATGGTAACGCCAACATGATTCATCTTCTTTGAACACCCAATGTTTTCACAAGCTTACCACTTAACCCACAAAAAGAGAAGAGCTAAACTTCGATCATAACTGGTAGGCAACTTAGCTTCTTGAGTAGATTAGAGCAGATGAAAATGTAAGAGAGAGAACACTTTGTTTTTTTTGGCCTTAGCTTCAAACCCACATTCACAAGGAAGATGCTTTTTTGAAGTGTTTTGAAAAGAGTAGGAAATAAACTAAGGAAAGAAATAATCTAAAAAAAATAAAAATAAAACTAACAAAAATCTGAAGAGGTTCCACTGCAATTTTCTTTAAGCTGGGCCCAGAATTCAGCTTTTATGGCTTTGGACTGTCGATGACTTGTGACGTCTTATCACAAGTGTGATAGCCTATAACAAACGTCATCACCCTTAATAGAGGTTGCCTCAATTTTGGCCTATCTGATGATATTTTTGATAGCTTATCACAGTTATGATGGCTTATCAGAGATGTCGTCATGACCTTTCAGCTGACCTCCTCATTTTTCACCTTCTCTATACTAAATCCTAATTATAAAAGTAAAAACACTTGCTAAATATAAAAACCTTGGGTTGCCTCCCAATAGCGCCTAATTTACTATCACGACACGACTTGGTTATCTTGACTACTCAGACTTCGCCAAGACAACCTAATGATACCCCTTTAACATCATCATAGAAGACGTCAACGATTGAGAAGAACTCATCTATTTTTGCTGAATCATGGATGAGTGTCTTTTGAAGCGTGTTTCTTTGTCATTAAACCTGAACTTTAGCTCATTCAACTCCATGTCTTCTAGCACTCTCCCAGTTGTAAGTAATGGCCTACCTAAGATGATGGGCACTTTAAAATCCACCTCGCAATCAAGGATCACAAAGTCAGCGGGCAGAATAAAATCGACTACCTTTACTAAAACATCATGTAGTAGGCCCACAGGCCGCTTCACGAACCTATCTGCCATTACCAACCGCATATTTGTTGGGGTAGGATCCCCCAAACCCAATTTCTTGTACACAGTCAGTGGCATTAGATTTATACTAGCTCCCAGATCGCATAGTGGTTTTGTGAATTTTGGGGAACCAATAGTACATGGGATGGTAAATTCTCCCGGATCTGCCTTTTTCTGCACTAAAGACCTTGAAGAGATAACACCACAGTGGAGAAGATTATCCTCTGGCTCATGGCTAACCTTCCGTTTCTTAGTCACAAGGTCCTTCATGAATTTTGTGTATCCTGCATTTGCTCAAGTGCTTCAACTAAAGGCTAATTTATTGTCAATTTCTTGAGCATTGCCCTAAATTTGCTAAATTCTACATCATCAGCCTTCTTCTTCAATCATTGAGGAAAGGAAGGTGGTGGTCTTGGGATAGTTTTCAACACCACTTCCTTTTCCTTCTCTTTTTCCTTATCTAAGTATCAACAGAACTATTTAGCTTCTCAGACTCCACTGGATTTCTTTCTTTAGATTCATCAATAACTACTTCACCATCTATAGATTTGCCCACAGATGGGTCAAGTAACATCTTGCCACTCCTAGAGGTAATCGCCATGCATGAGCCATCATTCCGTGGATTCTAAACCGTATCACTAAGTAAAGTACCATTTTTTCTCTGGTTTAGTGTTGCGGAAAGTTGACTCATTTGTTGCTCCAACTGCTTTATAGAAGTGGAGTGTGAACTAACCAACTGACTCAGGGTAGAGAATTCACTCTTCATATTAGTTACCCCCGAGTTGGTAGCCCCAACTCCCTTCAATAATTTTTTCATCCTGTCCTCTATGAATGTCTCGCCCGAGCTAGTTGGTGCAATATCTCGACTTCCAAGAGGAATATATAAACCACTCCTATCATTATTGCTTCTCCAGTTTCCTTGCTCCCTATCTTTATAATCAGGCTTGTCATAAAAGTTTCAACCTTGATTCCCTTGGCTACTGCCTTAGAAACCTCCCTGATTACTCACATAGTTTGCCTTCTCATCTGCATTAGTAGCTGCAGTGCACTGAGATTCCACAGCTTTGACCTTTTTAGTCTTGCCTGACAGCAAGTGCTTGGTCAGCAAGTCCATCTGTGCCTTTAGGTAGGCCATGTCTTGGTCTCGCTCCTCATCTCTTATGCGTTGCTCCGCAGTCATACTAACAGAAACAATCAGGCTAGCTACCACAGAATCCCTGGTATGCCAAGCCCGACTCTGTTTGATCATCCTATTCATCATATCTGAGACATCTTGAAAAGACAGATCAACAAATGAACCACCAGCAATATTATCTACAATCGGCTTTGTTACAGAGTTGAGAGCCATGTACAAAGTCTCCATCAAGTGTAGGTCCATCATATTGTGGTTCGGACATTGTGTCATCTTCTTCTTGAACCTCTCATATGTCTCATGCAAAGCTTCGGTAGGGAGCTGTCTAAAGTTGCTGATCTCGTCTCTCAACTGTACCCTCCTGAAGGGTGGAAAAAACCATTCTAGGAATGCTTCTTTCAACTCCCTCCAGTGGGTGATGGAATCAGGCGTAAGCTTATTTAACCACATTGTTGCCTCTCCAGACAGAGACAATGGAAACAATCTCAATCGGAATGCATTCTAGCTCACTCCCAGATTATCAAAAAATTTGTAGATGATGATAAAATTCACCAAGTTCATATTTGGATCATCACCAGGCAGGCCGCCGAACAATCCCTTCAGATTCAGGAGTTGAATCATGGTACTTATTATGCAGAATTTTGCACCAGGTGCCAATGGTGGAGGAATAATAGCACCCGTTGCACCTGCTCCGTCCATTCCTTCATCATCACCATCAACCTCATATTGGACAGGCTGTTGACCATACCTTCCTCTGACTGGACGGTTTCTATTGAAATTTGACTGCACTAGTACAGCAATTTGCTCTACTCGTCTTGGGTTTTGAGGATTCAGCAATTCCTCATCACCCAAGTCTTCATCATCAGGCTTCGGATGATGTACTTGTTGACCCTCGTTCTGTACGTTTACCTGAGCCCTGGATAAGGCTGCCAGACTGTCAGCCTCTTGTTGTTCTTCCATTCTCCCGATCAGCTGCAGTTTCAGATCAATTGATAATAACGGTTCTCTGAAACTTCTTATTTTTGGCATAAACAACAAGGATCCTGCAATTAAACAAAAACAACAAACAAATGTAAATCTAGGAAACTTAACTAACAGTTAATTAGCGCACACAAACTTTCAGTTTACAACCGTATTCCCTGGCAACGGTGCCATTTTTGATAATGCTTAAATTACACTCTTGAATGGGATTAACTGATCATTGTTAGTATAAAGCCCAACTAGGTTGAGGTCGAATCCCACAGGGAATAAGGTGTGAACCCAAGTTGTTTGAGATTTAATTCACTGATAGTTTAATGTTTCCTAAAATGGGGGGTTTAAGTTTCATGAATAATTATTTGTCACTTTAATTTCGATGTTTGTAATCAAGAGTTTATGACATAACCAGAATTATATTCACTAAGGCTTACGGTACATGACAGATGCTAAAGGTGATTCAAAATTCTCATGGTGGGTAGGATAACAAGCTATCTTTATCAATGTTATGCTCAAATGTCTCTCGACCTACTTAAGTATTTAATTTCCTAATCCTCTCGAACTTAGAGAATTTTTATTCACTGCCTATATTTTACCTCAGGTTAACCAACCTTGTTACAGTGCTGATTATGAAACGAAGTATTTCCGAGTCCCTGTTGATAATTCACTTTCAACTATATTTGATTTCTTTCTCAAGCAAATCAAAGCAGGCGTGTCTGCTGTTTGCAACCAACAGACGTTAATTAAAGCTTCAGAATTATCAAGAAATCCTACCGCCTATTGAATCTTGAGTACTTAGCACCTTATCAAGACCTAACCCTAGATCCCATAATCCAGGTTAATGGAGTTTAGCCACTCATGATGCAATAAACAAGTACACAAGTTGAATTCATAGTTGGGCAGATTAACTTACAATGATGATGAAACTCAAGAAGTATAACTTGAATTGAATCTCAATACAAAACTCCCAAAATATTGATGACAATCTTCTCTCAACAATAATGTTCTAGAGCATATTGGAACTTAAGAGAGAGAAAAATCGTGCACAACGTATATTGCAAGATATGTCAATGATAATTAGAAAACCCTAAAAGCTGTTATTTATACTTGAGTCTAATTAAGGAAATTAAATAACAACTTAAGTAAATTTCTCGGATAGATGACGCCATTAGGTGATGCCTTATCAAGGGTCTGACGCCTTATCAAGAATGGCATCAGATTTCCTTCAATGTTGACAGGATCCGCCTAAGGCTGACGATGTGGATGACGATGTATCAGGAGTCTGACAAGGTACCATGGATGTCGTCAGCTCTTCTTCGCTTTTGATAAATTTTGCCTAAGACTGACGATGATCCTGACGCCTTATCACAACTCTGACGCCTTGTCACAAAATGTCATCACAACTTCTCTTCAAATCCCATTCTCTGGTTAAGTCTGATGGTGGCCTTGATAGCTTATCACCAGGCTGACGACTTATCATGACTGTCGTTAACCACACTTGTCCTTTATTTGCTTCAGAATTCAAGTTTTTTGCTTCCATTATTATTGGTTCCCCTGCACCTCATCTTTTACTGCAAAATTAAAGTAAAACTAATCAAATACGACAAAAGTTTCTTAAGACTTCATAATTATTCATGGCTAAAAGCATAAAATATGTAAGCATTTGCTCACATATCATCCAACCCGAGGCCACCAAGGCTGTCCATAAACATCCTCCAAGGTATGAAGGTAAATTGAATTCTACTTCTTCTATGGGGTTTCAATGCTTCAAGCATCAAGGATGGGGGCACAAGGCTAGTGAGTGCCTAAATCGGAAGAATATAATCCTAAAGGAGGTAAAATTATACTATCTTGGATAAGAGGTGGGCGTTGAGTCGGTTAAAAGTAATAGCAAACCGCAAGATGGAGAGCAAGAAGAAGTCAAAGTGCAAAATGAAGAGTATGGAGAAGATGTGTGGCCGCAAGAAGAAGATTGTGAAGTGCCTTTGTAAAAGAGGTTAGCCCATGAATTTATGGTCAAATTCCTCTCAAGATGGAGAGGATGATATAAATATGATCATGACCATGGACACTTTTTGAGCATTTTGAAGACCACTTAGAAGAATGCATAAGCCTAAGTATGAATGAGGCCCAAAACCATCCTTTTGGTGCACTTAAGGGGCTGCTTTTGGAGCCCTTTAGTGAAAGGGCTCTTTTGTCATTTCTCTATTATTTGTGATTTTGTATAAATAGAACCTTGTAAGGTTTATTTCCTTAGTTTATGTTTGTTATTTAAATAACACTTCTCTTAGATAAAGAGAGAGTCCTAAACCGAAACTAGGGCATAGCACAAAGGTGGAATCACTTGTGTGTTGCATTTACTTGATACATTGGTGCTTGGGTATTGGAAGCCTCTCTTGTGTCATTGTAAGAGATAGGTGATTGTAGTGTGTGGTTCTAAGGGTCCAAGAATATCACAAGTTCTTAGGTTCTTAAAATTATATCTCCATTTGTCTACCTTCTTATCTTTACTTTCTTTTAATCATTTGTTCTTATTCTAGTATAATTTATTTGTGTTCTTGTCATTGTAACCATGTGTTGTTGTTATTGTTATCTTATTCATCATCTTGTTGTGTTAATCAAGTTTGGGTTGGCTATCTTGGTGTGATAAACACCTTGTAATCTCTTTATTCTTGTATAGTTAGTGAATTCGAGAGTGGTCACCAAAGAGGTCCTCAATTTCTAAGACTTATAGACTGTTTTGGTGTATGTTTTAGTGTCTTCTTGGTCTTTCTTGTATCATAACCTCATTATATATTATTTACACTTAGGGTATCATTCAACAATTTTACTTTTTTTGAGCATGCATTGAAACAAATATATAAAGAAATAGTTAACATTCAAATATAATCAAGTTGTATTTTAACTACATTAAACCATCACCTATAATCCGTAAATCAGTTGAGGGATTAGCTAGGACTTGCAATGTCTAAGGTACATATTCGCACATATGGTTCACTCCCCAACACATTCAACCTTTCATCTTAACACTAATACCTTATTGATGGTTGCCATTTCTCTAGTTACCAGCATATATTCTAATTCACCAATACTAAGCACCTCTAATTTTAACTTTCATCAAATTCTAACATAGTTTTCAGATATAATACCATTATAATCATTCATAATTGGTTAACATCAACAACAATATTCACTAGTTCATATCACACGCAACATCAATTTGCATTTAAACAATAATGAATTGCTATTTTTATCCTCCCAATATAGTACTCGCAGGGCTAAGCATAGAATCTCCAATCAATTTATGTCATGAATATATTTTCAAACCCAAGTCTATATAACTCAACTAAATGTAGCCTACCTAGATGCCAAGCAGCTGCTACGGAGAGATGAACACAAACTTATAACTCCATGCTAGTACTGATGTGAAATCTATGAGAAAATCATGGATTTTACCTCGTTCAAGCTTATTTTTACCTCACTATTGCTACAGCGCCATAAGGCAACCCTAGAAGAATTCGTAGGAGTAAACCTCATCCTATTTGTAATTGAAGAGGAGAAGAAAAATAATAAAATGATGAACTATTTTCTGTCCTCAATGTCTTGCTATAGCAATCGGTACGCTGCTATCACAGTGCCGCTATAGAGAAAAAAATTTCTCTATAGCGGGATGATGTCAGCCTGATCAAAAATTTCAAATTCTAAAATTTTTAATTAAGTCAATCTGTACTAGTTTTAGACCATATTTTCAAAAATCTCCATATCTTGTGCCCTTGAATGAGGTGCCTTTAGCAATGAGGAACACGTCATTACACCCAAGCAAGCAATGACTAACATTTTCTTAAGAACCTCGTTTGTGTGGTCATAAAATGATATCTTATAGAGTAATATAACGGTATATGTATGAGTTTATATTTATTATAATAAGCTCACTCTTAATTTTACAATGATAGCATAACTAAAGTTTGGATACTTAAAAAATACTTTTACGCACATTGTTCATCACAACTCACAAGACAACAATCTGTTTCCTAGGTATTTTTAGTAGCATTAGAATAGGAGTAGGAAAAAATAGTATATTGAATTCTACTATTTATCACAGGTAATTGCCTTGAAAATGATTCTTTACTCTGATTAGATTAGATTTAGTAAAATTCAGTTATTAATAGGTACATAAACAAAGATAAAATAAAAATAATATGTCTAACAAAACAAAATCCTAATATTAATCCAAACCACATGCTCATAAAAGTCGTTATTTTAAACATGTACAAATCTGCTTTACTGAATTTCTCTTGCATATTATTAAACTTCGCATTTTAAATGGAGGTACACAAAGTCGATGATCTAAAAATAATTTATACTATTATGTAGTATTCAACTATCAAGGTATGCCTCAAACACTAAGGAATTATCAGAATTTTGTAAGTTCGATTAAGAATAAGGATTAAGCTTTTATTATCTCATCTCATGAAACAAACAATTGTTAAGCTAGAGTTATAATAGACTTTGTTATTATAGCCATTTCAAATTTAGAAGAATCAACAATCAGAGAGATTTTATTACCACCAAAATAAAGTTGAGACAAAATCTAGTGAATAAACCAAACATAATATGGGCATCAAAAAATTATACTTACAAATAAACTCTGAAAATTATTTGGTCAATTGTTCTTATTCTTACCCTTGCTTTGTCGACACGGAAGAGCCCAGTCCAAGGATGAGTGTTTCACATCAAGATGTTGATCTATTTTGCATCTCCAACAAAAAAGGGAACTTCTAACCCATGTTTAGATTTTTGGATCTATCATCTTTCAAATGAAAATCTGTGTACTTCTCTCTTTTTCCTTCATCAATCCCAAAAAATTATTGTAAAAGGTTTTCAATATGCATTCTTCATATTGATTTTGATCAAAATATGGATGACACCTTAGTAAGAATTTTTATAATCCAAAATTAAATTAGTAAGAATTTTTCTACTACAAATTATATGTTGCGTATCCTAGAGGACAATATTATAATGGAAAAAATTAAAGTAAAAAGCTAAAAGTAAAAGAAGACAATGAAGGCCGAAGAATATTGAGGAGAGAGTCGGGCACTATAAAAATAACATCACCCATGAAATTAAAAATCTGAAGAGAATGAAAAGCAAACTGAAGTATATAAAGAAATTATTACAGTTATAAAAAATAATATGACATGTCACAATTTGTATTACAAACTTACGAGTTAAGGGGTTAGGGTATCTTTCTCGTAAGAAATAGAGGAGGAAATACATAGAACTTATGAATAGAGAGCGCGGAGAGAAAAGAGAGCTATGCAGAAGAGTGGAATGATTTCAAAAACTAAGGATTACCAAGAAGAAAAACCTTATGCTCTCATATCATAAATTTGCCCATACAAAAAAGCAAAAGATTGTTAAAATGCCCTTAACTATTCCATTATTCAATTCACCAGTCATCCAGTTCTCTTTGTTGTCTTTTATTAGGAGGTTCTGCCTTAGTTCTTAAACAATCCACATGTGTTATTGCTTCAAAAAGATATCACCGAAATTCCTATTATATTCACCAAATTTGAAATTTTCTAAATACAAATTAGATTCTCTTAAAATCGAATAATCTGCTCCTCTAATTGATACTCATCCTCAAGACTGGTGTGCACATTAATACCCTTGGGGTGGAAAACGACTTTTATTCAAGTTAAAATTTTGGAATCATAATGTCCAATTTGTTCCTAAAACACACATGTGAATGCACCATAAGATGAAATGAAAAACACAGTTTTTAAATGTTATACTAAATATAAGTATACGGAAAGTCGGGGACTTACTGTTAGGATATACTATAACTATGTGGTTTATGTTATAGTATTATATTTTCATCTCAAGTAAAGACAATTTCTTTTAATTACTTAATTTAATAAAATCTTTTTTTTGAATAGATTATTGTGTTAGCATGTGTGTCATTTACTTATGTAGTAGATTATTTTATTTATGGAGTATTTTAACTCATGCACGTAAGATTAAAATTGTCAGTTCTTATAAGTTATAAAGTAATGTTCACAATCAAAGATAAGGTAGAAAAAATATCTGGATGATTATAGCACAAGATCAAATATTATTTGATCTTAATTATGAGAGTGATAATATTCCAACTTCTTGTGCTAGTACATTTCGTATGTATTAAACGGACCAATTAGAGATGTTTGTTTATGTTTTGAATATTAATAAATAATTTTCTAGTTCATTACATGCACGTATACTCTTAATCTTGATATAATTATTATGATCTATTGTAGTTTGATTTATTATTTTAATCTATTAAAAGGAGAGACACTTTTATGAGTCAACATATTCCTAATAGATTGGATGATGATAAATCACTTAGTGAAATAATAATTAGTTGATATAATCATGTATCGGACTTGAGATAAAAGACACCCCTTTATGGTTGTTTAAGTTTTCACGTGAAAACCCTGAAGGTGGATTTTATATTCGTTATGTGAAATAAGTTAACCATTATAAATAAAGAATTAAATTAATCAAGAAGTTAAATTTTTAAGAGAATTTAGTTTAATTGGTGTTGGTAATTCTAATATGGAGAGTTAAATAAGGTGTATGGTAGATTTCAAAATAAAATTGACGAGTGCAATTACAGATTTTTAGTGTAATAATTTTTAATTTACTATGATATAATAATTTATTTATTTGTGAATTAATACCATAAGTGTAAGCCTCGGTTAATTAATCTGGGATTTCTACTATGCCTAATTAACTAATTAAATTTAAAAAAGAAAAGAAGCTTTATAGAAGAAATAATATTATTTTATTTACCGATCTTCTATAAATAAGGAATAAAAGGAGTGAATTAAAAAGCAGCTTTTGGCATTATGACTATATTAAGGCTGAAAATGTTTTTGGCATTAAGGTTGTATTAAGGCTAAAAAATATTTTTGACATTAAGGTTATGATAAGGGTAAAATCTTTTTGTCTTTTTTCGTTCCCTTGTTTAATTAAAATTGGGAGTAAATAGGGGCTGATTTTTTATAGAACAGATATACTTTTTTTCAGAAAATAAATCACTTACCCACACGTGTTTTTTATTAGAAAGTTAGTTAGGAAGTAATAGAAGGTACCAGGCCTAGCGATTAATACATTGAACTTGTTGTGTGAGAGCTTCAACTGGTAAGTAGCTTTCTCAATGTCATTTTAGTTTATATTATCTAATTTATATGTAAGTTTGTGATTTGAATTTGTGCTTCTGCTACATCTTTGAATTGTACATCTAGCACTTACATCTATGAGGGAGAATATATTCATACTTTTTTTGCTAGAGCAAATGCGAGTTTTAAAAATTTACAAAATTCAAAGTGTCGGACCAATATATTTCGCTCGAATAACTGATACAACCGCAAATAAAAAAAATTAGAACTACATTAAAAAATCGTACTTATATGATATACACCATTCAGCTAACACAAACATAGCAAAGAACAAATTGATGAAAATCAAATAATCACAATCCCCGATCATATGTGTAAAAAATATACACTAGTTGTGTAGATATACATAAAGTATACATGCACAAATTATTACTTTGCCTGCGACTATATAGGGTAAAAATCCCAATAAGGATATAACTTTAAAAATTGTGTGTTCAAAATAAAGATACATATATATCTCTTAAATGAGGTTACCTGAGAAAACTTTATGTATACAAGAATATTGTGGTGTATATACCAGATACGAGTAAGTTTTCTTTAATTTATAAATAATAATACAATTCATTTTTTTAAAAATGAAATGCACTAAGATTATAGCGCTTACTGCAAAAAGATCCTTTCTAAGCCATCCATAAACAACCATGAGGTACCACAAAGAAAGACAAATAGGGACAAGAAGAAAGGCAAATACTCCACGCTTATAGTCATCATCAATAGCCTTTGCCAAAATAGAAAATACTTCAATAACAATACATTAAAAAGCAGAACGATTCAAGATAAGTATTGTTATGCTTCGATTTTGAACAATCCAATCATGGAGAGCTAATATTGAGACCAATACGACAATTAAGAACAAACCACAATTTGTTATTTCAACTTCCAAGCATACGTTCAATAATCTCATAAAATTTTCTGGACATATAAAAATTTAATAATTCAATGATTATTAAGATAGTTGGAGGAGTTGAGACGTAGATAATTATTGATATCTTATATTTGATTCTCTCATCTTCTAAAATATCACAATCAATTTTAATCTATGTAAAATTTCTTCATTTTATAAGTTAAAGTCTCTTCCGAGCAAAATCATCTAGGTTCTAAGAAAAAAAGAAGAGGAAACATTACCATTGAAGTTATGATAAATTTGTAAATATTTCATTTTTGAAATTGTAATCTTTTCAAAGATGAATTAAATATATTGCAATAAATAAAATTAGTATATTTCTTAACATAATCTGATCACGGTAAGTTTCCTTACTTGGTATTCAAAAAGAACAAATCTTTTCAGAGATGTATTAAATATATTGCAATAAATAAAATTAGTATATTTCTTAACATAATTTGATCGCGGTAAATTTCCTTACTTGTTGGTATTCAAAAAGAACAAAGGAAAAAAGCCATAAAAGATTGGCATCGCCCTGACTCAAACCGGAGACCTTCAGGGGTCGTTTGGTAGGCCGTATTAGAAAAAATAGTCCACGTATTAAGTGTGGTATTAATTAATATTATGTTTGGTAGGATTTTGGACCAATGTATTACTAATACCATGTATTAATTATACAACCTACATGGTATTATAGGGTGTATTACTAATACATCACATATGGTGGTATTTTTTTTTTTTTTGGTTTCCCAAGGTATCCCCACCCAGCCCGACAGGCCAAGGACTAATCCTCTGTGGATCTGAGCTCCATTTAAGAGTTTGCCGCTGGTCAATTGGTTGCTGCATGCACAAAGCGGTAATCGAACCTCCGACACTTGCTTAAGCAACCTAGTGAGCTAATCACTAGGCCAACCAAGTTTGGTTACATATGGTGGTATTAGTAATACATGGGTTTTAATATCATGGGATTAGTTTGTGTAAAGACAAGAATATTCCTCAAATTCTTTCAAATATTTTTTTATTTTTCTTAATTTTATTTTTTATATTTGTACTAATAAATTTATTCAAATAAATTAGTTTACAAATTTTATTATTATTTACAAAAATATCCTCAAATTTCTTTAATTTTTTTCTAAATCTTTTTCAATTAATTCAATATGAGTTACTTCTTTTCAATTTATCAAAATAATAATATCCCTCCAAATAATTTTAGTTATAAAAAAACAATTAACTCAAAAAAATATTTATTGGTCAAAATTCGAAAACAAATGGCATACAAGCTTTAATTTTGAAAATAGGATATTCATAAATAAAAATAATTTTTCTACTTAGTTTTAACACTCTATAGAATACAATGTTATTTTAATAATGATGTTATTGTCCCATACAAAAGTTATACGTACCTCCCTCAACTTAAAAACAACACAAAGTGGAAACAACAAGCAAATGATGAACAAACTAAGAAAAGATAATAAAAAAATAATTTTTGTAAGTGAATGATTAAATCTCAAAATTCTAAAGTAATAATTAATTATATTGTTATTTTTTTTTTATTTAAAAAGAATAATAAAATTTTACAAAAAAAATATACAAAGTTATAATATATCGAGGGTATTTTTGTAAACAAACAATGTTCATTTTAAAATATAACAATACATATTACTTTCAATACATCAAATCAAATACTGCATAAAAAATAATTTTAATATTACTAATCTCAATATTACTAATATATTATTATTTTAAACATTCAAGCAAACGAGTATGTGTTAGACTGAACGTGATAACCAAATACACCACGACACCATCGCGTACTAGCTACATATATATAATTATATACCGACCAGTATACAAATAGCGCCTAAAATATCTGTAAGAATCTTTACCCTATAATGCCATACAGCTATTGGTTAATTGAGAATCTTGTCTCTTCAATTTTGACGTAAAACCCTTTTCCCTCAACTATCAGATCTCAATTTCCGTAGAATTTTTTGTCGTACAAATTATGTCAAATCTCGATGTCTCCCTTGACGATTTAATCAAAAGGAACAAAAATTCCACCAATCGGAACCCTGTACCACGAACATCCGGATCCGGATCCGGCCCAGGTCCACGACGTCGCTTCCCGAACCGTGCCGCCAATCGGCCGTCACCATATTCCTCCGGACCGGTCCGGTTTGAATCCTTTTGTTGCTTGTACTTGCCTCTTAATGTATGTATTTTTTTAGGTTTGATTAGTTGGAAATGATATTTTTGCAGGTTCATGCACCGGAGACTACATGGGATCATGATATGTTTGCGGACCATGCTCCGTCGTATTCGTCTAGTAGAGGAGGTGGTGGAGTGTCGGGGATTGAGACGGGCATTAAGCTAATCATTTCGAATTTGGATTATGGAGTTTCAAATGAAGATATCAAGGTGATTATATTTGGGCTCTTTTGCTTGTTCAATTATGTTGCCGAAGTTGTTAAATTGCTTGCTCGTGTGCGTTTTAGAATTATTGAGTTATTTAGTTGGATGTTGATAAAGCTTTAAGTGGTCGATTGGTAGCCGGTTAGAAGTATGTAGGTTTTAGTAATGCATGTATTAGTTATCCGGTTATTAATTATGCAGTTTTTAGTTATGCTAGTGTTCATTATGAGGGTACTAGTTATGCAGGTATTAATTATGTGTGTGTTAGTTATGAGGGTGTTATTATGAGGCTGTAAGTTATGAGGGTGTTAGTTATGAGGATGTTAGTTATGAGGCTGTAAGTTATGAGGGTGTTAGTTATGAGGGTGTAAGTTATGAGGGTGTAAGTTATGAGGGTGTTAGTTATGCGAGTGTAAGTTATGAGGGTGTTAGTTATGAGGGTGTTAGTTATGAGGGTGTAAGTTATGCGAGTGTTAGTTATGTGTGTGTAAGTTATGAGGGTGTTAGTTATGTGTGTGTAAGTTATGAGGGTGTTAGTTATGTAAGTTATTCCTTCTTCTATCCTGCATAAGATAGTACACCAATTCCTCCGTAACTAGTGCATGTTCCAGTTACTAAGCTTTCTAAATTGCAAACCAAACGTTGTATTAGTTTTATACATGAATATCAAACATTATATTACTTGCACATAAAATAATATATGAATAACTTGCTTCTTTATTAAGTACCAGACGACTCTGTGATAAGTTTCAACACTAATCATGTGTCATTTGGACTTGTTACATGACACTGAATTTTCACTTAAGGGCTGACTCGTGTTCATCATTTAAATATGGGAATGCTCACCAGTAGTTTGTTAATCTCTCACATTATTATGCCTCAATTTAGTACATGAATGAGCTCTAACTGTGACCTAGGAATAATGCCCTTACCCTGATAGCTTACTGATGTTAAATATGTTTTCAGTGATACGAATAGTTTTCACTTTGTAGAAGAATATAATATGATGTAGCAACAGCCAAATTGCATTGCGTAAGGTTATGTAGTTAGCCTTCTGTTGTTGCAATGACTGAATTTAATGTAAACATTTATAGTTGCCAAGAATGCGGGGAAAGAAAAAGAACTACTTAGTTTGATTTTATGGAAAGTTATTGCGAAGAGCTTATATTTTTGCCCTGGATATTACAGCATTACAGGTACATGCCATCTAGTTATTGTCAAAATAACTGAAGAATTTAACAATGACTAAGAACGACAGATATATGTCATCCATGTGTGTCTTCTACTTGTCTAGTGATAATTCTGTGTCTGCTTGAGTTTTGTCAGGGACCCTTCCTTGCTCTTTATAGTTTTGGGCAATTGATCTCCACATTAATGTCCATAAATGGCATTCTCTGGCTATAACTCCCCTTCCTAGAGAAAAGAACTAAAACAATGAAAGCTTGAACTCTAATGTGTTCCTTGTGATGTTTTTACAGGAGCTTTTCTCTGAAGCTGGTGATATAAAGCGTTACGCAATTCATTATGACAAGAGTGGAAGATCAAAGGTATTCACAAATCTGTTGTGTAGGAGAGGAAAAATCCCTTTTTTTCGATGCGAATTTGACACGACATAGGAGAAGCTGTAATTTGGAAAGATTAAAACGCATCAGCAGTTTCCATAAATCCTTTAGTAACAAAAGGTTATTTCCTCTAGGGAACTGCAGAAGTTATATTTTCACGTCGAAGGGATGCAGAGGCAGCTATCAAGAGATACAACAATGTTCAGCTAGATGGGAAACCCATGAAAATCGAGTTTGCTGGAACAAATATTGCTCCTCCATCTTTTCCTCCAATCAGAAATCGTTTACATGGAAATCCAAATCCTCCTCCAAGAAGGTATTTTTCTGTTTTTAGCAGATCTTTACCCTCCACTTTTCGTCAAAAATTTATATGGGGTTTCTCAGACTACTGTACACACCGTGGACTCAAGTCGTTGAGCTTCACCCAGCTTGGTACCAGTATATCCAACATTTTGCCTTTATCAAATATTTTAATTTACTATTGTGTATAAAGTGGAAGAAAGTGGTCGGAAAAAGAATGAATTGCTGAAGTTAAAATGAGGAATGTGAATCTGTCTTCAGTAATTACAGCTTCTTGTACTATATGCTAATGTGAATGGATCATTTTTTGTGATTTATCTCCTTATATGGTTGCCATGTCATGTTAGGTGTTATCTCTTATGTATAAGTTGTACAAAGCCCGTGCAACAACCATAATTACAGCGTGCAAAACGAAGAAGCAGCTACCCCTGTTCATCTCACAGGGCTTCTAGAGCATCAAAAAGTGATTATATGTCCTCTAGGGATTCTTTTTTACTCCAAAAGTAGAACAAAAATAAGCATCTCGTCTCGATTTTCTGCTTAGAGCTGCATAAATGTCGAAATATCTTGAGTTACCTCTCTTTCCAAATTGTCCACTAGATACTAGCAGGGGAAGATTTTACATCTCCTTCCATTACTTCTCCAGCATTCCAGACTTGAGCAATTTTCTTGGCATAACCCAAATGATTCCCATCAAAAATATCCTCCATATGACAATTTCCTTGGCACAAACCAAATGATTCCCATCAAAAATGTCCTCCGTATGACCTCATAGTGCAAGACAAGAAAGATGGTTGTTTTGGAGCATAGTTGAATTTCCCTTTTCATTAGATTTCCCCGAGTTAAAATTGCTTCTCTTGACACTAGCCATATAAAACAGGCTATTATATTGTTTCCAGGGCCATCAACTAAGCTAATTGTTGCTTGATCGAAAACTCAGTACTCCCTCCATTCCTAAATAAGTGCTCATTTTGGCTTGGGCACACCGTTTAATAAACTATTCACTCCTCGAAAATTAAAGGTAAACTTACCAACTTACCCCTAATTAAATTCTCTCTTTTCAGGTTGACATTGATTACTACATTTAAACTCAAGGGCATTTTAGTAAGATTATGATCAAAGTATTCTTGAATGCATAAACATACGCTTATTTAAGAACAAAATCACAACCCAAAAGTAGCACTTAAAAAGGAATGGAGGGAGTATGTTGTTTTAATAGTGAGTTTTCTATTAATCTGCCGCTTCCACCATAATCTATTTTCAGAACTGTTTGGCCTCTAGAATTATGCTAGATTTCTGTAAAATCTCGCCAATCTGTCCTTTTACCGGTCATTCTACAGTTTTCTGAAGGTAAGATGCCAGCCTTGGTTGGAATAAACTTCACCTATGATTTCCTCTTGTTGGTTGTTTAGATTGAAACTCTCTGGATATAACTATTTTACCGAACCATTACATTACCAATTATCTCCACCAAAAGCGGTTTTGATCCTATTTCCAGCTTTACTACTCCCTTCGTCTCATTTTATGTGGCATACTTTGACCGAGCGCGGAGTTTAAGAAATAAGGAAAGACTTGGTGATGTTTACCAAATTGTCATTTATTAAAAAATGTACTACTAATATCTTTAATCAAATGGGACCAATAAAGGTAAAAGTGGAATTGTGTCTTTAAATAGTTACCAAATAAGGAAAGGTGGCATTCTATTTGGGACGGACCAAAAAGGAAATGGTGACCCATAAAATGGGACGGAGGGAGTGTTACCTTTGGTTTTGAGATTGGGCTACATGTACCTGATAGACTTCCACAGACTTCCACAGGCGTAGCCCTTTAGCAAGAAGTGGTAGTTTTGTTGTCCAAGCATCTCCATTGCCATATTTTTCCTGGATGATTTCGTTCTGCAGTGGTTGATCCTCCTCAACCATTTCATAAAAGCTGGCTATTATTGTGCTTTCTCAGGTTTCTGATCCTTTGAATGAGGAGGGAGACAGAGGCATTATGTTAGGGAGCCGGAGCACTCGGAGGAGAGTCGTGATTTCAGATACTGTAGGCGTTTTAAGGTTGAGGAGGTCAAAGATGCTATTCGTAGGATGCGGAGGGGTAGGGCGACGGGGCCCGACGAGATTCTGGTGGATTTTTGGAAGTATGCTGGTGAGGCCGATTTAAGGTGTGACGGATTTATTTAACGACATTTTCAAGAATGCGAGAATGCCTGAGGCCTGGAGATGGAGTACAATGATTCCGTTATATAAAAACAAGGGTGACATACAGAGCTGCAACAACTACAGGGGTATTAAGTTGTTGAGTGACACTATGAAGATTTGGGAGAGAGTGATCGGGCGAAGGTTGAGGAGGGTTGTGTTTATTTCGGAGAATCAGTTTGGATTTATGCCTGGTCGCTCGACGACAGAGGCAATCCACCTGTTGAGGAGATTAGTGGAGCAGTATAAAGGAAGAAGGATTTACAAATGGTGTTCATCGACCTAGAAAAGACGTATGATAAAGTCCCGAGGGAGGTTCTTTGGAGGTGCTTGGAGGTGAGAGGGGTTCCGATGGCGTACATCAGAGCTATTAAGGACATGTATGATGGAGGGAAGACTCGGGTGAGAACGGCGGGGGAGACTCAGAGCAGTTTCCAGTCGAGATCGGGTTGCATCAGGGATCGACTCTTAGTCTGTTCCTTTTTGCATTGATGATGGACGTGTTGACGCAGAGCATTCAAGGCGAGGTTCCTTGGTGTAAGTTATTTGCGGATGATGTGGTGCTGATTGATTAGACGCGAGGGGGTGTGAATGACAAACTGGAGGTTTGGAGGCAGACCTTTGAGTTTAAGGGTTTTAGGTTGAGTAGGTCCAAAACTGAGTATTTGGAATGTAAGTTTAGTGACTTGAGACAGGAGGATGAAGGGGTGGTGAGTTTGGACTCCCAGGATGTTTGTAAGACGGACAGTTTTAAGTATTTTGAGTCTACAATTCAGGTGAATGGTGAGATTGATGAGGATGTCTCTAAACGTATTGGAGCAAGTTGGATGAAGTAGAGGCTCGCCTCGGGAGTGTTGTGTGATAAGAAGGTGCCCCTTAAGCTTAAAGGCAAATTCTATAGACTGGCAATCTGTCCGGCCATGTTGTATGGAGCGGAGTGTTGGCCAGTCAAGCACTCGCACATCCAAAAATTGATGGTGGTGGAAATGAAAATGTTCCGTTGGATGTGTAGGCTTAGTAGAGGTGACAGAGTAAGAAATGAGATTATTCGGGAGAAGGAGTGGCTTCAGTGGAAGACAAGTTGTGGGAAGGAAGACTGCGATGGTTTGGGCATGCAATGAGGAGTGCGGAGGTTTGGGCATGTAATGAGGAGTGCGGATGCTCCAGTTTGGAGGTGTGAGGCTTGCTTTGGATGGCTTCAAGAGGGGTAGAGGTAGGCCGAAGAAATACTGGAGAGAGGTGATTAGACATGACATGGAGTAGCTCCAGCTGACTGAGGACATGACCCTAGATAGGAAGGTGTGGAGGTCGCGGATAAGAGTAGAAGGCTCATGCGGGTGTATGGGTTGTAGCTTGCAGTCTGGAGAGTCTTGTGTAACCGGGTTAGTAATCCTAGGTCCGTGTTCATAGGGTCCTTGTTATGTGTGTGGGGGTTATTACTAGGTGGGTGCATTAGGTCTTATGTCTTAGTACCTATTTTCTTATTCCGTGTCGCCCTTATTTCTCGTATTTCATATTTCTCTGATGTCTATTTTATTATTTCTTATTCTTGATTTTCTATTATGTTTTTCATCCCTTTTTTTATTGTTCTCTACTTTGAGCCGGGGTCTATCGGAAACAGCCTCTCTACTTCTTCGGAGGTAGTAGTATGGATTGCGTATATCTTACCCTCCCCAGACCCCTTTCTTGTGGGAATACACTGGGTTTGTTGTTGTTTTTGTTGTCGTCTCAGGTTTCTGATCCCTATCCCTCTTTTTTACTGTTTGATAATGTTCTACTCTATTTGACAAAGAGTTCTCGCCTTGTTTCCTTGCCAGAGGAACTTCCTTCTCAAGCTATCAATTATCTTTTTGATGGTTGGCAGGGTTCCCAGTTCACTTCTGAGAAACTTTAGGCTTTGCATGCTTTCCACCTTATTTAAAGGATAAAGTTGACTTTTTATCTAATTTATATGTAGACCAGAAATGTCTGCAAAAAATACGTGAATCACCCTCAGGTGCATCAGTTGCTCAGTGTCCGAGCACAAGAAAAAGGGTGTCGTCTGCATATTGCAAATGAGTACTCTCTGTCTGCCAGTTGTTGGTCCTCTTATTAAGTTATTGGATTGTTGTTTTCAACATATCATTTAACCTTTTATACTCAGCCTTAAACCCTATGAGATGGAAAAACCTTCAGGTGTACCTTTTACCAAAATAGGGGATCTCACCCTGATAATGCAGAATTTATTCCCTCTGATCCACCTCCTTTCAAATCCCATCTTCTGAAGCATTTCTGTAGGAAATTTTGATACACATGATCAAAATCTTTTTCAATATCATGCGTACATTGAATTCCAGATTCCTTTCTTTCATTCTGGCATATAGCATCCAATCTATGTATTTGACGATGAGATTTTTCCCTTTTTGAACTGGAAGAAAAAACACTACGTGAAGTTTGCAGAATTTCTTGTCAATGGTCCGGGAAGAACCTAGTAATATTACATTGCAGACAATTAATGTTAGAATAATCACTCTTTTCGGGATCCTTCAATTTCCTAATCTTAAGTATCTTGCATTATTTGTGCTCCAGGTCTATCGACATAATTAATCGCAATGACATCTAATAAATTAGTAAACAGGGACAGTCCGAGATATCCTTATATCCTACCTGCCTCTTTTCTTATAATATATATATATATATATATATATATATATATATATATTAATATTTATCTACAAACATTCTTTCAGAATAAGCATGCATTTTTTTGCATCAGAAGACATTATTTTCAATTATATATATCACATTCAGATAATGTTTCTTGAGTATCTTTTTCGCTTCATCTTGAAAGCTTCTTAAAATTTTGAAATTCTAAATTTACTTAATGCCTTAACAAATAAAAGTTGTTTCCTGATACAAGGTAGCATATATATGGTCTAATGATGAGTTACAATCTTCAGAAAATAACTGTTAGATAGTGTCCTGCTAGTGTTGGGAAGTGTCCATACCTGTAATTGGTAAAAGAGTGTTCAAGCTTCATGCATTATATGCAGAGGTATCTCCACGACTCTACCCACTTTGTGGAACTACACTGGGTATGCTATTATTGTTGTCGTATGCGGAGGTATCTCTGATCTTGCTTCCAAATAAGTGACCTTAAAATTGTAAAATTCCTGAAAATGCTCGTGATGATTTGCTAAATAGGGTAGTCGATAAAGCTAAGTCTCGGGCAATATTATTATTATTGTTGTTGTTGTTTATTTTTTTATTTTAGAAAACAAGGCCTACGTGTTGAACTCCCAGGCATTATCTAGAACACGTAGAACGTAGTAGTAGTTCATTCTGTTAGGAAAGTCCCATCTATTTCTACATTTTTCTTTGCATTCACCTTGTGGAGTTGGTTGTTTCAGGTTTTAACTGGAAATTTTTGTTGCTTCTGATTTCTCTAATGAACTGTTTTGTGCTAATTTTTTTTTTTTGTTTTTTCAAGGAGTTAAAGTTTCACTGCACTTATATTGTTTTTATGTGATTTGGTGTATTGATTCGCCAAGTGAAATGCAAGATATATGTTGGCACCAGGTGAGTCTAAATGGAGTAACATGGTCGATAAGGTTCCATATAGCTGACCTCAACTTCTTTGGCACCAAGTGTAGTTGTTGGTATTAATATGCAAATAAAATTTTATGTGACAGCAGCAGTTTTCTCATCTAGGTATTAAGTATTAAAGCAATGGTATTTTTAAGACGTGTGGCAACGGGTGGATGTACACCATATCCGTGAAGCTTCTTTTAGTTTGATAAGGATATTACTTTTGATCTTCTTTCTTTAGTTTCAGTTATTCTCTTGTGTGGATGTTGTGCCGTTGTCTTCAATAACATTTGTAACTTTATCTTGAAATATAATTTGACAGTCAACAAAGAGGTGGTGGATTTAGACGTCCTCGAGGTGGTGGTAGAGGGAACATGAGAAAGGATGGTGGAAGGGGCAGAGGTCGCGGTGAGAATGTTTCTGCAGAAGATCTTGATGCTGAATTGGAAAAGTATCATGCAGAAGCAATGGAGACAAACTAACATCCTTACATGTTTTGATGAGATACTTGTGTTGTACTGGATCGAAGGTTATTTTTTTCCAGAATTGAAGGTCTGATACTGATTCTGGGGAAGACTGATAGGTGCAGAGCCTACATACTGCTGGAAAATCTTAAAACTTGTATGTCAAGTGTGTGCTTGGTATTATTGCCACATTTTACTTCAGCTTTAAGCATTTGATGGTGTAGAACTCTTACCTTGCGCACGCTCTGTATTTTCTTGCTGTAGCCTTGCTTTGTGTTTGTCTTTTATGTAAAACAAATTGTGGTGAAATTCTTTACTTTCAGAAACAGATTGCTGGAGTAGCTGTGAAATTATGTTCGGTGCTTGTAATCCTAGTGTTGGTTTATCTTTGATTACACTTTAGAGTTACCGACTCTGGCTGAACGCGTGAGGCAAGGTAAGTGAAGCTATCTCTGGCGTCATTTGTTCTGTATACCACTGCTGGAGAGGTCTGTCAAATTGGTAGATTTGATTGTCTGCAGAAATTTCAAGTTGGTGCACTTCTCATTCAGTTCAATTTGTATGCTTGGTGATAACATACAAAATTGGGCAGCGACATCCATGTCTGCCTTGATTTGCTAACAGCAACTGAAAGCAAATTCAAATTATGAAGAAAGGAGATCTTTTTGCTAGAACTGGGGGAAATCAATCGAGCCTTTTTCACGAAAGACTCATCGTTGATTGTGAGGATACATATTCTGTTACGTCCGTTCAATTCTATTTTGATATTTGGTTAGTCTAGTAAATTATGGAAGTGTTGGAATGTGTCGTCTTATGAATGTAGTAGTAGTTCTATTCTATTTTGATATTTGGCTAGTCTAGTGAAGTATGGGAAGTGTTGGAATGCGTCTTCTTATGAATGTAGTAGCAGCAGCATCCTATTTTTATGTCTGCTGATAAAAATATCATTTGAAAAAGGTTAATCATGAATGAAATGTATCCTCTGGTTGATGTAACATTGTAATGGTATGGCTTGGTTGGTAAAATATCTGTTGTTACATAATATGGCTGTCATGTGACATGTATGTGTGAAATGTCATTAATTAGAGATAATAGTTAGTCAAATTGAATTTATACACCAAGAGTTACTTGTTCAATTTGGATTTAAATATCTAAGATAGTTGGCCTAACACTTGCCAACTTGAAGTCAAGTTTGGCAACCTTAGGAACTAAGTTAAGATAGTAGGCCAAATCGTCAACTTGCCAACTTCAAGTCAAGGTTGGCAACCTTAGGAACTAAGTTTGGTGGTTTATAAATAGTCGTTCTTTGTACATTTTATTGATATATTAAAGTAGTAAAACAAAAACATTACTAAATTTTTTGAAAATTCTTTTCTTTTTTTGAAGTTTGATATTGATATTTTATCTTTATTTTATAACATTTATCAGCACGAGACTCTACCGTCTCAAAATTTGAAGGCTAAGAAAAAAAATTGGATGGAAAGGTGGAGAAGGCAAGACCGCAAGAACTATGCGATCATCATGATTTGGATTTCACTTTTCTACTATTTATGATAAGTATATTATTAACTCATGTTTTTAAATTAAGTTTGAAAAAAAATATTGATAATCACAAAGTGGTGATATTGTTATAGGCTAAGGTTGAGTTTATTATAATTTGGCCTAATATGTTATTGACTGAGAGTATGATGATGGATTTAAAATTTCATGTCATTAAGAGGGTAAAACATTGGATTAAGAGTTTCGATGCACCATGATGATGATAAGATATTGGGTTTAAATCCCATTGATTTTTGGCCTAAGACATCTTTATATGGATAAAACGTTGAGTTTGAATCTTGATGCACCATATTGATGATATAACGATGACTAAGCAGAAATTTTGACGAAAGTTAAGAAATATTTTTCA
This sequence comes from Capsicum baccatum var. pendulum, assembly GCA_030864225.1. Taxonomy (NCBI): domain Eukaryota; kingdom Viridiplantae; phylum Streptophyta; class Magnoliopsida; order Solanales; family Solanaceae; genus Capsicum; species Capsicum baccatum. The sequence goes on along the minus strand of CM061559.1, from coordinate 202,690,877 downwards.
TTGAATATGCTTCAATCTCTAAAATGAATGTGGTAGCAGTGCGTAATATTTTTTAAAGAAGACATGTGTTGAATTTATGAATATGAATATAGGCGTAATAAGGACAAAATCTTTTGTTACATTATATGTACGTCTTGATTTGCTCATGAAGAAGCAATATCTTGAAAGAAATTTTAAGCAATCATAATTTGATTGGCTTAAGACATCATTATATTTTATTTATGGGGAATGAGAATTTTGATTGTTAAAATTACAGATTCATTTTCTGTGGTGAATGCGATAAGAGTAACACCGCCATAAGAGGTAGAATAATTGAGAAAAAATATTACGAAATATACTTCAAAATAGCAAACTTGAAAAGTAATTCATGTTCTAGTAAATCTGAAATTTACTAAGTAAAATTCATATGTCATGGTAAACTTGGAGTTTACTAATATAAATAAGTTTTATAAGTTGGCATGAACGACTCTGCCTTCCCAAAGATGTGCACATTGAATATTACACAACATATATATTAAAAAAAAATAGAAGATTCCTTGAAGAACATCATAAGTTCTCAAATGATCCTTCAAAAGATGAAGGTAGTTTTTTCCACTAATGGACATAGTATGAAAGGTCACTGGGCACGTGATTGTCATGCGATCTAATTTGGTATAAGTTTTATAAATCTTTCATCAAAATAAAGGAATATAAAGTGATGACACACTTGACCTTTTAAATTGATGTTGAAGTCTGTCATATAAATATAATAAATTTTATGGTGTGAGAATGAGCTTCTAATAAAAATTTATGAAGCATGTGCATATGATTATAATTCATTCCTTGAAGATAATGAGATTTGTGATAAGCATAGTTGATGCTCGATCATTCTTAAAATGAATGTGTCAAGATGAGATAAAAATTATGAATAAGGACATGCTCATGCATGATTAGATAAATATCACATCTCATATCAATGGAAGGTTTGAGAAAAAAAAATTATTTTGACATAAACGGTCAGTCATCGCGTACTTGTAGTATGCCATAAATATTTTGATATGTTTATCATGGATTACCAAAGGGTAAAAGCAAGAAACAAGTCTTGCCTATATAATGTTTTAAGATTATGACTGTACTTATATGATTTTCTTCTTGAAGGAGATTTTCACCATATGAATGATGTGTGAAATATGTGTAACATGAAATTAATTGAGAGCTCCAAAAGAGCATAAGTGTTACTATCTGGAGGAATGAAATTGTTCATAATATTGAGATTATAGTAAGTTTCAAAGATATTAGATAAAAATAAATTATATTGAGGCTATAAATAATGAAAAGATGTTATATCTTCATATTATTACAACCGAAGCGGGTTATGAATATTTATATAAAAGGTTACCTGTCCTTTTCCTCTTATTTGTACTACACAAATATGAGCATGATGACAGAATCACATGTAATAGTATATTAAAAATTACTGAAATAAATAGCTACAGACATGACGGTTGACCATCTCGGTTCAAATGTGATGCAAAAATAATTGAGAATTCATGTGGTTATATATTGAAGAAATAGAAAATTCTTCACGATTTCTCTTGTGCTACTCGTTCTCACAATGAATTGATCATTGTACCAGCTATGGTTGAAATTATATTTCCTAAATTTTTGAAACATATAAAAAGGTGAATATGGATCCGTTCGCCTGCCATGTGGACTAATTATTATTATATAGATGCATCTATGATATGATCACATTGCCTTTTTTATTAACTTGCAATTTAATTTTTGCAAAGTTATTTGTCCGAATTATTAAATTAAGAGCATAGTTTCAAACTATAAATTATGTTGATAGTGTGGTTGATTTACTAGAAATTGTATGCCTCCAATTTTAGCTAAATCATTGATTATGCGAACAAATCTCCCAAATGAAAGTTGATATGAGATGTGTCATTTAAAATATAGCAACATTCATATGCATCAAGCCAACAAGGCTCTCTTATCACTATTGGTTCAAGGTCAAGAAACAAATAATTTTCATCTAAAAATTTAATTGTGAGGCATATGATGCAATTGCTTCATCACAATGTACAAATATGAATTTTCAAATAAGATTAGAGGTAAATGTTAGATTTTCTAACATTAGGGGGAGAGTTGATTAACAGTTGAAAATTATGTATGAAATGAATTATCAAGATCCTCATAAAAAAAGTGTATGTGTGAACTTGAAGTTTAAGAGATAATTCATTTGCAAAATGTTGCAAACTAATTGTCGGATGTATTTGCCGACTCTATATGATAATTCAACTGTAAAATGCTTCAATGAGAAGTTCGTAAAAAGACAGAGTCTATGACACGCCTGAAGCGTGATAGGCCAATTGATTCCGAAGGTAAAATTCCTTGAAGAAGGAATGAGCAATTGATCAAGATGATCATGATAAAAAGACAAGTGTTTTAAAAAGCACCGACATAACACTTTATAAAACCTTGGCAAAGGTTCAAGTACCTAAATAGTAATGAATATGAAGAGATCTTCATAAGTTATGTCTTATTGAAATCGATATCAAACAATCATCAATGATATCTTGGATATATTCTAGCGCTCAATATTATAAATAATATCGAGGCTCTTGAATACAAATCTGTCAAAGAAATGTGGACAGATAAACTATTGGTCAAATAAAAATATATAATTTAAGTAGTTTGTTTCACTTGAAAAGTGAATATTTGAACTCATAATCCAAAGATCAGAGGTATAATGCTAGTGGGGTATAAATAATTTACTATGCGAAAGTAAAATTTGTAAGATATAAAGTATGACTTGTGCCTTGGGACATAAATGTTTCACAAAATTCCTGGGCGTTATTGAAGGAGAATTGTTCTCCTCTAATGGATGAAATGAGATCTATTTTAGTCTGACAATATTAAAAAACTTGAATATGTATAATAAATTATTGTCATGTCTATCTAGATGATAAAAGTTATATGAAAAATCTGGAAGGATTTACAAGAGATTCCATTAAATGCTCCAATGATTATAGGATTGCTTAACTTGAAAATAGATCGATTTTGATCTTATGAAAATGATTGGTAAGTACCATATTTTAGTGCATTTGGTGCACTTATGAATAATAGAGCATCATTTATAAGAGGAAAGTGATGTTTTAATTGATGCGAGTATAATACGCGCGTTACACTCTTTTTTCCTTAGTTGAGGTTTAATCCCACAGGATGGCAAGGTTCTTAATGAGGCAGCTAAGAATACATATTATTGAATGTGTACCCGGAGTGTTTGAGAAATGAAATATTTGTCCATCGATGAATATACATTTAAAATGTATTTAGCTGATCCACATGAAATTCAATCTCAAATGGGCTATTTACTTATATATGGAAGTAAAACTACATCATGGCATTGGGCGAAGTATACAACAGTTGTCACTTCTTCAAATCATGCTGAGATAGTTGCTCTTCATAAAGCAATCCGAGAATGTGTATTATTGAAATCCATGATACATCTTATTCGAGAAAAATATGATCTGAAATATGATAAAGTGCCTACGATTTTATATGAAGATTATGCAACATGCATAGCGCAATTAAAGGGATGATTCATAAACTATCAACTACAACTTTCGAGTAGATGGTGCACAAGATTTGAATGGGAGATTCAAGTCATTAAATTAAATTTTCTTCATGAGGAGTAAAATATGGTTATACTCTTTTTTTCCTTAGTCAAGGTTTTGTCCCAATTTAATTTTCCTGATAAGATTTTTAACGAGGCAACATTAAAGACGTATTACAAAATGTATGTATTCTTTTTTCTTCACTGGGATTTTTCTTATTGAATTTTTCTAGTAAGGTTTTAACGAGACACATTATCTCTTAATGGACATTCAAGGGAGAGTGTTATATAATATGGATGTCATGTGACATATGTATGTGTGCAATGTCATTAATTAGAAATAATAGTTAGTAGTCAAATTAAATTTGAACACCAAGAGTCAATTTGGATTTGAATATCTAAGATAGTTGGTCAACTTGCCAGCTTGAAGTCAAGTTTGGCAATCTTAGGAACTAAGTTTAGTGATTTATAAATAGCCACGCTTTGTACATTTATTGTTATATCATAGTAAAACAAAAACATTACTAAATTTTCCTAAAATTCTCTCCATTCTTTAAAGTTTGATATTAATATTTTATCTTTATTTTATAACATATTCTGATTCAATTTTTCAAGTTCTGCATAAAGATAAATAAGTACTTATGACGGTCCTCCAAAGCTCATAACAAAAAATTATTGCATTTATTATATATTGTGTATTCATTGATAGCAATCATTATAGATTACGTTTAGACAGATAGATGATTTTACCTTTTTAGGCTGAGAATACTATCACAAAATAATATTATAGTTGAATTATATGAAACAATAGATACTATTAGTAATCGAAGAACAAAAAATTAAAAGAAATTCCTAATAATCTACTATCATAATTTGTATCCTCTATACCATACTTATTAACTAAGGTCGATGTCCTTGATAAACTGCAACTGCATCATTCTTGCTTAATCATATCTCTTCAATATTTATTCGATTTACTTCTATCTCTCTTAAATTCATCTATAACCATATCTCTCAACATTCTTTATTCGATTTACCTCCATCTATCCTAAATTCATTTATAACCATCTCTCTCACGCCTTCATTCTGATGCACCTCCAAATCTCCTCTGTTCCAACTATTTCACACCTTCATTCTGATGCACCTCCAAATCTCCTTTGTTCTAACTATTTCAATCTCATCTTCTGCATCGTATGTTTCACCGGAGTCTTGTCTTCAATATTTTATCTTTTTAGGCCGATTGACGAAGATGAGATGATGAACCAAAATCAAGCAAAGCTGGTCCAATAGTTTGCTAGTACTAGCGTTTACAAGATTTCATTGGACCGAATATGAAGTCGGGTGCCGACAGTTAAACATCTAAATGGGCGTACTTTTCAATGGGACGATTTGAAAAATTTTATGGTGGAAGAGGTTCACCATGTCATAGTTGTGAGAGGGTGTTCATTATTTGACACATGACATGGTGGACCCTATCCATTTATTATTACTTCCCTCAATTCTTATTTACCATCATTCTCTCTTTCCACCTTATTTTCTTAAGTTTTCTCCACTCTATTGATTTATTAATTTCTTAAGTTTTCTTTAATTTACTCCCTCAATTTTTAATAATTATCATTATTTTGTGTGATTTTTTTAAAAAATATTAGTTACATTCTAAGTAGCCGTTTGGTCATAAAAATTATTTTCATTTTCGAAATATTATTTCACTTTAGTGAGTATTTTGCGGAAATTTTGACTTTTGAAAGAGTCGCCACTTAATTTTGAAAAGGAATTAAGAAACCTTTAGAGAGTTACTTAAAACAATTCAAAACAGGAAAATCGTTTTAAGTTAGAGATTCTGAGTAAGCGGTTCTTATTAACATTTTAGGAAGGTGTTAGGCACCTAAAACGTCCGCTAACTTGCGGTTATCCGAACTGTTTGAAAACAACTTTTGATTAACTTCTGAAAAGATTAATTTATTGAAATAGTGATTTAATTTTTTTTAAAGACTTGTGTAAAATAGATTTAGGCGACTTAGTAGGGATTTTAACTAAGTCTAAACAAAACTAATAAAAAAATAAACACATAAAAGGGGAAGGGAGGAGAAAGTAAAGGATTTAAGTCATTGGACCCAAATCAACGAGACCTGTCCTAGTCTAATTAGGTTTCCGACCCATTTCACCTGTCCTAAACTATTTTCTGAGCCTTTGGCTCGAGTCTTGATCCACATGTATTAAATACAACTTCGGCTTTGAGACCCAAATAAATGAATAATGAAAGAAAAAAGAGGAAATAAACGATAATAAAATGACAACAATAGGTAGATAATGACAATAAATAAAGAAACAAAAATGAGGCTCGGTCTTCGTCGTCGCTTTAAGTATGGGATTTTAGCCCATTATTCCTCTTTCGTGTAATACCCCAAAAAAATTTTCATCGAAATTTTGTGCGTAAACTTATTGGATCCTATCTTCGAGAATGATTTATAATTTTTCTGTGTGTCATTTCTTGGATTTCGACCCACCATTTCGTAGAGCATCGAATAAGCTTTCCAACGATATGTGGATCACCCAAAACGAACACTCAAGCGATGAGTTACGATCATTCCGATCAAACTACGACCATTCTGATCGAACTGTGAACTGTAAAATATGCAGGAAAAAAAAATACTGCAGCCAAATGATTTTTTGGTCAAATTCAAACGATCATAACTCCTTGTACATAATGAACTGTGTGATCTGCTGTATATCAATGGAAAGACCTGAGAGTCCTCTTTCCAATAAAATTGGTTTCATCCAATTTGAACATCGGAGTAAAAAGTTATGGCCAATTTACTTCAGTCTATCGGATAGATCATTGAAGGACAGATTCGGGTTTTATTTGTTTCTTAGGGGCATTTTGGTCTTTTACCACTCTTTTAAACCTCTATAAATACCCCATTCAGCTGAGAACTTGGAGGCTTTGGTTCAAGAATTCCTTCCGTCAATCTCTTCCGGCCACGAAATCTAAGGCATGCAATTGTTTATCTATGGACTCCTTTCATCCATAGAGTCCATGAATCCCTTTTTGAAAGTTCAAGTTATGTATATATATATATATGATTATGCATGTTGGTCGATATATATATATATATGTGTGTGGTGATGGTGTATGTTGGTTGATACATGCATGTGATGATTATGTGTGTTGGATGAGATATATGGGGTGGCGGAAAACATGAGAATTTGACGAATTCACCAATGCCTAAAAGTGCATGTAAGGTGTTTGTAGAATTGTCTAAGAGGCTATAAATTTACGTTCTTAGGATATAATAAGTTTTAAAGGACTAGACTACTTTCTATGTATACGTTCAACATGAACTCCATGTTATTGTCTAAAATTGGGGATGTTATGTAGAAGGCTTATGATATGGTTGTAAGTGCGGACGAGGGATTTAGTTGGTGGAATTAAGATGAATGATGGTGTTATAGCATATGTAATTGTTCATACCGACCTATGCCTACATGGTGCATGCAAGGTAATTGTAGAAATGCCTAGTTGAAGAAGAATGGATCGTATGACCCCTTGTGATCGAAGTAATGAGTTCATACCATACTTGCATGCTACGTGTTTACTATTATGCTTGAGGGAAATGGTAAGGCCATTAGGCCACACTAAGTGTGAAATGTCTAATTATGGTTCGAATTGCATATATCAAGATCTTAAAGGAAAGAACCTTGAGAAGTGAACCATGATGTGTTGAATGTATATTATTTGTGTGTATCCCGACTGGATGAACTATGTTATGTTGTATTCTTCCTTAACCATATGCATCCTTGTTGAATGATCTACTATGTAATGGCATGAGATCCCAATACTTGTATATGAATATGATCTTTAAATGATTGGTGTGAGGTGTTAATGAATGCATGGTGCATGATGGCCTGTGGGCATGTGAGTATGCGTTATTGTATACTACGTATTACTTACGTTATTGATTGCTGGGGGTACGTATGCCCGAAATAGTCTGCTGGCCTAGAGCTGAGTCAGTTCCGCGATAATCTTAGTCGTGCTACGATCGATGAATTTCCGATGATTTGAGAACTTAGCATGAATTCCGTGAGAACTTAGTATGTGGGGTTTTGAACAAGAATATCTTTTCATTCTTGTGCCCAAAGAATTGATTTTATCATTGGAATTTCATGATTTTGTAAAGTGAGTAAATACCCAAGATGTTTTAATGACGAATTATGAGGTTATGAAAAATATAAATTGTTTAAGCTTTGATGTACATGATTACTTTATTATTCGCAAGTTATGATTTGATATGGTGAATTTCATATTTCTACCATGAGTTGATATTTCAAGTGTTTTCAAGATATGATTTATGAAACTTTGAATCGTCCAATATTGGTATACATAATAACCTTATTATCTTGTTTTCTTGAATTGAGATTTTATGCCATAAATTGCATACCACTACTATGAAATTATTTTTTTGAGGATCCTTGATATAAGAGCCATGATTTGAGTTACATTACGACATACAAAATCTTACTATGATTTGAAGATCTTAAATGCTTTTCAAAAGCTATTATCATGATTTGAATATTAGAATGAAAGAATGATCATTTGAGAATATTGATTTGCATCCGCAGAGTCGGGATGATTTATATTGATTTTAAGCTCGCAGAGATGAAATATTGTGTTATTGATACCATGTTGATGTTGAGGAAAATTAAAATGTTTTGAGCTAAAATGTGTTGAGTTAGGAATCCACAAATTGATATGATTTGATAAATGAGAAAGAGATTTGATTTGGTCTTTATGATAGACCCTTGTGATATTGTGGTGGATTTCCAAAGAGATTTGATTTGGTCTTTATGATAGACCCTTGTGATGTTGTGGTGGATTTCCTAACGCGTTCTGGGCTAGTTGGGGAGTATTACTTAGCACCGAGAGGGAAATTTGATATTTTTCCAAACCTATGTGCCACCGTAGGGTTGTTGATGATGATATTGTTGGCCAGAGAGCCGAATTGTGATTATGAAAGCTTTAAGGTTGTACTTCATGGAAAGAGTACAACACTCCCGCCAATGGGAGTGCTCTCCCTAGAAGGGCAAATGTTGGTATTCCACGCGGCTCACGTGGGGTTGTCGGTTATAGAAAACTCCCCTGTCCATAAGAGTATGTTTCTTGAACTATGGAGTCGCTTCGTGTCTTGAGTTGATGAGTTTGGTTGTCTATGATGAGTCATGAGAATTTATGATGATTATTGATGATTTTATGATGATTTATGGGATTTTACTTATGTTTTCCTCTCTATAATATTATGAGAAGTATGGATAATAAAATTAAAGCCATGTGAGTCTTCATTTTCCGTACGCATGTTTTACGAAATCAAAGATATTATTCAAATTATTGTGTGCACCCCCATATATTCAGTTGCTTATGAGGAGTCATGGTGAGTTATGTAACTACTTCCCACGGTTTCTGTGTCAGTATAAATCTTCAGGATTCAGGGGTGTGAGTGTATTCGATTAATCAGTGTTGGTATCCTGTGATTCAGTAATGCAGTACCCTAGTAGAGTAGTGAGTTCCGAGGACAGTAAAGTGGTATTCGAGCTGTGGTATCTGGAGTCGTTATAATTTTTATAGTGGTTGTGAACTGTGCATTCATATATGTGTACTCTTTCGTTATTCTCATGATTATTCTGTTGATTAAATGTTCATGCATAAGCCCTTACATTTAGCCTTCCCTGCTTGCATACTCAGTACATCTTAGTACTGACACATTCGTGCTATAATGTTCTTTTATTTTGGGGCACCATAGGTTTAGAGGAGTGAAACTTGGAGCATCTTAGAAGTCACTTGTATATCAGCAGTGGGTGCAACAGTGAGTCCTCATCATCCGAGGATGTTGTTATTACAGTATTTAATTTTAGTAGACGGAGTTAGTTGGGAGAATTGTCCCTTCAACTCCACAGTTCAGGCAGTGTAGAGGCTTTTCAGACAGATGTATTAGTGTGTGGTTTAAGGTATTGTATATTTCTATATATTTGAACCTTATGGAAAGTGTTAGCCAGTTTTTGCATGTATTTTACGATATTATGCAGTGAACAGGTACAGATATCAGAAAAAGAGTTAGCTTGTGGTCCTTCGAGATCATAAGCATAGTGTGGCGTTCTGGTTCTCGGGAATTAGGGCATTACAAATCAACTTCTTGTATCTATATGCCATGCAATTTGCTTTTCAAAGTCTCCTAAAGGATGGGCCTCCATGGCCTACTACGAAACGTAAGTGAAAAAGTCCGTTTGGAGTCTCAAGCGGGTTCATGCAAAGCAAAAAAGTAATGACCACTGATATGTGATCAACTAAGAAAGAAAAGGAAAAGGGGAGTTAAAGGAGAAAAACACAAACATTCAATCAAGGAAATAAATAAAAAAATAAGATGCATGACATATGACTATCTGAAGGAAAGACATCACAGAGCAAACTAACTCCTAGTCAGTCACAGCAAAGCCACATGGCTAATGAGATGTGTGAGGGTGAGTTCATATAGGGAAACAACATACTGAGTCAAAATATTCCCTATGCGTACCCTCAAAATCCTATAAGATTAGTTGGAAAATAACAAATAGAAAACTCAAAATATCGGACCATGGAGAGGCAATCAAAGAAAATTAGTTTGAGCAAAGCGGGAGAATTTTCCTTACATCAAATGCACTGCCACCTGCTTAAATCTTTCATATTAATTAATGAGTTGAGGAACTTTAGCTAACACTAGCAATCCACCCAAATAATTGACATCAAACACAATGTCAGAACACTATATAAAACACCAAGAATGAAACACGGGGAATCCTAAACACATAACGAAAGACTCGTTTCTCTTAATGGTCAAAATAATCTTTTCACATATTATAACCTCAAAATTTAAACATTCAGGCTTCGAACGAATCGCAAAGGATGTTCATAAATTGGGTCATTTCAAAGTCAAGATCATATCTTCATTATACAATATCATTCAGACTCAAATACAATATCGAAGGGATCCTACCCATCCTCTTTCAATAAGACAATTACATTTCCCTTGGGGATCCAACAAATAGAAATATCAACTTAGAATGAACTCAAAGGTGAAATAACAAGTTCAAACTTTACAATCCCATAATGACAGGAACATGAGATCAGGTAAACTAACTCTGGAAACCCAAAATTTATCAAACTGAACCAAAATAAGCCACCTTAGTCATGAAAAGATCAACAAAATTCCAACAGAACTTTGATAAGCGCCAAAACACGCAACTCTAACTATCGAATTGGGTAAATAGAACTCTAGTAGCTCTACACTTACTAAACAAGTCAAAATACTGAACCTTACCCGCGAGATCAGATAGAACAACATACCCGCACCCTAAAACTATGAAATAAATGCAAAATACATACTTGACGTAGGATCATTTGTAACAGGATATTATTATCCCTACAACTATTAACACGTGAAATTTTTATGTAATACCAATTATATCACGATACGTCGGCTAACCAGTGAAGTGAAACAGTGGATTAAATCCACGATCAATACCAATACACAGAAGCGAATCGAAAAACTAATTAACAAGGTTAAAATCAAGTAGCAGATTACGAAGTTGAGACAGGAATGTGAGACTCAAGCAGTATTCCTTAATAGCTAAGCTGGCCATTTGACACCACACATAATTATACGACAAACAACAATTTCAGCAAACTATGCTTTGTGGTCTTAAAGACCTCTACAACAGACAGCCCAAACAAACAACCTAGCATCATTCAAGATACATAAATAACTACTTCTACGAAGAAAGAGGGATGAAGCAGGAAACATTAAAATAAAGCAGAAAGAAGGATGAGCGTGCGTTTACCTCTTTCGGGGAAGCAAACAGGATGACGAGCTATCAACAAACTTATCGCTACTGGAGTCTCACGACGTCGACCACCAACAAATCATCTTTTTTCCTTTCTCTTGAAGGTTTTGAAACTCCCTAGACTTTAACTAAAAATTTCCAGCCTAAATTTAGAACTCCAGCGTTTCCCTTTCAGCTTTTTCTTATTTCCACTCTCTAATTTTGAGACTCTAATTGTCAAACCCAGATCTTTGAACCATCCCTAAAGAAAAAAATTCTTCTTTAGCTTCTTCGTTCAAGACTTAGAGTCTATAACACTGAAATTTTCCCTCAGAGCCTCGACTCCCCCCTAAAAGAAGACCCTCTCTGTCTCTTTACCCTTGAAACCAAAATAAAGAAAATCCTATGCCTCTAAAAAATCTTCAACTCCAACAGAAAAAGGGGAGAGAAAAAGCCACCCCCACTATAGTGACCCCAAAGGTACTTTAATATCCCCATCCGTTTGGTTCCTTTTTTGAAGTTCCCCCCGAAGGATACCCTGGAATTTCTAATTTTTTTTTTTAAGTCCCTCCCAAAGCCTTGCTTCTTATCCTCAATCGTACCCACTTTTGGATTTTTCCAGCCCCCCAAATTCAGAATAAACCACCAATAAGGAAGGGACTTCATCTCCACCAATGAAAAAATGCCAAAAACGTACGAAATCATACTGGTCATCCTGAGACTTACGGAGTTCAAACGTTGGGGATGACACCTATCTTTGTTTCTAGAAGCTTTGAGGGTTCTCTTACCGTGAACTTGTGCGAGACGCGTGAAGAAGGCCACACATGGGTTGATACAGGGTTGATTTTGTGAAATCGGGTTGGGGTCGGAGCGTGGTGTTCGATATGATTCGCTGTTTTGGATGAGGTTGTACATTTGTTTTTGAAGTTTGTTTTAGTGTTTGTGTTGATGAAGAGGTTAAGCAATATTGGGTCGGGTCAAAAGGGATTTTTGTTTGGCCTGACAGCTGATGATGAGTTTTGATTTGGACCCTTGGTGGTGTTGTGAAATTGAGTTGCTGAATTGGTTTAAGGAAGAAGAAGTTGGGCCAAAATTGGGGTTTTCTTAGAAGGTACCTTAGGGATTGGGCTAGAATTAGGATATTTGGGTAATGTAGAGGTTTAGGCTACTTATTAAATAGCCAATGGATGGAAATTTAGACAATTATAATTAAATTTTTAGCCTAATTCGAATTAAATTGATCCATTATTTTTCAATTATGGTCAAGTTAATTTTAATTAAGGTCTAATTTAACAAATTGACTAAATTAAAACAACATTTGAAGTGAATTGGCAACAAATTCAATTCCTAAGTTTCTTGATTCAATAAAATCAAACTCATATTTGTCTGAATATTATTTTGAGAACAAATTATATTTAAATCAAAGTCTTAATCTTTTAAATTTATTTTCCATATAGGCCTTGATTAAAATCTGATATGTGTAAAACAAACATTTAAGTATTATGATTACATAATTTCTTATAATATCGCTAATTATAATGCTGAAATTACATATAGAAAATATTTTGAAAAAACTTTATTTGGATAGAACAAAACGTTGTAATTTTATTTGAAAATCGAAGAAACTCCAAATTAAACTTGGCTATGGAGGGAAAAAATTAGGTGTCAACAACTGCACCCCTCCCTTTAGGTAGGGTGGATGTAAGTGACCCTGGGCAAAGGAAGGTTGACGTTCTTAATTTTTGTCCGACCATAAATTCACATCTGAAAGAGGTTAGCTTACGTATGAGTTTATAGAATTATGATCGAACCTTGGCATCAGGTTTCCTACATATCTCAGGTTACGTGAGAATTCAGGCCACTTGTAGTTCGTAAGGCTTGATTTAAAGCACGATTTTTAAAAAATCCGCATGTTATCTCAATTTTTGGAGTTTTTTGATAAAATTAAAAAGCTACGGAATAGAGTAATTTGGGGGAAGGTCAGAATGCAGTCGATTTTTCTACATAGAGACCAACCTACATATCCCCGAGACTCAGGGAATCAGACTGCTTGTAGTTTGACTCTATCGATAGAAAAGATAGTCTTCTATTTTCAGACAATCTTTGGATCAGGATGACTGACAAGTTGATCAAGTTGCGGAAAAGTGGCTTGTAACCTCTTAATCATGAATGTGGGATCCTTCACACCCATAAACAAGAACTTACCCGGACATAATTTCCAAAACTCTAAGTATGTTGTCACCCGAATTTAAAAGAAAAAGAAAGTTCCCCTCGGTATGAGTTCAGAAAATATCCCAGAGGTAAAGCTGAGACCAGAACATCCAAAAATATCCACATTCCTTATAATAGAGGCGTGGTTAGATGGTGGTGGTGATCATCATTTAGCTCGCGTCTAGAGAGTTTGACATCCCTCTCCATACTATGTCCTATTTTGCTGCTGAGAAAGAGTTCCACGTTGTACCGCATCCTATTTGAAGTCATCCGCACTTGTGGTTTTGATTTGAGATTTTCATCCTCTCGGATGCTCTTGACAATGCTTCAAGAAAAAAGTGTTAGTGCTACACATAATTCATGAAAGAGGTATGTAGTCTTTTACCATATCTTCACATGAGTTGTGGCCTGAAAGCGGAGTCATCTCTTTATGTACCTGTTTGGAATGAAATAACTGGCAATAACAAACACAACAACCCTCTTGGTTGTTGTATAATTATGACATTTGTCGGTTGAATATGTCTTTCAAGTGGGGTGGCCCTTTTGGACATAGACAATACTTTATGCAGAACGGTCCCTACAAAAGCTCTCTGGCATTCTTCTGTCCACTCATTCAATGCATTTTTCTTCAACATCTTGAGAATTGGCTCGCATATGACTGTCGATTGAGCGATGAATCTGCCAATGTAATTCAAACGACCTATGAAACTCATGACTTCCTTCTTGGTTCTCAGCAGTGGCAAGTCCTGAATTGTCTTAATTTTGGATGGGTTTAGCTCGATGCCTCTTCTGTTGACTATGAACCCCAGCAACTTGCCTGATGGCACACCAAAAGCACACTTAGTAGGATTTAACTTCAAACTATACTTTCTTAATCTGTTGAAGAATTTCTCTAGATGAGTCAGATGATTCAAACTCTCGTGGGATTTGATAATTACATCATCCACGTACACCTCAATCTCTTTATGAATCATATCATGAAAAATCGTCATCATAGCCCTCATATATGTTACACCCGTGTTCTTGAAACCAAACGACATTACCCTATAATGATAAACACCCCATGGCATAATAAAAGCTATTTTTTTTGCATCTTCCTCATCCCTCAATATCTAATGATACCCGGAGAAACAATCAACGAATGACTGCATTTCATGCTTTGTACAGTTATCGATGAGGATGTGGATGTTGGGCAATGAAAAATTATCTTTAGGACTGGCTCTATTCAAGTCTCTATAGTCAATACCAATTCAAATCTTGTCGTCCTTCTTTGGTACAGGGACGATGTTGGCCAACCACGTCGGATATTTTGTGACCTCCACAACCTTAGACTAGATTTGTTTTGTCACTTCTTCCTTGATCTTTAGACTTAAATCTGTATTGAATTTCTGCATTTTTTGCTTGATTGAATCAAACTCTAGATTTATCGGCAACTTATGTGACACAATACTGGTGCTCAATCCCGGCATATCATCATAGGACCAAGCAAACACGTCAATATATTCCCGCAATAGGTGAATGAGCTCTCTCTTTTGTACTTCTACCAGGTGGAAACTGACGCTTGTTTCTTTGATTTCATCATGATCTCTGAAGTTGACTGCTTCAGTTTCCTCCAGGTTGGGTTTTTCCCGATTCTCAAACTCCTCCATATCTTCAACTAATTGTTCCTCATCACCGTTCTTCCAATCATCATCGTTCCCTTCATTTTGTTTGTTTAAACTTTGACATGACATGACATTGGCAAATTTTAAGTTGCTGTTACTGTAAGGGATGAACAAACCAAGTTAGATGATAACAAGATAATAACAAAATATATAACTAGGAGTCTTTTAGAAATAATAGAATTTTCTAAATAAATAAAGGCCTTTTCATTGAAATTTGAGAGATAATTACAAAACCATGGCTCATGACTTGCGCAAATACAAGTCCATGCCTTTTTTAAAGCAGTAAAATATGAAAAGAAAGTTTTGAGATATAAAAGGTGAATCGTGAGGCCTCCTCCGGATCATCACCGATTTTAAAAACGATTAGTTATGGCCTTTTAATCTACTTTGATGGGCGACGAGTTATGAATGGAGTGGAGGTCCAGTTTTGCAAGGCCTCCTATGGCGTAATCTGCTTCACCCCACTGGACTTTGGGAGATCTTCTGGTACAACATTGCATCCCTCGAACACATATTCTATCCCATCCCTAAGACCATCATCATATGACACCTCTCATATAAGAAATAACTGGAATAGGAGTGGCAAGGGCCTAAACAGACTCTTCTCTGACTCATTCTCAACCCCATCCTTCCTGGTAGGCTGATATCCTAACCCATACTTAGAGCCATTCTCTAGGATCGAAATAGGCTCGATAATTCTTTGTAGATCCTTACCCAAACCTCGACCAGGTTCGAACCCATTTCTTAACATCACCGTCATAATCATTTTGTAGACAGAAGGCATTGCCACTTTGGACGTTGAATCCCTATCCACGGCATTTATAATTTCCACTGTATAGAAATTGCTACCTTTTGGAACATCTTCAATCACCGACACATAACCATTGGAATGATCCACTTGACTTCCTCCTCCTTGGATGACTATCTCATGATCCTCCCAAATGAACTTCAATAATTGATGAAGGGTTGATGAAACTACCTTTGCACCATGTATCCATGGTCTTCCCAAGAGCAAGTTGTAGCTAGGATGGATATCCATAACATGAAACTTAGTTTTAAACTCAGCAGGTCCTATTTGGATGTACAAATCAATTTCTTCTATGGTATGTCTCTGCCCTCTATCGAATGCTCTCTTATTTACGTGGCTTTGACAAATTTTCCCTAGATCATAGCCCATTCAAACCAATGTAGAGAGGAAGCAAATATTCACACCAAATCCGTCATCTATTAATACCTGATTAATCGTATAATCTCGACAAATGACAGTGACATGCAGGGCTTTGTTGTGCATCGCTCCTTCAAACGGCAACTCTTCATCACTGAATGATATGCGATGATTTCCCATAATGTTTCCTATCATCGCAGCCAAGTTCTCAACACTCGTTCCTGTGGGAACATCTGTGTCATCCAAAACCTTCGATAAAGTTTGTCGGTGGTATTGCAAACTCATTAATAAATACAAAATGGAGATTTGGGCTGGTGTCTTCTTTAAATGTTTCACAATTGAGTAATCTTTTGGTTGCATACGCCTTCAAAATTCCTCAGCCTCTCCTTCAGTGATTGTCCTTTTCTGTGAATCCTTTTTATTTGTCAATTCCTCAGGGATATAGCATCATCCCGACCACATCATCTCTTGGGCAGCAGCGATCTGTACAATAAATTCATTTCTTAATGGGGGAGGTTGCACCTGACTTAGATCCGTCATTACTATAAATGAGGCTTTTTCATTAACACTTAAGACAGCCACAACCCTCTCTATCTTTCCTACCTCTTCAGCCCTTTTAGGTTTTTCAGAGTTTACCTTAGTAATGATCTTGCAGATGCCCATTCACCCTCGATTTCAATCGTATTAACTGTAGGCCCCCCATGATTGGGCAATGGATTACTGTTAACATTTGGTGTAGGTTCCTAAAGCGTGGGTTTGAACACTGGTTCTCAAGCGGACAATTTGAGTTTAGAAATACAAACAGCCATCAGATGACTCACGTGCTAATAAACTATTTGTATTTCCAACACATTTTTAGAATTGATCAATGGGGCCGGGATACCCACGAAACCCCAAAATAATTTAAATAATGTAGGAATATGCCATGAGATGTGATAATTAAACTCTACAGAATCGAAACACATAAGCACATAAACAGTTAATCAAAAGACGAAATCAAACATTTGGTTAGAACCTAGTTAAAGATCCCCAGCAGAGTCGCCATTTCTGTTTTGCAGAAATTTTGACTTTTGAAAGAGTCACCACTTAATTTTGAAAAGAAATTAAGAAACCTTTAGAGAGTTACTTAAAATGATTCAAAATAGGAAAATCATTTTAAGTTAGAGATTCTGAGTGAACGGTTTTTATTAACATTTTAGGAAGGTGTTAGGCACCTAAAACGTTCGCTAACTTGCGGTTATCTGAACTGTTTGAAAACATCTTTTGATTAACTTCTGAAAAGATTAATTTGTTGAATAGTAATTTTTTTTTTAAAGACTTGTGTAAAATAGATTTAGGCAACTTAGTAGGGATTTTAACTAAGTCTAAACAAAACTAATAAACAAACAAACACATAAAAGGGGAAGGAGGGAGAAAGTAAAGGATTTAAGCCATTGGGCTCAAATCAACGAAACATGTCCTAGTCTAATTGCTTCTGACCCATTTCACCTGTCCTAAACTACTTTCCGAACCTTTGGCTCGAGTCTTCCTTTACCTATATTAAATATAACTTTGGCTTCAAGGCCCAGATGAATGAATAATGAAAGAAAAAACAGGAAATAAACGATAATAAAATGACAACAATAGGTAGATAATGACAATAAATAAAGAAACAAAAATGATGCTCGGGCTTCGTCGTCGCTTTAAGTATGGGGTTTTAACCCATTATTCCTCTTTCGACTTCTTGTATCTGTATGCCATGCAATTTGATTTTCAAAGTCTCCTAAAAGATGGGCCTCCATGGCCCACTGCGAAACGCAAGGGAAAAAGTCCGTTGGAGTCTCAAGCGGGTTCATGCAAAGCAAGAAAGTAATGACCATTAATATGTGATTAACTAAGAAAGAAAAGGAAAAAGGGAGTTAAAGGAGAAAAACCCAAGCATTCAATCAAGGAAATAAAAAAAAATAAGATGCATGACATATGACTATCTGAAGGAAAGACATCACAGAGCAAACTAACTCCTAGTCAATCACAGCAAAGCCACAAGGATAATGAGAAGTGTGAGGGTGCGTTTATATAGGGAAACAACATGCTGAGTCAAAATATTCCCTATGCGTACCCTCAAAATCCTATAAGATTAGTTGGAAAATAACAAATAGAAAACTCAAAATATCGGACCATGAAGAGGCAATCAAAGAAAATTAGTTTGAGAAAAACGGGAGAATTTCCCTTACATCAAATGCACTGCCACCTGCTTAAATCTTTCTTATTAATTAATGAGTTGAGGAACTTTAGCTAATACTAGCAATCCACCCAAATAATTGACATCAAACACATCGTAAGAACACTATATAAAACACCAAGAATGAAACACGGGGAATCCCAAACATATAACGAAAGACTCGTTTATCTTAATGGTCAAAATAATCTTTTCACATATTATAACCTCAAAATTTAAACATTCAGGCTTCGAACGAATCGCAAAGGATGTTCATAAATAGGGTCATTTCAAAGTCAAGATCATATCTTCATTATACAATATCATTTAGACTCAAATACAATATCGAAGGGACCCTACCCATCCTCTTTCAATAAGATAATTACATTTTACTTGGGGATCCAACAAATAGAAATATCGACTTAGAATGAACTCGAAGGTGAAATAACAAGTTTAAACTTTACAATCCCATAATGACAGGAACATGAGATCAGGTAAACGAACTCTGGAATCCCAAAATTTATCAAACTGAACCAAAATAGGCCACCTTAGTCATGAAAAGATCAACAAAATTCCAACAAAACTTTGATAAGCGCCAAAACACGCAAATCTAACCGTCGAATCGGGTAAACAGAACTCTGGCAGCTCTACACTTACTAAACAAGTTAAAATACTGAACCTTCCCTGCGAGATCAGATAGAACAACATACCCGCACCCTGAAAGTATGAAATAAAGGCAAAACACAAACTTGACATAGGATCATTTGTAACAGGATATTATTTGCCCTACAACTATTAACACGTGAAAATTTTATGTAATACCAATTATATCACGATATGTCGGCTAACCAGTGAATTGAAATAGTGGATTAAATCTACGATCAATACCAATACACAACAGCGAATCGAAAAACTAATCAAAAAGGTTAAAATCGAGTAGCAGATTATGAAGTTGAGACAGGCATGTGAGACTCAAGCAGTATTCCTTAACAGCTAAGCTGGAGATTTGACACCACACATAATTATACAACAAGCAATAATTTCAGCAAACTATGCTCTGTGGTCTTAAAGACCTCTACTATAGATAACCCAAACAGACAACCCAGCATCATTCACAATACACAGATAACTACTTCTACAAAAAAAAAGGGATGAAGTAGGAAACATCAAAATAAAGCAGAATGAGGGACGAGCGTGCGTTTACCTCTTTTGGGGAAGCAAATGGGACGACGAGCTATTAGCAAATTTGTCACTACCGGAGTCTCGCAACGTCGACCACTAATAGAGCGTCTTTTTGCCTTTCCTCTTGAAGGTTTTGAAACTCCCTAGACTTCAACTAAAAATTTCCAGCCTAAATTTAGAACTCCAGCGTTTCCCTTTCAACTTTTTTTTATTTCCACTCTTTAATTTTGAGACCCTAATTGTCAAACCCAGATCTTCGAACCATCCCTAAAGAAAAAATTTCTTCTGTAGCTTATTTGTTTAAGACCTAGAGCCTGTAACCCTGAAATTTCCCCTCAGAGCCTCGACTCCCCCTTAAAAGAGAAAAAGGGACCTCCAAAGAGAAAGAAGACCCTCTCTGTCTCTTCACCCTCGAAACCAAAATAAAGAAAATCCTATGCCTCTAAAAAATCTTCAACTCCGACGGAAAAGGGGAGAGAAAAAGCCGCCCCCACCATAGTGACCCCAAAGGTCTTTTTATAGCCCTATCCGTTGGGTTCCTTTTTCAAATTCCTCCCTAAAGGCTACCCTGGAATTTCCAAAAAAAAATTTCAAGTCCCTCCAAAAGCCTCGCTTCTTATCCTCAATCGTACCCACTTTTGGATTTTTCCACCCCCCAAATCTGGAATAAGCCACCAATAAGGATGGGACTTCATCTCCACCAATGAAAAATGCCAAAAACGTACGAAATCATACCGGTCATCCCAAGATTCGCAGAGTTCGAACATTGGGGATGACACTTATCCTTGTTTCTAGAAGCTTTGAGGGTTCTCTACGCGTGAACTTATGTGAGACGCGTGAAGAAGGCTACACACGGGTTGATACGGGGTTGATTTTGTGAAATCGGGTTGGGGTCGGAGCATGGTGTTCGATGTGGTTCGTTGTTTTGGCTGAGGTTATACGTTTTTTTTCGAGGTTTGTTTTAGTATTTGTGTTGATAAAGAGGTTAAGCAATATTGGGTCGGGTCAAAAGGGATTTTTGTTGGGCCTAACAGCTCATGATGAGTTTTGATTTGGGCCCTTGGTAGGGTTGTGAAATTGAGTTGCTGAATTGGTTTAAGGAAGAAGAAGTTGGGCCAAAATTG
Source organism: Capsicum baccatum var. pendulum (assembly GCA_030864225.1). Classification (NCBI taxonomy): domain Eukaryota; kingdom Viridiplantae; phylum Streptophyta; class Magnoliopsida; order Solanales; family Solanaceae; genus Capsicum; species Capsicum baccatum. Next base: position 202,669,885 of record CM061559.1, on the reverse strand, counting down.
GGGTTGTCTTAGAAGGTACTTTAGGGATTGGGCTAGAATTAGAATATTTGGGTAATGTAGAGGTTTAAGCTACTTATTAAATAGCCAATGGATAAAAATTTAGACAATCATAATTAAATTTTTAGCCTAATTCGAATTAAATTGATCCATTATTTTTCAATTATGGTAGAGTTAATTTCAATTAAGGTCAAATTTAATGAATAATTAAAACAACATTTGAAGTGAATTAGCAACCAATTCAATTCCGAAGTTTCTTGATTCAATAAAATCAAACTCATATTTATCTGAATATTATTTTGAGAACAAATTATATTTAAATCAAAGTCTTAATCTTTTAAATTTATTTTCCATATAGGCCTTGATTAAAACCCGATATGTGTAAAACAAACATTTAAGTATTAAAATTACATAATTCCGTATAATATCGCTAATTATAATGCCGAAATTAGGTATAGAAAATATTTTGAAAATCCTTTATTTGGATAGAACAAAACGTTGTAATTTTATTTGAAAATCAAAGAAACTCCGAATTAAACTTGGCTATGGAGGGCAAAAATTAGGTGGCAACAACTGCCCCCTCCCTTTGGGTAGGGTGCATGTAAGTGACCCTGAGCAAAGGGAGGTTAACGTTCCTAATTTTAGCCTTTTGCTACTGTTTTGCCAACCCAAACACGACTTTAAGCTCGTCTAAAAATTTCAAAACTCACCCATGACGTATTCTTGACTTTCCCCATCGCAACGCAATAAAAAAATAAAAAAATAGAGGTCGGAAAGGTCACAAAATAATTCAACGAAGATTGAAGGTTCAAAAATAAACTAAGTGTTGGAACAATTAGCAAAATTCTAAGTGTTGAGCATCTTTTAACTTGTTTCGAAGGCTTTAATGATGAGAGAACTTTACAGGGTCTTACAATATCTCGTCCTTGGGAACATTCATCCTCGAATGTCGCTATATATATTAAGAATATAGAGAAAATGAAGGATACATAGCTGAAACACTTGGCTAAACTGACTTTACTTCATTCTAAACTTTTTGATACTTCGAAGAGCATATAGACTTATGATAAGAATGGTTATACAGCTGCAAATTTATTAAAAAGGGACTGAATTAAGAAAGAATGGTACCTTCGGCTTGATCTAAACTTGCTGAGAAGAAGTACGGGTACTTGGCTCGCATATCAGTGTCGGCTTCCCAAGTAACACCCTCAACAGATTGGTTCCTCCATAAAACTTTGATCAAGGGAACTTCTTTGTTCCTTAGTCTCTGAACTTGGTAATCTAGGATTTCAATTGGAACCTCATCAAATGAAAGACTATCCCAAACATCAAGACTTTTCGAACGATGTATAATAACAGAATCACCAATACGCTTCTTAAGCATGGGGACATGAAAGATAGGATGAAAAGTTGACAATTCTGCAGGCAACTCAAGTTCATAAGCTACTCTCCCAACACGACTCAGGATCCTATAGGGGCCAACATACCGGGGACTAAGTTTCCTCCTTTTCCCAAACTTTTTCACCCCTTTTATGGGTGAAATTTTCAGATACACCAGATCATTAACTTCAAACTCAAGGTCTCTACATATCACATCGGCATATGGCTTTTGATGACTTAGAGTTGTCTTCAACCTTTCTCTAATTAATTTCACCTTCTTTATTGCCTCAAATACTGCGTTAGGTCCAACTAGAGTAGCTTCACCCACCTCGAACCAACCTATAGGTGATCTACATCTTCTACCATACAAAGCCTCAAATGGTGCCATCTGGATACTAGAGTGATAACTATTGTTATATACAAACTTAATCAGTGGCAAATGTTCATCCCAACTACCTTTGAAATCTAGAGCGCATGCCCTCAACATATCCTCCAAAGTCTGGATGGTTCTCTCAGCCTGACCATCTGTCTGTGGATGAAAAACAAAATTCAAAGACATTTAGGTACCAAGACCCCTATGGAAAGCCCTCCAGAACTGAGAAGTGAACTGAGTCCCCCTATCCAAAATGATAGATACAGGAACTCTATTCATCCTCAATAACTCCCGAATATACAATCTAGCATAATCCTCGGCTGTATAGGATGTATGCACGAGCAAGAAATGCGTTGACTTAGTCAGCCTATCAAAAACAACCCAAATAGAATCATGATGGCATCGGGAAAGAGGTAAACCAGTCACAAAATCCATGTTCACCCATTCCCACTTCCAAGTGGGTAAACTAAACTCTTGCATCACACCACCAGGTCTTTGGTGCTCTACCTTAACCTGCTGGCATGTTGCACACTTTGCCACGAACACTGCTATATCTTTCTTCATACCGCTCCACCAATAGATTTTTCGCAAGTCATGGTACATCTTGGTAGTGCCGAGATGAAAAAAATATCGCGCGCCATGCGCTTCAGCCATAATTCTCTGTCTCAAACTATCAACATCAAAAACACACAATCTACCCTGCAATCTCAACACACTATCTCCTCCTTGGGAGAAAACCTCTAGTTTTTGGTCCTTGACTGACTCTATTTAGTTTGACCAAACTAGCATCTAAGTCTTGCTTCTCCTTCACTTTTGAAACTAAGGAGGATTTGGAACTACTTTGCACTAACATACTCCCTTCAGCTGAGTCAAGCAACCTAACACCCAATCTAGCCAAACGATGCACATCACAAGCTAACTCTTTCTTACCTTCATCAACATGCAAAACACTACCTATAGACAACCTGTTAAGGGCATCTGCCACTACATTGGCCTTGCCCAGATAATACAACACGCTCATATCATAGTCTTTTAGCAATTCTAACCACCTCCTCTGCTGATTCAACTCCTTTTGAGAAAACATATACTGCATGCTTTTATGATCAGTAAAAACATCTACATGCACACCATAAGGTAATGTCTCCAAATTTTTAGGGAAAACACCACAGCAGCTAACTCAAGATCATGGGTTGGGTAATTTTTCACATGAGGCTTCAACTGTCTAGAGGCATAGGCTATAACCTTACCCATCTACATCAACACACAACCCAAATCAACTCTAGATGCATCATAATACACCACAAAACCATCTACACCATCAGGCAAAGTCAACATAAGAGCTGAAGTGAGTCGAGTCTTCAACTCTTGAAAACTCTTCTCACAGGAATTTGACCAAAGGAACTTAACTTTCTTTTGGGTCAACCGGGTCATGAGAGACGCAATAGAAGAGAAACCTTCAACAAAGCAGCAGTAATAGCCAACTAGACCCAAGAAACTCCTAATATAAGATAGAGAGATAGGTCTAGGCTAATTTCTTACAACTTCTGTCTTTTGGGGTCAACTCTAATGCCTTCGGCTGAAATAATATGACCCAGAAAAGCTACGGACCTTAGCATAAACTCACACTTGCTGAATTTGGTGAATAAATGGTAATCTCTAAGAGTTTGCAAGAAGATTCTAAGATGATCAGCATGGTCATCCTCTCTTTGGGAATACACACGAATACCATCTATGAAAACAATAGATATTGCTTGAACACTTAATTTATGAGGTCTATGAAGGCTGATGGAGCACTGGTTAGCCCGAAGGACATAAAAAGAAACTCAAAGTGACTATAACGGTTTCTAAAGGCAGTCTTCAAGATGTCACACTCCCTTACTTTGAGTTGGTGATAGCCTGATCTAAGGTCTATCTTGGAGAAATAACCTACACCCTGGAGTTGGTCAAATAAATCATCAATTCTCGAAAGAGGGTACTTGATCTTGACTGTGACTTTATTAAGCTGACGATAGTCAATGCACATATACAAAGAACCATCTTTCTTACGCACAAATAGAACAGGTGTGCCCCAAGGAGATACACTGGCCTTATAAAACCTTTGTCTAAAAGATCTTTGATTTGTTCTTTCAACTCGTTAAGCTTTGCGGGTGCCATATGGTAGGGAGAAATAGAAATAGGTTGAGTGTCGGGAAGAAGATCGATCCTAAATTCTATCTCTCTATCGGGAGGTACCCCTGGGAGATTTTTCAAAAAAATATCAGAAAACTCATTAACAATGTTGACTAACTGGATAATGGGAGTCTCGGACCTAGTGTCTTTAACTCTAACCAAATTATAGATGCAACCTTTGGATATAAGCTTTCTGGTTTTGAGATAATAAATAAAATGACTCTTGGGAGATGTGAACTCTCTGACCACTCAAATTGGTTCATCAGGAAACTAAAATTTGACTACACGGGTATGACAGCCTATAGATGCATAGCAAGAGTGAAGCCAGTCCATACCCAGAATAATGTCAAAATCAACCATCTCCAACTCTATCAAATCAACAAGCATAACTCTATGGGGAGTAGTAACAAGACAATTCTTATACACTTGGTTAGCAACAACAGACTCCCCTACTGGAGTAGAAACTAGAATAGGCTCAGAGATATTTTTGGGACTCTTCTCAAAATTTACAACCACTAATGGGGTCACATAAGAAAAGCTTGACCCGGGGTCCAACAACACATAAGCATCAAAGTGAAATATACGGAGCATACCAGTAACAATGTCGGGAGAATCCTACTGCTCATGATGGGAAAGTAAGGCATAGAATTTTCTTTGGCACTGATTGCTAGCAGTCCTAGAAGAAGTACCTTGTGGAGGAGCTGGACGGGCTGCGGGAGCTGGTGCACTAGAGTCCTGTGCCTGGGTTCGGGTATCTCTACTTCTCTGCCTGGCATTTAGGCACTCTCTAAGTCTGTAGCCCATCTTTACACAACCGAAACAACCTCTCTGCTCAACCAAACACCCACCCAGATGGGTCCTGCCACACTTAGCATAAGGAGGAAAATTAGGCCTGTTACTTGCGTTGTTCTTTGATCTAGACATAGCAGGCCTGTTTCCTTGCTCCTGCCTACCTTTGGGTGCGGAAGCACTAGAGGATGATGGTGATGGCATAGATAAATGACTTTGTAACTGAAGGTGGTTCCCTCCATGGGACCGAGCCTGACCAAACTTATGCTATTAGGATCTAGCTCTCTTGTTTCCCCTTACTCTATTTCTTTCCCTTATATTCTCTGTCTCTATCTACTGTGCATGTATCATCAATCTAGATAGGTCCATATCCCTGTTTAGCATAGCAGTCCTGCACTCTTTCAACACCAAACCATAAACACCAGTCACGAACTTGCTCATGCTCAAGTGGGTGTCAGCAATAAAGTCAGGAGCATATTTGGCTAACTAGTTGAACTTCAAGTAGTACTCCTTAACGGTCATAGAGCCCTTCCTTAAGTTCATAAACTCTGCTACTTTCGCCTCCCTCAACTCTAACGAAAAAAACTTATCCAAGAATGCATCTTGGAACACCAGCCAAGTAATGGGAGCATCATCTTCCCCTCTATTCTTTCTCCACGCAATAAACTAGTCATATGCAAAATCCTTCAATCTATAAGATACCAACTCAACACTTTCTTCCTCAGACACATGCATCACCTGTGTGATCTTTCTCACCTCATCAAGATATAACTGTAGGTTCTCACCTACCTTAGACCCATGAAACTCTGGCGGATTCATCCGCATGAAATCATAAATTATGGCAGCAGCTAAATCACCTCCCTGCTACTGCGGAGCTGCGGCTTGGTTGTTGGCCTGAACATTCACTGTGACTGCTTGGGCTAGCGCCTGAAAAGCTGCCCGAAACTTGGTATGGGACACGTTTTCATTCAAGGGATCAGCAGGCTAAGGTTGCTGATCATTGTTTTTTCTAGGAGCTCGATGAGGAGGCATTTTCTGAAGTTAGATAGCACGAATTAATATCTAAGAGAGACAACTTTAAGAACGATAGACTCTGAAAGAAAGAAATGACTTTTTCCTAAAATGTTTTGCAGCCTCTTGCTTATAGATGTGGCACACTATATATCGATGATCAAGACTCTACTTAACGTCGCTTGTCAGACTCCCTAGGACTCTTTAAACCTTAGGTTCTAATATCGAGTTTGTAATGCCCCGAAATCAGATCTCGAGATGTCACACGGTGCTTAAGGCTACAAGTATCCCCAAGCTAACCCTTTGAGCCTGCTATTTCATATAATAAGTTACTTAGAAAAGAAATGCATAAAAAACTAATATCGTCATATTAAATGATAAGAAATACAAAGGAAATACTCTGTCTGAACAACCACAATACAGGGAAACTCAACATACTAACAATCTGATAACTAGTCTAACAAAGACTCTACTATTCAATAACTACAAAGCCATTGGGACAGGTCCCCAGAAGGGATAAATAATTACTAAATAAACTGAATGTCTGAAGATAAATGGTCCCCGAACCATGAGGACTCACCACTGCTGAAATGTAGATAAAAGTGCTCGAAAATCACTGACGAGGCTGGGACTGAGCACTTGTACCTACATTATGAGAAAATATAACACATAGACAAGTATGTGGATTAGTACCTTGAAAATGTGCTAAGTATATGGGGGTGTATGCAATTAAATAATCAATATCACAAGTCTTTATAGAAAATATGCATGCTATAATAGATGACTCACATAGCTTGAAAAAAACCCTCGTAAATTACAGATGGGAAACTGATAATATAAATCATGTGAGTCATTTCACTTTATTCTAAATCTACATTCTTTCCTTGTTCTCAAACTTGTAAACTAGATGAAATCTTAAAATATCAACTTTCAGGACCAATGCTTTAATCTTATGCAAACAAGTAACTTCTTTAAGATGCAAACATCACGATACTTGAAAATCTTAGAAATCTTAGAATCATAGCTTTAGAAATACTTATGCTTTCAAAACTCATGCTTTTAACCTTAGAAGTGTAAAACTTCTTTAAAACTCAAGAACTTGGTACTTTAAGAACTTTACGACTTAAAACTCTAGAAAACTTAAGAGACTATGGGACACTTAGGAGTTTCTTCTAACCGACATAAACCATGTGAGCTACATGGAGTCCAACGTCTTGCCTAAGTTGGGGAGAGTTGTTCTATCCTTGCCATCAGAGTAGAACCTTAACTTTTTAGTGATCACTAGCTTAACCCACTTGGGGTAATTCAAAAACATATGGTGGCACGTAGTTCTGGGGCATGAGACCTCAGAATTAAGCCCAACTCGGTGCTAAATACTACTCCTTTACTTAGCTCAGAACTTTAAGAAAATCCGCTTTAAACATTTCAACAATATGTAATAGAAGCCAATATGCTTCCTTTTTTAATCTCAATTCAAAAGATGTGGATTTCTTTTATTTCTTCACTTAGGATCAAAACTCAATTCTTTTCTTGAACTCTTGATAACTTATCATCAAAGCTTTAAAAATCTCAACAACAAAGGAATATAAGCACACTTTTTGTAGCACTTTAAAGAACATCAATAACTCATTTTCAAAATTCACAATTTCACAATAAGGCTTAATTCTTGACAACAAATCTTGGAAATATTTGAAAATATGATATCAATATGGGAATATGTAATTTATAACATGAATGTTCAATTCAAATCATACTTAAACTAAACAAGGCAATCATGCAATTCAAGACTTGAACAATTCTATAATCTCATAAACTTGAAATATAGCAAAATAATATGAGTTCATCTTGAATATACGAAATTCTTTAAGAAAACAAAAGCTTTTGGGAACAAGAACGAAAGAGTGTTCTTGTTCAAAACCCACGTACCTTGAAATTGAAAGTTTTGGGTAAACTCTTAACCTTGGGTTGTAAATCGTGTAATTAGTTGGTGCTTCTTATAGCCCTCGGAAAGGAGAATCTGAATCTCAAAGAATTAACGAAAACTTACGGTTAAATTTTGAGATATTTGGGTTTTTAGGTTGAAACCCTAATGGATATTCTTGAGAAATTTTGATAAAAATACACTTATGTTGGTGTTCTTGGGATTTAATCCCGTGTTAAAGATGAAAACGGGTTGGAGAAGTAGCATACTACCCTTAATGAGATAAAATAGGATGCTGGAAATAGGTCGGGCATGATCTCCAGGGTGGCGCCCTTCCTGGAGCATCGGAGAAGCCAGGCAATGCCTTGGCTAGAGCGGTAGGGAAGACAGAGCGGCACCCCACTTAGAGCGGAGGAGTCCCCCAGGCGACAGCCCACTATCGCCTTTTGCTACTGTTTATCCAACCCAAACATGATCTTAGGCTCGTTTAAAAATTTAGAAACTCACCCGTGACGTACTCTTGACTTGTCCCATTATAACACAACAAAAAAATTAAGAAACAGAGGTTGGGAAGGTCGTGAAATAATTCAATGAAAATTGACGGTTCAAAAAATGAACTAAGTGTTGGAACGCTTAGCAAAATTCTAAGTGTTGAGCTTCTTTTAACTTGTTTCGAAGGCTTTAACGACGAAGGAACTTTACGGGGTCTTACAGTGTGACCTGTGAGCATCATAAGCTTTACCTATAAGGTTTTGCAAGCTATGTTTAGAAATACAATCATATGTGAAAAGAATTCTCTACAAATATGAGGACACTAATACTCACAATACCCTAGACATTATTCACTACTTCAGTAGTTACTAATCCGATTCATCATCCTCTTAAAGAGGTGAACTCGAGTTCATGATTAACCTTACATAAACAATTACACTTGACTCTTATATGGTTAGTGTAATAGTCGGCTTGTGTAAACAAGTTAAAATATTCATTTTAATCATCTTCCCTTTCTACTTGAATCTATCTGTTCCAACCAACTGCTTTCTTAGACATGCACTTGCCGAATCTCTCATAGCTATTAGTAACATGCTAAAGTAGCAACACTGACTGAAACTTCAAGAAATAGTTAAAGGTCTAAGGGTAGGTCAATGAAAAGTTAAAATAACTTTTTAGAGTCTCACACAATGAAGAAACAGGGATTCATTCTTCTATTAACCCATTGGTCGCTAAGCACACGTGGTGTGAAACATGTGGTATGATGTTATCACCTTATATTGATGCGTCTGTCTCATTCTTTTAGTCATTCAACATCGTACAGATCTAGGTCTAGACACCTCTAAATGTCTAACCTGAGTTTTTTTCTTTAATAATCCTCAAATCTATATTTTTATAGAAACTCACATCTGGCTTTACAAAACAAGTCATTATCTTATGGTGCAATTTTTTTTCTTCACGTTCCTTAACGTAAGAGGCGATTGATCGTGTGAGAGAGCCAATCTCACGACTTGTTCAACACACTATATTAATAAAATACATTTTCACATGTATATGAGATTGAACATAAATTCAAGATTCTTATTTGATAATAATTGCAATCAAGTCATCTACAATACATAAACATAATCATATCCTACGTAATCCTAGAGCCATAATATATTTCTCAAACAAGTCTCTGGATATCGCCTTAGTAAAGGGATCAACTATCATTTCTCGTGTAGGAATGTATTGTAAATTTATTTCTCCAATTGCTACTATGTCTTTTATAAAGTTATACTTAATATCAATGTGCTTGGTTTTGCTGTGATATTTAGGATCTTTCATATATACGATAGCCGCTTGACTGTCACAATATAAAATCATAGGACCCTTAGAATTCTTTGCGATGTTCAAACACTCAAAGAACCTCTTCAACTAAACAGCTTCTTGCACTGTAGATACACAAGCCACAAATTCTGATTCCATAGTTGACAGGGCTATATAAGTTTGTTTCTTAGTTTTCCACAAATTGCACCACCATTTAGCAAGAAGGCATAATCGGAAGTTGATTTTCTATCATACTGGTTACCAGCCCAATCAGCATCTGTATAACCTCTTATAGATAAATCAGATCCACTATAGCATAGTGAAAAATCAGCAGTTCCCTTCAGGTATCGAAAGATTCTCTTTACTACTTTCCAATGATCTCTTCCAGGATTAGATTGATACCTGCTAACCAGACCTACAACATAACAAATGTCTGGATGAGTACATATCATAGCGTACATCAAACTCCCAACTGCACTGGAATATGGTACTCGCGACATGTCTTCTTTTTCTTTTCAGTCTTAGGACACATTTCAAGGCTTAATGTTTTACCTCTTGCTATAGGAGTATTCATGGATTTGCAATTATTCATTCAAAAAAGTTCTAAAATTTTCATTATGTATGTTTCTTGAGATAGACTCAAATTTTTTTTGGAACGGTCTCTTTGAATTTTAACACCAATATATAGTCTGCTTCACCCATATCTTTCATGTCAAATGACTTTGAAAGCCATGAATTAATAGTTTTTACATACTCTAAATTATTTTCAGCTAATAAAATATCATCCACGTAAATCGAAAGAATCACAAATATTTTATTGAACTTTTTCACATAGATACAATGGTCTTCATCGATCATAGTGAATACAAATGAAATCACTTCCTTATGAAATCTCAGGTACCACTACCTTGAAGACTACTTGAGGCCATATATTGATCTGTTTAGTTTACAAACCTTCTTTTCTTGGCCTTTAACAATAAAACCTACAGGTTGTTTCATGTAGATTTTCTCTTTTAGTTCTCCACTAAGAAAAGTAGTCTTTACATTTATTTGATGTAATTCTAAATCTAAACGTGCAAATATAGCTAAAAGCAATCGAATTGAGGTAAATTTCACAACTGGTGAAAAAATTTCTTCATAATCTATTCCAGCTTCTTGAGTAAAACCTTTTGACACCAATCATGCTTTGTGCCTTTCTATTGACCCATCTAATTTGCATTTAACTTTGAGAATTCATTTGTTCCCAATAGCTTTACACCCAGAAGGAAGGACAACTAGATCCCAAACTTTATTGGTTTTCATGAACTCTAATTCTTCTTTCATCGCCTATATCCATTCATCCTTTTTCAAGACTCGATAAAGCCTCAGTCACAGAATTAGGTTCATCCAATTCTATGGGAGATACCACGAAGACATAATCCTCAATCTCATAAGATCGTTTAGATATACCTTTTCTGTTACTTTTACGTAATTGAAGTTCAGATTCCTTAGTAGGACTTTGGGATTCACATCTCCCACTTGGACCAAGAACCTTTTCTTGATCTATTGAATTATCATGCATGTCCTTGACATTATTTAATCATCTGAATTCAACATTTCGTAAAGAGGCTTACTTTTCTTTATATCATTCCTTTTTGAAAAATTATTTTTCAAAAATGTGATATCTCGTGATTCAATTTCATTAATACTTCCATCTTCCAATTCACCAATGAACACATATCCTTTGGAGTGTTCTGAATATCTTATGATGATACATTTCTTTTCTTTTGGACTTAGTTTTTCAAACTTACCATTAGTTTTTCAAACTTACCAAAATGATCTTTAATACCAAGGTCGTAGATTATTAAAGTTTGGTTTATTACCAGTCCATAGTTCATAAGGAGTAGAAGATACTGATTTAGAAGACACTTTATTCAATATGTAGGCCGTAGTTAATATCGCATCTCCCCAGAAAAAGATTGATAAATTTGTCTGCGCCATCATGGACCTTGTCATATCCAACAGTTTTCTATTCCTTATTTTGGGTACACTATTTTGTTAAGGTGTATAAGGAGTAGTCAATTGTCTGATAATGACTTTTTCAATACACAGTTCTTCAAATTGTTTGATAGATATTCATGTCCTCTATCGGTTCTTAATGTCTTTATACTTTTGTCTAATTGATTCTGAACTTCATTCATATATCTTTTAAAGCATTCAAGTGTTTCTGATTCATGAGATATCAAATAGACATAACCAAAATGCGTTAAATCGTCAATGAATGTAATGAAATATGAAGCACCAGTCCTTGCCCTTATATTCATTGGACCAAAGATATCTGAATGGATTGATTACAATGTGAATTCTGCTCTTTTAGCCTCCCTAAATGATTTACGTGTAATCTTTTCGGCAAGACAATTTTGACAAGTTAGCATTTCAATTTTGGAGAAAGAACCTATATGTTCTTCCTTTGCCAATATATTCATTCTGTCTTGCCCTATATGACCTAATCTAGCATGTCATGTAATTATATCAACATCATTATTACTAGAATAACATAACATTACACAACGATCAACATAATAGTCATAAGTTAAAGGATTACAATCTAAAATAATAAAGCGATCATAACGATGTTCATAATTATAAAAAACATTATCTTGAGTAATTTTACACAATCACGACTAAAGAAAAAATGAAAACCAACATCTAAAAGAACAGACACAGACACTAAGTTTTGTTGAATTTCTGGAGCATATAAGACGTCATGCAACATTAAAGATCGGCCTCCACGCAAATCTACATTGCAAGTGTCAATCCCTTTGACTTCAAGTCTTGCATTATTTCCTACATAGATCCACATTGATCCAGGTGAAACTCGACGAAACTCCACAAATGCTTCTCGATCTTGACTCACATGGTCGGTCGCTTTTGAGTCTACAATCCACATAGGATAAGATTCAGTTAGTAAAATAGTGCTAGAAACATATATAGCACTTAGATTTGTGTTTAGAAATGCTACCTTTTTCTGCTCAGGACATTCACGAGCAAAATGCCCCAGATTCTGGCAATTGTAGCACTTCATCTTGCTCTTGTATTTCCTCTTGAAAAACTTTTTTCCCTTCTTGAAATTTGGCTTGTTCTTTTTCTCAGAGGGTCTTTCTTCGATCTTTTTACCCTTCCTGTTCTTTTTCCACTTCTTCTTATGCTTGAATCCTGAAGAGTTCTTACCACTTGATTTTGCCATAAAGGCATTAAAAGTAGCTTTAGCAGTACCAAGCCGCTCATCTTCAAGTTCAACGTGACGTGCAACATCAAAAAAGGTTTTGATGCTGTCATTGTGGGTTAAGTTGACCTTTAGATATTTCCAACTATTGAGAAGAGATTGGATCACTACCTGAACCTGCTGCTCATCTGAGAGAACGTGACCAACACTTTTGAGTTGAGATATCATATTCGACACCACCCTTGTTTGATATTCTGATCATAATGTTTTTTATAAGTGTCAAATTTGATAGTCATTTGTCTGAGGCGGGTAACAGAAGTACCCCCATATGTTCCTCGCAAGTGTACCTAGATAGCATTGGCAGTAGGAAATTGCTCACACTCATGTATGAGGTCATCAACCACAGAACTTCAATGATTCCACATGCAATGGAATCAGCCTTTTACTAAGCCTTATAAGCTTCAAGGTCTTTTCTATGTTGTACAGTATTGCCCTCTTCTGGTAAACTTAAGACATGATTAATACCTTCAAGAGAGTTTTCCTCTTCCAGTACATACCACATCTTACGACTCCAATGTCGTAGTTGTCTCCATTTAGTTTTCTCATTTGATCAAGTCGGCAATTATACTTTTAGATGCCATGTCTGTTATTAAGAGTCAATTACACAAGTGTGTTATCAATTATGCATACAAATTACACATTCAAGCAAATCATTTCACATACAGATTTTATGTTTAGCGTAAAATCGAAAGGACACTTAAGAATCCAATCATCATAGATGAACTAAACACTTAACCAAAATTAGAAATTTATTTCTTCATGTGCATTAGAATGAAAACTTTCAACTAAGTCGTTTAAAACTCAAACAAATAAATGAAATTCATATAAAAGGAGATAAACAACTTAATATATATAATATAAAGTTAATAATAACTTCATGTTACAAGTCAATTTAAAAATAAAAATCATTTCACAAATATTCTAGACGACTTATGTACACTATAAAAGGCTTGCTAGGCCAAATCTCGTGGTAAATATCAATTAATATCTCACCCCAAGGGTCACAGAGAGAATTTTCTAAACTAGCTAATGCTTCTCAATCTGAGATTTCTACATAGTTTTCTAGTTCTACACGCTTTATTTCAAACAAATGTATAAAAGTAGCAACACTAATGTTAGGTGACATCTTAAAAGACTTGAACTCTTTCAATCTTTTTTTCTTTCCCTTCGTATAGCCCTTTCATTCCGTAACAGATTTTGTATCGCACTGGAAACACCATTTTGTATGATCTCTCAACCTCAAAATATGCCCTTCGATGACATGTTCTTCCACTTTGTCTCTTTGCTCTACATCCTCCCACTTGGAGTGATTCGAGTTTGTCCCCATTCAGCCATTTCTGAAATAGGAACCAAGAAACATTTAGAATGGTTGAACCAGTCAATGTAACCTCTTATGTTACATTTTTACCGTATAAGGCAAAATCTGATATAGAAAAAAATTATGGACTAACTAAGACAAGAGTTATATCAAGCCTAATTTTTACCCTTATTAATAAATAAAATCAAAGACATAATGCGTGTGTATATATATATTTATATATATATATTCATACACAATGCCCAAAAAAAATTAATAATTAATTAAAAAAAATCTTATAGCATCACATTATAATCTTTTCTTTCTTTATATATGTTTGTACTAAAATTAGTAGTACCTGTACTACACTCCTTTTAGTACCATATAAAAATAATAAAAGAAAAAAAAAGGCATTCAACATTATCTTCTTTAATGGTTTCTCCAGAACAAACAAGAAAAAAGGAAAACTCCATCTCTATGCGAGTGTAAAACTCAGAGTTGACTATAACTCTTGGTAGGAAAGAAGGTTGCGCTACTGACATAGACGATGTCTGGTGGTCACTTTCTTCTTCGCTTGTCAGGACTCTCACGTCTTTATTTTGTTTTAAATTGGTAAAATCTAAAATATTTTTACGTCTCTGACTGAATCAGCATCTGACTGAATCAGTGGTGCGTCTGATCAGAGTTGCGGTGACGCATCTGACCAGAGTAGTGGTGGCGTGTCTGACCGGAGACCAAATTTTTTTACAGGTATGTGCTAATTCGGTCAAGAAAATTTCTAACATGGGAATACTATCTCAATTTTGTATTTCTACACTTAAAATCGAGACTTTGCATGTGAAATTAGGGCAATTTAAACTCAGGCTCTAATACCATTGTAAGTAATTTTGGAGCAACAATAATAAGTTGTGTACCTTAGAATTTGTAGCGGATCTTGATTTTTGCTTTCGAAAGGATCTTGCTTTAAGTTGATTTCGTTTCTCTTGAAAACGAAATGATATTTCACAAATTAAATGCCCTTTTAGTGTTGTTGTTTTTGTGTTTTGTTAATATTTCTCTGTATTCTGTCACCACTCCTTGTCAGAAGGAAAAAATTAGAACTTATAGCATTGATCTTTGGGGCGGGAACAGTTACTCTGTAATCGTTCTTCCTTTTTACTTTTAAATTAAATTCAATCTGACAAAGAATAAATCGGTTTGGGTTGGGTTTAGGTCGAGTTGGGTCGATCCACATGCGTGACCCATGTCCCATAATCTAACAGTTATAGATATTGAATTTGAATCCCTAAATACGGAGTTGTAATGTGATACTTTTCAACATAAATATAAATTTAATCATTTTGCAATGTGGAAAGAATGATGACAAAATCAAAATGCATTATTAGCATTATAAAAGTTCAGTAGTCTATTATAAATAAAAGAGTTAGTGTAAATAAAATTTTAATGAATAATTGTACAAAACACTTCAAAGAATTTAAGAAAATTGATATATTGAACATATAATTATACAGATTATGTGTATATAATTTATCCATTTTATTTGATTTATTCTTTTTTTTAAAAATAAAATCAAGTTAAAAAAAATATTATCATTTTAAAAAAATTTAAAATCAAACTAAACTAGAAAATATTAATTTATATACTTGATTTGATTTGATTTTTTATTTCGATTCAATTGTTACCAAATCATGAACACCCTAATGATGGAAAATAGAAAGTATACAAAAACGACATTTCAAATCTATAATCTATATCTATATCTATAATATATCAAAAGTGTGGAGACCTTTAGAAAAGTGATTTAAACTTTTTGACCTTCATTAAAAATCTCCGCAATTGATAAAATGGTCATTTTACTATTTTTGTAGAATTATTATTTAATTATATTTATAATATTCTTAATAAGGAATCCTTAAAATATATGGAAAGTTTTAAAAATTAAGAAGTATTAAAATATATGATACAACACAATATATGGTAAGAATTATTAGAAAACTAAAAATCATTGAGTACTAAAATATATGAAAAAAAAGGAACGAAAAATTTGAAAAAAGGATACACGTTTTTTTGGGCCAAAGTACACCTTAATGAGTAATTTCCTAGAATAGGTTCAAAAGGAAAAAGGAATAATTAAAATAAGTTGATAACTTATTACTATTGTTCTAAAATTGTTATTGTAATTCATTAATTTAATTGTCATTGTTATTATTTGATAATCATTTTTTCTTAAATTATTAATTAATTATTTTTACAAGATTTAAAATTAAAGAATTCTACGGATGAGATATTATGTGAATTAATAATTAAACTAATTAATCTATAATCTATCTATAATTTATGTCTATAATCTTGTTATAAAACAAAAAAGAATAAAGAATAAGAGTAGAGAGAATAGAGAGAGAGATTGTTATTTCTTCTCTTGAGGGATGATATACAATGAAGGAAGCCCTTCTATTTATAGGGGGAATTTGCCCCTAGTTTCACACTAAAAGACAAATACATCAAATCCTGATAGACATCAAATAGATCTTGATAGACATTCACTATAATTGATATATATCATAACACTCCCCCTTGAATGTCTAACAATACGTATATAGGTTGCCTCATTAAAAACCTTACAAGAAAAATCCAGTGGAACAAAACCTCGTAAGGGAAAAAGAGTACAACGCGTATTAGCTCCCCCTAATAAGAACTTCCTTGAACCTTTGCCTTCCGATCTTGTGCACCATCTTTTTAAAAATTGCAGTTGGAAGAGACTTGGTGAATAAGTCAGCCATATTGTCACTGGAACGAATCTGTTGTACGTCAATATCACCATGCTTTTGGAGCTCATATGTATAGAAGAGTTTTGGCGAAATGTGTTTCGTTCTATCTTCTTTTATGAATCCTCCTTTAAGTTGTGCTATGCATGTTGCATTATCTTCATATAAAATCGTAGGTACTTCGTCACATTTCAAGCCATATTTTTCTCAAATGAGATGTATTATGGACCTCAACCACACACACTCTCGGCTTGCTTCATGAATAGCTATAATCTCAGCGTGATTTGATGAAGTGGCTATGATAAACTGCTTTGTTGATCTCCAAGATATGGTAGTACATAGCCTATTTGAGACCGAGCTTTATGCGAGTCGGATAAGTACCCAACATCAGCATAACCAACAAGATCGAAACTGCAATCTTTAGAATAAAATAAGTCCATATCGATAGTTCCCTTTAGATACCGTAATATGTGTTTGATCCCATTCCAATGTCTCCTAGTAGGAGCAGAACTATACCTTGCAAGCAAATTTACTGAAAAGAAAATATCAGGCCTTGTAGTATTTCCAAGATACATTAGTGCACCAATTGCACTAAGATATGATATTTCAGGACCAAGGAGTTCCTCATTCTTTTCTTGAGGTCGGAATGGATCCTTATTCACATCAACTGATCGAACAACCATCGGAGTACTTAATGGATGTGCTCCATCCATATAGAATTATTTCAACACCTTTTCTGTGTAGGCAGATTGATGAACAAAGATACCGTTTGTCAAATGCTCAAGTTGCAAACCAAGGCATAGTTTTGTCTTTCCGAGATCTTTCATCTCAAATTCTTTCTTTAGGTAATCAATTAGCTTTTGAAGCTCTATTGGCATTCCAAAAATATTTATGTCATCGACATAAACAGCAAGTATAACAAACTCCAACGTTGTTTTCTTTATGAAAATACATGGGCAAATTTCATCATTCGTATAACCTTCTTTAGATAAATATTCACTAAGACGGTTATATCACATACGTCCAGATTGCTTCAAACCATACAATGATCTTTGCAATCTAATGGAATACATTTCTCGAGGATTTGAACTATATTCTTTCGGCATTTTAAATCCTTCGAGAATCTTCATGTATATCTCATTATCAAGTGATCCATATAGATAGATTGTTACCACATCTATCAAATGCATTTCAAGTCTCTCATAGATAGTGAAACTAATAAGATAACGCAATGTTATTGCGTCCATAACTGGTGACTATGTCTCATCATAATCGACACCAGGCCGTTGTGAAAATTTTTATGCAACAAGATGTGCTTTATACCTATGTATTTCATTTTTCTCATTTCTTTTTCGCACAAAGACCTATTTATAGCCAACGGGCTTAACACCATTAGGTGTTTGAGTTATAGGTCCAAAAACTTCACGTTTATCAAGTGAATTCAATTCAGATTGAATTGTTTCTTGCCATTTTGGCCAGTCATTTCTTTGTCGACATTCTGTGACAGATCGAGGTACAAGATCCTCACTATCTTGCATGATTTTCATTGCAACATTATATGCAAAGACATAATCCACTACTATTTTAGACCGACTCAAATTAGTTTCAACATCACTTGAATTTATGGATAGTTTCTCATTTTCTTGAGTCTCAGGCTTATTGATTCTTTCAGGGATATCAACATTGCTCAAATCTTGAACTTCCATATATGGATCTTTCGTAGTGTCATCTTGATCATTTGTTTTTCTTTTTCTAGAATTTCGAACCTTAGAACCTAATGGTCTGCCATGCTTCAAGTGTGTTTTAGATTCATTAGCTATGACACTAGTGGATGATCCTTTAGGGACATCAATTCGAATTGGGACATTCTCTGCAGGAATATGTGATTTAGTGATCCTTTTCAAAACTATAAATCCGTTTAGCATTTGATTTGTAATTCTCTGCAGATGAATAATCTTTTGTACTTCTTACTCACAAATAGAAGCACGTGGATCAATATGAGATAGTGATGGATTTTTTCACAAAATTTTTCTTTTGATATCACTATCTTCTCCCCCTAATTTTGGGAAAAGTATATCATCAAACTGATAATCTGCAAATTAAGCAGTAAACATATCTTCGGTTAATGGTTTAAGATAGCGAATAATAGAGGGTAATTCAAACTCAACATAAATTCCTAACCTTCTTTGGGGGCCTATCTTGGTGCGGTTTAGTGGTGTTATAGGCACATATACACCGCACCCAAAAGTTCTCAAGTGAGATTTATTAGGGTCTTGACCCAAAATCAATTGCAATGGAGAAAATTTATGATAATTAGTCGATCTAAGATGAATAAGTGTTGCAATATACAAAATTGCATGACCCCAAACAGAAGTGGGCAACTTAGTTGTCTTGCTATCAACTGCAGACATTTAATTAATGACTCGACAAGGCCATTCTGAGTGTGAACATGGGATACAGGATGTTCCACTCTTATCCTAATCGATAAGCAATAGTCATTAAATGCTTGGGATGAAAATTCTACAGCATTATCAAGGCGAATAGACTTAATTTGATTATCAGAATATTGAGCCTGTAATCGTATTATTTGTGCCAAAATTTGCAAATGCCAAGTTGCGAGATGACAAAAGGCACACATGAGACCATCTAGAAGAAGCATCTATTAGGACCGTGAAGTATCTAAACGACCCACTTGGTGGGTGAATTGGTCCATAAATATCCCCATGTATGTGTTCCAAGAACGCAGGGGACTCAATCCCAACTTTTGTTGGCGATGGTCTCACAATCAGCTTGCCTTAATAACAAGCATTACATGAAAATTCACCATTCGAAAGAACCTTCAAATTCTTTAATGGATGCCTATTTGAATTTTCTATTATTCATCTCACCATTATTGATCCTGGATGTCTCAGACGATCATGCCAAAGTACAAAAGTATTGGAATCAGTAAACTTCAGGTTTACTATAGAATGTGCCTCAATTGCACAAATCTTGGTCCAATACAGGCCAGAAGATAAAGCAGGGAACTTTTCAACAACACATGTTTTCCCAGAGACATTCTTGGTGATACCAAGATATTCAAGATTCATCTCATCAAATGTCTTGATATGATAACCATTTTCATGGATATCTTTAAAACTCATCAAGTTTCTTCGAGACTTGGGAGAGAACATAGCATTATTTATGATGAGTTTAGTTCCCTTGGGCAAGATTATAATAGTTTTTTCGAAGCCTTCAATCAAATTAGCACTACCACAAATTGTAGTAACATTAATCTTGCCTATGTTTAGATGAGAGAAATATTTCTCGTCTTTGAATATCGTATGTGTAGTGCCAGAATCAATCAAACAAATATCTTCACAATTTGACAGCTTACTTTGAAAATTATTCATATCTTCAAATAAAATGACATACACCAAATAAGATACATATTAAAATTTTGTTACAAAGTGAAAACTTATACTATAAAAAATTATTAATCACACTTTACTAAATAAATAAAAAATATGTCCAATTAATACGTGATTAGCTTAGCTTAGCATTTTATTTTTCAATAGTTAAAGAAAAAAAATAGCTACATGGCATGTGCAAAAAAAAAAAAAATTACTTGTCAACAGATTTGATAGACACATAGTAAACCTAATAAACAACATGCATATTATCTGACAATTGGTATTGATGATAAAGAAAGAAAATAAAAATTACATGTATAATGATTAAAAGCACACGTAGGAAGATTAGTAAGTTAAATTACTAAACTTGAATGTAGTGTTGATGTTTTACATGAATAGCACGGCAAGGTTACATTAATTTTATTACTTTACCACTTATTGTATAAGTTGTAGTACCTTAATTATTAGGTCACCTTATGTTATAGTTAACTGGTATATAGTGTTGGTGAAAAAATTGAAGAGGTACTGTCAATGATTATTTTTATGTTTTTTTCAATAAATAATGGTAAAATTAAAATTCAATTCAATTTAATAATAAACTACAATAATATAATTGAACTTAATAAAAACTAATCAAAAACTAATACTCATGCAACAACTACTTTTACATGATTCTTTATTTACTAACTTTTAGCAATAATAAAAAAAAGTTAAAAAAAAGCATTCATTCTTCCATGTTGACGGAACCATCACCAATCAAGTGATCAATCTTTCTTTCAGGGTGCTCGTAAAAGTCTGCTACATCCAAGCATGTGATGTCAACATTATTTTTAGAGAGAAAGTTAGCCTCGAGATTTCTCTCTTTCTTCTTTAGTGATGCTTAATAAAGATCAATCAAGTGCTTGAGAGCATGACAATCACGTGAATAATGTCCTTTTCCGTCACATTGAAAGTAAGTAACTGCTTCACGTTTCTCATCTTTTCTCTTTTTGTTTGATGAATGATTAACACCCAGAACAGGATTTCTTTCTTGGTCATTGTGACCACGACCACGTCCACGACCAGGGCCGCGACCTTTTTTACGTCTAGCATGGTGAGCATGTACATCATTCACTTCAGGGAATGGTGCAGATCCAGTTGGTCGGTTCTCGTAATTTTTCATCAACTAATCATTATTTTGTTCAGACACGAGAAGATAAGACCTCAGTTCAGTATACTTCTTGAAACCTTTTTCTCGATATTGTTGTTGTAAGAGCACATTCGAGGCATGAAAAGTGGAGAGCGTCTTTTCCATCGTATCATTATCAATGGCCGTCTCTCCACAAAGTTTCAATTAAGAAGAAATTCTGAACATGACAGAATTGTATTCATGAACAGACTTGTAGTCTTGAAATCTTAGATGTATCCACTCATATCGTACTTTCAGGAGGATGACCATCTTTAAGTGGTCAAACCTTTCTTTTAGGCTATTCCACAATACGAGTGGATCCTTAGTACTAAGGTACTCAATTTTCAGAACTTCATCAAGATGATGACGCAAGAAAATCATAGCCTTAGCACGATTTTGACTAGATATTGTATTTTCATTCTTTATGGCGTCTCCAAGACCCATAGCATCTAGGTAGATTTCAGCATCTAACACCCATGAAATATAATTCTTGCCTGAACTTTGAAGGGCAACGAACTCACACTTCGTAAGATTGTTAGCCATATGGAAAAAGGAAAGAAAAATAATAATACCTTAGCCTTAGCCTTCAAATTTGAGACGGTAGAGTCTCGTGCTGATAACGTGTTATAAAACAAGAAAGAATAAAGAAGAAGAGTAGAGAGAATAGAGAGAGCGATTGTTATTTCTTCTCTTGGGGGATGATATACAATGAAGGAAACCCTTCTATTTATAGGGGGAATGCCCCTAGTTTCACACTAAAAGAAAAATACATCAAATCCTGATAGACATCAAATAGATCTTGATAAACATTCACTATAATTGATAAATATCATAACAAATTTATAATAATATATTAAAAGTATGAAGACACTTAAAAAAGTGATTCGAACTTTTCGCCCTTCATTAAAAGACTCTCTTTTAGACTAAATATTCTTTTAACCTTTTTCCTCCTATTCATTTTCCCATAAAAATAAAATATTTTCATTGATTTTTTTGGATCATACGTTTAAAAGTTTAGTTATTCAAGGTCATTTCTATTTGACTTGAATTAAATTTATGTTTATTATAAAGAATTAATTATTTAAGTCAAGTTGTCTTTGACATGGAGTCAATTTACGTTTATTTAAGTTTAATTATTGCTTTAAGACTTACTTTTATTTTGTCATTCACAGTAGATTGTCCCTTTCTCCCATCATGTAATTGTCCTTTAATTTTTGCGTAAATACTTCTTAATAAGTAATTTTATTATTAACTTCTTAAGGTTTGGTTATTTATTATATGTAAGAAATCATAATATTTAACATTTCTAAATTAATTGGAATTTCACCTTATATAAAAAGAATTTGTACAATCCTATTTAGAAGGTGTTTGGATAGGATTAAAATCTGGTCGAACTAGATTTTAATCACCTTTTTTATTTTTTTAGGTATTTGATAAAATTAAAAAAAATTAAAAAAAAAAAGCTAAAAGTGGATTAAAAAAAGCAAAAATTGAGAAGTTGGATACCCCCAGCTTTTTACTTTTTAGATTAAAATTTTTTTAGGTTTGACCAAGACATTTACCTTTTTATCCCTTATATTTTCTTCTAATTCCAACAATACCCTAAACTTTGTAGCCCTTATTGATTTTTCTTTCTTTTTCTTTTTGTCGCATTTTTTCATTTTTTTCCTCCAGTTTTCTCTTCACCTTTCTCCTTTATTTTCAGAGAATCCATCATTACATAAGAAAACACTCAAAAATTTTATCGTCAAATCGAGCTTGTGGTAAGTTCTTCTCTATCGGTTCATATAGAATCTCTGCATGTTATTTAAATTTTAAAAATTGATTCTTTTTAATAGTTTGTTTCATTCCTAAAAATTTTATGTTGTTTACAAGCTTGCAATATTACAATATAATACTATATTTATATAAAAAATATCTTAAAATTTTTATTTTTTAATAATTAAAAATGAAAAAGTAACTTATATTTATAAATTGACCTGGCATAATCACTTTACGTAGAAAGTGTATTTAAATAAAAATATTTCTGAAGTATTAGAATTAAAAATCATAAATAAATCACGTTATTATGTGTTAACAAATTTAAGGACATTTAAGTCATTTTGACAATAAAAAAGTGATTGACAACACTTGTTTGCCAAACACATCAACAGATTTTTTTCAGTTTCATCACTTCTATCCAAACACTTATCTGCTTAATTTAAAACCACTTATTTCAAGCTTTTAATCACTTAACTAAAAAATAATTTTTTTAATCCTATCCAAACGGGCTCTTAAGTAATATTTTGAATTAAAATTTACAAGAAACTTATTCTACTTTACTTTTTCCTCTTATTTTGATTTTGATTTCAATTGTCTTCTTGCAGGATTCACGAGGAGCATGCTATTGAGACTTCTTCGATTTGACTTAAAGAGTCTCAATTTCAACAGGAACGTATTAAAACATAATATATGTATATGAAAGAAAGATATGCTATTACGGACATGCGAAAGCTAGCTAATAGGATGCAGTTTCGAATACCTGAAGAAAGTTCCTAGGTCAAGCTGGAAGTGTCAAGTGGCGTGTATTAGTTAGTTAGAGCCTTGCTACCAAAATAGCAAAGAAATTCAAGGAGAAGAATTATGAAAGTTATAGTGGTGTCACCTCAGTCCTTAATCTTGACTTTAGGTTTGATTTTCCTCCTATACAAGTACGCTATGCTTTTTTTAATTACTTATTGGTTTTTTATTTCTGTCGCACAATTATCATCCTCAAGATTCTATGAGGTACCGCATGTGGAGTTAGAAAGTTGAGTTATTATGTTTCAGGTTATGTTTTTAGGTAATTTGTGCATCTGCTTTATGAACTATTCAAATTTATAAGTTGTTCTTTTGCCTCTCTCTTCTTTTTTACTTATCGATTTGGGATTTTTCGGAAGCCAACATTTTCTAGCTAAATTATTGAGGAAATGGTGGCTTTAGATTGGAGTAGTAATTATTAAATCATTATTGTTATTAATTTGTTATATGTATTTATGTTTTTTGGATTTTGTTTATCACAAGTATAAAAGTGCATTAACAATTTTTTTTTAAAAGAGTTTTGCAAGGACATAAAAAGAAATTCAAGCCTTTTAAGAGACATTTGGCCATGAAAAATATTTACTTTTTTCGGAGTTGAATTTCAAAATAAAATTTTAGAATCTAGATGATTTTTAGCAACTAATAAATATGATAGGGATCCATGTCAGCTCTCATTACCACAGAAGAAAAAATCTAAATTGATAGATTAATCAAATAAATTATTGGTAGTCTAACTAAGTTGATTATTAGATGACATGAATTAAAAACTCTTTACGTTTATCTGTTTATTTTTATAATAGTCTAAATATGCAAAGGTAAATTAATAATTTTGAAGTTCAAGATATGAAACATTTCATCTATGAATCTATCCATGATAAAGTTTTTATGTAAAATTAATGAAAAGAACAAGTGGACTGAAAATTCAACGCCTAAAAAGAATCTTGTTATGCACAGAGAAATCTTTGAATAAGCTTATAATATCTTAACTAATTTTTTAAATATAATTATAACTAAATTAGCTAATAGTTCATTAAAAAAATATCTAACTAAAGTTAACTTTAATTTAACTAATATTAATTAAACACTCAAAAGGGTACAAGGAATATTTTGGATATAATTATAGCTATTATTTACAAATTGCATGAGCTGATATTAAAAAAGAAAAACAAATTAAATAATTTTTCTTATATTTAAGAATAGTCATTTGATTATTTTTCTAATAGTTATACATAATTATTTTTAAAAAATATTTATCACTTTAAATTTTTAATAATTTTTTATTATAATTCCTCCACATCCTAATTAACTACAAAAACCAACTATTAACTTTGTTAGGAATATTAAATTTTAATAACTTCCAGTTTATACTAGGAAAGTTTCAACTGATTGTATTGTCATTTTAGGTTCGTACGAGATTTTTTTTTTTTTTTTTACTAAAGTTTTATATTATTAATATATATATATATATATAATTATATATAAAAATACAACTTTCTTACAAAATATTAACAAAATGGCATTCACATTTTTTTTACAGCTTTTAACTTAGTAACTTAAGATTGATGAATAAAGAATTAACTATAGAAAATCAATGGAGAATAAAAAAACAAAGAGTCACAACACTCAGGTTTTTACAAATACAAATTTTTAAAGTTATATGTTCGATTGATTTTTTTTTTTTTACCATTTAAAAATAGAAAGAGATAGAAAGAATTCTGATTGACAAGAGTAAAACATCGATATCTTTATTTGAAATTTTTAAAGTTCAGAAATATTTAATTTTTTCATTCTTTTTATACATGCATTTTTCCTTTTTAGCGTTGAATACACGTGCAACGCACGTACACTAAACTAGTTAAACTATTTCCATGAAAATGATCATAAAATTTAAATTTCACTTGCTAGCCATTTCAATTTGCTGGCTTATTCTGTACCGTTTCTACACACCTTCTATACAGTTTCTATACATATCTGATACATATAAATATTTTATACGAAAATTATACAGTTTCGATGCACAAGTTCTATAATAATTGTACATTTTTTTGCACACATTTTATACAATAATTATATAATTTTTATACACTTTCTATATATTTTTTTTTATAGATTTTACACATATACATATTTGATAGAATTATATAGTTTCTATACATATATCTTATACAGATACATATTCTTTATAACAATTATATCATTTTTATATAATTATATTTAATTATTATTTTTAAATAATAAAAAAAAGAAGAATATTTTTTCAATTAAAAAATTTATAGCAAAAAAAAATAAAATATTTTTAAAAGGGACGAATGACCCAAGTTGCAAACTGTATCAGTATTGTAAATAGACTGTATCTGGACTGCATGGGCCCAAATGACCCAAATTAGAAAATGTCTATAAAGCGAAAATAGTATATCCGACTGATCACTTTTTGAAAAGATATCAAACTTGAGCTATTTGTTTTAAAAAGTCTTATACAGTGTCTTTTTTTCTAAATTTAATATGAATACTTTTTTAATATTTATTTTTATTATAAATTTAAAGCCTAATTTTTTTTTTCCTGATTTTCCATCCGATATCCGATATCCCGTATTAGAGTCCCACTAATTTGGATCCGCACCGTATTGGGCTTCAGAGGGAATTTTCCATACTAAAGCCCAACTTTAAAAAATGAGAATAACATAATTAATAATTAATAATGATTAATTTGAAGTTGAAGTTTAAAAATTGCATCGATCCAACTTATTTGATTTGAATTTGAATTGTAAATTTTTAAATTTGAAAATCAAAGATTCAAATCTTAACCCAATATGTTGCCAACTCATCCCTAGTTGTTTCCTTCTCCCTCTTTATTTCCCATTAAAGGATCCAACGGTCCTAATCATACTATAATTAGGTTTTCGAACATTCTAGAACACCCATCATTATAAAACCTTCATCTTTACCGACTTCATTCTCCCTCGAAAAAAAACCCTAGTTCTCCACTCGCATTCTTTCTTCCTACAAAATCCGCCGACAGAAAGTGAGTAAAAGAGATGGCCGGTAAAGGAGAAGGACCGGCGATCGGAATAGATCTCGGAACTACGTACTCATGTGTTGGTGTATGGCAACATGATCGTGTTGAAATCATTGCTAACGATCAAGGTAATAGGACGACGCCGTCATATGTTGGTTTTACGGATTCTGAACGGCTTATTGGTGATGCTGCCAAAAATCAAGTTGCCATGAACCCTATCAACACCGTTTTTGGTAGGATCTCTTTTTCTTGCGGTTTATAATCAGATTTAGCATGTTTTATCTGCGATTTTGTCTATATTTTGGCTTATTTTTATTGTTTTTGTTAGATTCATCGTGTTGCTGTTCGATTTTTAATTTTGATCTGTTTATTTGAAGTGTTTTAGTCCTCAGAATTATACATGATGTAAAATTCTGTTGATTGGAAGTGCTTTAGCCTTTGATTGCCAATTTTAATTTATTTGCAGTGCGTGCATCGTCAGAATGATGCATAATGTTGAATTGTTATTTTGATTTCGATCTGTCGATTCAGATTTAATCGTCAGAAACGATGCCTAATGTTGAATTTTTATTTTGGTTTTGGTCTGTTGATTCAAACTTCTTTAATTGTGTCATAAAGATGCATAATGTCGAATTTTGTTTTCATTATGATTGGTTGATAGACAGTGCTTTAGTTGTCAGAACTATGCATAGTGTTCAATTTTTATTTCAATTTTGATCTGTTGATTCGCAGTGCTTTAGTTGTCAGTACTATGCAGTGTTAAATTTCTAGTTCGGGTTTGGTCTGTTGATTCGAACTGCTTTAGCTGTCAGAGCATAGTGTTCAATTTTTATTTCGATTTTAATTTGTTGAGTAGTCGGTAGAACTATGTATGCTGTTAAATTTTATTTCGATTTTGGTTTGTTGATCTATTCTTCCGCCCTTGAATCTGTTAAACTAATATTAGAAGTAAAACTGGATTTGTAATATGGAATATTGTGATTCTTTATTGTTTGTTCTATTTGATTGTTTTATTTGAACATATAACATAGTAATCTTTTTTGGTTTGGTCTAGCAGTTAAATTAAGTTCCTGGAGCGCTATCCACTAAAAAAATTGGTGTGATTTTGTTGAAACTCTGCCTTCCTCGAGCTTAATCACGTTTAATTGGCCAATCTTGTTAAGACGTAAATCAGGATAATATTATAAGCTTGGCATAGTTGGCCTACTTAAATCGTTTAGTTTGAGTATCAGTTACCCAGCTAATTGAGTAAGTGGTATGATTAGAGGAAACTCTCTTGGCACTGAGTGATATTATCGAAACAATCACTCTTAATTATATGTTAAATGGATAGGTGCAGAATATCTGTTGTCCACCTTATTTCTTTACTGTTTAGACTCTTGCGTGTCAATAGTTATTCTGTGTTCTCTGACTATTTAGTGTTGTTGACTTGCTTATAAGATTCCTGATGAGCAGATGCAGATAGAGCTTGGTTTTATGTAGTGATGATATTATTTGGAGGAACAAGAGAATTTTTTGTTTAATAATAATCATTGTAATGTGTTTCTGGTATGTGGAATTTCTTTGAAGTGTTTATGGCCCTTGTGGAGCAGAAAGTGCGCTGCAATTCTAGTTATGTACTTTGTTTATTCGGTTTCTTGGAAACAACATTCTTTAATTGTTCACCTGAATTTATCTACAATGCAGATGCTAAAAGGTTGATTGGTAGGAGATTCAGTGATGCCTCTGTGCAGAGTGACATTAAGTTATGGCCATTCAAGGTTGTTGCTGGTGCTGGTGATAAGCCCATGATTGTTGTCAACTACAAGGGAGAGGAGAAGCAGTTTGCTGCTGAGGAGATCTCATCTATGGTGCTCATTAAGATGAAAGAGATTGCTGAAGCCTTCCTTGGATCAACTGTTAAGAATGCTGTGGTTACTGTTCCTGCCTACTTCAATGACTCTCAACGTCAGGCCACCAAGGATGCTGGTGTTATTTCAGGCCTAAATGTGATGCGTATTATCAATGAGCCTACAGCAGCTGCCATTGCTTATGGTCTTGATAAGAAGGCAACCAGTGTTGGTGAGAAGAATGTGCTCATCTTTGATCTTGGTGGTGGTACATTTGATGTCTCTCTTCTCACAATTGAGGAAGGTATCTTCGAGGTGAAAGCTACTGCTGGTGACACCCATCTTGGAGGTGAGGACTTTGACAACAGAATGGTCAACCATTTTGTTCAGGAATTCAAGAGGAAGAACAAAAAGGATATCAGTGGTAATCCGAGGGCACTCAGGAGGTTGAGAACTGCATGCGAGAGGGCAAAGAGGACACTTTCATCCACTGCTCAGACCACCATTGAAATTGACTCTTTGTATGAGGGTATTGATTTCTACTCCACCATCACACGTGCTAGATTTGAAGAGCTTAACATGGATCTGTTTAGGAAGTGTATGGAACCAGTTGAGAAGTGTTTGAGGGATGCTAAGATGGACAAGAGTACAGTTCATGATGTTGTTCTGGTTGGTGGTTCCACTAGAATCCCAAAGGTTCAACAACTTTTGCAGGACTTTTTCAATGGAAAGGAGCTCTGCAAGAGCATCAACCCTGACGAGGCCGTTGCTTATGGTGCTGCAGTGCAAGCTGCAATTTTGAGTGGTGAGGGTAACGAGAAGGTGCAGGACCTTTTGCTGTTGGATGTTACCCCTCTATCACTTGGTTTGGAAACTGCTGGAGGTGTCATGACTGTATTGATTCCCAGAAACACCACTATTCCTACCAAGAAGGAGCAGGTCTTCTCTACCTACTCGGACAACCAGCCTGGTGTGTTGATTCAAGTGTATGAAGGTGAGAGAACAAGGACCAGGGACAACAACTTGCTTGGCAAATTTGAGCTCTCTGGCATTCCTCCTGCACCCAGGGGAGTTCCTCAAATCACAGTGTGCTTTGACATCGATGCTAATGGTATCTTGAATGTCTCTGCCGAGGATAAGACCACCGGACAGAAGAACAAGATTACCATCACAAATGACAAGGGCAGACTCTCAAAGGAGGAGATCGAGAAGATGGTTCAGGAAGCAGAGAAGTACAAATCTGAGGATGAGGAGCACAAGAAGAAGGTTGAGGCAAAGAATGCTTTGGAGAACTATGCATACAATATGAGGAACACAGTGAAGGATGAGAAGATTGCGTCCAAGCTGTCCGCTGATGACAAGACGAAGATTGAGGAAGCCATTGAGCAAGCCATCCAATGGCTCGATGGTAACCAGCTTGCTGAGGCTGATGAGTTTGAGGACAAAATGAAAGAGCTCGAGAGTCTTTGCAACCCAATCATTGCAAAAATGTACCAGGGAGCAGGTGGTGACATGGGTGCTGGCATGGATGATGACGGTCCTGCTCCTAGCGGCAGCAGTGGTGCTGGTCCCAAGATTGAGGAGGTGGACTAAGTTGGTGGTGCTTAATATTGTTTTGATTCTTAGTTTTAAAGACCTATAATATTTTTGTTTCAAAGATTCTGCGTAGCAGTTGGTTATGGCAGAAACTTTATGACTTTCATTTTCTTTCTGCAATCGTTTATTTCATAATAGTATTTCGACACCTCAAAATGTTTCTCTTTACTATGTCTGCATTTTGATCTCAGCGCACAGGGAGAGAGCTAATGAGATTTTGATCATATCGTCTCCTGTTGTTTCAACCTAACTTTTCACTATCTTCTTATAAGGGTCTCACTCAAGTGGAAATATCCCTCGAGTTTTTCATACTTGCCCAACTATATACATCCAACTTTTTTTGCTTTAAATTGGAATTTGGAATATTCCTGTTTCCCATATATCCCAAGGTTTCTCAGGGATATAGTTACAGTAAACCCAATGGGTGGTTTACATGATAAAAGAACTTCTGAAATTGGTAACTATGTACTATCACGTTAATTCATGTATGTTTTCCTTTATATTTTTAAATGAAATGATTTATATAAGTATCTAGGACTTTAGATCCATGACTTTATCCCTGTGATTCTTCTTATTTACCTGTGAGGATTTGAACGTAAAAAAAGGAAAGTTTTGGAGTAAATCTTGCTGGTTCATTCGTCCAGTGAAATCAGTAATGGAGTATTTTTTTAATAAGAGCTTGTGCGAAAAATTGTTGAATAACAAGTAATTCACGTTGAGAAAAAGAAAACTCTGTTAGATATAGGGGTGGGCATGATAGGGTATTTTAAATTTCGGTACAGTAACTTCGATTTTTGGTATTTAAAAGAACAATACCATTACCATGCCAAATTAGTTCGGTATGATTCAGTATTTTTAAATTCAGTTTCTGTATTTTACGGTATGGTAATTTGTAATCATACTTTATTTGATTTCTAATTACATATATTCATATAAAACAACTATAACTTTCAATTTTAAAAACATCTCGATCATGTTAGGCTAACAACTATCTTTGTTAATCAATTATACAAAAATATTGAATAGTCCGAGATGCAAACTCTGAACAACATTACCTAAATTTAAGCATAGTACTCCTAAATAATAAGCTTCCAAAAAATTTATTTCTGAATAAAAGCTATTTTTGTGTTCAATTGGCTAATGGATGATATATAAATATATTTAATAATCTTATATATATATATATGGGTTTTATATGTTATTAAAAAACTTCGGTGCGGTATACGGTATTTTGGTATTTATTGCATAAATATCAAATAACGTATCAAATACGAAAATAATTCAAAATTCCTAGCTAATATCATACCAAATACCATAACATCCATACCGCAGTATAAATTTTTTTTATTTCAATATGATATTCGGTATATACTATACCATGCCCATCCCTAGTTAGATATATATAGTTTCGAAAACTTTAAGTGATGTTTTCAATTACGTAGACATTGCAAGGACAATAGAGAATGATATTGGTCAAAAACACAAGAACCAAATTGAGTTGGCGAAAAGTCGAAATTCGTAAATCTTCAACGAATCCAAGAGGATTTGACAATGGTGATCCACAATTTGTTTATCATATCTTTTTGTGTACTGATAGTACAAACATAATATACATTGGGGTCAAAATGATGTACTATCAAGGACAAGGTCACATTTGATAAAACAATAATCCCAAATCTGAAAAGCCAGGTTATGTTAGAAGGTTTCTCCACCTCTTCGACATCAGTAATCGATAACAAATGTTGTAAAATGAAATCATATTAAAGAGCTCCATCATTGAAGAAGTCCCATTAGGTATCCAAGACGGAATAATTAGTTAGCAAAATAATAATCATGTCTTCATCAACTCTTCTCAACAACAGACTTATCAAAAACTAGGTTGTTGATCATTTGGTATCTTTATCATGTCCACTTATATACGTGGCATGGAGTTATTGGTTCTTATGATGTGGACTTGTGGTCCATAAAAT
This sequence comes from Capsicum baccatum var. pendulum, assembly GCA_030864225.1. Classification (NCBI taxonomy): domain Eukaryota; kingdom Viridiplantae; phylum Streptophyta; class Magnoliopsida; order Solanales; family Solanaceae; genus Capsicum; species Capsicum baccatum. Next base: position 202,637,588 of record CM061559.1, on the reverse strand, counting down.
ATAAGATAAGTCCCGTCCTCTAGTAGGTGTCCAAGAGAGATTCCTTAATGTTGTATCATTGAAGGAGCCCAAATGCTCCAAAGCCAATTAAGGAACTTAAGAAAGTGTCAATATCTTTTAGGTTAGTGGTTGATGGATTTGGTGTCGTTGAGAGTTGAGAGGAAGTAGTAGTTTACTGAAAATTGTCTTCTTGAACACATAAGTTTAAGAGTAACCCAAGAGAAGTTGAAGTCAAATATAGTAACACGATAACGAAGGCGAAGATAGTTGCCTCCCTATGCGATGTAAATTTTGGGTGGAAGACTTTAAAACAAAAATTGGGATTAAGCACCTGCCAATCTTGACCTCAAAAAGTGTAACCTCGTACTTCCCATTAGCAATTTGCAAGAAAGGATAAGAAATGACTGAACTATTGTCCACAGTATATTAATTCTCCAAATTATTTTCAAGATTTTTTGAAATACTATTAGTTAGGTAAAATATGCATTTTTCTAAAAGAAAGCGCAAAGTCCACACCACATGTTTCATCTATACCAAGTCCCTTAAATTTGCATGGCACATCTCGAGACTCTCACGATGTGGACTTGTGGTCCTTAACGCAGAACATAGTTTCTTTTATAGTGTTCAAGTGAGTTTTTTTAAGTTTTTGTTTCTTATCTTCTGGTGTCCACCCTCAACTAATTTTCGCATGGCACCTTCTACCTCCCTCCAATACAAGTGCCAAGTGCCAGATAACTCTACCTATCTATCAAAGCTCAGACAGATAGGCAAAAACTTCCTTCTGTTTTTGCCCATACTGCCAAGTGAGGTTCTTTTTGGCTTGGAATAGGAGGTGGTTTGGTAAAAATTGCCTTCTTGATAAGTTGATGCTAAAGAATAGATACTACAAATGAAAACAAACAGGGCTAAGGAATGAAAATATCAATAGCTTGCAGGTTAGATGCGTATGCCTCGAGGATATATGTTGTGTGGCAGCCTTATTTACTTCTCTGTTTCTGTGGCCTTGGTTTGATTTGGAAAATTCACAATACAATACAATAGATTCATATAGAGCACAATCACATTCAATAGTCAATCAATTGCACACTTCAACTTTGCTAACTCATTTTTGTCCTTTCTATTGCACACTTCAAGATTGATCCGAATTCGTGTCACTTAAGGCCCATTAAAATGGGCTCAAACCGAGAGATTGTCACTTAAGGCCCATTAAAATGGGCTCAAACCGAGATCTCTGACTAAGGTAGAGGATCAACCATCCCAAGAAACCCAAACTTTCACAATAAAAAGAAGTCATAAAACCAGATACTTCTTTATGTTAGCTAACCGAATTGCTATGTTAAGCATGAAAAGCTATGAAATTAATAGATGAACACGATATCAATGACTATGCTAATAAACCAACGGGTGAAATTTCACAGAAAAACACTTGCAATAAAAACTAGTTAAGATGACAACTGCCAACCACAACATTTAGTGTGTTTCATAAAACCACACTACATAGATAATACAAAGTGCTGAACGAAGCACCAGCCCTAACAACCACCCATGCATTCCCCCAGTATGCGTCTGTCTAGGTCAACATGAGGTCATTTCCTACAAGGTGAGGACGGAGACAAACCCGAACTTCGTGTTCTTCTTCTGGCCCCTCGCGAACTTTTGGCACCATGATCTCGAGCCCCGTTCCTGTTTCATCATAATATGCTTCAATTTTAGCATCTTCAGGAATTCTGGTTGGAAGAGGAATTTCTCTGACGAACTCTCCTGGAAGGCAGTGTTCTGAGGATGAAACTTGAAGCTTGAAAGTCCTATTGAATCTCTTGATGAATGGGTTCCGAGATGTGCTCAAACAAGACACCTTGATTATCCCGTGTGTGACCATGTTCCGCCATGAAACTCTCACTCTTTGAAGATCAACAAAGGGCAAGCTGATTACGATCAAATAACCTTCTTCATCTTCATATATACTTTTCGCAGCTGTAACAGGACCATAAGTATCCCTCATCACCCCACTAAATTCATTTAACCAATGTCGTTCATTTGAGTGAATTTCAAGGTCCGGAATTTGCAAGGAAGGAGGATTGACTTGCAGATGACACTCCTCTTCAGTTCCATTTGAGAAGAAGTCCTTTTTCCTTTTGCCGTTGACAGGTAATAGATCCATTGCATCTCCATTGGAATGATTGGATGGCTGAGTTGACAAATTAAGTCCTGAACCATTAAGCAGTTTCTTTGAGTTGGAATGTGGATTACTCTTTATTGGCGGAGGTGGCCTCTCAAGCTCAAATTCGGTGTTGGGGAGGTTTCTCCATGAACTGAAATCACTAGCTTCCGGTGGGATAGTGAAGTTCACATCCCTACCAGTGAGTTCCTTCCATCTTTTGCGCTCCTCTTCATCAAGAACCATGAGATTGGGAGATGACACAACCTCAATCCCATGAACACATTGAGGATTCGATAAGCCTCTGTAATGCTTCCTTTGCATCCTATGTGATCGAATGAAACCCCTATCAGCGCTAAAGGGAAATGGACGTTCTCCTTGTCGAGAATGGCCATTCATGTAACTCCGTAGCTGCATCTTACCCAATGCATTCTCAGGTCTATCCTTGAACACCCACATATACATATTCTCCATATCATGTTGAACCATAAAAACATCGAGTTGGAGATCAGATTTATCAAACCCCGAGATTCCATTACTATCGCGGATCATCTTAGCCTTAGATTTCTCACTTAAAACAGGCTTAAAGTAGAAACTAAAGAAAAACCACGCGCCCCAGATACTATCTACACGCTTTACACATTTCCTCCCTACTTTAGGCACACTAAGAAAAGTTTCACTCTCATAGATCTGTGTCCCTAGCCCAACATCAAGAATATCATTCCACGGTTGAGGAGGCGAGCTACGCTCAGCTGATAAGGGCAAATTAATATCAGGGGGACGCGTTATAACAACTTGGCGATTCATCTCAAGGTCTAATTCCTCATGTGAAGAAGAAGCACTTGAATCCATTGACAAGAGTGTTAAAGGGTGATGATGATTCTCCATTGACAATGTTGTAAGAAGTGTATCTACCATTTCACAAACTTTATCTCCCTTAGGAAACAACTCTCTATTTGCTAAATGCTAGCTCCAATTCTTAATTACCCAAAGCAACAACTTTCTTGGAAAAAAATCAATCTTTACAAAAAACAACACATCCATTTTCCTACTCCCAACAACAATAAAAACAACAACATTCACACCACCATCAAAACCCTTTTTTACTTATTCATCACATAACTACAAAAACCCTCAAAAACCCAAATACCAAAATAGTCAAAAGTCAGAAGAAAAATTAAGAAAAACTAGACCCCCAAAGAATCTTGAAAAACCCATAATCTTTATTCACCAAAATCATACATAAAAACTCTTTATTTTTTTTCCACTATATAATATAACTTGTGTATTTATTGAATGTATAATTTGATTACCAATCAATGAAACCAAGACCCAAAAAAAGGACTAAATCAGAAGGGATCTTGGAAGAGTACCTTTTAGGATAAGCTTCAACAACCAAGAACCCACAGACACTAGGACACTCTGAACAATCAATGGCCCTTACCATCCTCATCCTTCAATTTTTTTCTATTAATTTGAGGATTTCTTTTACTTAATACACATGTGAAAATGAAGAACAAAAGAGAAAAAAAATAGTGAACAAGTCAAGAAACACACAAGAAATATTGAGGAGGACAATTAAAAGGTGGACACAGAAAAATTATAGGAAGGCGTTTGTTTGTGTGGGGTAAACAGAAATAGGCTGTACTAAATAACACCGTGAATGATGATACAAGAGAACAACAGTTGTCACCGTTAGTGAAAACGGTGACGGTGCTTTTTTGGACAGATAATTAAAAAAGTGGGGGGTGGGGGCGGTTAAGGCTGAGAGTAACGAGGATTTTGATAAGCATTTTTTGTTTTGGTAGTTTTTTGTTTTGATAAGTATTAATTAGGGTTGGTGTTTAGTGAGTTGCTTGTACCATTTGATGTTTTCTACGCTTTTTTATTTTTTTTATTTTTTTTGACACAAACTATAGCATGTCAGAAACGAAGTGTTGAAATGTTCCGACCATACTCTTAAGGGGTCGTTTGGTGTGAGATATAAAAAATAAGTAGTCTTGAATAAAATGAAAAATTATTTTATCTCATATTTGATTGTAGGTATTAATTAATTCTGGGATAACTTATTCTACCATTTATATCATAGTGATGGAATAAGTGATACGGAAATTTCTAGCTCGAGATCTTTCACACGAAGCCAAGCACGTGAGTTGCAATGACTCCAAGTCTTGTTCACATCCTTGGCCGAGTGTGAGGCCCTTGTGAGCCCATCTAAAGGCCTATACTTATTAAAGTGTGAAGAGGCCCACCAAGACACCCCAAACCCACCCACTTAAATGCCAAGGGTATTTTGGTCTTTGTCCTCCTTTGTAATTGACTATATAAGCCATGTAATAAGGCTAGTCTTTTTTTAGTTGACTCATATCATAGAAGACAACAAGACTTGTAATATTTTGACTTCTCTTTCTCATTTGGAGAGGCTCAAAATCTATTCTCACTAGTAGAGTGATACTAGTGTTGTATCTTGGCTAGAAACTAGGTTCTTGGGGTGCTTTGAGTTCCTTTTGGTCCAAGTAAGAACTTGGTATTGATATTCATTAGTCTTAGGGTCCTTTCTCTTGTTAGGGTTCTTAGATCAATGAATATTATGTGCCAAGCTTCTATCTCTTTTTTGGTAAATTTTGTTAACATTGCGTTGTTGAATCTAAAAGTCTAGTGAAGTCGTGTGAGGCTCTTTCGATTCACTAACATTGTTGTTATTTGTTGTTCTTGTTGTTAAACTCATTTTTTAGTTACAAAACCAAGTGTTGGAAGCCTAGTGAAGCCGTGTGTGGCCATTTTCGATTCACTAGCACTTTGTTGATCATCTTGTTGTTCTTGTGTTAGCTTGAATCTCTTGATACACACTTAATCTTGTATCACTTGGTATCAAAGCTCAAGGCTAGGTTTTGTTCTTACAAAATCAATCTTGGGAAGCTCTTACCAAAAAGTGTGTTCTTGAACATTTTGGTCGGAAATTGGTTGTAGATCTACAAAAGATTTTACTTGTTTAGTTTGTTTCTTGTGTTGGTTTCTTCCTCATTAACACAAAAAAGTGTCTAAATCTAAAGTTACTTGAAGTGGCCGTCAGTTTGTCTTGTGTTGGGACGTTGGAGTGACTATTGTGGTGTATTGTTGTTATGTTCTTGAAGGTGTTGATGTTGTGTTCATCTTAAACTTCTCTTCATCCTACGTCTTAACTTCTCTAAAGATTACTAGATCCAAAAGGGTTATAAAAACAAAGTCAAAAATTGTTTCTGAGAAAACTTACCAACATCACCTTTTCAAGACTTGACAACCACTTTTCCTTAAAACAAGGAACCTTGTCTTGTGGAACTAGTGAGGTCAAACCTCACCTTTTTGAGTTGGAAAAAGTTGAAAAAGTTACGAGACTTTACTTTCCCTCCAAAAGCAAAGTCATCCATTACAAAATTGTGAAGATTAAGGCTTCAAGTTGATGAACATAATGTATGGACCGTGACCAATACCATGCTACCACGTCACCTTAATCACTGTTCACGTCATTAATTAAGCTCAATTTGGATATTCTAGTTTCTAATTATTGATTCTTAGTTTCTTCTAATTGACTCGAGAACTAATTAGAAAGCTAGTACATTCCTACTAGGTTAACAATTAGTCCTTTGAAGCCTTGTATTCGTGTCATCATTTGTTTGTGTGCTTTTGTTGTTTGAATACGTTGTAACTCTTTGACTCTAGTCCGATGGGACTTCTTTGAGTTTCAAACAAGAATCCATTCCGGACAATAGCATACTCATACCTTAAGGATTCATGGGTTACTAGCCAATCTACAACACTTGTAGAACTTGAGTGTGAGTGAACCAAGAGAGTGTGAGTAAGGAAAGAGGTTTTAAACTAACTTATTTGTTGCTTGTGTAGGTGATTCCTTGACAATGGAGGGAACCACGTCTCAAATCGTGAATTCTAGTGAAATGGAGAATATGAGGGTCACTCTTGAGGCTATGACCCGAGCTCTTGAAAGGTTGAGTACGAAAGTGGGAGCCACAAGGGGAGAAGTGATGACTATTAGTGGGAGGTTAGAACAAGTGGAGAGTCAAAGAAACTCTCGTCCTTCTACTCCTCGGCATGTTTCATCAAGTAGACATGATAGAAATTCCTCCGCCACCATTACTCTCAAAACATGGACATAATTACCAAATCCTTCACTAGCTCCACTAAATGTCGCAAGCCAAACCATTCATAACCCCCTAAACCAAGACTCCAATAGACCAACCCATTCCCAAACTCCTCAAGTTCCGCAAGAGGGACTCGAACGTCAAATACCTCCATAAAATCTAAATCCTTCCTTCCAAGCTCCACTAAACCAACCACCACCACCTCCACAAAATCTAATTCCTCCAAATCAAGTTCTAAATGTCCAAAACCGTTCCTTCCACTTTGAGGAATATGGTAGAGAGGATCATGAAGGGTATGGAGCTTTGGCAATGCTTACATGAGGGAGGAGGAGATGAGAGGGGGCGTATGGATCTAAGAAGATACCGAGGGTATGGAGAAAGAGAAATCGATACAAAGAGAGAGACGTAGGCATCAATACCATCAAATTGAGCCTACCTATCTTTAAGGGTGAAATTGACCCCGAGGTGTATCTTGCTTGGGAGTCGATGTGTGATGAAGTGTTTCAAGTGAATGATATCTCTAAATAGAAGAAGAGTTGTTATGCCATAGCTCATTTTGAAGGCTATACTAACACTTGGTGGGAATACATCAAGCGGTTCGGCAATGAATTAGTAGGGGAAACCACCACCATGGTTTCGGTACCTAATAAGGCAATGACATCTTCCCAAATGCTATTGTCATGAGTTGTTTGCTAGATTGTACAACTTGCGGCAAGGAAATCAAAGTGTTGTGTCATATTATGATGAGTTTCAGCAACTTATGTTGAAACTTGATCATCGTGGGGAACAAATTAGTCATGACATCATTTGGTTCAAGTGTGGATTAAACAAAGAGATCTCCACTCATTTGACACTTCACAAGTTTGATACCGTCAAAGGTATTTTCCAAACGGCTTCTGAGATTGAAAGGGAACTTAAAGAGAGGTCATTATTCAAAGTAAAGGGACAATCAACCTCAAGTTGGACGAGGGGCAAAGATATGGTTCAATCCTCTTTGGGTTGGCCCAAAAACAAGGACCAACCTGCCACTATTAGGCTTCTCGAGCCCAAAATAGTCCACAAAATCCCTCCGAGGCAAGAAGTTCACAAGCATCCTAATCCTAAAGGGTTCCAATGCTTCAAGTTCCAAGGTTAGGGGCATAAAGCCAATGAATGCCCTAACCAATGCAGTATAATCCTAAGGCAAGGTAGATTGTATTTCCTTGGTGAAGAAGTGGGTATTGAGGGTGATAAGAGTGAGGCTGAGCCTTAAGATGGAGAGATGTCCAAGAGGGATCCACATGATGATGATGATAATTGTGAGGATGCTTATCCACAAGAAGGAAAGTGCATGGTTCCAAACTTTGTAGTGAGGCGCGCCATGATTTGTAAGGTGATAGATGATCCTAGCCAACGAGAGAATCTATTCCATACTAAATGCCTTGTGAATAAAAGTGTATGCACAATGGTGATAGATAGTGAAAGTTGTGCGAATATGGTTAGTGTTGTAATGGTGAACTTCTTGAAATTACCGACTACAGCTCATACTAGTCCTTACAAGTTGCAATGGTTGAATGAATGCGGCGAGTTAAAGGTCACAAGGCAATGTGTGATATATTTTAAGGTAGCCAACTACCATGACGAGGTTCTTTGTGACGTAATACCAATGAAAGATTGTCACTTGTTGTTAGGAAGGCCTTAGAAATATGATAGGTCAACCAAACATGATGGAAGGTCTAATCGGTATACACTTTAGAAGGATGGCTGAAAGGTCGCTCTTCATCTATTATTGTCTTCCCAAGTGAATAAATTATACCAAAATATGCAGGAATTGAGGAAAAAGGAAAAGAAGCCCAAAGGTGAGGGGAAAAAAGGGAAATCAGAGAGTGAGGAGGTAGGGGAAGCCGAGGGGCCCTAAATTCTAAGGGGCACGGGAGCATGTTGATAATGGCTAGGAGGAAGTAACTATTTGTGGATCATGACGAGGATACTCCGATGCTTCTCTTGGCTCATTATCTTGATACTAACCCCGCTAACATTTCCATTTCTCCTCCTATTTCTCATGTTTTCCAGGCTTACAAGGATGTCTTTCCAAAGAAATTGCCGAAAAATTGTCTCCACTTCGGGGCATTGAGCACCAAATTGATTTTGTATTGGTCTTAAAATTGCCCAACAAACCGACTTATAGAAGCAACCCGACGAATACCAAGAAATTGCAATGCCAAGTTGAGAAACTTCTCAACAAAGGGTACATCAAGGAGAGTATGAGCCCTTGTGCGGTTCCGATGCTACTAGTTCCCAAAAAAGATGGGACTTGGCATATGTGCATTAATTGTCGAGCCATCAACAAGATAACGGTAAAATATTACCACCCTATTCCTAGGTTAGATGATATGCTTGATGAATTGAGTGGTCCATATTTGTTTTCTAAAATTAATTTGAGGAGCATCTATCACCAAATCCGTATACAAATAGGTGATGAATGAAAAACTACCTTCAAGATCAAGTTCGGTCTCTATGAATGGATTGTTATGCCATTTAGCCTAACAAACGCTCCAAGTACTTTTATGAGGCTAATGAATCATGTGATGAAGCCATTTATCAAAAAGTTTGTTGTTGTTTACTTTGATGATGTGTTGGTGTATAGTAAGTCCTTAGATGAGCATGTAAAACATTTACAATGTGTGTTTGATGTCCTCCAAAAGGAGAAGTTATATGCTAATCTAGAAAAGTGTTCTTTTGGTGTCCCTGAGGTTGTATTTCTTGGGTTTGTGGTGAGCTCAAGAGGGGTCAAAGTGGATGAATCTAAGATTGACGTCATTAAAAATTGGCTAACTCTCAAAACCGTAGGTGAAGTGAGAAGCTTCCACAGGTTGGATAGTTTTTATAGACGTTTTGTCAAAGTATTTAGTACCATGCCGCCCCCTTGACCGAAGTGATTAAAAAGGATCGTCCTTTTAAGTGGGGAGATGAACAAGCTAAGGCCTTCGAGGACTTGAAAGTTATGCTCATCTCGGCCCCTTTACTATAATTACCAAAAATATGTGCTTGTGTCTACGTTGTCGTCTAAGTTGATAGGATTTGAAAGCCTTAAGTCTTTATATCCCGAGGACCCTCACTTTGCTCCTATTTATAGGAAAAGTGAAGAGTTGGATAGCGACAGGTGGGTTACGGATAGGGGTTCCCATCCCTAACCAAATTTGATGGATACTTGTTTAAGGGTAGACGATTGTGTGTTCTCTCAAGTTCGTAAAGAGAATTGTTTATGAGCAAAGCATACAATGGCGGTCTAATGATCTATTTTGGGATCGAGAAGACCCTCTGAATTTTGGAAGAACAATTTTATTGGCCTAAAATGCACAAGGATGTGGCCCGAGTTTGTGTTCAATGTATTGAGTGCAAAGGATCCAAGTCACGGCTCCAACCCCATGGGTTGTACACCCCATTGTCCACCCCTTGCGTCCTTGGCTTGACGTATCAATGGACTTCGTGTTGGGATTGGCGAGGAGTAAAAGGGGGTGGGATAGTATTTTTGTCATGGTGGATCGATTTTCCAAGATGACTCACTTTATTCCTTGTTCTAAATGTGATGATGCGCCTATGTGATGATGTACCTAGTGTAGCCTCTTTGTTTGTTGATAATGCTGTGAAACTTTACGGTGTTTCGAGGACCATAGTGAGTGATAGGGATTCTAAATTCCTAAGCCACTTTTGAAAGTCCATGTGGGGTAGGCTCGGTCCTAAGTTATTGTTTTTGACTTCATGCCACCCACAAACCTATGGCCAAACGAAAGTAGTAAATAGGACCTTAGGGTCTATTCTATGGTCCATGGTTAAAGAAAAAATAACTTCTTGGGAGGAGCACTTACCGTTGATAGAGTTTGCTTATAATGATGTTATACACTCGAGCACGGGGATGACACCTTTTGAGTGTGTATACGACATCATCCCCCTCACCTATTTGGATTTAACCCCTTTTCCAAGTGATCTTGTGATAAGCTTAGATAGAAGAAAAGAGGCCGAGGCCATGAAGAAGCTACATGAGAAGGTGAGGTTAAGGTTTGAAAAGAAAAACCAAGAAGTTGCAAGGCGAGCCAACAAAGAAAGAATAAAGCTCATTCTTGAACCGCGAGGTTGGTGTTTGGGTGCACCTAAGGAAGGATAGATTCCCCTTTCAAAGGAATGCAAAGTTGATGCCACGGGGTGATGGCCCATTTCAAGTATTAGAAAGGATCAACGACCACGCCTAAGAGATTGATCTACCCCCGGAATATCAAGTGCACAATATTTTCAATGTGTGTGACCTCTCTCGGATGCAAACGGTGGAGGATGACAATGATCCGAATTTAAGGACAAATTCCCTTCAAGATGGAGAGGATGATATGGGAATTCCTAGCTTAAGATTTTTCACACGAAGCCAAGCATGTGAGTTGCAATGACTCCGCCTTGTTCACATCGTTGACCGTGTGTGATGCCCTTGTGAGCCCATCTAAGGGCCTATACTTACTAAAGTGTGAAGAGGCCCACCAAGACAACCCAAACCCACCCACTTAAATGCCAAGTGTATTTTAGTCTTTGTCCCTCCTTTGTAATTGACTATATAAGCCATGTAATAGGGATAGTCTTTTTTTAGTTCATTCATATCATAGAAGACAACAAGACTTGTAATATTTTGACTCTCTTTCTTATTTGGAGAGGCTCAAAACCGATTCTCACTAGTAGAGTGATACTAGTGTTGCATCTTGGCTAGAAACTAGGTTCTTGCGGTGCTTTGAGTTCCTCTTGGTCCAAGTAAGAATTTGGTATTGATATTCATTAGTCTTAGGATCCTTTCTCTTGTTAGGGTTCTTAGATCAATGAATATTGTGTGTCAAGTTTCTATCTCTTTTTTTGTAAATCTTATTAACATTGTGTTGTTGAATCTAAAAGTCTAGTGAAGCCGTGTGGGGCTCTTTCGATTCACTAGCATTTTTTTTATTTGTTGTTCTTTGTTGTTAAACTCATTTTCTAGTTACAAAATCAAGTGTTGGAAGCCTAGTGAAGCCGTGCATGGCCATTTTCGATTCACTAGAACTTTGTTGATCATCTTGTTGTTCTTGTGTTAGTTTGAATCTCTTGATACACACTTAATCTTGTCAATAAGTTATCCTATATGAGTGGTGGAATAAGTTATCCTGGGATTAATTATCCTGGAATAACTATTTTGCAACCAAACGACCACTTAAGGAGTCGGTTTGATAAAAGTATTAAAAAAATAATGCATTCATTAGTTTTATGTATTTATGAGTATTTTATTTGCTACATTTTTTAGTTTATTAGTTATACATTTGTGTATTGAAGTGTGTATTATTAATACCTTAAAATCAATGGTATTAGTAATATAATGAATTCTAATACATGGATTAGAATAATTAAAGACACAATCATTTCTCAAAATCTTTTTCACATTCTTTCTATCATATATATGAAGGGTACTTTTGTAAAAATATTCTTTTTAGAAACTATACAACTCATGTTATTTTAATACATCAAATCAAACATTGTATAAGAAAAGTGTAAATATAACTAATGCATGCATAACTAACACAAACACTACTAATACAAACATTACTAGTACACCATATTTTATATTATTCTTATACACTCTACTAAACAACCCCTAAATGCTCTCAATATAGAAGTCTATGGTTTTTCTTGTTGTTTTTGAAAGTATACATCTCTCTTTTTGATAATGACATATGAGAAATAAATGTTCATCCTATAATGTCCGGACGACTTTGAAATAATGAATTTATTGATACCATAACAATGGTATATAATTTTGGATCAAAATATTGTCTGTGTAAAATTGATCATCGAATTGATAAGATTTTAATTATCAAATATTAAATTCTTAGTTATTCATCATTATAATTTGATTATCGAGTTACTAGATAAGATTGTAAGTTTGTTGAAAAAAGATTTAGACCAAGATTTACTAAAAGCAAACAATCAAATGAATGGTAAATGAAGTTAATAATTTTGTGCAGTCGTAGGTACTACTAACCACACACTCACTTCTCATTGTTGATTCGAGTAAGCTAATAATGATGGTGTATAAAACCAACATCTTGCCTTTCTTAAATATCCTTATTAGTGGATTACATTGGTAGAAGTCATATTCATCTCATAGGATTCTTTAAAATTGATCATAAAAAGTATTACAAATAGAATTTATGCAATGGTAAAAATATGATTTTATTTTTCTTATTGGGTTATCAGTTATTCGTTCAGAAAAGTAGCCAAATCGAAGCTCAAATTAATAACCTAATAATTATAGGACACCAAATCATTACAAAACTGACAAATCAATAACATGGAATCTTAACCCAATAACCCTATTATCAATTTGGGTTGTTTATTTGAGTCAAAATTTACAGTCTTATTTGACTTGAATAATTTTACTCATTTTAATTTACGGAGGATATTCTATTTTGAAATAATTTATTGGGATTCAATATCTTTTTTTCTTGTTGGAATTCATTGCGAATATTTAGTCAATTATTGTGAATATATTTAAGGTACATACTAGATATTTATTTTTCTTTTTTAGATGTACACAATATTTTTTTCCCTTTTATTATGTAGGGTTATTGTATTGGTTAGCTATAAATATGAGTATTTTACACAAAGGATTCATGAAGCAATAAGAAGAAAATTTTTATATTTTGCTTTGTTTATTTTTGCATAGTATCAAGAGCATATGTTTTAATTTCAGTCCTTAATTTTTGACGTTTTTTTTGTCGTTTTCTTAAGATGACTAATGTTTTATCACCTTTAAAATCACATTCTGTTGTAACATTTCATAATTTGAAAGAAGTGATATTGTCCCTGTAATCAATGTAGTGGACTCTTCACATGCTTTCTACATTCACCTTTTTGATTATTCAGATCTTCACATGCTTTCTACATTCACCTTTTTTATTATCCATATATGAACCTAGTTTTCACCATTTTTGATGGGAGAAGATATGATAGATGGAGAAGGACAATTATTATAGCTCTCTCAGCAGAGAACAAGCTACAATTCATTGATGGAACCCTAACATATCCTAATACTAATATAGGACTTCAAAGAGCTTAGTCAAGATGTAATGATATGGTCCTATCCTAGTTATTGACTTTCCTTTGCTAAGAAATTGCTGAGTCTGTTTTGTATTTCAAAAATGCCAAAGTGTTACGGTCTGACCTAGAAGATAGATTTTGTCAGGCTAATGGTGCTAAACTTTTTCAACTTCAAAAAGATTTAAATGTAGTAGTTCAAGGGATCCAGTATCTCTACTTAATCCATTCTCTGCATGTACTTGTGAGTGTGAATATGGAGCAAAAGAAAAAAAATGCAAAGGCTCATCATGATGAGAGACTTCTTCAATTTTTCATTGGTATTAATAATACTTTTATAGGTGTTAGGAGTAATATTTTGTTGTCTTACCCTCTATCCACTATTGATCAGGCGTATTCTCTTATTATTTAAGATGAAAAAAAAGAAAAATTCATACCGCTCTTGCTTATTTAGGAGTATCGACTTCTTTCTTTATTGATAATAGTGAAAAAAGAAGGTTCAATGAGTATAAAACTCAAGCTGAAAATTCTATCAAGAAAAGTTCTCTTATGTGCAATTATTGCAAGAAAATACAACATGACATTGACCACTATTATAAGATTCTTGATTTTTTCTCTGATTTTAAATTCACTAAATCTAAAAAATATTGAAAGGGACCTATTGCTGGTAATGTTTTTAACACAGGAAAAAGGATCTCAACAAACTACAAAGAATGTCATAAATTTAAAATCTTTAAGCCAAGATAATATTCAAAACTCTTGCAACTTTTGCAAAAGTTGAATCAGAAAGATGTAGGAAATGTAGATGCATCTGCAAACATAATATGTACTGATATGGCTAAGTTCTTTACTTCTTATTCTTGTTTGTTTACAATTGCTAGTGATTCTTGAATATAAGATAGTGGAGCATCTGAGCATATGACTTTTGATAAAAAAATATTTTAAAAGCTTTAATCTTCTTCATAAACCTGTAATACTAACTCTTCCTAACTCCCACAAGTCAAAGTTAAAAGTTACTCATTCAGGATCTGTTTCTCTCCTATATAATCTAACTCTGCAAAATATTTTGTATATTTCATCTTTTAGGTTTAATCTAATTTCATTCATAAGTTGTGTAAATAATTTCAAAAATTTATTCTTTTCACCCCTAACATTTATTTCATGTTGTAGGACCTTCACTGAAGAGCCCTCAATGCTTGGTAGAGAGCAAGAAGGTCTATAAATCCTCAAATCAAGTCATTCAGAAATTTCTACAAAATGCCTACCTAGTTTTAATTATTATAGTCTTTTTTTTTTATTTTTTAGGAGATAGATTTACTTCTTGTTCAAGTTGTTTTGATTTCAATGTAGAGGAAAAACTATGGCACTACAGATAAGGACATATTCCAAGAAATAATATGAAGAAAGTATTTTCAATTTCTACGTCTTGTTTAAATGTTTATTCTTCTTGTGCTATTTGTCCCATGTCAAGACAATCTGATCTATCTTTCCTTCTAGTGTTATTTCAACTAAATCTATTTTTTATCTAATAAATGTGAATACTTGGGGGCCTTACAAATCTACTACACATGATGATTTCTAAATATTTTTTTATAATTTTTGACAACTTTAGTTGAGCTACTTGAACACATCTTCTAAGTACTAAGTCAAATGCTTTATCCATTCTTCAATCTTTTCTTTCTATGATAGAAAGACAGTTCAATTCTAAAGTTAAAATTATAAGAGCTAATAATGCTTTTGAGTTAGGAAATGAAAAAGTACAATCTGATTTCTTTCTTTCCAAAAAAATTTTTCATCAACAACTTGTGTTTATACTTCACAACAGAATGAAGTAGCGGAGAGAAAATACAAGCATTTATTGAAAAATCAAGAGCTCTTTTATTTCAATCTTATTTTCCTATTAGTTATTAGGGTAATGTCTTTTAATTGCAACTTATATCATAAGCAGATTTTCCTTAAATATTTTAAATTCAAAAATTCTTTTTGAAATTTTATTCAAGAGTAAACCATTCCATGATCATCTAAAATGTTTTGGGTCCTTATATTTTTTATCTACTCTATCTACAATAGAACTAAATTTGATCCTAAAGCAACAACTTGTGTTTTTATAGGATATCCCTAGGAGTGTGCAAAAATCGACCGACCAATAAATCTAACTTATAAAAGTGTTATTCGTTTATTTTTTTTGGGTTAATAATTTTTTAATGATTTTATAAAAGAAATTTATTGGGTCATTAGTTCGGTTTAACTTTTTTTATTGTGTTGTTGAGTAAATCGATAATCCAATAAGAATATTTCAAATTAAACTTTCTCTAGTTTTATATATATATATAACCTACTCTATATTTGTCTTTCATTTCTACAAATCTATTCAATTTTTCGATAACCTATCCAAACTTGAAGATTCTTGTAAAATAAAACACATTATGTCGAATTTTTTTGCAAGTATGATTTTGTTTCTTTTATTGTTAGTTGCTACTATTTCTAGTTTACGCATATTTTCTTATCGGTTAAATAAAAAATTAAACCATTAAGGATTAAAAATCGATAAAATATCTTATTGATTTTATTATTGATTTAGCATATTTAAAATTTGATAATTGATAAACAAAATTAATAATACAAAAATTTGAACCGAACCGACCGATGCACACCCCTAGATATCCAGATATAAAGTATTTAATTTGCAAATCATGAAAATAACAATTTCTAGGGATGTTATTTTTCATGAAGAATATTTTTGTTTTATGTCACAATTTGCTTTCACTTCTACTATATTTTCCTCTGATGTGTCGAATTCTTCTACTTCTCTACAACAATCTTTCATTCCTTCAATCGATTACTCTACTGATTATGAATCTACTCCTATTCCAGTAGTTTTACCTATTACTATGCCTCAACTTTCATCAAATTTTAGTGATGTACCACCCACTAACTCTATATATGATATGATTTCAAGTTTTCCTCAATTACCTATTGTTCAAGCTATACTAAGAAAATCTTTTAGGAGTCATAAGAATCCTGATTATTTGGAAGATTGTATTTGTAATGCTCTTCATCTTATAGATGTAATTGTATCCTAGCAGCGGCTAAATCCCCATCTTACTGAGGTAGGGCTTCATCCTAGCGATTACCCTGGACATTAGTTGTCACAGCTTGGGCTAGCACCTGAAAAACTGCCCAAAACTCTGCATATGATACATTCTCATTCAAAGGATCTACGGGCTTAGGTGGTTGGTTGTTATTTCTATGGGCATTAGCTCTGCGAGAGGGCATACTCTGTAAATAAAAGGAAGAAATGGATTTAATTGAGAGTTTAACTTGAGCTCATGCCCACTCGCACGACATGAATACTGAAATAAGGAAAACTATTCCTAAAACATCTTATAGTCTCCTATCCATAATTGTGGCGTGCAATACACCTATGCATAAAACTCTACTAGATGCGACTTTCAGACTTCCTAGGACGCTGTTGAACCTTAGGCTCTAAAACCAAGTTTGTAACGCCTCGGATTTTAAACCCCGGACGCTACACGGTGCTCATGTTCTCAAAGGACCACAAGCCAATCTTGGGTTGATATCTGTAACTGAAAACTGAATAATATACTGTAAAAATGTAGAAAAACTGGCGAAAACTTGCCATAAGGTTCAAACAGCTAAAACAAAACTGCATAAGGTAAAACAATACGAAACTAAACAACTGTCTGAAAAAACTCTAGTTTGAAAGCCTCTAAACTATATGAACTGTGGTGTTGATTGGACAATCCCCCAACTAACTCCATTTACAAAAATACTGAATCTAGTAATATAATGAAATAATAGAACATCCTCGAATGATGAGGACTCACTGCTAGGTCTAATGCTATTGGTTGAATCTGAACTGCTAAGGGTGCTCTGGAGCTCATGCTTCTGAACCTATTGTATAAAACACCATAGCACAAGAAAGTATGCATCAATACATGATAATGTACTAGTATTCTAGATGAGGTAAGGCTAAATATAGGGGTTCATATGCATGAACAATATTGACGGAATAACATGGGTATACTAGATGAGGAATACATGCATGAATGCATAAACTATAACTGAAATTGTAGTAACACTGAACACTGAGTTCAAATAACTAGATTACTGATAACTGGGTTTACTGATGACTGCTATCTGAGTTTACTGATACTGAATTCTAATAACTGATTTACTGACATCTGAGTTTACTAACATTGGGATACTAAATAACTGAGTCTACTGGTATTGATATCTGAGTCTTCTGATACTAATTGACTGCTTCTAAGATCAGTCCTATCTAGAGGGTGATCTCTGAATCTACTGATATTGATTGACTGCATCTGAGATCAATCCTATCTAGCGAGTGATCTCTGAATCTACTGATATTGATAATAATTGACTGTGTTGGAGATCAGTCCTATCTAGAGGGTGATATCTGAATTATACAAAACTATTTAAGTTCCTTACTATGCTGAGTGACTATTTCTGACAGTCCTGATTTCTATAATACTGCACTAAATTCTGCTCGAAAGACTGAGATTGAAACTGAGGGAATTAGTTATCTAACTGACATGCCCCAAATTTGAACTAGTGGGGTCCAACCTGTAACCCCAGTTGGAAGGGTGTCAGTACCGTGCCATGGGTAAAAACAACTGCTATGAAGTCAGTCATAATCTAGCGGGTGACTCCTAAGATCAGACCTATACTAGCAGGTGATCCCTGAATATGTTAGTCCTATCTAACGAGTGACATCTCATATCTATGCTGGCTATGTAGTTCTGGAACTTAGGGATTGCTTTTAGGGATCTCAGTCCTATCTAACGGGTGAGCCTTCATCCCTAGGCTCTCTCGGTGCTGAATCCTACTCCCAACTGAAAGACACTAAATTGATTTGCTAATTCATACTAAGCTTGACTAAGCTGTTACTGATCGTACTGCTTAACTGAACTGAAATGAGCTTACCGAGTTTCGTTGACTAACGGAATACTACTGAATTCTGAATTGAATACTTATGTACTATTGAGGTCTGAACTGCATACTGAGCTGGAATAGATTGATACTGAGATTACTGAGTCTTTCTAAGTTCTATAATTGACTGAGTTCTACTGATCATGGCATGACTGAGATTATCTTGAAAACTTACACTGGCTTTAGACATTCAGATAAATTGTCAGGTATTAAATACCCCCAGGCCTCGATAGCATAAAGGTAAAGCATAACAATTCTTGAATAACATGGCAATCATTTATCATTCGCAACATAATCAATGAAGCATCTTTTCAAGTATTTGAAAGTCATAAACTTATTGATGTATAGGCATGCATACTAATGTCTCATAATTCATTCACTAAACCCTTTCAACAAACATTTAGCATACATTAACTTACACATAAATGGGGATTTCATATTAACATGCTATAATGGAGCTGCTTCCTTCACATAGGCATTTAATCAAACATATGGGGAGCATACTTTAGTTATACAATAAACATCACATCTATAAAACATGGCTACATCAATCAGCATGCAATTTGAAAGGTTCATCATGAATATTATGTAAGTTATCACAAACTAGGATGAAAGCTTAAATCTTGTAATCTAAAACATGAATTATAACCCAACAACATAAACATAAACTTTAATTCAATCATGATCATGAAAATTATAAATACACAATCTTTATAATTCAAAAAGAATTCTTGAGCTTCATGGGTGAAAGGAACCCATGAATCAACATCTAACATACCTTAGTTCTCGAATTTGAGAAGATTGGTGGAAAAATCCTTGAGAATTGCTCTTGAAATTGATGCTCTAGGATTTAGTTCTTGAGAGCAATTTGAGAGAAAAGAGTATATTTTGGTGAATTAGGGATGAATCCCATGTTTTCAGGCTAAATAGGGGTAGAAAATGACCCTAATACCCCTCTGAACGCGGGTTTAAAAGATTGAAAATATGTCCAACGACGTTATAGACTACGCAACGCGTCAAGGGTACCAACACGATATCCGATGATGCACCGACAATGCATTGGTTCACTTGAATTTGCCTTAAGATGAGGAACATTTTATCTATCAACGCGATTGGCGATACAACGTGCCAACATTGTGTCAACTCATTATTTTGGGATTCCAAACAAGGTCTAAACGAGGTCTGAAAAATGTTTGGGAACCCCTATTGACATTACTGATCATGAATCAACTTAAAGATCGATATTTATAAGTCGGGAAGGTCATGAAATAAGATTTTCAACTTTTGAAAGCTAGAATAAATTCTAAGTGTAAATACTTGGCTGAAATTTCTAAGTCTGCGACCTCTTTTCATGCTTTAGCGGACTGAGTTAAGCTTAGAATTTTGCAGGGTCTTAGAGGAGTAAAGTACTGGCTAGTTAAGAACTCTCACATACAAAAGTATGAAGGTGGCGGAGATGAGGATGTTGCTATGGATATGTGGACTTATTAGGAGGAATATAATTAAAAATGAGATTATTTGGAAGATGATGAGAGTGGATTTAGTGGAGGACGAGATGCGGGAAGTGAGGTTGCGATGGTTCAAGCATGTGATGAAGAAGGACACATATTCTCTAGTACGGAGGTTTGAGAGGCTAGCGATGAAAGATTCTTGATGGGATAGAGGTAGGTCAAAGAAATATTAGAGGAAGGTGATTAGGCATGACATGAAACGGCTACAACTTTCAGAGGACACGAACCTTGATAGGTAGATGCGGAGGACGTAGATTAGGGTAGAGAGTCAGCAGGTAGAAGCATGTCTGTAATAGTAGGGATGAGTGCTTTATTTGTATCTGCGACTGTGCTTGCACCGGGTTCATTATATAATAATTCCCTCCTAGCCTCAGCCTCTTGTTCGTAATATTTTAGTGATGTCTATGATTTTGAGTAACTACTTTATAGTATTTCTTTGTGGGTGTCTTGTTCCCTTTATTGTATAGCGGTGTGATATTCCTTTTTGTTGTTTGCTTTTATGTTTTTTGTTTGTTATACTGTTATCTATCCTGAGCTGGGGGTTTGTTGGAAACAACCTCTCTACTTCATCTAAGGTAGTGGTATGAACTGCATACACTTTACCCCTAGACCCAATTTTGTAGAAATACACTGAGTATGTTATTGTTGTAATTAAAAGAGAGTAAAGAATACCAATAACTTTTATCAGCAATGACAAAGATTGATAAATGACAACAACTTAATAAAATTATTACTTTATCATAGAATTTTTAATCATAATTTATTTTTTATTAGCAAACACTTTAATACTGTTGTCATATTCTATGCTTAAAATGATAATCGATAAATTTTAAATTTACAAGATTGACAATAATATAGTGACTGGTAACTTAACTTTTACGAAATTTGATGAATATGTATTTTATGATATATGTTTGAACCTTAAGAGTACTTGTAAATGCTTGAACAATATTCATTTTCATACTTCAATATCAAGACTGTCATCACATGAAAATACAATAATTTCACCAAGTCTTAAATATATTTTGTCTAGTAAATTAATTTTGACAAATGAGTCACTGACAGTTCCACCAAATTCATTGACATCCTATTTATAATCATGATATATAAGGAGTCACCCTCAATCATATTTTTTTATCATTTTTCAGTCAAAACTATAAAATGGCATTTGCCTAGTTGACATTTGTATGTCTTTATCCAAATTTTTGGCAAACTTTTGACCAATAAATTGAATATGACCACCACAAGTGACTTTCTTTCTTCCTTTGATATTATGTTAAACTACTCGATAATATTTATAGTCATCACATCGTACCTGTTGCTTAAAAAAAACCTTTTTTCACCTATGAAGCCTAACATCAAACTCAAGACATCTGGATAATGCAAAACATATACCCTTAAATTTTAAAAATAATCAGAGAACTCATACAAATCATAGTACATAGACTGTTGAATAGCAATTGTACAGATAATTTTCATACTTAAAATTATTTCAGAGTTTTCACCAAGACGATCATTCATAATCCATGATGAGCATACTTATAAATTATAAAAACATAATTTTTATGATTTTGTTCCTATCAAAAATAATACACAAGTTTATGAATTATCATTGATTTTAAACTTCTACTACTCAAAAAGAATCATCACTCCTTGTTCATGACACAAAATACTACTAGATAGATATAGTTCTCAGTATAATATGTGATGATATATAACAAGACATCATCATATTATTCAACTAAAAATGTGTCATTAATGAAAATAATCTTTTTTATGTTGACAAAACTTCATATGCAAGATTTTTTTAATTAAATTTTTGGTCCAGAATCAAACCTTTTTATTGCTTCTCCATAACAAATTATACAACCCAATTAAGCATTATTAACCCAAGTATAATAATGACCCACTCCAAAAGTGGGAATATGAAAAGTTTCTTGTATTTATACAAATATCTGAACTTTGGACAAGAAAATTACACTCTACTTTTCATTTCATATTGCCGCCTCTGCTGAAAAATATTTCCTTTGTATTGGTGCCATCGATTCATCTCCTTCATTCTCTGGGTGATCAGCAAGCTTGATCCTTATGGGATGTACACTATCATGGCTCTTCATATAGTCTACGCCTATGGTAAACTCACTTTCGTCCATCCAAAATCTACCTCCTTACCTCACGCTAACTTTGGATTTCTCACTGGTGATCGGGGTTTAACCTCACAGGACTGAAGAAACAACATACTGATGCATTGATTTAGCCTACCTTATGAGTTATTTCATTCCTCATTCCATCTATTTTTAGAGATACCCCCCTCTTTTTCTTTACTAGTTCTTTTTTGCTTTGTAGTTGTTGATTTCTCAACATGCATCTAAGAAAAAGGTCAAAATCAGTGAAGTGCGGTAGGAGGCTTTATCTTCTCCTCTTTTTGGTAAAGGTTTTTGATAGCTAGAGCACCTATCTAGGTTTAGCACAAATTTTTTATTTGTTTGACAAAATTATTTTACCTGTGTGCTGTTTATGATGTTTCACTCCATTGGACTGTAATTAATTGGACCCCTTGTGCCCATCTATATGTTATGTAAATGTTGTTGTTTTTTCTACTTAATTTCGATTCTCCTTATTGCTGCTTTCTGATTTTGTGTGTCATAACTCTAATATTGGAAATTTGTGACTTATCCATGTTAATGCACCTTCTAATATTAGTAGGTAGATCCATTAAATAATCAAATTCTCTTCTTTGTTGTAGATCTATCACCTTATTAGCTAATACATTTGTTATTGTATTGCCTCCCTGATATATGTGTTACTTTTCCTTGCACTATATGTAGTTTACACCAAATATCTTCTATTATTTTGATCATTGTCCTTGGTACTTTTCATTGCTTATCGATCACCTTTATTAATGTAAGAGAGTCTGTTTGCACAATAACTCCCATATAGGTCTTGTCTTGACAATATGTTAATTCTTTCCTAATTGCAAAAGCTTTAGCTTCTACATTTGTTGTTTCCCCCAGTCCTGTTGCTGTAGCATAAATCAAATACCCTTTCTCATTCCTAAGAAAAAATCTATGCCACCTACTCCTGGATTTCCTTTGCATGCCCTTCTGTGTTGCATTTGAGCTTACTCATCTCCGGAAAGCTCCAAGTAATTTTTTGATAGTGTAATCTAGGCCTATAACTTCTCATGTCAGTAACTATATTGGACCAAGATTCCTTTTCAATCTTCAATCATGTATATAAAGTCTTGATTAGTTTTCTAATCAAGTCTTGAACTTGTCATACTACCTCAAAAAGAGTAACTTTTCCTTCATGTTTCATCCCATTCCTTCTTTTTTCAAAGACACCACATAAAAAATCCTGGCATAGACCTACGCAGTACATACATTTTTGGGGCTAGGCTATTTGTCCACCAAGATTTGATAATATGATGTAACTCCATATCTTTAATGTCTATACCTGTAAAAATTGCAAACTGCCACTATAACTTTTCAGCTATAGAGGCTGTTAGAAATAAATGATCAATGTTTTTGTCCTGCTTTGCTTCATAGCACCATTATCTAGATACAATGCTGACTATCATCCTTTTTATAATATCATCAATGGAAATTTTCTTCTTCCATACCCTCTATATAAAGAAATTAATTTTAAAAGAAAGACTTTTTACCCATATATCTTTGTATTCCTCCTCCTTCTCCCTCTTATTCCTTAATATCCCCAAGATGATTCTACTGTAAAATTCCCTTATGAATTACCAGTTCACCATGGTATGTCATCTTATTACTTGCAGTTAAAACGTTGACTGATTCCACAATGTGCTCGACTAGCTTATTTGACAATTTACTTCTCAATTTATGAGCGTTCCAACTGCCATTTGTTACAAAATCCGTGACCTTAAGCTCTTTTTCCTCTGCATTTTCATTGTCAACATAGTAAAAAGCACTCATTCCAATGCAGTTGTCAAACCAAAAACTAAATTTCTTGCTTTGACTTGCCACTATATATTATGCTCTAGCTCCTCTCTCACTGTAATTATTTTCCTCCATGTATGTGAAGTACCATGCCCCTTTGCCATAATAGAACAAAACTTGTTGCAATATTTATTCCACATGACCTTACCCCATAAAGAGGAAGTAAAAGTCCTAAAATTCTATCATAATTTAACAGACAAAGCTTTTGAAAGTGTATGAAAAGACCTAAACCCAATGGCCTTGTCCTCCTTAGGATAACACATGTTATACTAAGAAATCCAGTTCTTATTTCTGGCCCAATGGTCAAATAAACTTGGCAAAGATCTTATGAAGTTAATTAACAATATTCACTGGTGGACTCATAACTGATAAAAGATATATAGTTATCAATTGTAAACACTAATAATTAGTGTATATATTCTCCCAAAATATAAGAGTTTGAATTGTCGTAAACTCAATGTTTTCATCACTTTCTTAGTAATCTCCTCAAAATGAAATTTCTTCTTCCTTCTATAAAAAATTGGACAACCCAAATATTTGAAGGGAAAAGTCCCTTCATTTATTCCAGTTGTCCTATTAACTAGATTGCATACTCTAACTAATGTCTTCTCATGAAGATAAACAAGCTCTAATCCAAGTTGATCATTTGTCCTGACATCCTTTCATATTCTCTAAGCACCCTTATCATCTTCTTCTTAGATCCCAATTATCCTGAACAAAACAGAATGGTGTCATTTATATTTGATAAATGATTTATTTGAGGAGTCTATTTTGACATCCCATACCCTTTGAACAATGGATCTTCATACCATTTATTTAGACTTCTTGATAGCACCTCTGTAGTAGTAATGAAAAGAGTGGAGGGTAAAGGATCTCCATATTTCAAACCTCTTGATGATTGAAAAAATTCAAAGGATTAACCATTCATCAATACTAAATACCAGTTATTGCTAATGAGCCTTACTACCATATCAATAATCCTCTCTGAAAAGCAAAAACTTCTCAAAACCTTCACCAAATACTTCCAATATACTCTATTATAAGCCTTTGACATATTAAACTTCACAACTACATTATGACTCTTATTTCTCAAATTTATATCCCTTATGATCTCCTGTGTTAATAATACATTCTCTGTAATTCTTCTCCCCTTAATAAAACCTATTTGATTTAGTGATATGATTCCTAGGAGAAAAAGCACAATTCTCTCATGTATTAGCCTAGAAATGATCTTATTGATAAAATTGCTTAGGCTAATTGCTCTCAAATATCCAAAATTTCTAATAGATTATTTTTTGGATATCAACACCAGATTAGTGTGAGTTACATATCTTGGAAGTTCCTGCCTATAGAAAAAACCCTTAATCATGTTTGTTATATCATCCCAACTATTTCCCAGCTTGACTGGAAAAACTGCCTTGAGAAAGCACCTAGTCCACTGGCACTATCATCATTTAGTGCAAATATTACTCGCTTTAGTTCATCCTTAAAAGGATTTTTCTCCATCTGCTCATTCTGTTCCTGAGTAATCAATTGGGGAATCATGTCACTGTTATACTCCTCTTGATTTTTAGTAAACTGTTCCCTAAAGAGTTTTTATGCTTCCGTGATCACACTCACCTATACCATTATTTTGGTGTAGGACGGTCATTGTCAAATATAATAACCCAACTTGAGTTGGGGTCAAATCTACAATGAGTATAACTATTATTCTAATCCTATGTATGTTAAAGGCTACTAAGTATTTAACCGCAATGTAAACAAAAAGTAAAACATAAATTAAAATTTGGGGTGTATGGTTTGAAAGGTTGTTGAACAAAAACTGCACGAACTTCTAATTTAGAGCAATAATTATAGATAAGATTCCAATAGGAGACTTGGGATTATGTTTTCCTAGTGGTAAATAGTGCATGGGAACATGAGAATAATATGTAAGCTCCAGCTAATGACTATATGGGTAGGCTAGGTTAGGTGATTTGATGTTAGTTTTTCAATCAAACATCAAAATATCACCCATGGATCCTTTTGGATACCTCATGGGTGTGGCAAAAAAATCAACCTACAACCTCAATTGGGCATCCTTATTTCTTAGAAGATGCCCAAGACATAGCAAATTCACAATCCATCCTTATTTTTAAGACCATGTAAAGAAATAAGATAACATCTACTCCTTGTTCACAAATACTTGTCACCTATATCCCTCTTTGAAGGATGATATGAGATCTAAATGAATACCCACATTCCTCTTCCAAGGATGATATGAGATTTTGGAAATTGTGGGCTTTCACCCATAAATTCCAATTTGACAGTCAAGTATTAGTGAAACCCAACATCATTAACCAAGAATCTACACTAACAATCAAGACCCACACACATTTGCACTTTATTCCAACATAAACCCAAGATAGATGTTTAGCTACTCACAAAGTTTGATAAAAGAGATATACCTAGTTTATTATTCAAAGCTTCCATTAAATATGTAAGCAAAGGTGTTCTTCAAATTCAACTCCAGTTTTAACTAAACTCCTTGAAAAATTAACTACAATAATTTTTCCTAATTTAGTAGGGTTTTTACATTGTCAAAACTTCAATTCTAATTACAAGATATATCTAAAGTTAAAGGGGTTTTGCCCTTTGAAGGATTGGAACCAACTATGTGAAATGACCAGGCTGGCCATGGGAGAATTCTGCACCATTATGATCGCCATGAGTGGATTGTGATCGCGACTCCCACGATTGCATTGGACTTATCACGATCGCCATACTTTGACCTGGCCTTGGTTGGTTGCAGTCGTGGTAACTGTGGTCGATCCCAACTCCATCTTTTCTAGCTTTTGCATCACTTTACCCTTTTTGTTCTTTTTTTAACTCACTTTCCTTGTTTTCTTCTATTTACCTATAAACCTACAAACTAAGGGAATTAGTGCATTCAAATGGTAAATTCGTCTCATTTACACCATTTAATCATAGTAGTGTGCACAAATTTGGAAGTAAATGAGTAGTAACTTTACCACTACTACTCATCAACACCCCCGACTAAAACCTTTGCTTGTCCTCAAGTAACACTACTACTTACTCAATGAGACTATGCAATTTTAATTCCATTTTTATGACCAAATGATCTCAATGACTTCAAACTTGATTAGCACTAACAAGTATCTCTCAAGCATGGGCAAAGCTATTTCTACAACTAACCTCAACATGAAATACAATCTTAATGGTGCAAAAGAGTTTAAAGAACAACAATGCAATAATCACTAACTCTGTAGAAGTGAATCTCCATCAATAGCGACTCAACTATACTCCTTTGCCTTATTTTTGTAAGATGACAATTTCATCCGCCTCATTTAGTCTACATGCCTCCTCACAAAAAAAATTCCATACACCAAATTATCTATCATGAAATAAGAGATTTGAGTGCGTACACTCACTCTCATAAAGAATATCTCAATGCAAATGAGTATCATACCATATTCTTGCCCTTATTTTCAATTGCCATTACTATGAATACACTTGATTAGAGATATCAAAGGACTTTTTCAAGCTTATAATATAGGATCAGGGAAAGGATATGATATAATTTGGGAATAAAGTGACTACACCCTCCTTGAACATCTACATCACACTATTTAATCAAACTTTAGACCATGGGCCACTTCATTTGTTTCCAACTTCACACATGCCTACTTTCACTACCTTGATTTACCCATATCTTTGAAAGCATTTTCTTCTTAATTATTTCTTTTGTTCAATATATGCTTTTACTTCTTTTGATGATTCCTTTATTTTTTCACTTTTTCAGTTACTCTCTTTGCTTAGATTTAGGCATCTACATACACTACCATATCCCAAGGACACCTCTTCCAAAACTTATCACCCCCAACTTAGGCTTTTGGCCTCAAGTTGCATTTTCAAGTTCAGGGAGGGTAGGGTTCAAAATAGGGGTAAACTTCAAATGGTTCAAGGCTTGTAATTTGGTTTCCAAAGAAAGGCTTGAAGGCTTAAAATGGGTGACTAAAGATACTATTCCATGTACGGGTAGACTATTTAGGCTAAAGTGGGCTCATTTTCCCAAAAAAGGCCTAAGATCATTTCACCAATCAAGCATAATCACGATTTGCCTTAAGAGACTAACGGGGTAAATTCTAGATGATACAAGCTAGCATGAGATTTAAACGCCTACGCTCACCGCACATGGCATGCAAACTTTTTAATGAGGCTCAATTGCATTTCCTACTAGAGTCAAAATGAGGTATTTACCATGTACTACAAACTAAGGACTTTGGAGTCACAAAAAGAGGTAAAGCATTGTTACAAAATTGTTCACGTTCGTGCCCTTGGTTTTCAAAATTTTCAAACGGAGGGGAGTGTTTGCTTCGTATTTACACCACGTAAAATTTGCTATTGAGGGAACTAAACCAAGCCTTCATCTCACATCTCAGCTCTCATGAGGGCAAACCATATGGCTACTTAGACTTCACCATAGGTATATGAGTGATCCCAAAACTACAATGCTATGGGTACTTGGACTTCCCCTGCATCTATGACTCCAAACCCAATCACGATGATTTTTTCTTAAGAATGTCGTAACTCAATCTACATAGGGAAAGGCTCATACGATATCATCACAAACAAGATAAAGATAAAATAAAAATCTACGAATGAAATAAACAACTAATCCATGAAATGTATGCACTATCGGGGTGCCTAATCATTACAATCCAAAAATAAAAATCATCTATATAAACATAAAAACATCCAACAAATATCTCAATAATTAGAGATCAAGGTAAAATAAATGAATATAGAGACAGGCACCCCCAACTATAAACTTGCAGTGACCTCAATTCATAATTAAGAAAGCATAAAAAAAGTAAAGGTTGCTCCCTGTAACCATATCAAGGACTGTTATCGCCCTCGATCTCTGCATCACCTCCAACATTATCTAAATCTAACATTGTAGCTAGGACCTCATCATCACTCTCAGCTCTGGGAGAAGAAAGTTTGTCCTTTGGTTTTAGGACCTTCAAAAGGCCCTTCACCCCCTTCCACATCTTCTTGAAAAATTTATCTCTCTTCTTCTCCCTCTTCTTCATATTCTCATGAGAATCTATGAGCTCT
Source organism: Capsicum baccatum var. pendulum (assembly GCA_030864225.1). Lineage (NCBI taxonomy): Eukaryota > Viridiplantae > Streptophyta > Magnoliopsida > Solanales > Solanaceae > Capsicum > Capsicum baccatum. The sequence goes on along the minus strand of CM061559.1, from coordinate 202,608,640 downwards.
CTGTGTGCCTGTACCAAAAAGGAGTAGGTCCTCTCAAGGCAAAAGTAGTAGCTCCCTACTTTTTTTGGTCCTCTATGTATTTCTCATAATCGAATTGAGAAATATAGGAGTGACGGGTGGTGGAAAGATCTCCCAGACCCATAGGAAACCCAACTACAAGCTATTTGATTGAACTTATCTCCTCAGAAGGCCTTATTGTTAATGTCTTGCAAGAGTCAGTGTCCTCATCTATCAACTTTCCTAAGTCGATCTTCCACTTCTTGCGCTTACCAGGTTTGCCTTCACCCCGAATCTTAAGAGGCTAAATAGGGGTACTCTTCAAATATCACATCTCTAGCAGAATAAGATGCCCAACATTTAGGGAAATGCAATCATCCGAGCTCTCACATCAGGGCTATATGCCATATTGGTGCAAGGAGAAATTTGGCTACAGATGATATCCAACCAAATTCGAACCTCAGTTGTGAAGTCATGCAATGATATCCCTATCTTAGTGATGGCCCATGAAACCTCTCTACCAGGACACAACTTATCAGTGAGCCAACTTCCAGGTTCACAACCCCTATCTTCATATAGTTTCAGGTTAGTATCTGATAGCCTATATATGTCATTTATCTACTCCGCTCCAAAGTGGAATTCCTTCCCTCGGATCCTTATAACTGGGTTTAAGATAGAACCTATGCTGATATTTACATAAAACTGCCTCACCTAATGCTTATTTTCTTGGCTTGGATCTTGGACAAAGCACCTCCACCTAGTGGCCACCAAGTTGTCATGAAAGACTGGGATCTTCTTTGGTACCCTGTCCAAGCAGATGCCTCTATCTAGGAGTAACTTGGTTTTGGGTAAGTTGGCATTATACCAAGTCTGGCACTCAGTATTCATGAAATGAGTTTGGTCGTAGTCTTCCATATTTAGCATTAAAAACCTTAGAACAACACAAAAATATTAATTTTGAACATTTACATGTGCAAAATATGTTATGTTATGAAATTAAGCTGATGGGATGGTGTCTTGGAAATTTTTGGGAAAGAAATGGACTTGAAAGATTTTTGGTCCAGGCTGAAAATAGCCTCAAATACCATGATCACAGGACACTAAGACACTAACGTGCTAATGCAATCACAGTTCTGCGACCACGATTGCACTAATGTGATTGCAGTCCTGTGACTTTGATCGCAATAATTGAGGCATTGTCAGACCAAAATTTCCAAAGTTAAAATTTTTTAATTTCAATGCCCATTTTTGTTCCAAATTGAGAATTTACGTTATGCACATAAAACTTAGTCCCTAGATGTTCAATCATGCCCTTGGAATAAGGGAAAACTAGTAAGAACTTTGTTTGGGCATTTAATCGAACACTTGGTGTGCATATTCTATTTCTTTCATTTTGAACATTTTTGGGTACTCAAGACTTTCCCAACTGTGTGCACACCAATAACAATAGCTAACCACACCTAACAAGCATAATTTAAACCAAGATTTAGCATGCAAATCACAATTTTAGGACACTCCTAAGACATGAGTTCTAAGACCTATACATACGCATAAAAAATAATTTGAAAAACATACCAGTTTGAGAGATGCAGAGGGGATGTTTATGCATTTTGGATGGCCAAAATACATTCAGAATCAGTTGTAATTTGAGAGAAAATTTGAAAGGAGTGTGGGGGAATATGGGGTGCCGATTTATTTTTAAAATTAGCTTGACCGCAATCGCGATCAAAGTTCCACGATCGTGGTTACGCGATGATCGCGATCATGATAGTACACATACCACGATCGTGGTAACTGAGGCCAATTTTTAATCCTCTATTTTCCCCTGTTCTGCCCACTACTCAAATGCAGCACACTTCTCCTTTCTCAACCTCATTCAAAATACCTTATAGTACCACAATTTCATAGATTAATCACAAACCAAAATGAAACCTACGCTACTTATAAAATTAAAAGGATATGGTCCACTTTCATGGCCTTGATGGGTTGTCTCCCATCCAATGCCTAATTATCATCGTGGAACGATGTTCTTCAACTTTTAAGTTATATCTTTGAGGGATCCTTCATCCACCTCGTTGTCCACCACATCAATGACGGACACCACTTGAAGTTCCATTGGTTGTTTTTCCATTTCACGAACCCAGAAAGACACTTCATCATTTTGAACCCAAAATTTTATTTCTTCTTTCTCCACATCAACAATTTCTCTCCCGATTATCAAAAAGGGTCTCTCGAGGATAACGGGTATTTCTTGGTCAATTTCACAATCTAGGACCACAAAGTCCACTGGCAAAATAAAATGGTCAACGTTGATCAGGACACCATGCAAAATATAATCAGTTTCTTAATAGAGAGATCCACCATCAAGAGTCTCATTGTTTTGGGAGTAAGAGTGCCTAAACCAAACCTTCGGTAAATTGCATATGGCAGAGATTTATGCTTACACCATGGTCGCATAAGAGTTTCTCAAATTTGTATGTCCCAATGGTGCAAGGGATTGTGAAGGCTCCCGGATCCTCTTTCTTTTTTGCCATAGCACTAGCCATGATAGAACTACAACCATGGGTAACTTTAATGGTTTCACCATCCATAAGGTGATTTTTGGACATCAATGTCTTCATTAGCTTAGCATATACCAAAATTTCTTGAATGGCTTTTTGCAATGGGATATAAATTGAAAGGTTGCTAAGCTTGGCGAGGAACTTCTTAAATTTGACATTTTTCTCCTTTTTCTTGAGTGTTTGAAGGAAAGAAGGAGGGATTTTCATTTGGGACAATGGTTCACATTACATATCATCACCTTCAACTACCTTAGGAGTTCCCTCCTCATCAACCATAACTTTATTTATCATTGGTTTTTCATCATCCCCTTCTTGAGACTTTTGCGCCTCATCATTCGACTCACCCACATGCTTCTTCTTTGTGTTCACTAGATCATAATGGGGCCTTTATTTAACCTCAACCTCTTGTGCAATAAGTTCATTACCACTCCAAGTGACAATTGCTAAGACTTGAGCATTATTTTTCAAATTTGCCACTGTATCACTAGGGAGGCTACCTTTGGGCCTAGTATTCAGTGTGGTTGGGATTTAGCCAATTTGAGTCTCCAGTTATTTGATTGAAGTAGAGTGTGAGACAACCATTTGGTTGATTTGAGAAAAGTCTCCTTTCAATTCTCGAACCATCTTGTCCATTTCTTCCACTCTCATTAAGATTCTAGCAAGCGCATCCTCATCTTTGAACTTTTTGGGATCCACGGGATTTGACTCCTTTCTCTTCACTCAATCATGGAGGGGGGTATATATTTATCATACTCCCATTACTTATCCCTCTAATCATAATTTTTATCTCTATCATGCCATTCTCTTTCTCGATCACGATCAGTCTAACCTTGGTTCCCACCTTGCCTTTGATAGGCTAGGCGAGAACCTCCTGAGTAGTTTGCCAAATTTCTAATTTTGGAATCAATACTCATGGATTATTTTCCACCATATCCTTGCGATAACATAAAATTTACCATTTTTGTGGGTGCACCCATCTATGCTTTGTACGGAGGTCTAGTGTGTCATTATTTTTGCTATGTTTTCCTTCCCCTTTTCTACTTTATTTCTTTTCTCTTTATCCACATAGGAGGTGGTAGGGGAACCTTTAGATATCTTGGTATCCCTAGAGTGTCACCCTCTATTTTAATTTTTGATGCTCAAGCAAAGTTGAAGCCACTCTATATGACAACCTCACAAGTAATCCACCAGCTGCATTGTCCACCACGGTCTTGTTGGGTTGGTCCAACGCCTTATAGAATATTTGTAGGAGCATCTTTTGCATGACCTCGTGGTTAGTACATTGTACAAGATTTTCACTAAACCTCTCCAAAACTTTATATAGAGGCTCCCTATTAAGTTGATGAAATTTAATAATTTCGTTCCACAATTGCAACATCTTTGATGGTGGGAAGTAACAATGTAGAAAACATTGGTAAGCTCGACCCATGATGTGATTGAACCAGCATAAATAAACCTCAACCATAACACTGCCTCACCCGTTAGAGAGAACGAGAGGAGGCTCAACCATAATGGGGCACATACTTCCACAAAATTTTTCAAGTGCAAGTTTGGGTCTTCATGAGGTTGACCCCTAAGGAGTCCTTTCATTTAAAGCATGTGTAACATCACACTTGTGACGTGAAAGATCCCATTGCCCGCATTCGATGGGATGCAGATGGCACTAGAATATTATGCATCATAGAGATGGTCTTCACCATAAAGGGGCCCATCAAAGGTCCCGACATTACTTGCATGATCACTCATTGTGTTGTGGACTCTATTGAAATTATCTATAAGGAATCTAAAACAACAACCAAAATAAATAACACATAGTACGGATAAACTCGTAGTCACTATCAAGACCACACAAGTGAAAACTACATTTCACTCCTCTACAACTGCTTTATTTTGATCACGCTCACCTATACCATTGTTTTGATGAAGAATGATCGTTGTCAAAATAATAACCTAACTTGAGTTAGGGTCGAGTCCACAAAGAGTGTAACTAATATTCGAATACTATGCGTGTTGAAGTCTACTAAGTATTTACCCGCAATGTAAACATAAGGTAGAACATAAATTAAAATTTGGGGGATATGGTTTGGAAAGTTGTTGAATGAAAACTACTTGAACTACTAATTTAGAGAAACAATTATAGATAATATTCCAATAGGAGAATAGTCTTGAAGTTATGTTTTCCTAGGGGCAAATAGTGCATGGGTACATGAGAATAAAATGTAACTCTAGATACTGACTATATATGTAGGCTAGGCTAGGGGTTTTGATGTTATCTTTTCAATCAAACATCAAAATATCACCCATGGATCCTTTCGAATACCTCATGGGTGTGGCAAACAAATCAACCTACAACCTCAATTAGGCATCCCTATTTTTAGGAAGATGCCTAAGACATAGATAATTTACAATCCATCCTTATTTTTAAGACCATGTAAAGGAATAACCTAACATATAATTATTGTTCATAAATACTTATCACCCATATCCCTCTTTCAAGGATGATATAAGATCTAAATGAATATCTACATCCCTCTTTCAAGGATGATGTGAGATTTTTGGAATTTGGGGCTTTCACCCATAAATTCCAATTTGACAATTAATCATTAGTGAAACCCAACATCATTAACCAAGAATCTACACTAACAATCAAGGCCCACACATATTTGCACCCTAATCTAAATAACCCCAAAATAGATTCTTAGCTACTCATGAAGTTTGAGAAAAGAGATATACCTAGATACACATTCAAAGCTTCCATTGAAGATGTAAGAAAGGGTGTTCTTCAATTTCAACTCCAGTTTTAAATAAACTCCTTGAAAAATTAACTACAATAATGTTTTCCAATTTAGTCAGGTTTTTAAATGCCAAAACTTCAATTCTAATTAAAAGATATGTCTAAAGTGAAAGGCATTTTTCCTTTTGAAGGATTAGAACCAGCTGTGTGAAATGACCAGTCTACCCATGGGAGAATTCCACACCATCGTGATCACCATGAGTGGATCGCGATCGCGACTCCCACGATCTCATTGGACCTATTGCCATTTCCATGCTTTGACTTGGCCTTGACTGGCGGCGATCGTGGCCCTCAGATCGCGATCACAGTAACTGAGGTCAATACCAGCTTCAGGTTTTCCAACTTTTGCATTACTTAGCCCTTTTTGTTCCCTTTTTAGCCCATTTCCCCTATTTTTTTCAATTTACCTTTAGACCTACAAGCTAAGAGAATTAGTGCATTTAAATGGAAAATTTGCCTCATTTACACTATTTAATCATAGTAGTGTGCACAAATTTAGATGTAAATTAGTGGTAAATTTACCACTCATCATTCCTTACCAATGTTTTGAGTGGTGATAATCAAATCTCCCTACCTTGAATTAATTTCTTTCAGCTGCATTTTTCTCCTTCCCTCTTAATATATGCATGGAAGAACTTAGTATTTCTCTCCCCCTTACTAAACTATTTCATTTTTGTCTTTTGTCTCTAAAGTTCCTCCTTAGTATGTACATATCACTTCAGATCATCTTCAGCTTTGTTCAAATACTTTCTCTTCTCTTCTGAGGAGGAAATTTCTAACTGAACTTTCTTTGCCTTCACTACATCCTCTAGTGTGGTAATTTTCTTAATGTTTTTTTCAAGTTTTCTTGCTCCATTTTGCCAAACCTGCTTAACCTTTTTCATATTTGTAGGTACAATTGTAAAAGGGGAACCTTCTACTTTCACCACTCATTCTTCCTCCACTACCTTCGTATAATCTTTATGCTTAACTCAGAAATTCAAAAATTTGAAAGTTTCACTACCTGTTCCTGAGAAGCATCACATATAATATGCAGAGGTGGATGATCTAAACCTTGTCTGATCAAATGATGGACTTCACAGTTAGAGAGTTTTCATAAACTCATTATTCCCCAAAAGTCTATCCAGACTTTTGAAAATGCTATGCAAGATCTGTAAGTTAAAAAAATACAAGAATATACTATCCTCTTCAAGTTAATGGTAGTTCTGTTGCCTGGATTTACAATCTCAAAAATGTAAGAAAAAGTCACTAAACAAGCATATTTGTACTCCAATGTCCTTTTAACCAATTTCTTAGTGATTATACTTTATAACTAATATTGCATTATAATACTGATTCATCATGACTAGGATAATGAGAAAGATTCATCACAATATTTTTGTTGATGGGCCTTTTTCAATCATTCTCTCAATTTTCTTTATTAGTGATTCCTTTTCCTCAACATACTGATTCATCATGATTAAGACAATGAAAATGATAAGAGATATTAATAATAATTTATAATATGTTCAACCTTACAAGTTTGCCCACTAATGTATTTGAAGATACAAAACTTATTCATTCTATTAACCTCATGGCTTGTAACATCTAGTCACAGTTTGGAGATATGCACCCATCCTATTCAATATTATAGAAATTTTAGTCATTTTAAATTGAAAGGCTTTCTCATTGAATTTAGCTTCAATGTCACAATTAAATTTTGCTTGTTGCTGAATATTTTTCTATGAAAAATCAGTTTTGTCAAGATAGTTGTGGCTGACTTATGATCCAGTAGTATAGGTACAATGAAAATAGAATAATCTTCATTATTTATTGGATAATCACCTCAACCATTACGTTATATTTTATCTTTATCAATAGAGATGATAGAGGCGGGATGATGGTATTGCTGAGGTTGAAGTTTTTTGAGACCTCTCAAAAATCTATATCCTTATAATGAGCTTAGAGCCATCAACAATAACATCAAACATATATAGTTTTAGTTGTATTATAATTCAATATGAAAGAAGGATGCATTCTCTCCCTAATAGTTACATATTAATCATATGACAAATTCGCACACCGTTGGGCTAACAAGTTACCTATTTGCTTTTGATTACACTCTCAATTAAGTCATCATACATAATCATTATAGTGCATGATTTTTACGACCCAGAATCTGTACATGATGACACTTGTCAAATCCACTAAACAAGTAAGTGTAACCCATCTCAAAGAACATAGTTTAAGGAAGAAAAAATAGAAACAGAAGAACAATAATCTCAAATATGGACTTATGTATATAAATACAAGATACGAGTCTCAAAAATACATCTCAAGTCTGATTGTCATCAGTACATGCCACTAATATAGATTCAACTAATAGAAATATGCATCTAAAATATCTTAGATGTGAATAAAACATAAGACATAAATAGAGAGATCTGAGATGCTTCGAATTCCATTAGCCAGTAACCTGATCTCCACAACATCAACTCCGATGGAATACCATCTACTATCTACCAGCCAAACCAACACCTATACGGGGTGCAAAAAAATAAGAAAAAGAAGAAGAAAAGCAAGGGTGAGTACGAAACCACATGTACTCAGCAAGCATAATCAATAACCGACCCTAATACAAAGCAATGGAATGAACCACCGCCTTAACTCAAGGTTCCCAGACAATCTATAACTCACAATAACAACACTTAATCCTATTAGGGTAGCCCAATACAACGATCAATATATTTACCAAATACAGGATAGGCACATCAATCTAGGTGAGTCAATACTATTCATTCCATGACAACCTGTAATAAATGTTATTTATGAAGAAGATTCATTAATAAGATATATTAGGATTAACCACTTATAATCAACCAAGTAACATGGAATGATAACAGGGAGAAAGAGTGCATATGTATACAAATGTATCTCATAATACCAACAGAGGCAACATAACTATCTCTTCCATCAAGCCTCAGCCATATCCCACGTCTCATAATATTCCAACCATCAAATCAGTATATGATGATATAAGATGATGTAATAAAGTGAAATGAATGCTAAAAAAAAAATATAAAAATAAGGTCCTAACATAGAAATACAGTACAAAAGTAAATACTAACATAGTACCAAACCATACCAAGAATGATAATGCAGTGCAAATAATATAATGAAATATAGTGATGATTATGGCATAACGATGAAATGTTTTGAAAGTTATTGCTTAAATTTATGTATACACCCATCGAGCTCGTAGCTACCATGTAGGACCCATGGGGTTTCGCAAACTATATACTTATATATTCTTAATCTCATGTCTCAAATCAACCTTATCGGCACATCCTTCAGTATAGAAGATGTCTTATTTTCTAACAAAAAATAGAGTGTTTTAATGATACCAATGTCTCATGAATATGCATGTGTGATATGAAGATGTAATGCTTACAACCAATAAGTATGAAGATCAAAATCCATCCAATACATGTATAAGTGAGCTTAGAAACAACTCAGTGTATCAATAATTCATGATATCATTTTTCACTTAGCAGCGCCAGAATAAATAATCATATGTGGTCATCAATAATATCATTTCCAACCCCTTACTCGGATATCACTATAATGATAATGATATTTAATGCTCAAATAGACATACAATGTAAAGTCAAGCCCCCACTCAAGCGACGCAATGACAGATAGTGAATTCTAATGCATAGGTAAGGCATATGATAAGTCAAGCCCTCACTCGGGTGATATAATATTAAATAAGGCATTTAATATCAAATATGACCAATAACCTCAAGTCAAGCCCCCACTCAGACATCACAATAATATATCTTCTCAAACCAACAAACAATATACATAGAATCACGTACTCGGGCACACGATCATAAATAGTTATTCAAGTCCACAAATATGTTCACATAAGCCCCACATGGCCAACAAAAAATAAACAAGAATCCAAATAACCATATATCGCAAAACTACCCAATCCTAGCTTATTCTATATAAAAAGTTTTATCAACTAATATAGTCCATTCATACTCCAAGGATATTTACAAGCATCAATACTGACTAATCAAGGTAAAAAGTAACTATAATCCACCAAAAGACTTTGGTTCTCGCAGAGATGCTCGCTATTTCATCTAAAAGGGACCCCCAATCCTAAGCGAATCATAACATACAAACAAACACGCATAAAATAATAAATACTTTGAAAAATTCAAGGTACCTCTCAACTTCTCTTAAATGAAGATCCACAAGCCGAAACACAGTCTAAAACCATAATTAGAAGCCCAACTCTCTTGAATAAACACCAAAAACGTCCAATCTAAACAAATATGACATCTACAAATCAAAACAATACTAAGATATCCATATTGACCCTATATAAGATGGATCCAAAAAGGATTTAGAAAATAAGTTTGAAAATTAAAGGGGTAAAATTGAAATTTTATTTAAGAAAAATGTTCCCCAGAGTTTATAGTTGAAACCCATGCAAAAATGAGGTCTAAAGCGAAGAAAAGCCATTTTAAACCTTTACCGACAAAAAACTCCCAAATCCCCTTTTGAAATAAAGAATTTGAAGTTATTTTAAAGATGAAATCAATGGAAAATGATGAAATAAAGATCTAGGAACATATCCAAGCAAGAAATTGTGAAAAAACCTTCAAAATTGCTTTAGACTGAGCTCTTATAAGTGAAATATGGTGAAAATAGGATTCTAAGTCGATATGGAGATTAAATTTTATCTAAGTAATGGCCTTTACGAATGTACACCCCTAGGCCACGAATGCGAAGGTCTACCCACCCCAAACCTGCGATCGTGTACAAGACATCGCAAAGGTGATTAAGAAATAAACCTGGCCTATTAGTTACTCATCATGATCGCAAAACCTGCTATTGAGATCACGGGGAAGGGGAAAAATATTCTTGACGAATGTGGTACAGTCATCACAAATGAAAAGAAAGGGAAAAACTGCTTTGCAAACATAATAGAGGAGGTCGAAAATCAAAAAAGGAAGGGTCATGCACAAGCAACTGCAACATCAGTAAAATACAAGGATTGAAACCTTCCAATGGACCCTCGAGATTAGTTCAGTACCCAACATAAATAACTCAATAATGCTACTAGGCTAATTTCGATATTCCTGACTCAATGGGGACGTCAGATTTTTTTAAAAAGATCATTTTCACCAAATTAAACCTCAAGACCTATTTTACTATTCTTTTCAAATGAAGGATCAAAATGAGATATAAAGGTTTAAAAAATAAACCAATCCAGCTACTAACACAAATTCTAGATTTTGGTTTTATTGGTGCAGTCTAAATACCATTCGGCACTCGAATCAAGAAATATTGACCAAAGTCAACTATTGGCTCTTAAAGCCTCAAAACAACCTCAAAATCCCCCAGAACCTTCTTAGAGGCTTTGGAAGCTGTGTTAACCATTTCCAAACCCCAAAACCAAGGTGTAGCAACTACGGGGAAGGGTAGAATGGTCAAAACACAAAAACATTAAATTTCACTACTAGGGTCATTATAATATCCACCAATAAAACTCACGTTCAACCTCGAATGTATAGGCAAAAAAATGCTAAAATAGGTATGGGATAAGAAATACCCTCAATAAACATCAAGGAAACAATCCACGGAGTCACAACCATAGAAATACCAATCTCACCATAGAACCAAAAATATATCACATAAGGACTCACCTAGTCACAACACCAGCATCTAAGGCCAAATCACAATGAAGCCAAATTTCTATATTTTTGAACTTTCTCTATCCTAAAAACTGAGTCAAACATGACAGAAGGCATAAATATACTCGACTAAACTAAACCTGACCCAGGCACCATAAGACACTAGCTACAACTATAAGACCAAAATTATCCTCGAACCCATAAAAAGCCCAGAAACCCATAAATCGCATCACTATCCACCAAAACACTGAATAAACCCACCTAAGGCTGATACTATCACGATCAAGGAAAACCACACCATAGCCCTAGGCTATAACTACTAGGCCATAAATAGGTATCAAAGCTACACAAAACCTCAAAAGCCACACTTAGCACACCAGGTGACCACCCAATAGTAAAAACCTACAATTTAACCCTTAAGGGAATTGAGAATCACCATAACACTCTATATGTTTGTGGAATATAATCTTTAAATGACACTAAAAGCTCAAGATACTCATCAAAATAACATGTGCAGTCCTCAATACCCAGAAGCCATCAAATAACCTGAAGTCCTTAATAATTCGATAGAATAAAAAGTCTTTCTAATACCCCACACATAAGAAACCTATCGTCATAAATAATAATAAACTTGTAGGAGAAGTGCAACAATCACTATATCTCATTAACAGACTCTTAAAGCATGAATCAAACTCGAAAGCATTGCCGCTAAACTTTGCACAAGCGACCAATAAACCATACTATCGGGACTTTAAATTTTTAACTTGAATCTGCAACTAAACTCTGAATATATCAAATTTCTTATGAACAAGTTCCTTAACTTTTTCTTATCTTAGTTTTCAATTAAGTATTTTTTTCAACACGGGCACTATGGAATAACAACACGTACTATAAAAATTAAAATTCATGAGCAAAAGCTTCCATTAGGCCACTTAGTTATAGAAGTAACATTTGCTACAATTAAGTTTTTCATTTATTCGAAACACTTTTCAAAACAAAGCAAGGACCCCTCATATGCTGAAATCCTCCACACCTAACCGAGGAGTGTCCTAAAGCCATCAAATCCTATCATGCAATAAAGGTCAATCACTAAGGAACTAATCAATACCCAAGACATAAAATTCAAAAATCTTCCATCAACCAACTAGAATCTTTCAAAAGCGATCCCTCCAAGTTGATTTTACAAAATTCGATCGACCACAAGGTCTTCTTGCACAATCGGGTAAGTACCATTGGTCATATCACAAAGTCATTATCATCAATACCATATTACCCTAAATAAAAAATAAATCAAAGTGACCCTCGACAACAACTAACTCATGCACACACACGATCAATAACACTTGTAGGTAATTCTGCACAAACCTTCCAGTTGTAACTTTCTTTAGTCACAACTCGCCATCCCAATAATTAAAACACTTTCTCCCAGATGAACCACGACTCTCTAGAGAACCCCCTAGATCTTCTTCTATAATTTGAATATGCCAAAACCCACCACCATTCCACCAGTAGTCTACAACATAACCATTAGAAAGATCATACCCAAATACACCAAAATCCTTAAAACTTAAGAAATCAAGTTAATACTGCTATGCACTCTTAGTGAGTCAAGACCGTAAGATTGGTACACCCGATATACCACTAAGAAATCATCTATGAGGCATCGATATCAACCGACCTAATACAAACTCATGAATCATATTAAAACACAATGTCAAAAAAATGAATACATAGCAGAATATAGAATCATAATCAAATGCTACCAAGACAAATGAAAAAGCATACAAAAACTATACATATGGCTACTGTACAAAAAGCTTTGACCTCGAGTCTATCCTATGGAACATGATACTGAGACCTATCACCTTTCTTAGAAAATAATGAATTTTCTCCTATCTAAGCCATGGGACATCCCTTCTATAGTGACAGAAACCTCCATAATGGAAGCAAATTGAAGAAGTCGGAGCCTGATGAACGACACCTAAAGGACCATCCAGATCTAACCCTCTCTAAGCATAACCACAAAGATCCTGACATCTATCATGCATATCAGGTAATCATCAATTATCTAGGGCCTATGACCTACATACCTCTCATATCTTTATACAATCTCCTCTAAGAACACTCGAACAAACTAATTCCTTAAAAGAGGAGGTGACTCAACTGGTCTGCCCTCTACCAAGGTCCCCCACCACAATCTAGTTGACCCAAAGAACTGAAAGAAAGTAAAGTCTACTCTATTAGAATCCACCAAACCTAACTTTTGCAATCTCTCACGACAACCAAGCAAGAAAATATAAGCATCAAACCTAGGATCACCATCAAAACAGGGAGGAGTTGTCATTAAGAACTATACATATCTGATTTGTCCTTTCATGAACATAAATTGTAAAGTCACTAGATATGAAGTAATCCCCGATAATACCTCATTAGTACTAGGAGAACCCATAGTAGTCACATGTGCATCTAGATTCTAAATCCCTAAAGTTGCATATTGGACCAAAATAGGAGCCACCTTTTAAAGAAAACCCAACACCTCAAACTAAATAATCCTCAATCATAGGTATGACCATAGGTGGTGTCTGTACTGGCCTTAAATCCTCTAACTCACTATACCTATGTCACGACCCGAGATAACCCCCTTGTCGTAACACGATGCTTAGAACCACAAGCGATCCCAAGCTAACCCATGTACTGGCATGATACTTGAGCAACTGATTTGATATATATATATATATATATATATATATATATATAAATGCTAAATAATTGAGTGGAAGCATATTCAACATGAGATAAGTTGTTTTAATACATAACTGATCAAATTTTAAAATATTGAAATCTGAGAAAGAGAAACTTAAATTATAAATACTGACCCTGACTGACCATCTATGAAGCCTCTACTATACTGATTATAGGTAGCTGGGACATGCATCTAATTATACAAATCAATACATAAGAATAATGAAAGTAAAATATAGGAACTACAACTTACTTGAGTTCTCGAAATAAGAGAACTCATCACTTGCTAGCTGAATACTGTGAACTGTCTGACCATGGTGTATGGAATACATCTGGTACCTACATTATGAAGGAATGTAGGCCAGTACTTTGGAATGTACAGAGTATGTAAGACATGCACTATATCATAGAAATACTTGATGTATGCTTTAAAACTGAGGTCATAAGCTATTTGTTGAAATGTACATTTAAATCATGGTTGTATGTAAAAGCTGTAAGACTAGGTGAAATTTCTAAATAAAGAGCTGAAAATATTTTTGGAAGTTAGGAAGCAATAAAAACATGAGTACCATATGTAAATCTCAAGTTAAAGCTGAATAGATTATAAAACTATACTGAGGATCACGTATGAAAAATGAGCATAAATGCATAAATATGTAAAATGAATGCAAGACCAAGTAAAGCTTGTGCTGAAATAATATAAAAAACTGAATAACTAAATAACTGATAAACTGAACACTTGGTCATGCAAACCTGAGTTGATGTACTTTGAATATTGAACTTAGACTGTGGGAGCTAACATTTAACCGACATGCCCTAATCTGAGATAATCGAAGTCTAACTTATAACCCAGTTGGGAGGGTGTCAATACCTTGCCACGGGTATTGACACTGATGATGTGGATCTACTATGATGATGTCCCGAAGGACTAGGGTGTCAGTCCTCTACTGGTAGGTGACATCTCATAACCTACACTGGCTACGTAGTTCTAGAACTTAGGGACTTCTAATGAAGGTCTCAATCCTCTACTGGCGAGTAAGCCTTTATCCCTAGGTTCATTCGGTGATAAGTCCTCCCAACTAAAAGACACTGAAACATAAGATGGTATACGCACTGATAACGGATATGCTCAAGTCATGGTATTTTGAAAATAACAGTGCATGCGGAATCTGAAATAATAATGAACATGTAAACTAATGTATTTAGCATGATGTAATACTAACGAGTGCTCATTATGACAATGTTAGAACTTTATAAGATAAACATGATATGATTAACTTGAAATCTTAAAAACTATAACATGCAAGATCAACTAGGTATTGGGTATTCAAAACCTTCTAGCATTGAAAAAATATAATTAAATACGATAATTTCAAATTAATGACATGATAAGAAATTTCCTAACTTAAACTCAAGAATCCAATAATTTCATCAATGTAACGAATTATCATGATTAACTCATGGAAGAATACTTGAAATTATGAGGAAACACTTGTTTACGGTTGAATTCAAGAATTACATGTAGGAACCGTGGAATTTATGCTTTTCATGGAACCCTAGTTTATGGAATTCATAAAATTTATGAATAGGAATCATGATTTTGGGCATAAGGATGAAAGGAGATCCTCATTGAATAAACATACCCGATTTTCATGATTTCTTGAAAGGGAACTTGGATTTGGAGACTTGGGAGGTAAATTCTTAAAAGAAACCCTTGCTTGGTGTTCTTGAGAACTTGAAAGGAAAGCTGATCATGTATTTCGGGTTATGGAATGATAAAATTATGTTTACATTCGTCATAGGATATTTTAGGATGTAAATGAATTATTTACCCTAAAAAACTGAAGAGAAACGCGGGGTTTAGCATTTTTGAACAAGGTCCGTGCCACATTAAAATTACAGAGCACAAGGTCTGTGCCACGTTGAAATCACGCACCCTCACTGGTTCCTAAAAATACTTATAACTTTTTGCTTGGGTATTGGATTAAAAAGAAACCAGGTGTGTTGGAAAGAGGTTACATTTATCTATAATTTGGTAGGTCTTGAGCTCTAAAATTCCATATATCTAGAAGTTATACATATTCAAAGTTGACCCTTGTAGGATCGAGTACCAAATTTGGTCGAATCAAAAGCTCTTAACTCAACTTTATTGTAAGTGTTTCCTATGAATATTCTTCTCCTCAAAAGCACTCTTTACACTATGCTAATGATTATGATGCATATATTCATATAAGAATAATGGTTCTAGATTTTTCACACGTAGGAACAACGATTTAAATTCTAGCTCGAAAATGCAGGGTGTCACAGCCTATCACCAATAGCAACCCTAAAAGCTGAAAAGACAATGCTAACCTGACCTCTAGCTGGTCTGAACATCCAAATCCGGCCTCTGTCTTAAACCCTGTTCCTTTTGCACACCGAAGGCACATATTCTAAAATTCTAATCATGGAATAACGTATGCTCACTATCTGTGCGAGAGTTAATAAGAAGTTTGAGTTATACAAAGCTTCGATGCCCAAAATTGAGTGAAGAAATAAAAATCTCCTAAATTCATGTCGCCTCTCAAAGATAGATAACAAATGTCTTCGCATCTATCCACAAGACTCTACTAGACTCGGCTAGTACTAATGAGACCAATGAACCTGACTCTAATACCAATTTGTCACGATCCAAAATAGGTACATGATGGCACTTGTCAAATCACTGAATAAGTAAGCCTAGGCCATCCCAATGAACACAATTTAAGGAAGAGAAAATGGAAGTAAAAGAACAAATAATCTCAAATATGTACATATGTATTTAAATATGAGACACGAGTCTAAAAAATACATCCTAGGTCAGGTTGTCATTAGTACAAGCCTCTAATACAGATTCAACTAATAGAAATAATCGTCTAAAATATCTTAGATGTGAATAAAACATAAGACATAAATAAAGAGATCTAAGATGTTTCGAAGTCCATTAGCCCACTATCCCACACAACATCAACATTGATGGAATACTATCTACAATATACCAATCAAACCAATACCTGCACTGGGTGCAGAAAAAAAGAAAAAAAGAAAAAAAGAAAAGAAAAGTAAGAGTGAGTACAAAACTACATGTAATCATCAAGCATCATCGATAATCGATCCTAATCTAAAGCGATGACAAGAACCATCGCCCCAACTACCCATGATTTCTCAGATAATTTATAACCCATAAGGACAAAGCTTAATTCTATTAGGATAACCCAACACAACTGTCAACATATGATCCAAATACAAGGTAGGCACAATAATCTAGGTGATTTAACACTATTTATTATATGATCAACCTATAAGCAAAGTTATTTATGAAGAAGAATCACTAATAAGATGTATCAGGCTTAATCAACTATAATTAACCAAGAAATATGGGATGAAAGTAGGGAGAGAGTGCATATGTATACAAGTGTATCTCATACTACCAGCATGGGCTACACACCTATCTCTCCTATCAAGCCTCAGTCATAGCCTACGTCTCATAACATTCCAACCTCCAAATCAGTATATGATAATATAATAAAGTAAAATAAATGATCAAACACAATATCACAAACAAGGTCCTAATACAGAAATACAGTATTAACCCATAATTTTAAGAGCTTGAGTATCAACCCACATATCATTTTCTTTCTTGTTTTCCTTCTTATATTTGATTCTTATTAGAAGCACCCACTCATACACACAATCATAAATAGTTACTCAAGTTCATAAATATGTTCACATAAGTACCACATGGGCAATATGAAATAAGCAACAATCTCAATAATCATATATCATAGAATTACCCAAGCCTAGCTTATTCCATACATAAATTCTCATCAACTAATACGGTCCATTCATACTCTAAAGATATTTACAAGTATCAATACTAGCTATCAAGGCAATAAAGTAACTATAATCCACCAAAAGACTTCGGTATCTGTGAAGATGTTTTTCATTTCATATAAGAGGGACCCCCAATCCTAAATGAATCACAACATACAAATAAACGTGTATAAAACACATACATACTTTGACAAAAGTCAAGGTATATCTCAACTTGCCTTAAATGAATATTTGTAAAACCAAATGCAATACAAAACCTTAATCAAAAGCCCAACTCTCTCGAATTATCACTAAAAGCATCCAATATAAAAAATATGAAATCTACAAGTTAAAACAAAGCCAATGATATATATATTAACCCTATATAAGATGGGTCCAAATAGATTCAGAAAACTAGTTTGATTATAAAAGAACAAAACTAAAATTTTATTTAAGAATAATGTTCCAATATCAAGAGGAGTCTATAGTTGGAAACCAAGAAAAATAAGTTAAAAACAAGGTCTAAATCAAAAACAAAACTATTTTAATGCTTTACCAATGAAAAATCCAAAAATTCCCTTTTGAAATCAAGAATTTGAAGTTGTTTGAAGATGAAATCAATAGAAAATAATGGAATAAAGCTATAGGAACTTATTTATGGAAGAAATCCTAAAAAACCCTTTGAATTCCCCTTAGACCAAGCTCTCAAAGGTGAAATATGGTGAAAATAAGATTTTGGGTCGAGATGGAAATTAAATTCTGTACAGGTAAGAAATGACCTTCGTGAATGCGGAGCCCCAGGCCAAAAACTTGAAGGTCAACCCAACTCATACCCCATGATCATGAACAAGACGATGCAAATGCAATGGAGAAATGGACTCGACTACTAGTTACTCGTCGCGATCGCAAAACCCACCATTGCGATCACAAGAAAGAGGAGACTTACTCTTCACAAATGCAATGGGAGGGAAACTACTACTTCACGAATACTATAGAGGAGGTTGTGACGCGAAGGGGAAGGGTCATGCACCAGTAACTGTAACATAAAAAATGCAAGGGTTGAAACCTTTCGAATGGACCCTCGGAATCCATTTGGGACCCTATAAAAATAACTCAATAATGCTACTAGGATAATTTTGACTTTACGTACTCAATGGGGATGTTAGATTTTTGAAAAATGATCGTTTACACCAAATTAACCCCCAGAATCCCTTTTTACTATTTTCTAAACGATGAATCTAAATGAGATATAAAGGTCTCAAAATCAAACTAATACTACTGCTAACCCAAATTTGACATTTGAAATATGATGACGCGGTCCAAATTATCATCTGGTACTAGGATCAGGAAATACGAATCAAAGTCAACTATTGGCTCTTAAAGCCTCAAAATGATCTCAAACTATCACAAAACCTTTCTGAAGGCCTTGGGAGTTGTGTTAATCATCTCCACACCCCAAAACCAATATGTAGAAACTACGAGAAAATGTAGAATGATCAAAGTACAAAAATTTCTAAATTTCACTACGGAGGTCATTACAACGACGATCAACACTATTACCTTATTCAAAATGTTCAATTCAAACTTTTTAAGGTCTCGTCCCATTCACCCATGTAATTATTACCTATTATAATGTAATCGGAAAAGGGTCAAAAACACCCTTATACTATGGAAAAAGGATCATTTATATCCTCCGTTATATTTTGGGATCATAATTACCCCTGCTGTTATACTTTTGGGCAAAAATTACCCCTAATATTATAAATTGATGCAAAAATACCCCTCTTCCGTTAAAGCGCTCCAATATGACAAACACCGATCTAAGTGGCTTGATATTTGCTGAGGTGGATGTCATGTGGAATGCCACCTCATCACCCCTACCATCTCCTTCTGACTTTTTCTTCCACCACCACCTCCCCTTTTCCCACCGTTGCTACCACCTCTGACTGACTTTGTTTATGTCCATCAATTCTATATGAACATGGGGAGTAGGTAGTGTGGTACCAAGGTGATCACATTCAAGCTTTCCACCACGGTTACATGTTTGACAAGAGCCAACACCAAGCGCATCAAAAGTGCAGTTCAGTCCTTGCCCAAATGCGACCTGACCATCACGCGACACTTGGTATCCAAACGCTTTGGCTAGCATTCAATTGAAAGCCCATCGTGGAAAGTTGAGGTGATGATGAACCAGACAATGTTCCAGGCCATATTGTATACGAGCAATTGTTAGTAATGGTGAAATTGTTGGCAAAGTAAAGGAAGAACAACGCGCTGATAATTGATGGACAGAAACAAAGTCAATATGAGTTGGTGGCAGTGGTGGGATAAGGGAGAGGTGGTGGAAGAAAAAGTAGAAGGAGGTGGTAGAGGTGACGAGGTGGCATGCCACATGGCATCCGCCTCAGTAAAGTATCAAGCCACTTGGACTGGTGTTTGCCATGTTGGAGGGCCTCAAACGGCGAGGGGTATTTTTGCACCAATTTATAACGGCATCAGTAGTTATGGCCCCAAAATATAATGGCAGGGGTAATTATGGCTCCAAAATATAACGGAGGATATAAATGACCCTTTTCTCATAGTATAAGGATATTTTTGACCCTCTTCCCTAATGTAATTTACAATCGACATAGTAAGTCTTGACTGGTCTATAACTATAGTAATCAACACCATACAAAATCTTAAGAATGATAAACATGGACAAAAATCTTACCAATTATCAACTGAACTTTGGAATGACGCAATAGCTTTCAAGAGAATGTATACTCTCAAGACGACCTCCAGTATCATAAATGAGGCTGGAAGCATCGAAAAAAGTGTACTTTTATAGCAATGAAAAACTTGATTGAAGTTATTAAAAAATTGATTGAAGTTATTTTTTCTAAGATTTCTAAGAATTAGGGATAAAATGGTTGAATTGGAGAAGTTTTCCATCATTGGATGAGTGATTTTTTGATTGAATGTCTGAAATTTGTGCCCGAAAAAACATGAACTTTTAGAGGGAAGATTTTGTTTTTAAACAAATATTATTATATTCAACTGGACTATTTTATAGTAGTTTTCAAAACTTTATGGACGAAAATTATTTTGTATTTTTTTTAAAAAAAGTTTGGAGCTGAGGTGTGATTTTTAAGACTTTGGGCATACAGAATATTATATATTTCAATATTTTGGGGTGAAGGTGCAAGTCTTCAAACCTAAATATGCCTAATCATAAATATTAAAACTAAAAGGATCCATTGTCTTCATTTTAAAACTTGTGGTATAGTTGCCCGTATTGAAGTTATAAAACATGTCTTTTTAGTCAACATTCATGTTTTAAGAGAGTGCATTTATATAAGTTTCTTATTATTTTAAGAAACATTCATGTTTTAGCAACACAATTTATTACTATCAAGTAGTCTACGCCTCTTTTTAATGGTGGTTTAATTTGTGGTCCTATAATATGGTACCTCATTGACAAAGACAAATTAGAAATAACACTAAAATGAGGAAAAAGCATCTCTTCAAATGAAAAATCGAAAAGTGGGTTGGCTTTTCTAAAAGAGTATTTGTGGTGCTTATTGATTTGTCAACATTCTTGTATTTTTGTGACCCTCCAATAAACAAAAACTGACACTTAGATCCCCATTCTTTAACCAAAAAGTACAAATGTTAAGGGAGATTAGTTAATAATTAACAATAATTGAATTATTTTAATCCATCCATAGGATTCATTATCAGTTCTTGAATCTAGTTCATATATAACCTTACAAAGTGCATTCGTGGTGTTCTTTCAAACATAGTTTATGTTGTTCTTCTGTCTTGCATGTGCAATAATACATTTGTGATATATTATTATAAGCCCCCAAAAGGCTTTCTGCTTACGAATCCATCTCTTTTTTAAATTTTATGACTCTCGTTTTCGTTTCTCAAATAGTCATATGTAATCCTAAAAGTAAATTTAAGATTTAGAAGTTGGGGGTACTTGTAGTACTAATTTTATCATATTTGTTGAAATGTTATGTCATAGCATTTCTTAGTTATGTATTTTAACCTTATTAATTCTTCTATATTATTTTTAAGCTACTATATGCTCCATATTTCTAGTTTTTATTTAGTCGAGTATATTTTTTTTCATAAGTATTTCTATTAATCTTATTTGTTCCATATCTTTCCTCCAATATTCTAAGTATTCGTAATTTATCATTTTAGTCTGAGTAATACCAATCTGAATAATAATATCTACCACCAAAATCTATATTTTCTCACTCTTATTCAATCCATTCAGTATTTAGTAACTCATCTTCAAAATCAAATATCTTTTCCCATATGAGTTTTCTTATATCTATTATTTTCATATCCTTAAATATATACAAAATAAGTAACTTGACCCTATCTATCATTTCATCAGATAAGTAGTTAGTCATTTTATTTCATATGATGCTTATTTTAAAATATTCCCTTCAATCATATGGATAACAAAATATGGTCATCTTAGATCGCTATGTACTAGATTATCCTTAGATAATTATGCTCCTCTGTCACTATTAGCATGGTACGTTTGGATACTTCTTCCCTAAACAGCGCTTCAACTCTGATTACTACCCTATCACGGCTTCTCTGCCTTACTGGTTTCACCTTTAGGATGACATAGTTTGGGGAATTTTTCTCCTTTTCCTCTTTGCTAATAAACTTCAGAACATATTATCGTTCGAATAATTCTACTATATAGTAACTAACATGAATTTATTTTATTATATCATGATTGTCAAAATTTATGAATTTAGCTATTAATAATTATAAATGAAAATACTTGTTCTTGTAGGTTTGATGATTCTGAGCTTTGATTTTTCATAGTTGAGTATAAAACTGAATATCTTATTAAATATTTTGAGAGATTTTTGGTTGTGTACAAGGATGCTTGCTTTCCATGTAGAAAGTCTTGCCTTAGATCTGCCAACGGCTCTTCTATTTATAATCTCTAAAAGATAAAAAACGCGTAAACTACTATTTCTAACTTTACACCTGTCTATTTTTTACAAAAGTAATGAAAATCCTAAAGCTTATTCCTATTCTACATTTGTCAAAAAGACAAAACTAATAATGACACTTGCCAAAAAAGTCAAAACTAATAAAGGCTTATAGAATAATTTACGTTTTTAGTAAAAAAGGTCATTCACATGTCACTTTCATAACTTTTAATATCTTGTCTCCTTGTTTATCTCTTCATTGCTCCGTTGTTTTCTATTTTTTATCTGTCTTTCAGCTGGCGTTCTTATCTTCTTTTATTCTAGTTGAACTTTCAGGATCACATTATTTTCTCCATTGTATTTTGAGCATAGGTGGTTGTGAAATAAATCTTCTGAAATAAATTTCTTCTTAATTGCTCTTGTGGTTGGTTGTTTTTCTAGATTGAGTAATGTCAAAATCCATCTTTGAACTTCTTCCATATCTGACTGTCGTAGCTCCCTTGAATTTGAATAGATCATTAGTTGGTCTATTTTTACTCCATTTTTATCTATTTGTATTCCTAAAAATTCTATCTGGTTTTTTATTATTTCTGCCTTCTTTTCACTTAAGCTTATTCCTAAATTTTCTATTATATTTATAAATTGTTCTAATAATTTTAGGTGTTCTTCTTTAATTTTTGAATATAGCAATATATCATCTATGTATACTATACAATTAGGTAATTGTTTGAAACAATTATCCATAAAATGTTGATATCTACCTGGTGAATTTTTATATCCAAATGGTAGTACATTCCATTCATAAAATCTTTGGGGTACTGTGAATGCAGTTAATTTTTTAGATTCTTCTTCTAATTTTAAATGGTAAAATCTTGATTTACAATCAAATTTACTGAAATAATTATATCCTTGTATTTGTCTTATTTTTAATATTTTGTTTAGTATTGGGTAATTATATGTCATAGTGTAATACCCCGCAAAGTTCTCTTCTAGTCTGAGCCTTAGAGCGTATCTAGCAAAGTGGAAAATTTGAGTCTAAAAGTTTCAGAAGTATCTTCCCAAGTATGAAAAACTTTGAATCATGTGTAATTTCCCTAATTTCTACTTTTAGTTATGTAGAGCATTGAACAAGCTTTCCATCGATACCAATTTCATCAAAATTCGACATCGAAAGAAGAAGTTATGGCCGTTTTACTGAGCGTTGTCGGAATCACAGGTTTGACGGTCGATCTGACGGACCGTCAAGTCCTTGGTGGACTGTAAAGTGTCCCGTCAGACCAAGACAGTGGCTTCCTTTTTCGGTCATCATGTGACGGCCAAAGTGGTGGACCATCAAGTGTCCCGTCAGACCAAGGCAGTGGCTTCTTTTTTCGGTCATCATGTGACAGCCAAAGTGGTGGATTGTCAGAAAGTTGATGGACCATCAAGGGGCCCATCAGACCGAGGCAGAATGTCCCATTCCTGGACCCCGAGTGATGGACGACTTGGTGGACCGTCAGTCTCTCTGACAGACCGTCAGGTCGACCGTCACAGACCCCGATCGGAATTTTCTAGACAAATTTTAAAGGGGCAATTTGGTCTTTTCCACATCCTCCCCCAACTCTATAAATACCGGGCCAAGGGCCTTCAACTTCATTTTTCTCTTTTCCCCCAAAAAATTAGGGTTTCCAAAATCAAAATACTCTCTTCTCCTTTCATAAAATTTAAGAGAAATCAAGAAAGATCTAGAGAAATCAAGAACTCTTTTCAAGAGCCTTCAAGAAAAGAAATTCTCAGGTATGTAGATGTTGATTCTTGGGTCTCATTCATCCAAGAAGCTCAAGTACCCTTTTTTTAAACTTAAATATTTTATGTTTTGTGATATTCCATGATTTGTATGAGTTAAAGTTGATGTTACTTGTGTTGTTGAGCTTGGATGCATGATTGTTTGCAAGATTTCTGGTCTTTGACCCTAGTATGTGGAATTTATGTGATGTTGTGATGAGCCCTTTTGAAGTTGGTGTCTATGCGAGGTGTTCATGACATTAGGTTGTAGAGATGGTTGAATAAGCGGAGTATGCACCCCATAGGTTGGATGAAAGGTTGAGGTGAAGCATAGAGGGGCATTGTAGTATGTTAAAGGGGAAACCCAAGGTTGTGGGCTAGTCCATGCACACCTAGTGTTTGATAAAATTCCTTAGTGAAAGGAATGACCCATAATAATAATATGGAATCCCCGAGTAGGTGTAGAACCGGACATGTCTAGTGGTTGTTGAAAGACCGTAGTGAGTAAGTTGAGACGAAATAGCGGTAAATCTCCCAAGTGAGTGCTCTTTGATTTATTTTAAGTTTTGATACATGCTAAGTGGTTAGCAAGAGAGTAATGGCATGATAGTGTGAAGTTTTCCCAAATTCTCGTGATATCTAGATATATATCGAGATCGATATAGGTGTGATGTACTTGATGTAAGACTTTGTTGAATGGGGTATAATTTAATAGCATGTCTTCTTTAAGGTAGTTTATGACGATGAATCGATATTGATGACCCCCCAAATGTTGGGAGCGATCCTTTGGTAATCATGATGATGAATAGAGGTTTATATTTTCTAAATGATAGATGTGTTGACATAAGGTTTGTGAGGGGGAAAGTATGTTATGATTCTGAAACACTTAGAGTGACCCCTTGGTAGTTGTGATGATGAGTAGACATTTGTGAATCCTTGAAGGCTTGAGGTGATTTTCTAATTATTGTGAAATTGAATATATGGAATGATTTCTGAGTTTCTTGTGAATATGCCTGAATGATGGTAATGATGCATGAATGCTTGTGATGCTTGAATGAATGATGATGTTTTACTTCTATGTTATCGAGTCCTAGGGGTATTTATACCCGAAAATAGAGCTGTTGTCTAGAGCCCGTAACAGTTTCTCGATAATTCCAACCGAGACATGATTTTCAGAACTCAGTGAACTATAGAACTCTGTATCCTCAAACAAGTGCGAAGCTTAATAAAGATCAGTAATCTCAGTTATCTCTGTAATATCTGTATCGCTAGTAATCTAGCCTCAGACCGGTACTTAGCCCAGTCCTAATGGAGCTCAAGTGATTCAATTCTAATATAAGAAATGATTCGAATAATCTAATCAAGCTATGTATCTTCAGTCAGATACCGTGATTCGATATTATTTCTGTCAGATACGGAACCAAGTGATCTCAGCGTATTTCAGTCAGATCATTTGACAAACATGATCATCTAAACAGATTCAGCTTTATTGTGTTCATTCTAAGGATTCAGTGAGAGTCTTTCAGTTGGGAGTAGAAACTAGCACTGAGCGAGGGAAGGGATGGCGATTCCTCCCATCAGAGAGAGAGGCCAGAGTCGTTAGTAGCAATCTCTGAACTCTAGAACTGTGTAGACAGCGCAGGATACAGGAGTCCCCGTCAGTAGAGGCTATCACCTTCAGAGAGGTTGACTATTATATTGCCTCAGGTCGAATTCCTGCGAGGGTCGTCCCATCAGAGAGGCTTGACCCGAGAGTGAGTCTTTACCCGTGGCACGGTATTGACGCCCTTCCAGCTGGGGTTACAAGTTGGACCCCACCTGTGGTAGGTCGGGGCATGTCGGTTAAGTGACTACTTCCCATAGTTGCAGTTTTAGTATCAATCTTCAGAATTCAAGACCGTGTGGTACAGTCGTCTATCTCAGTAAGGAACCTTGATAGTTCCATTGACTCATGGACCATCCCATCAGATAGGGTTGGCCTCATATACAGATGCTTACTATCATATTTAAAGATTTCCCGTCAGATAGGTTTGGTATCCTTCTCAAAATTTGTTGAGTATTCTTGTTGTCGGATTCGGATATAATCCTATTTTCTTATCATTGATAAAACTTCCGAAGTTATCTGTTAGAAAATTTGAATCTCTAATTCTGTCAGTTGAAAGTGGTAAGCTCAGATCCTTAGTTATCTGTAGCAGATGAGTTAGTGGTTCAGTATTTCAGTGATGGAAGTGAGTTTAGGTCGCAGTAAAGCGGTATCCAAGGTCAAGTCTCTAGAGTTGTGATGATTATGAGTATGATTTATGCATTCTTGTATGTGTGCTTATTTTCGTGCGGTATTCTCATAATCATTTAGGTTATACATATTTTACATATATGAGCCCTTGCATTTAGCCTTACCCCGTCTACATACTGGTACATTTTGTGCTGACGCATTTGCGCTATGGTGTCTCATTTGACACCATAGGTTTAGAGGCACAGGACCCAGAGTATCATCAGCAGATCAGTCCCAGTCAGCAGCAGTAGCAGTGAGTCCTCTTCTTTTGAGGATGAGTTTCAGTTTTCTATTATTGTAATCAAAATTTTATTTACTTTCAGTTAACGGAGTTAGTTGGGGACCTGTCCCATCAACTCCACAGTTCAGTCAGATTAGAGGCTTTTCAGACGGATGTATTGTATAGTATTCAGTTTTATATTTTGAGTATTTATAGATGTGTTGAACCTTATGGCCAGTTTCTGCATTTATTCCAGATATTATGCAATGTACCGGTACAGATATCAGTAAAGGGTTAGCTTGTGCTCCTTCAGGGTCACAAGCACCGTGTGACATCTCGAGATGGGACCTCAGGGCATTACACATAGTTTTTGCGTTTAGGTTTCTATAGTCAATAACTATTCTACTTTTTCCTCTTTTTTGTTCACTATGTTTATTAACTATAAATGTTGGGCTAGTGTGTTTACTATTACTTTTTTGTATATATTATTTTTCTAATAGTTCATTTATATGCATTTCAAATTCTTTTAGATCGTCAAAATTGTATGTTAGTGGTTTTTGAGTTATTATACTATCTTTATTTATTAGTTCAATTTTTTCAGTAGTTTTATGTTTTTTCCATCCTTTTAATGGATCTTCACTATATAGTTGTTTTAATTTATTTTTGATTATTTCTACTTTATCTATTGAAATTATGGTCATTTCTTCCTTATTTATAGAGAATATAATTAATTCTATCATGTCTTCAGTAGTTTTTATATTTTTTAATTTTTGTGTAATTTTTTCACTTTCTTTTATCCAATCTATTTTCTTTCTTATTTTATTAATGACTCTGTTTGCTCTTACCTTGTGTTTGCATGGTGTTGTAAACAACCAGTGTATTTTAGTTATTATGTATGTATAGTTTATCTAAAAATGGCATTCCTAAAAGCATATCTTTTGATGTTAGTTCGTAATTATAAATTTCTTCTATTATTAATATTTTATCCCATATTTGTATTTTTACATTTCTAGCTTTATATGTAATTAGACTCCCTTCATTATTAAATCCTTTAACTACTATTGTTGTTCTTAACTTATCCCATTTACTTTCTGATAAATAGTTATATGTACATAAATTGGCTTATGCTCCTGTATCTATCATTGGCGTATAATATCTATTATAATATCCTTCTACTTTTATCTTCATGAGTACGTATATTTTCATATTAAAGCTCTTTTTATTAATAATTTTTCTTTATTATACGTTATAGTTAATTGGGTATGTTCTATATTGTATGGTTTTACTTGTTCCAACCATTTTATTCCTAATATTATTTTTGCCTTTTGTGTTTCTTCTTTTACTTCAAATTCAATTTTTATCTTTCTGACTCCTATTATAATTTCTTTTTTCAGTCGTATTTTTAATAATTATTAGGTTTCTTGGCAAATCTGGACATTTATCATTATTTGTTTTAATTTCTTCAGTTTTTACTAAGTATTTCATTATATAATTATCTACATATCCTGTGTTTATTAGTATTAAATATTCTTTTTTCATCTATTGTTCCTATTATATAATATTGAGTTAGGTTAGGTTTTGGAGTTATCTCATATGCTATTCTTCTTGATGGTTCTGATTTTTCACAAGATATTTTTCTTGGTGTTCCTATTTTTCATTTACTATTTCCAAATCTTCTTCTATATCTATATTTTTGTAGCTATAATCATTATTATCTATGATTTTTACAAATTGCTCAAAAGGGCTTTCTATTTGTATTTTGTTTATTTTATTTTTTTCAGTTATTTTATGTTTTGTTGTTAATACATATAAATTTTTACATCTTGCTGTAAATATTTTACTTCCTGGGGTTAATTCTATTCCTGATATTTTCCAATAAAGTACTAATGACTTATCTCTATTTTTATCTGTTATTGGTACTGAATAATTTGCACTTATTATAAATTTAAATTTTTGGTATATTAGATTCCCTCTTATAGCACTTATTATGCTTTTTTCTATAGGTTTTACGATCTTCTCATCTGCTAAATATAGTTTTATTGGTGTATCTATTCCTTCTCTAAACATGCTTTTATTAATATTTTTGTTCCTCCAAGGTGTACATGTTTTATTGGGTCTTTACTTTTTATATCTTGTATTTCTTTATTAACTATTCTTTTTGTTACTAGTGGTATACTAGTTTTTCCTTTTGCGTATCTACAATCTAGTATATGTTCTTTTTGGCTTACTATGTAGTATGCTTCTTTCCATCTATTAAATATATTCCTTATTGTTGGTATTTTAAATATTTTTTCTACACTTAAGTCTAATTCTTTTCCTTTTATTTCTTCAAATATATTACTATCAAATATAATTTTTTGGTCTATTTCTTCTTCATTTAAATATTCTTACTTTTTTATTATTTGTATACTTTCTTCAGTCATTTAATTCATCTAATTCGCTATCTATTTCGTTATTTGTTTCATTTTGCGAGATTTCATAGATACTATCTTCACTTTCTAATTCATAATCTATTTGCATATATTTTGTATTTTCTATCTTTATTTCTGATATTTGTTTCTTTTTTGGATCTTTGGGTACTTTACAATCTTTAGCTAAGTGTCCTAATTTTCCACAATTATAACATTTACATTCTTTTATAGATTTCTTCTTTCTATATGGTCTTTTATGTTTATAGTCTTTTACATAATATCTTTTTCTTGGTTTTTTATATTTATATTGGGATTTCTTGTATTTATTATATTTTTTATGTCTTTTTCTTTTCTTGTAGTATTTTTCTTCACATCCAAATTGGGGTGCTATTTTATCTTATGCTAAATTCTTTATTAATATTTTTTTCATTTTTAATTCTTCCCAATATTTTTCACATATATTCCTATACCATTGTTGTAAAAAATTTATCCTTGCTCCTAGAGTATCTACTATTTTTGCTTCATCCCAACTTTTTATTATTTTTGAACTAAATGGTTCAGGTAGTTTGCTAAAATATAATCTCCTTATTTTCTTACTTTCTTCTACATTATATTTTCTCTTATAATAATATTCTTTGAATGCACATGTATATTCATATATGTAGCTCATATTACATATTGCTAATTTCAACTTTAAATTCCTATTTGTATCATTTTCTATATTTTCTTCTTCTTCTTCTCCTTCTTCTTCTTCTTCTTCTTCTTCTTCTTCTTCTTCTTCTGTTTCTATACTACTAAATTAATTTCTTATAGCCGTTTCATATTTTTTTAATATTTCTATTGGTGATGCTTTAGTTGTTTCTTGTGTATTTTTGTCAGATCTTAGTACCTTTTTACTTTCTTCAGTTAAATTTGATAGCCATAATTTTACAGTTTGTATTAGTGTTCTTTCTATATATTCTGGTGTATTTGTTGTGTCTATGCTATTATCTAGTAATTGTTTTGATGTATATTCTACCCATAATTGTATCATCTTATTTGTGTCTATTACACAGTCTAAATCTAAGAAGTTGTAATTTTTATCAACTATTTGTTTTGGTGTCCATCTATATTCATTTCTTGGGTTGTACTTATTTTTGTAATTATATTTTGACTTTCTTATTTCTGATATACTAGGTATTAAGTTTTTGTCATCTTTTTTATCAAGAGTATTTATTTCTTCTATATTTTCTTTATTAACTGCTTCTTCTTTTTCCTTAATTTCTAGATCTTCTATTCTTTCTAAAATTTTTGTATATATTTCACTATCTTCTGAATCATAATCATTTATTTTTTTCAGTATCTATTGTATTTATTTCTAATTCATTGGTCTTTAATTCTTTATTTTTTGTTAGTAATTTTTCTTTAAATTGGTTTATTTCATCTAGTAGTTTCTGTTCCTTATCCTTTTCGGCTTTTTCTCTTTGTCTTTATATATATATATCTTTTAGTATTTGTAATTCTTTTTCTAACTCAGTAATCCTATTATTTTTTATTTCTTCTATTTTGCGTATTTCATCCGTAGTTTGTTGTTTTATTTTTTCTATTTCCTTTTTCTTGTCTATTTCTTCATTTTCTTTTGCTATTCTTACCATAGTGTTAGTTTATCTTCTAATTTTAATTATTTTTTTATTACATTAAATATAAATGTTCGTCTATTCTTATATCTTCTTCCTAAATTAGAAAATACTATTCTTATTTTTAACTATTCGTGATTTTCATATATTTTTTCATCTATTATGAATTCTTCTTTATTAACTTTATCTATTTGATTGTATATAAATCATGTTGATGTATGTATTCTAGGTTATCTATTAGAGCTTCTAAATATGATATTTCTTCTATTTTTGCTTTTATTGATTTTTGACATACTCCACCAATTAAATTATACTGTAATCTTTCTTTTCTTATTTTTAATTTTCTTTGTTTCTTAGATAATATTTGTTTTAGTTCCTTATATTTTTAGAATTGCTTTATTTTATTCATTGGTATTTATAATATTTTGGTAGATTTCTAAATTTAGTTCTATCATAATATGCATTCCTTAAATAAATACATACAACTCCTCTATTTTTAAATAACATAGCTCTGATACCAAATTTTGGGGGGAGGGGTACTTGTAGTACTAATTTTATCATATTTGTTGAAATGTTGTGTCATAGCATTCCTTAGTTATTTGTTTTAACCTTATTAATTCTTCTATATTATTTTTAAGGTATACTAGGACGCCAGTTGGAAGACAGATAAAAGATTGAAAACAACGGAGCAATGAAGAGATAAACAAGGAGACAAGATAGTAAAAGTTATGAAAGTGACATGTGAATAGTCTTTTTAACTAAAAACGTAAATTATTGTATAAGCCTTTATTAGTTTTGACTTTTTTTGGCACGTGCCATTATTAGTTTTGACAAATGTAGAATAGGAATAAGCTACAAATTTAGGGGGGGGAGGGTTACTTGTAGTACTAGATTTATCATATTTGTTGAAATTTTATGTCATAGCATTCCTTAGTTATTTGTTTTAACCTTATTAGTTCTTCTATGTCATTTTAAGGTATACCATATGCTCCATATTTTTATGTAGTCGAGTAGATTCTTTTTCATAAGTATTTCTATTAATCTTATTTGCTCCATATCTTTCCTCCAAT
Organism: Capsicum baccatum var. pendulum; assembly: GCA_030864225.1. NCBI lineage: Eukaryota > Viridiplantae > Streptophyta > Magnoliopsida > Solanales > Solanaceae > Capsicum > Capsicum baccatum. The sequence goes on along the minus strand of CM061559.1, from coordinate 202,576,723 downwards.
ATTCTAAATATTCGTAATTTATCATTTTAGTCTGAGTAATACCAATCTGAATAATAATATCTACCATCAAAATCTATATTTTCTAACTCTTGTTCTATCCATTCAGTATTTAGTAACTCATCTTCAAAATCAAATATCTTTTTTCATATGAGTTTTCTTATATCTATTATTTCTATATCCTTAAGTATATACAAAATAAGTATCTTGACCTTATCTATCATTTCATCAGATAAGTAGTTCGTCATTTTATTTCATATGATACTTATTTTAAAATATTTCCTTCAATCATATACATAACAAAATATGATCATCTTAGATCACTATGTACTAGATTATCCTTAGATAATTATGCTCCTCTGTCACTATTAGCATGGTACGTTTGGATACTTCTTCCCTAAACAGTGTCTCAACTCTGGTTACTACCCTATCACGACTTCTTTGCCTTACTGGTTTCACCTTTAGGATGACATAGTTTGGAGAATTTTTCTCCTTTTCCTCTTTGCTAATAAACTTCAGAACATATTATCCTTTGAATAATTCTACATATAGTAACTAATATGAACTTATTTTATTATATCGTGATTGTCAGAAATTTATGAATTTAGCTATTAATAATTATAAATGAAAATACCTATTCTTTTAGGTTTGATGATTCTGAGCTTTGATTTTCCATAGTTGAGTATAAAACTGAATATCTTATTAAATATTTTGAGAGATTTTTGGTTGTGTACAAGGAGGCTTGCTTTTCGTGTAGAAAGTCTTGCCTTAGATCTACTAACTGCTCTTCTATTTATAATCTCTAAAAGATAAAAAATGCGTAAACTACTATTTCTAACTTTACACCTGTCTATTTTTTACAAAAGTAATGAATATCTTAAAGCTTATTCCTGTTCTACATTTGTCAAAAAGACAACTAATAATGACACTTGCCAAAAAAGTCAAAACTAATAACGACTTATACAATAATTTACGTTTTTAGTCAAAAAAGCTATTCACATGTCACTTTCATAGCTTGTAATATCTTGTCTCCTTGTTTATCTCTTCATTGCTCCGTTGTTTTCTATCTTTTGTCTGTCTTCCAGCTGGCGTTCTTATCTTCTTTTATTCTAGTTGAACTTCTGGGATCACATTATTTTCTCCATTGCATTTTGAGCATAGGTGGTCTGGATATTTATGTCCTATTAATTTACAATATCTTGTCAATAACTATTCTAAAATAAATTCCTTGTTAATTGCTCTTGTGGTTGGTTGTTTTTCTGAATTAAGTAATATCAAAATCCATCTTTGGACTTCTTCCATATCTGACTGTCGTAGCTCCCTTGAATTTGAATAGATCATTAGTTGGTCTCGCGAATAGTAACTCCAAATCGGGTTTCCATTAAGATAGTTATTTGCTAGCTCTTGGATAATTGTAGATATTTCAATGATTCGTTTATTTGCATAAAAATTAGGTATCTCAACTTTTGATATCTATGGTTGTTGCTCAATGTCTTCTGGTATAATCATATCTCTGGTTAATTCAATTTTCATAACTTGTATAACTGATTTTATTTTATCATATAATATCTCAGCTGGTGCGATATAAAACTTTATAAAAAGTAGATTTCCTTTGATTATTTTTTTGTAAGTAGTGAATGCTTTGTATATTTTTGGTATAGTTGTTAGTTCGTTTCCGTCTTGAGTATTACGGTATTCAGTAGTCCATAACTGAAACAAGTTCTAACTAGGTTTGGATTGATTTTTGGTAGTGCGATTAACTTGTTGCATCCTTGTAGTTTTTGGGTTATATAGTTTGTGTTTGGTTCTTGAATATTTGTAGCTCTGGGTTTAATATTCAAGTAAGTTTGTATTTTGTGGATGTTTTCTATGTATAATCTAGTTATATGGTTATATATTTTTTTCGTCTTGGTTCAAATTTTCTAGATATGTGGTAGTTTGTGGGGTTATAAATAGAGGGTCTTTTGGTATTTTTGGTCTAAATAGGTTTTCAAATATCTTATTCAGATTTAATCCTTGTCTATTAACTCCTTTACTTGTACCTGCAGACATAGATTGATAAAGATTATGGGTTTTATGGAGTATCCCAACGTCTCCTTTTAGCTTTGAAATTTTGATGTCTTTCGATCGACATAGCTCTGCATTTTTATAGTCATGCGGCTGACTTGTAGCTTTAGACTTCAGTTTACCTTCATTAGTCTTTAGCTTTTCTACCTCATTTCCCAAACTGTCCACTTTCAGTGAAAGCGTAGTTGGGGTTTTGAGTATCTCTTTTAATGTATCATTTTCTGTTATATCAGTCTGTGTAGCTTCGTCTTGATATGTAATCTGCAATAACATTCTTGTTAGTACTGATTATTTCAACTGTAAATGTAAAATTCAATATATTTAATACCAATCTCCGTATTTCTTTTGTTGTTACTGAATTTGTATTTTCTTAGTTAGCCACCATCATACCTGTGTATTATATGTTCGTACAATAAATTTGTTATATACAATATATAGTTCAAATGCTAATGAACATAATTCTTTTCTATTTATTTCCCAATTTATTTCTGTTTCGTTAAACGTTCCTGAGTAGTATCTACAATGATGTTCTAATTTTTCGTTTTCATACCTGTATTTGAGTACTTCTCCATAGCTGTTCTCATTCGCATATGCTTCTACTATGTATGTAAAATTTTTATTTTCATCTGAAAACTGTAATTTTGGCAGGTTTTCACAAAGTATCTTTATTTTTTGTACTTATTTTTTATCTTCTTCACTATAATTATATTCTACATCCTTTTTCAATTTTTTCTATAATGGTTTTAAATTTTCTGCTAATTTTGGTTTGTATTCTCTTACTTGATTTACTAATCCTAAAATTGATTATAATTTCTTTTTTTGTATCTAATTCTTCTTTTGAATTTATTTTTTTTTGTACTATATACTATTGAATTTTTACTCCATTTTTATCTATTTGTGTTCCTAAAAATTCTATCTGTTTTTTCATTATTTTGCCTTCTTTTCACTTAAGCTTATTCCTGAATTTTCTATTATATTTATAAATTGTTCTAATATTTTAGGTGTTCTTCTTTAGTTTTTGAATATAACAATATATCGTCTATGTATACTAAACAATTAGGTAATTTTTTGAAATAATTATCCATAAAATGGTAAATTGCTATATTCAAAAACTAAAGAAGAACACCTGAATTTTCTATTATATCCAAATGGTAGTACATTTCATTCATAAAATCCTTGTGGTACTGTGAATGCAGTTAATTTTTTTTAAATTTTCTACTAATTTTAAATGGTAAAATCCTGATTTACAATCAAATTTGCTGAAATAATTATATCCTTGTATTTGTCTTATTTTTAATATTTTATTTGGTATTGGGTAATTATATGTCATAGTTTTTGCGTTTAGGTTTCTATAGTCAATAACCATTCTACTTTTTCCTCTTTTTTGTTCACTATATTTATTTACAATAAATGTTGGGCTGGTATGTTTACTATTACTTTTTTTTATATATTGTATTTCTAATAGTTCATTTATATGCATTTCAAATTCTTTTAGATCGTCAAAATTGTATGTTAGTGGTTTTTGAGTTATTATACTATCTTTATTTATTAGTTTAATTTTTACAGTAGTTTTATATTTTTTCCATCCTTTTAATGGATCTTCACTATATAGTTGTTTTAATTATTTTTGATTATTTCTACTTTATCTATTGAAAATATGGTCATTTCTTCCTTATTTATAGAGAATATAATTAATTCTATCGTGTCTTCAGTAGTTTTTATATTTTCTAATTTTTGTGTAATTTTTTCACTTTCTTTTATCCAATCTGTTTTCTTTCTTATTTTATTCGTAACTCCATTTGCTCTTACGTTTTGTTTGTATGGTGTTGTAAACAACCAGTGTGCTTTAGTTATAGTGAGTGAATATAGTTCATCTAAAAATGGCATTCCTAAAAGCATATCTTTTGATGTTAGTTCTTAATTATAAATTTCTTCTATTATTAATATTTTATCCCATATTTGTATTTTTACATTTCTAGCTTTATATGTAATTAGACTTCCTTCATTATTAAATCCTTTAACTACTATTGGTGTTCTTAACTTATCCCATTTACTTTCTAGTAAACAGTTATATCTATCTAAATTGGCTTCGGCTCCTGTATCTGTCATTGGCATATAATATCTATTATAATATTCTTCTACTATTATCTTCATGAGTACGTATATTTTCATATTAAAGCTCTTTTTATTAACAATTTTTCTTTATTATACATTATGGTTAATTGGGTATGTTCTATATTGTATGGTTTTACTTGTTCCAACTATTTTATTCCTAATATTATATCTGCTTTTTGTGTTTCTTCTTTTACTTCAAATTCAATTTTTATCTTTCTGACTCCTATTATAATTTCTTTTTTCAGTCGTATTTTTAATAATTATTAGGTTTCTTGGCAAATCTGGACATTTATCATTATTTGTTTTAATTTCTTCAGTTTTTACTAAGTATTTCGTTATATAATTATCTCCATGTCCTGTGTTTAATAGTATTAAATATTCTTTTTCATCTATTGTTCCTATTATATACTATTGAGTTAGGTTAGGTTTTGGAGTTATCTCATATGCTATTCTTCTTGATGGTTCTGATTTTTCACAAGATATTTTTCTTGGTGTTCCTATTTTTCATTTACTATTTCCAAATCTTCTTCTATATCTATATTTTTGTAGCTATAATCATTATTATCTATGATTTTTACAAATTGCTCAAAAGGGCTTTCTATTTGTATTTTGTTTATTTTATTTTTTTCAGTTATTTTATGTTTTGTTGTTAATACATATAAATTTTTACATCTTGCTGTAAGTATTTTACTTCCTGGGGTTAATTCTATTCCTGATATTTTCCAATAAAGTACTAATGACTTATCTCTATTTTTATCTGTTATTGGTACTGAATAATTTGCACTTATTATAAATTCAAATTTTTGGTATATTAGATTCCCTCTTATAGCACTTATTATGCTTTTTTCTATAGGTTTTACGATCTTCTCATCTGCTAAATATAGTTTTATTGGTGTATCTATTCCTTCTCTAAACATGCTTTTATTAATATTTCTATTCCTCCAAGGTGTACATGTTTTATTGGGTCTTTACTTTTTATATCTTGTATTTCTTTATTAACTATTCTTTTTGTTACTAGTGGTATACTAGTTTTTCCTTTTGCGTATCTACAATCTATTATATGTTCTTTTTGGCCTATTACGTAGTATTCTTCTTTTCGTCTATTAAATATATTCCTTATTGTTGGTATTTTAAATAATTTTCTACACTTAAGTCTAATTCTTTTTCTTTTATTTCTTCAAATATATTACTATCAAATATAATTTTTTGGTCTATTTTTTCTTCATTTAAATATTCTTCCTTTTTTATTATTTGTATACCTTTTCAGTCCTTTAATTCATCTAATTCGCTATCTGTTTCGGTAGCTATTTCATTTTCTGAGATTTCATATATGCTATCTTCACTTTCTAATTCATAATCTATTTGCATATATTATGTAGTTTCTATCTTTATTTCTGATATTTGTTTCTTTTTTGGATCTTTGGGTACTTTACAATCTTTAGTTAGGTATCCTAATTTTCCACAATTATAACATTTACATTCTTTTATAGATTTCTTCTAACTATATGGTCTTTTATGTTTATAGTCTTTTACGTAATATGTTTTTCTTGATTTTTTATATTTATATTGGGATTTCTTATATTTATTATATTTCTTATGTCTTTTTCTTTTCTTGTAGTATTTTTCTTCACATCCAAATTGGGGTGCTATTTTATCTTTGCAACATGCTAAATTCTTTAGTAATGTTTTTTCCATTTTTAATTCTTCTTTATATTTTTCACATATATTCCTATACCATTGTTGTAAAAATTTTATCCTTGCTCCTAGAGTATCTACTATTTTTGCTTAATCCCAACTTTTTATTATTTTTGAACTAAATGATTCAGGTAGTTTGCTAAAATATAATCTCCTTATTTCCTTACTTTCTTCTACATTATATTTTCCCTTATAATAATATTCTTTGAATGCACATGTATATTAATCTATGTAGCACTTATTACATATTGCTAATTTTAACATTAAAGTCCTATTTGTATTCTTTTCTATATTTTGTCCTTCTTCTTCTGTTTCTATACTACTAAATTCATTTCTTATAGGTGTTTCATATTTTTTTAATATTTCTATGGGTGATGCTTTAGTTGTTCCTTCTGTATTTTTGTCAGATCTTAGTACCTTTTTAATTTCTTCAGTTAAATTTGATAGTCATAATTTTACAGTTTCTATTAGTGTTCTTTCTATATATTCTGGTGTATTTGTTGTGTCTATGCTATTATCTAGTAATTGTTTTGACGTATATCTTACCCATAATTGTATCGTCTTATTTGTGTCTATTACATAGTCTAAATCTAAGAAGTTGTAATTTTTGTTAACTATTTGTTTTGGTGTCCATCTATATTGATTTTTTGGGTTGTACTTATTTTTGTAATTATTTTTTGGCTTTCTTATTTTTGATGTACCAGGTATTATGTTTTCGTCATCTTTTTTATCAAGCGTATTTATTTCTTCTATAGTTTTTTTATTAACTGCTTTTTCTTTTTCCTTAATTTCTAGATCTTCTTTTCTTTCTAAAATTTCTGTATATGTTTCACTATCTTCTAAATCATAATCATTTGTTTTTTCAATATCCACTGTATTTATTTCTAATCTTTGGTCTTTAATTCTTCATTTTTTGTTTGTAATTTTTCTTTAAATTGTTTTATTTCATCTAGTAGTTTCTGTTCTTTATCCTTTCGTCTTTTTCTCTTTGTCTTTTTCCATATGGATCTTTTAGTATTTGTAATTCGTTTTCTAACTCAGTAATCCTATTATTTTTTATTTCTTCTATTTTGCGTATTTCATCCGTAGTATATTGTTTTATTTTTTCTATTTCTTTTTTCCTGTCTATTTCTTCATTTTCTTTTGCTATTCTTAACATAGTCGTTCGTTTATCTTCTAATTTTAATTCTTTTTTTTCTAACATTAAATATAATTGTTCGCCTATTTTCTTATATCTTCTTTCTAAATTAGAAAATACTATTCTTATTTTTAACTATTCGTGATTTTCATATGTTTTTTCATCTATTATGAATTCTTCTTTATTCATTTTATCTATTTGATTGTATATAAGCCATGTTGATGTATGTATTCTAGGTTATCTATTAGAGCTTCTAAATATGATATTTCTTCTATTTGTGCTTTTATTGATTTTTGACTTACTCCACCAATTAAATTATACTGTAGTCTTTCTTTTCTTATTTTTAATTCTCTTCGTTTCTTAGATAATATTTATTTTAGTTCCTTATATTTTTGGAATTGATCTATTTTATTCATTAGTATTTATAATATTTTGGTAGATTTCTAAATTTAATTCTATCATAATATGTATTCCTTAAATAAATACATACAACTCCTCTATTTTTAAATAACATAGCTCTGATACCAAAATTAGCTATTTTTAAATTAGCTGCACCCTTCATAAAGCTAGGAATAGGATCATCAAGAAATTTCTTCTTTCTTTGCTAAATAATTTAATTTAATCCATCCTTTAGTTAATGTTCTTTCCATCCTATATTTTGTATGATTAAATGTATGTTGCTAAATATAATTAAAGTTATGATTAAGAATTAAAGTACTTAAAAGTTCTAAGAGTTCTACAAAATGGTGATAATTATATTTGAATTTATCAAAAAAAAAAGAAGGTCAAATAAATGAAATGTTTGAAATAATGTTCCTCAAAAATCAAAATCGAACTCCAAAATATAAATATCTACGTTGTCAAAACCTCCAACAGTCCAAAAATAATCGATATGTATTATTGTGAATCTATTTCCTTCTTAGAACAGAAAAAAGTAGGAGAAATGTATTAACTTGTCTGAATTTTTTGGGTAAGGCCTCTCTCAACCGATCTTAATTTTCATTATTGAGCGGTCTATTTTTGTTTCCTCTCTTTGCCATTCAAAAATGATTAAATTAACAAAATCACGCATAACTAACAATCACTCAATGGTAAAATCTTTTTTTTTTTAAATGATCAATTAGTTTAATGATATTTTTGTTCTAATTTATATTTTTAATCAAACAATTTAGTTACATAAAAGCTTTTTTCACGCTATAGCATGCTTTTCCGTGATACTTCCAATGACCCCACAAATTAGTTTGCATGAGTTTTGTTGTTCATACATATGTGATAGAAGCAAATTGCCTACCTGAAATAAGGCTTTGCGAATAAGTAGTTCCATAAGCTCCAGTTATTATTTGTTGACTATGCTTCATTGGAGTTTCTATCTCTTAGCAGATAGGGTGATAAGACTCATGCAAGATTCGACAATAAAGTTAGTATTATAGAGCAAAGTGGTTGGGATTAGATTTTCAATTGGATGAGCTCCAATCAATTCGTTAAAAATATATTCTTGTCTATTTGTTAGGTTTGTAAGAGGTGTTAATGAAAAATGAATAGGTCTTTTTTTCCGAAAAGATACTAAGAGAATTAAAGAGGAAAATTTTTGGTTTGGATGGTTATAACCTTTCTAATGGGTTGTAATTTTTCCGAAGAGTTGCACTTTTATGAATTGATGCATCTTTCTAAATCATTGCTTCTCTTCATGAAACAATACCTTGATAGCTATAAATACCTGAATTTTTCCTCGGATATAGAGATAAAATTTTGAAGAAAAAATACTCCTCTTTCTAGAAAAACTCTAGTATGATAATTTGTTGCCGTTGAGTGCGTTCGTAGTTCGACAGAATTTGAAGTACCGCTATTCTATCGAAGTGAAGAGGATATATTCCATAACCTCGGGTGCTTGAGGGAAATAATTTCTTTAAGGACACACCGTAAATTTTGTGGACTTGAATCTTTTTGTTTCATCTTTTTTTTTCTTAAAGTTGGTTTTACTATTTTTGTAGAAAATAATTTGAACTTCATATTGATAGTTCTTCAACTGTTTGAACTTGTGTTTGAAGTTCTTGAAACTTCATTTTGATAGTATTGAACTTGTGTTGAAGTTCTTAAAATTTGATTTTTCTATTTTTAAGAAAAATAGTTTGAACTTCATTGTTGGTTGTTCATAAGTTGGGTTGAACGTATTGTTAAAAGTTTAAAATTGTAAATACAGAATTTAAACTTCATTTGATTGTTCATATATTTAAACATGTGTTTGAAATTATTATTGAAAAAATGCAGGTTTTACTAAATACGAAAAACAAACTACTTTCAACCTAAATCAGCTTAAAATGAAGCCTACCTAGTATGTGTTATAACTAAAAGGCTTAAGTCACTGACAGACCTTCAAACTTGTCCCGAAAATTCGCTTAGACCCCTTAACTAAGTCCTGTACCTATCAGGTCCCTAACCCACCTGAATTTTGATCTAATTGAGCTTTTTTTGTCCAATCAGCTAAAAGCTCAAGTGTGTGTAATACACACGTGATGATGTGAAAAAAAAGGCTAATTGAAAGCTAACATGTAGCATTGTGGGTCCAATAATTATTAAAAATTAATTATAATTTTTTTAAAAATAAAAATAAAATGGGGTCCCCTTCAACATCCCCCCACCCCCACCCTACCCGCTCTTTCTTGTTCTTCTCCTCCATTTCTTGCAATCTTCTTCTCCATCTTCCATTTTTTTTTAATATCTGATTAATCAATAATCAAAAGAAAAAGAAAAGGACATTTTCCACTACCCTCCCCCCCTACGCGACCCCCGGCCCCTCTTATCATCTTCTTCTTCATTTTTTGTAAAAAAAAATTAATATTTTTTTAGAAATCTTATTTCTTTATCAATCTAATTCATATTTATTGCTATTTTTCTTCTTCTTGTATTGTGGGTTCCTTAAAATTTAAATTTTTTAATAATATCAATAAAGTAATCTTAGATTCATATCAAGTTAGCCGAAAAAAATAGAGTTTCGCCAGAATCAAATTTACTCCGCAAAAACATATTAAGTTTGCAAAGAGAAATGTATTAATATGCTAAAGTTCATGGCTTTCATTGATTTTTTTTTTTTCAATTGAAAATTGTTAATTATATTAACAAGATTGTTAAGAATTTAAAAAGAAGAAAAAAATAGAGATGAAGAATGAAGAAGATGGCTAAGAATGAAGAAGATGGCTGGGGGCTTTGTGGGGGTAGGGGGATGGGGCGGGGGGTCGAAGGAGGGGGCTGATTTTCTTTTATTTAAAATTAAAATTTGTTATTATTAAAAATGTATTAAATAAATTAGAATGTGATTTTTTTAACAAAAAAAAAAAATTACCATTTGAGACCCCATTCACGTGCTCAAGGAGAGTGTGTTACACTCTCCTTGCCAAATCAACATTTTGTGTCTGATAGGTACCAATTTTAGCACTTGAGGGGCCTGATAGGTACGGGCCTTAGTTAAGGGGTCTAAGTGAATTTTCGGGACAAGTTTGAGGGTCTGGTGATGACTTAAGCCTAACTAAAATTTACAATTCTAAAAAGTTGAGGCTTCCAAAAACAAAAAACATGTGGCTGAATAGTTTCGAGATTTAGAACCCTTATATCTTGAAATTAATTAATCAAATGAACGTTTCGATGGACATTATGCACTTGTTACACGATAACCCATTAGAAAAAAGAGTCAAATAGGAGTAGGGGTGTGTAAAAATCAACCCGACCGATAAATCGAACCGATAAAAATGTTATTGGTTTATTGTTATTAGGTTATTGGATTAACAGTTTTTTATTGATTTTATAAAAATATATATAATAAATATATATATATATATATATATATATATATATATATATATATATATATATTCTCTTTAATTTCTACAAATTAACAAACTTATTATTTCAATTATACAAACTTTTAATTTCTCCTAACAACATTTAGTTCAAACTTGAAGATTCTTGTAAATTAAAACACATCATGTAGAATTTTTGATTGCAACTAAGATTTGTTTTTCTTTTTCATGTTAGTTACTACTATTTCTATTTTATGAGTATTTTTTTATTGGTTAAATCGAAAATCGAACCGTTAAGGACTAAAAATCGATAAACCAAAAATCGATAAAAATATTTTATTGGTTTAACATATTTAAAAATCAAAAATCGATAATAAGTAAAAAGCCGAACTGAACCGACCGATGCATACCCTAAACAGGAGGACAATATGTATGAGAAATGGAGGTTTGGACCCTGATGAAACTCCGTTATGTTTAGAGAAAAAACCTAATAATAAAATTTCAAACATATTTTTACAAATTTGCCCCAGAAACGATCCAAAAAATTAATAAATTTAAAAATGTAAAAGAAATATTTTATTTTTAAAGGAAGAAATGTTCAATACATATCCAAACTGAAATTTACTGTAAACACATCTGAATTTTGACCCTCTCGAACTATTTATTAGTGTATTTCAGTGACATTTATAAGTTAATAAAAAATTAAAAATGCTAAAAGAAATTCTAAAAAAGAATTTTGTGCAAATAAATATCAATAAAATACGCTAATAAATAGTTTAGGGGATCATAGGACTCCCACAAAGTTCTAGGGGGGTCATAGAACCCCGCAAAGTTTAAATATGTTACAACAAATTTCATCAAAATTTAAGTATATTTCAAAACATTTTTCTCTTTTTCAAAATGACCAAGAAGCAATAAGTGTATCAGACTCCCTTAGAATGAGGTAATCCAAAAGAACAAAGGCTACTAAATAATTAAATATATAAAAACAATTCAAGTGTCCACCTAATAAGCGATATCAAATTTAGAGAATCCCAAATTACTAATTGCCAACACCTTTCGGTTATCGTAAATAAATAACCGTTTTCTGTTGGAAAGAATATTTAAAAGTATTTTGTATCATAAAAGAAAAATAACATAAGAGAAGACGCAAAAGTGACCAGAAAACACTACTTTTCTCAACTTACGTAGAAGAAAGATTTGAACTTTTAATTGATACTAAAAGTTCTAGGATGCATCTCTTTCCTGATTGGTTTATCGGATGATCATTCAATCAATAGTTATTATCTTAAAAATTTATCTTTTTCTTTACTTTTATTTTCTTTAATAAAAAAAATGAGTTAGATAATATCTATTGAATAAATGATCTTTGACAAATCAATTCATTTTTTCTCGGGACTAATTATAGCTTTTGCTAAAAGTGCAATCTTATTAGGATTAACACCTGCAGAGGGAGATCAATAATTGTGATTAATTAATTTTATAAAATAATGACACTTTTCATCTCTCAATTATTGACATATTTTTATTTTGGTCTCCTCATAATATTTCACTTGGTTAATTTTTTTTTTATCCCTTTACATAGAAAATATATTTTATTTATATTACTTTAAGACCTGAACTATCCTCAAATATGGAGCCAATAGTACAATTTAACGTAACACCTGTGAATAATAAAATGGCTTAATAGATAATAATTCATTAAATTTTGGAGATTCAAAGGATCCAAATCAGAATTTGTGAAAGAAAAGTAGGGACTATAAAACCGTAAATTTCCCGGTAAGTCGAGCCTAGTTGACTATTCTTTTCCCTACCCCCGGCTTCTCACTTAGTTTTGTTCTTCTTCTATACCATCGGTAGTTAGAGTCGATGGCTTTCCCATGATTACCGCATCTGAGATAACTGAAGAAGAGGATCAAGTGCGTGTTCCATTTGAGTAAGCAATTAACTATGGAAAGAGGTGCGAAATAACTGTAGTTCTGGTTGCCCACTGGGATAATAACTAAAAAGTGCATTTACTTGGTCTTAATTAGAGAATCAATGACGTGATTAGAAACAATAATCACCTCTAAAATACTCCTATTTCCTTACGATAACTGCCCCAGATGATACCTTATTTAATATAAGCATAATAAAAACACTTTGGTTCAAGTGGTTTCTTACTCTGGAGATTACCTCGCAGTTTCTTGTTTAGACAACATACATATACACTAGGAAAGGTCCCTACCTAGGCCACTTTGTCCATATGATCAACCTTATTAAAAATATTAGCACTTGCTCTAAAGATAAAACACTAAGTTGAAAATTTAAAAGGGAAGTCTGACGCATTAAAGTTTCAACCATGAGCAGGATTCGAAAAAGAATCAAACCACAAGGATCTATTGTACATAATTTTATTTTGTTTTTCTGTTAAATACTAGCTGTTTCCACAAATTAAATCTGCGAACTCCTAATCATATATTTTAAACATAGAGTGCACATATTTTGATCCAGATTCCCAACTTTGCATTAGTTTAAATACGTTGCATTACCTTTGGGTGGGGGTTGATTCTTAGCATGTTTTCTCCTTTAAAACGACTTGTCCTATTCCCAAGTATAAGTTGTTCTAGTTACCATTACCATAGGTATTCGCGCAATGCGTGAAACGTTTTTCTAAAAAATATTCAGTAAAAAATATTGGCTTATTCATTTTTAAATAATAAGGTTAATTAATTTTTGTTGCATTACATTGGCATATTTCAGAAGTTGATTATTTTTTTTTTAAAAACATATTTTAAAAGTCAATAAAATATTAAATATAATTATTAATAGTGAAATTATAATTGATATTTAATAACTAATACCAATTACAATTAATTTAGATGTTTTGATATGAAGAGAACAATAATTAGTATTTTCTTTAATCATATTTCAATCCATTGACTAATTTTTAAAAATAATAAAATATTAAATAATTGTTAATTTTGTTATTGGACTTTTATCTTCGAAATTTTAATCAGTTAAGCCATATAATTATAGTTCGTACCTTCCATTTAAGTTTCAATTTTTTTTAGTCTATCAATTCAAGTTCAGCAATAACTACACTTTTTTTTTTTTTTTTAAATATCTTTCAATTCTATTCCAAGTAATAAAAATACTTAATTGTGTCAATGACAAAACTTCTAATTTTAAAATTTAAATTTCATAACTCTCAGTTCAAAAATTAAGCACATAGCAATCTATTTTTTTCTTTTAAAATTTCGAAGTTTGTTCTATTGTTCATAACTTTTTCATTGTCTGATTCCATCATTAATATCTTTTAGTATTTTATTTAGTCTTATATTATACTCCTTCCGTTCCAAATTATTCGTCCCAAATTGAGATGATACATTGATTAAGAAAAATAATTAATAACATGATTAGTTTACCACAATACCCTTATTAAATGATGTTTACATTTTAATTTGAAGAAAAAGTAATCAATGTAAAGGGTAAAACATGAAAAAAATTTCTTGTCTCTTCTTGATTAATGAAAAAAACAAGTAAAATGAAAAATCAAATTAAAAAATTTGGGACGGATAATTTAAGACGGAGAAAGTATCTTCTAAATTAATTCAATTAAAAGCTCTCATGCTACTTCCAAAATCACCCTTCTCACACAAATCCCCACCTTTACCCCGCCAAATTAAATTTTTGTTAGAAATTTTTCTTGCAGCGCCCTCCCCAATACAAACACAAAACAAATTTAATTTATTTTTAAAAAGTACATTTCTTCTTTACCTATCTAACACCTCCCCCCCCCCCCCCCCCCCCCCCCCCCGCCAAAAAAAAAAAAAAAACAAACTAAAAATTCTTTTAAATTTTTATTTTGAAAAACTTTTTATTTTTTTTTTTACTTATTTCGACCCACCCCTTACTCTGATGCCAAAAAAAGTTTTAAGCTTTCATATATAAAAAATAGATCTTTTTTCCTACCCATATCATACGGTACAAATGACCATCTTATCTTTTGATGACATCTTTGGAGGCCAACACATAGAGGCTCAAGACTTAGTCACCTCGAGGATATGAGAACATGCATGGAGGACCCATTTTGAGCCTACCATTGAGCATACCATACATCAAGGCCATGAATGGAAGATTGCTTGGAGCATTGAAGACTTGAGGACTCACGGCTTTGGATACTTAATGGCTCACGGTTTTGGGTCATCTTCGTTGAGAACATTTTGGTAACTTCACTTTGCCCCAAATGCACTCCATAGCAGCCCCTATCATTAAGGGTAGTGTTGTCATTTTTTCTTCTTTTGTAATATACTATAAATAGGACATTTTAGGTCTTCTCTTATTAATTGTTTAATGATGAAAATATGAGACATTGAAAATACTCTCTCTTGAGAGTAGACTGCTTTAGTGTAGTTCTTAGTTAGGGCTTGGATTAGCCATTGTAGTTTAGGGCTTGGAAAAATAAATATTGTTCTTTGCTTGGAAATGGTGGATCTTGAGGTGAGTTGATTCTCTTGACGATCACCGTAAGAGTGTGTTGTTGCTGTTACATCCATTAGGGGTTTTTGAGTTTAATATACTCTTTAGTTCCTAATCTTTGTAATAATCTATGTCTCACTATCTATCTTTACCTTTCTTGCATTTGTGTTAGTGTTTGTATCTTGTAATCGTTTGTTCTTGTTGAATCTGAATCTTGTGTTCATCTTGTTCTTGTTGTATTGTTGCTGTTTTGGTGTTAAAACACCTTGTAAACTCGTGATACTTGTGTTGTTGTTGTTGGCCGAAACTAGCACTCAAAGGGGTTTTCGGGTTGCTCTCAATTTGTGGACTGTTTTGTATAGTTTTTGTGCCTTCCGTGGTCTTTCTTGTATTATTTGGTATCAGAGCATGGCTTGATATTGTTCCCACAAGATCAATCTGGGGCTCGTAAACTTGAAAATAAAAAAAAAGGTGTTAGAAAACTAAAAAAAAAAACAAATCTGTCCATTTTTGTGTCTTGGCCGAAATGTGTTGTTGGTGTGTTTGGCCGAGATTTGTGTCTAGATCTAGGCGTGTTTTTATTGTCTTAGTAGTTCCTTGTTTTAGATTCTTGTTCACTAGCACATCTTGAGTCTAAATCCAAGTTCTTGAGCAAATTTTCAAATTATTGTTGAAGGTTGTGGACGGTTTTGTTGTTGTTGTTCTTGATGTTCATCTTGTTGTGTTGAAGAAGTAGCTTCAAAGGGGATGTTTGATCTTGAAAACAAGAGAAAGAAGAGTGAGATCTTTGTTTGTCTTGGTAACATTTTCAAGACATCACCAAGGTGGTAAAAGAACAAAAGACATCCCAAAAGTCTAGTTACTAAAATAGAGTAAGACCACTTTTCTAGGTAGACCAAAAGAGGAAAGAGGACAAAACATCCAAAAATGTTCTCTTGCCAAAAGAGTGAAAGTAGATGAAAACTTTTGAATCTTGAAAAAGAGACCCAAATCCTTGTTGTCTACTTACCAAAAACGAAAATTCCATCATTTTTGTGAAGATTGAACAACTAAGTTTAAGAACCAAAAATTTTCAAACTTCAACAACATTCCCACGACCAATAGTTGAGTGCCACATCATCATAAGCTCAAGAATTGGAATTCCTAGTTTTTTTTCTTTGTTTCCATTGGTTTGAACTTTGTTGACTCTTATACTAATTGGCAACTAGTAAATATCTACTAAGTTGTAAATTAGTTTTTGAGTACGTTCTTCGTGTTAGCATTATTTTTATACTTTTCTCGTTTTTAACTCGTAGTAACTTCTTTGTTTCAAGTTCGTAAGTAAATTTTATTTTTGTTTCTTGAGTCGATCAAACAAGAATCAATTCCGTCCACCAAGTAGAATTGACATCCTATTGACTACCGGAGTATAAGAAACTTTCAATATTCTCCGCTATAATTGTTAGGATCACAAAAGTGAGTGTACACGAGTGTTGGCAAGGAAGCTTTACTACTAATCTTGTTTGTTCATTTTGTAGGTACAAAGGTGATATAAGAGGAACATGTCTTCGATAGCCAGAGATTATTGTGACTACAACATAGGAGATTATGATTGTAGTGAGGGGTTTTATGGCTACAAAGTTGAGGGAGATTGCGGAGGCTATGAAAATAGCCATGATCAAAACTTGGGCAGATTTGAGAGTTACGATTTTGAGGGAGAAAATAAGGTGAATGAAGTGCCTAGTGCATATAGTGAATTTAGAGATGATGTGGGACCTCACGATGAATCTTATGATGACGTTGGGGCATGTGAGGAGTCTTACACTTCTCACTCCGAAATTAGATTTGATGTTAGGTATAACCCTTTCGTTCACAAAGCTTATGAGAGCTATGATGAGAGTACACGTGAGGAGTATGAAGATTCATATTCTCCACCTTTTTAGTACTTCTTATCAAGGTCGATATAGTGTGAATGGTTATACTAGCTCTAGTGGAGGTTGTCCAACGAGAAGAAGAGGGTATGCATCTCCAAAACCGAGGGGTACTCGCGTACCTTACAATATTGATCCGAGAAGGAGTGTACACTCCAAAAAGGTGACCATTTGTGGGATACCGGACTTCCTCTGTTGTCACCCAATATTGACAGCCCGATGTTCCTTTTATGCTGCTATTTTAGCGAGATTATTAATTTAAATGTTAGTATTTTTTACACATTTTTTCGTGCATCAAACAGATTTTTGATGTGTCACATTCATAATTTAAAAATGTACAAATTATTTTATTAATTTTGGTATCATTTTTGCAATTTATTAATTCAGATAAACATTTTAATAGTTTTAATAATATTTATTAAATTATTTTTTTCACATACATGTGCACATTCACAATTCACAAATACATTGCCTATTATTATTATTATTATTATTATTATTATTATTATTATTATTATTATTAATAATAATAATAATAATAATAATAATAATATTGACAATTTTATATAATAGTTTTACGTAAAATTAATCGCTAAATTCTTACTTTTATGTTGATATCGACGTCTTATTTAACAACCTCATTTAAATTGATTCTTTGAATTTATTTAAATTCTAACCTTTTTTGATCCAATTTATAACATTCTTAGCTTGATTTTTCCTCAACTTATTACAATTGTAGCCACATTTAACTTAATTTTAAAGTTCTAATTATTTTTCTTATCCTTTTAATCTCAGCCATGGATCAAAATAATCCAACGACTGAGATCATATACGCATTTTCTTTCCTTAAAAAACCAAAAACACCAACCCTAATCCTCATTTAACGAAAATAGCTGCCTACCACTTCTCTCTCGTCTCTCTTATTTCTCTCTCTAAAAAAAACCATCACCCTCTCTGGCTACCCTCCAGTCGGAGCTCCGCCATCTCTACCATCAGACAAACCAACGACAACCCATCGGCGAAACCAACTAACTATGCAGCCGGCGAGATGGTCCAATCCGTGCCACCTCTGGCCGCTGCCTAGATTCGGCGCCTCTACCTCGCCTCCCCGTCGAACTAGCGTGCTGCGCTACCATCAGCCGCCACGCTACCAGCAGCCGCCGCCTTATCCATTTTCTTTCTCTCTAGCACTGCGACAAATGAACCAGTAACGCCGCTAGCCGCCAGACGGCAACAAGCTGCGGCTGCCTCCCCTGTTCTCCTCCGCCACCATCAAACCCAAACCAAACTCGAATCCTTCTCTTCGTTATATGCAACAACCGCGACCAGCCATCGACATCACCCCCGATGCCTTTCTCGACACTCCCGGTAGTGAAATAATCATAACAACAACCGATGCCGGCTGTCATTGCTGTTCCCGCGCAAACAACCTAAAAAATTTTCAATATGGATTTATGGAATCCATCTCGGGTTTGATTTTGCGTTTAAGTTTTCATCTTAATATTCTCATCTTCGTTGTCGTTCTTTTATGTGATTCTCGAAGTTGGAATTAGCGATAGTTGATTTTAATCTTGATTTGACTCTTTCAAACCTGTATTTTTATTTGCATTCTTTGATCAACATGTGGTAAAATCCTAACTTTCGAATTGGATACTAATTTTGTTCAATCTCTAAAAAACATTGATTGTTCTGACTGGTGTGTTGCAATTTCATTGTTTGCGATTGTTATCACGCTGTTATTCGGCAAAGTTGTGATTAATTGGTGTCTTTATATAATTGGCCGTTAATTAATTTGGTTATTTGGGAGGAACTTAATTTTGGGTAATTACTCAATTATATTCACACACTTTCAAATTGATTCGACTAATTTTTGATACTGTTTACCTTATTCGCTCCTTTCCTTTGTTGAAATAATTTCAGTATGGTGATAAACTTTGATTATATTTTTAATTATGATTCCGCTAGTATCCAATTATATATGGTAACTACTAGTTGTTAATGTTTTATTTTTTATTTATTGTTTTTTTTTAACTCAACACATATACTTTTCTATTTGTTTATTTATAGAAAAATGTGATCTATTTATTTGAATTCTGATTTGATTACATTAATTAAGGAAGGAGATTGCCCTGATTATCTCTTAACTTATTTTCATTCCTTATGTATTGATTTTCTATTTACTATAAAAGGAGGACTTTCCTTCACATTTTTGGATAGACATTGATATTTCCTCTCCTCTTAAGAATATACAACTTATAATCTACACTCCCTCTCTTCTTTTAAATTTACATTCTCTATACTCTTAACACACTATATTTCTCATACGGAACAAATTTACTTAATTTTCTTATTTTGAGTTGCATTTCTACCTTCGGAGTTTTGGTCTCAATTTATCCATGGCAATTCGCGTCTGACATTCGATATTATTTGATTTTCCTATTATTTTTAGCCATCTTCAACCAGTAAGTTTTCTGACGACATAATTTTAATACCTTATATGATGATGCTAGAAAACATGTCTACAGGAATTACTTGGTGTTTGTGTGTTGTAACGTTGTTTGTCATTTTGTGTTTGTAATCATATCATGATATTCTCATTAGTCCCTTTGTGCTTGCCATGCTATGCCACTGTGCTTGATAGGTTGGGAGAATTGAAGAGTTGTTCGAGGATTTGAGAGGGATTATGTTTTTCCTTTTTAGTTTAGTCGATTTTTTCTTTTTATGGCGGGAATGTATGCATTTTTACGTGCTTTATGGATCGTAGACAAACATTGCTTAAAACTATGTGATTTTTTTCTCACCTAGATGAATTGTTGATTTAGAATTAATAACAAATTGATTTTATCACCTAGATATAACATTCCCGAGGCTTTAATTGACCTTCGGCCTAGTAAATTAATTTTGAACCTTTTATTTTATTCATGGCATGCATTATAATTTTTAACATATTTTCAAACCTTAATTTTTTTTAGCAGCATGCTTCTATAGTTTTCCCACATGTTTTATTAACTTTTTGTCCTTAAATTAATTCTTTAGCACTATTCATTAATTTTCAGCAATTAACTTCCACTTTGAGCAGATGTTATAATATTTTCATCAATTAAATTTTTTTCAATCTGTTTAAACAATTTCGAGTAATTAAATCCGATTCTTAAGGCTGTCTAAACGAATTCTAGTAATTGAATTCAGTTTTCTAGCCTATTTAAACAACTTCTAGCAACTACATATTTTTGCCTTTAAAAACATTTTCATCAACCAAGTTTTGCTTGTCATGCCTTTAAAATAATGTAAAACTGAATTTTCACATTAATAATAATTTCCAAACACATTTCACTAATTTTAAAACTTATTTATTTTATAATAAAATTAACAAGGATTACTCTCCAGCATAGTTACTTTATTTTGATATACTCTGTTTTAACAACTTTACAACCTTATTTTGATGATTTGACAATTACTTTTCATCAATGAACTGTTACTTTTCAAGTAGACATCATGCTGAATTATCTTTTACATTATAAATTAAAATTCTTACTCTTTCATGTTTGTTTAACTTTGATGTGCCTTTTAATTCTCAACGAATATTTACAACATTGTTTTAAATGTTTTGACAATTACTTTCCATCAATGAATAATTACTTTTCATTTAGACATCGTGCTTAATTAACTTTTATATAATAACAAATGGTCTTATTCTCTCACGTTTGTTTACTTTTGACATGCCTTCTTATTCTCAATGAATTTTTACCACATTGCTTTAAATGATTTGACAATTACTTTTCAATAAATAATTGTGTGATCCCATAGATATCATAGATATCATGCCTATAGGTTAATTAAACAAAAGCAAGTAATTATCTTAATCACATTAATCAATTTTATTAACGAAGAGGCTAACGTGAGCCATTACTTTCTACTTGACGTCCTTTGTGTTTTACGCACTTTGACTTTTAGGAAAACATAGCTTTATTTGTCTAGATCCAAAATCTGAATTAGTAAAGCCCAATGCCTCTTGGGTGATAAGTGGGACGATAGGTACTCTAAAGACGTTAGTTTTAACCTTGTCTTAGAACGTCTTTAGATTTGACAACCAGCCTAGGTGGGGTGGGACGGGTAGTCATTCGAAAGTGATGATTTCCAATAGATATTAACGGTAAGACTAACGACATTGCCACTTGTCTAAGAATTCGGTCATTGGATCGGATAGTGATTAAACAAGTTGGGGTTCTAATCCGAATGCGACCAAAAATATTTCTTTGTTTGATTTGATGTATTCTTTCTTTTCTTTATATTTACTTTACATGCTTGTTTGCTTGAGGTAGTTTAGGTCTTTTAAAATTAATAAATATTTTATTACAAATTGCTTTTCCTTCTTTCTCCTTGCTTTTCTACTTTACAATATTTGTTATCTTTTTATCACTACCTAGTTAATGATTAGAAATAATAAAATAACAAGTTTGTTTATTCGTTACTTTATCACTTAGCTAACAATAAGTTAATAATAAACGACCTTTAATTGATCACATAGAATCTCCACGTAAAATGCAAATTTGGCCGGGAACCACCTTTGTGGACTTGGAAAGGTGCCTAACACCTTCCTTTCGAGGTAATTTGAACCTTTACCCGAATTTCAGATGAACTAAGACTAAAAAATAGGTTCGTAGTAGCCTAGACCGGTGCCCTAACGCACCTTAATACGTTAGGTGGCGACTCTTCACATTCTCCCCTCAAACGATCCCAAAAAGAGTTTGCCACGTCTAATCCCGCTTTTCCCGAAGAAAATGGGGCGCAATAGAATAGCAACTTTGTTGGGGATCTTAGGTTCTAACCATTACGAGTTTGTGTTTTATGTGGGATTCTTTCACTTTCTTTGTTTTATTTTTCGAAATTACTTTTCTCTTTCCTTTTTATTGGTTCTATCATGATTTATGTTTACATAATAGTCTCTTCTCCTTTTTCCTTTTATGTATTTTGTTTCTCCATGCCTATCCCCTTTACTCCTCCCCCTTTTGTTGGCTATGTGCTTTAATGTTTATTTACTTTTATATTGTTAGTCATGCTATTATATGTTTCTATGTGCTATGTGTTGCTGCTTTATATAATTGGCATCTCGCTCATACTTTCCTCCATTTGAAACCTCCTTTATTTTATTTTTACAAAATGGTTGCGTGGTTGCATGGACGTTCTTTCCTAAAAACACCCTTCCGAAAATGCCTTGTGGATCGGTCGATCAGCGGTGCGTTAACAGTCACAAGCTTTCCCACTCTCGAGTTATCCACTCGAGAGACCTTGTCATAAACCCACTCTTATCCTTTAGGTCTTGGCTACATTTTTCTTTTATTAAGGAATATGCGTCCCATTCAACGTAGGACACCTTGGCATCCTTGACGCGTTGAATGTTAGTCTCATTCAAAGTCCAAAGAGGCTCACGACCTCAAAAGGACTCATAATTATTTGCTATGTGTTGCATTTCTATGTATGTATTGACATCTTGCATATCTTGTTGTTTCTGTTCTTGCCTTAGTCACTCCTTACATTTAGTGTTCCTCACTTTAGAGCTCATTACTCTTAAAATTCTTGCCATGTTAGGTCCCTACAATACACTCTTAGGGCTTATTCAAAACTTTTCTTCAAATCCGTTGGTATATTAATCATCTTTAGGCTCAACTCTTGCTTTGATAAAAGGTTTCAGTCTTATTCACAATCTCTTAGTGCAACATCATTTTAAGATATCCTCTTCCTAATGCTTCCAACATTTACATACTTTTATCTTGCCATGATCCTTTTGATGTTGTCATATTCATATCGTACTCTAGCTTTCACAGCCTCTAAGTTACATAAAGCTTTCATAACTTTCATTCACTCTGAATGAGCATAACTCATTATTTTAAAATGAGTAGGATATTCATTCTAGACTTCCCTACATATTCTTTGTTCTTAATTATAAATCTTTTCTTCTAAAGGTTGACTAGAGTTGAACATTAGAAATAGCCAGTCAAGCAATGTTTATCGATCTTGTCAATAGCAATGATGAGCATGAGAATTTGGGATTGTGTCAAAACAAAGTTATTTCAAAATTAGAAAGATAGAAGGGAAAATAGAGAGAATTAGGGAGATAATGACTAATCTCTGAGGTTTAGTTAACATGCCACCAGATTTTCCAGAACCACTATCCGAAACTGACTTCATTGCTCCCACCTACACCATGTCGTCTTCTATATTGACGACCTCGCCCACACCTGATTGTGGGGTGCAAGTGTCTTCAAGTCAGTATTTAATTACATTGCAGAAAACACTCGATGGGTTGACAACTATGGGCAAGGGGAAGGAAACGGAAGGACAAATTCCTAAGCATAAGGCAGGGTCATCTCAACAGCCTGAGATGAATAAGTCGCCCAAAGCTAAGGAAGAAAATAGGTAGGGTTGTTCATGGGTTTGGTTAAAAACCAAACTAAATCATAAACCGAACCAAACTAATTAAAAAAACCGACGTTTGGTTTGGTTTAGTTAGATTTGGTTTTAAATTTTAAAAAACCGATGCTATTTCATTTGGTTATGGTTTTACTTAAAAAGACCCGTTAAAATAACCAAACCAAACTAATAAATTTTTTAAATATATATTATAATTATTTATATATAATTTATAAATAAAATATAAATATTTTATTAAATTTAATCTTAAACTAAATTTTAATCTATGTCTAGCCAAAGCCAACCAATACTTTAGCCCAATTGCCCAAAGCCCCAACCCAAGCCCAACTCTACCTACTATTACTAATAGTAATAAGTTAACCCTACCTCACCTTTTTTACTTTAGCTTTCATAATAATAGACCGTAGTACATCTGCTGCTTCTTTTGTTCTTCATTGAAATCAAAAGGCAGCCACAGCTTCTGGCATACATAAAAAAAAATTTCTTTTTAGTTTTTCATCTCACAAGGAAAAGCAAAAATAACGATTGAATATTGGGAAGTGAAAACTTTGAATAAATGATTATTAAAATTTGGGAAGGTAATTTTTAGTTTTCTTTATTCTAGCTACCTTAGCTACTTTTAATTTTATACAAGAATTTGAGGAGTGCATGACATGCAATTAGTTTTTTTAAATGATTTTTTCTTCTGTCTAAATTTCAGATGAAAACGACCTTAGATGTTGAAGATTTGGGGGCTCAACCTCAAGTAGAAGGAACTCCAACTACATCAGCATCTTATGCCACTCAAGAACATGACAGTGTTTTAAATTTTACTTCAGTAGGCAATCCTCCAAAAAAATAGAAAAGAATAACTCTGTGTCTTTAAGATTCTAGTGCCGACAGGAGAAAAACATCAGAAGTTTGGGATCACTATTTAGAAGTTACTAATAAAGTGAGAGTTAATGGCAAAATGTAAGTATTGCTTCAAAGACTTTTCTTGCGTTAGTAAGAATGGAACTTCTAATCTTTGGGGACATTTGCTTACTAAGTGTTTGAAATACCTTTTAAGTCCATTGATAGAAAGCAAACAACTCTCAAAGTAATTAAAGGAGGGGGGCAAGGACGTTTGGAGAAGGTTATTTATAATGTCGCTGAAGTTAGGAGAGCTATTGCTGAGTTTATTATAATTGATGAACAACCTTTTAGAGTTGTTGAGGGCGAAGGCTTTAAGAGATTAATGTCGCTTATTTTTCCTAATTATAATTTGCCTTCTCGTATTACAGTTGCTCGACAATGTTTAAGAATTTATCAAGAAGAGAAACCAAAGCTTAAAAGGGTTATTAAAGGACATCATGTTTGTATTACTAGTGATACATGGACTTCACTTTAAAATTTTACGTATGTGGTCATCACTGCCCATTGGATTGACAATGACTGAAAGTTACAATTTTTTTTAAATTTTTTTTTCAAGTTCCAGATCACACTATTGCGTCTGCTATTGAATCTTGTTTGTTAGATCGAGGAATTAAAAATCTATTTATAGTGACACTTGATAATGCATCGGCTAATGATGCAACAATCACACACTTGAAAGGAAAAATTTGTGATTGGAAAGGTGTTATCATGAAAAATATTTTTCTACATGTTCGGTGCAATGCTCACATCCTAAACTTGATTATAAAAGAAGGATTGAGTGAGAAAAATAAGTTCATTTCTCGGGTAAGAAATGTTGTGAAATATGTTAAATCTTCTTGTGCAATAACTGCTTCCTTCAAGTCATATGTTGAGAAGGTTAAACTTGACACTAATGGACTTTTGAGTTTAAATGTTGAAATAAGGTGGAACTTTACATATTTGATGTTTAATACTACTGCCAAATTTGAAAAGGCATTTTCAAGAATGTATGTTGATGATCATAAGTACTTGAAATATTGTCTTGACTTGAATGGAAAGATAGAACATCCATCTTCGAAAGATTGGAAAGATGTGAATGTCTTTCTCAAGTTTTTGGAGATTTTCTATCAAACCACTTTGAAGTTTTCCAGTCCTTTGCAAGTTACTATAAATACTTTCTTTCATGAACTTTTTAATCTTCAGAGCATAATTGTTAACTATTCAAAGAGTGGTGATTCTATTTTAACTGATATGGCTAAGAAGATGAAAGTGAAGTTTGATAAATATTGGGGTGACTTTAGTGATACGAATATGTTGTTGTTTGTTGCCGTTGTGTTGGATCCTCGCTGCAAAATGAAGTATTTTGAGTTTTTTTTATTATAATCTAGTGGAGGGATGTAAAAAGTGTGATAAAGTACAAGATACTTTAACCATCTTGTATGCTTATTACAAGAGTTCTGTTTATGGAATTTCTTATGAAAATATTGGAGATCAAACTAGTGTGATTAGTGAAATTGATGCAGTTGGTAGTTCTGATGTGTGGCAATCACAATGGGAGAAATACCTTGAAAAAGAGTCTAATGTTGATGATAAATCTGATCTTGAAAAGTATTTGAAGGGTGATGAGGGAAAAAATTAAGGATTTCAACATTTTGAATTGGTGGAAAGCTTCATCAGAAAGATATCCAATTGTCTCTCGAATTGAAAGAGATGTGCTTGCTATTCCTACATCTACTGTTGCTTTAGAATCAGTTTTTGGCACCGGTGGTCGAGTTCTTGATTGTTATCGAAGTTCTTTGTTAGCAAATACTGCTAAAGCTCTTATTTATGGTCAACAATGATTATGTTAAACATCTAAAGAGTGCAAGCTTGAAGATCTTTTAGAAGAAATTCAAAATCTTGAAACAATTGAAAAAGGTACTAACTTCTACAACTTACCGATTTCTTCTTCCCGTTTCTAATTTTTTGATCTTTAAATTTGACCCCATAATAAAAATCTTTACTTATCTCCTCATTGTCTCTTTTTTTAGAAAAAAAGTTAGATCATATTCATGTTCATGGACATTTAATGAGAATATGATAATTTTTGTTTCTGAATATTCAGACTCTACTTTAAGCATTGATTAGTTTGGAGCTCAAGCTAAAGAATATGGTGGAAGTTAGCTGGTCGTTTTTTTGAAATTTAGTTGCTATTTTTTGCTGAAAAGTGACTACAATTTGGATGATTTTAGCTAAAGTTTTTACTGGAATTCAGCTGTTGTTTTGCTTAAAATTGATAGCAATTTAGGTGCTAGTTTTTTGGATTTTGGATTCAGGTGTTCTTTTGTTTCAGGTTATCTTGCCAATCAGTTATGGTAAATGTGAAACTTGTGATAATTAGAGTATCATTTATTTGTTTCCTTATTCTAATTGATGTTGTCATATCTATTTGGATGTTTTCAAACTATCTGACACTATTTTGTGCGTTAAAAAATTGTTGCATACTATTATTTCTCTATACAATTTTCAAGTATATAAATTCACTAGATTATTCACACTTTAACTTTCGTATGATGTGTGTACTCTCTTTTAACACTGCTTTATTATTCAATGTCATTATAGATAATTGGTGCCAGGTGAATAACCCTTACAGAAGATGAAACAAAGGGTGTATCTTTTTGTTTGCTTGAAATAATAGTTGGTTTGATTGATAGTAACATTTCTTTCTTTGTGGTTATGAAACAGAAAGATCGAAGGTTTCAAAGTTATGCTGTGCTTGCGCTCTAGGAAGCTGTTGAAGCATATTTAGTTGGTTTCTTTGAGGACAACTTGTGTGCCATCCATGCTAATAGAGTCACCATAATGCCCAAGGATATCCAACTTGCAAGGCGTATTTGTGGAGAACGAGCTTAAGCTGAACGCAATATTGATTAATGAAAAATCTCTTTTTGGTTTCCCGTGTATGGCTTTAGCCTTTAGGTACCTAACTGGCATTTTTTGTTTGCGCCTGGAATGTTTATTCAAGGATCTTATCATGTTCTGTAAATACTGGTATAATAGTTTTGGTGATGTGATAAATCGATTAGTATGAATGTTGATTCTGGTTTCGTTCTTGTTATGATTCTTTTGATATGATCTGAGTAAATCCACTGTGCTGAAATGGTTTTTTTTTGTTGAGTTCCTTACTGTATTTGACTTGTTTTGTAGCTTTTGGCTACTGACTGCTGTGGTTCATTATTTGTTGTTCTTCTATGTTCCATATCTTTGTGCCCTTGAACTGGTTTGATGTAATATACTCAATAATTGCTGATAACCGAAAGTTTCATAACTTCCAGTTACCAGTTGGATGACAAGCTGCTTCTTATTTAGATTGACTTACTGGAGAGCAAGCTTCATTTTTCTTTGAGGAATCTTGCCAAAGCTAAGGCTGTACTTACAGCTGCTCGAACAACAACTAATGCTTTATATATCCTTCCAGATAAGCAAAGTGAAATTGATTTGCAGAGTGGGATACTTCATGCAGAAGAAAAAGATTATAACGTTACTTACAGCTATTTCTATGAGGCATTTGAGACATTTAATGCCCTTTCTCGTGATCCCAAGGAAACTTCATCAAAGAAAGATCCCGGTGCCAAGGACAAAGCCAAAGCCATATACAGTCTCAAGTATATGTTGCTATGCAGAATCATGGTCAGCCAGGCTGATGATGTTGCATGAATAATATCTTCGCGTGGATTAGAATATCTGCAGCTAGAACTTGATGCTATGAAAGATGTTGCCAATGCTTACTCCGGGCGATCTTTGAAACTCTTTGATATTGGTTTTCGCAACTTTAAGTCTCATCTAATGAAGATCCTATTGTCCAGTGCCACCTCTCTTCAGTCTACGACACTTCAAGAGAGTAGAATCTCTGCAGGTTGATCGAGCCTTTCTCAAGGGTCGATATTGCTAATATTGCTGAGTTGATTGAGTTTCTAGATGACCATGTTGTGAAAAAGTTATATCAAATGATATTAGATAAGAAGTTTCCAGGGACACTAGATCAGGGTGCTGGATGCCTTGTAATTTTTGAGGGTCCTAAGTGAGATGAGATTTACCCGGCTACACTGGAAACCATTTCAAGTATGAGTAAGGTTGTTGAAAGTGTGTTTATAAGATCTTCAAAGATAATGGTTGGAGTTTAAGATCCTTCATCCAGGACTTCTATTTCTTGAGCTGCAGGTAGTATCTGTTTTAAGCTTTTGCTTCTCTTCTTGTGTTTATGCTTCTGACAGTTTTTAAATATTTGATTACTTTGAGTAGAGCTACAATTTGGACATTGATTAGAATGACATTGCTTACTTAAATCAAACATCAAAATGAACTTGTCATGGAGTATTTTTCAAATCTTTCTTCAGTCTAAAGTACAAACAAAAATGTTATTATTAACCTTTTGATCATCCTATCACCCTGGTTTTATTCTAGAAATGGTTGGAGTAGACTAGTCAATAACTAAAAATTCGAAAAACCAAACCAAACCGATGGTTATTTTCTTTCTATGGTTTGGTTTTAGAAATTTAAAAATCAACTAAATTGGTTTTGGTTATGGTTTTAACCACTAACCGATCCAAAACGACCCATGAACACCCCTAAAGATAGGGATATAATTGAGTACTTGAACTTTCCATTATATGATGGGCCAGGAAACCCTCATTCCTATTTGAAGGCATACATTGACGAACTAGAAGTTATAGGACAAAGCGATGGTCTCAAGAAGAAGATCTTCGTCAGTTCACTTACTGGTCCTACATTGATGTGGTATGCCAAAAAAGATACTAGCAAGTAGATCTCTTGGGACCATTTGACAATTGACTTTATTAGGCAATTTGACAACAAGCTAAAGAGGAAGCTCATAGTTGAGACTGATTCAGTCGAGACCAATTTAAATAGGGGAAAGACGATCATCGATGAGACATCAAAACCCATAAAACTTGAAGTAAGCATACCCCAACCTTAACTAATATGGTACCCATCGCCGGAAATCATTCCAACACCTAATTACATCCAAGACTATTATCCCCAATCCTTTACAACACCACCTCCACAGACCTTTTGGTTCCCACATCTGTTTGTTACACTAATATCACACTACCTTCCAATGTCTTACTAAAATCCACCAACAAATCAACAATCTGTCCAATCCACTAAACCTCAACATGAACTCCAGAAAAATCCACCAAAATAATACACTCCTCTAGGTGAACCCATTGATCAAGTGTATGAACGACTTAAAAAAATAGGTTACATTACACCCATTGCTGCTGTACCTGCTGATACTAAGTCTAGGCGGTATTGCCCTGACCAAATTTGTGCCTATCATTCTGGGATGAGAGAACATCCTACCAGGGTATGTTTTGCCTTAAAGAACATGATTCAAAAGATGATTGATACCAAAGTGATAAACGTGATGGGGTCAACTCTTGATGCTGATTGATTTCTCAAGCTTGACTGACACTTGTTGACATTGGTGAAGAAGATCATATTGATTCTACTCTCAACGTTTAAAAATTTAAAATTCCTTCATGTTTTACAATTTGCAGTTTCCTTTTATGTTTTCCATGCTTATGTAATTTGAACTACGATCGACCTGATTCCCCTATGGATACGCAGACGCTTATTCTGTACGAAGTTGGATGAATCAATAATATGATATGAATCAACGAATCTGATGTTCAACAAAAGTCAACCTTGTCCATTCCCTTTATTTTTATATTCTTCACAATTGCAATTTCAAATTCAACATCACGTTCTATTACTATCCTATTTCATGCATTAGGAGCCTAAATCTTTATGCTTAGAACACTTATTAAGGCTTAGTCTTCACCCTAGAATGCCGTTTGTTCTATATTTGTTTTTTTTTTTGAACTTATATGTGATATGTAGTAACTTTCGTTTGGGCTTGTTTATTTTATTTAAAGGTTGGCTAGCATTTGAACACCGATCTCAATTAAATCTACAATATGCAAAATATGCTCAATATTCAAAAATACTCCAGCCCTTCTTCTTCTCGCCCATGACAAGGAATTGTGCCTCCCTATCCTCGTCTTACGTGCACACCCTATCAATAATTTCCTTCTGCCCATAAAAGGGTTAATTCTGATGAATGTCATCAAAGGATTCATGACCTAGAGAAAATGTTGAATGAGAAACTGCATTCTAAAGGCATTTACGACTTGAGGTATGAGAAACTGTGTCTACTTCCAAAAGTTAATTTACCTCTAGGATACATAGTTCCAAATTTTGACATGTTTGGTGGGCGTGGAGATACAATCACACATCTAACATATTACTGTGGAAGACTAGTTGGCTTAGGACATATTGAGTCTCTTCTGATGCGATTATTTGTTCAAAGCCTATCAGGAATAGCGCTCACTTGGTTCGTCCAACAAGACTTCGACAAATGGTATAATTGGGAAGCATTGGCTTAAGATTTTGTAAAGTAATATAAGTTTAACATCAACACCGGTCCAACAATGTGGGATTTGCTTGAGGTAAATAGAATGGACCATGAATCGTTTGAGGAGTATGCAATGCGGTGGCGGTTAGAAGCTTCTAAGTTACGTCCTTTTGTTCCTGAAGAAGAGTTGGTCCAAATTTTCCTCAAATCGCAAGATGGAATATACCTTCAGAAAATGTTCTTCCTAATCGTTCACAGTTTTGAAAGTCTGATTTCAATTGGAAAAAAATTAGAATACGAAATTTGAGCGAGGAGAATCATTGATGATCTGTAAACTTAGCCACTTTTCAAACACCAAAACATCCATCTGAGGTAGGAGAAGAGGATTCATCACCCGCCATACCTCAAAAACAAGGCTACCTGGAAATAAAGGTATTCATTCCATTTTTGATTCTCGTGGGATACCTATTGAACCTTACGACTCACAATATTCTCAAAATAAGGCTTTTTAGATCCAACCCTACTCTATCCAGCAAGGTTTTCAAAATGAGGCTTCTCTAACACAACCCAACTTTCAACGAGGGCCTTATCCAGTACACAATTCTTTCCATTATTAGGAGAGAGTAGGTCTCAAGATTTTACTCCCTTGACTGAGACCTTGGTGGATATATTCTAAAGATTAAGGGACCAAGGTATCGTGGAACCAAAGAAAGGATGGATCCCTGCACATACACCCCTTAATTTTGATCCATCTAAAAATTACGCCTATCACTCAAAAATTCAAGGCCATGACATTGAGGAATGCTCGGCGCTAAGGTACAAAGTTCAGAATCTGATAGAATAGAAAAGGATAAAAGTGCAACGAGGCCCAGTGAGCACTGATCGTGTCACTACGGGTGCTATCTTTGTTCAAGGTGATCCGCCAAAAGTATTTTTAAGACTTTCACGAAAGAAGCGTAAAGCACATCAAATGAGTTGATGTGCAAACGTTTCTTATTTTTCACCATTCTTCTTTTATCCGTCTTATGGCCAATAATATTTTCTTATTTTCTCTACATTTATTTGTACTCATTAACTACGTTTGACCTGACTTCCATTTAGATACATAGGCAGCGTCTTTGGGTCCAGTCTTAATCTAATAAAACATTTCCTTTTCCCTCTCTTTCAAATACTTCCAAAAAAAATATGTCAGGATGATAGGCCAAACTCTTGAGCATATAAATGTAGATTACAATTGAGGTCACGAAATTCAAATGTAGGATAACTATTTCTCTTGGACTAATATTTTCTTTGAGTGGTACAGGAATATAAAGCTCCAAAGACGAAAACTGGGGCAGAATTTTTGAGGTTTCAAGAAAACCTCAAAAATTTCACAAGTAAACAATATATGAATTCACAATGACGTACAAAAGGTGCTTTTCATCCTAAACTGAGGCAGAAATTTTTTAAAATTTCACAAAAATTTCTCCATGACAAAGTATAATTCCCAACAGTCTATGAAGCAAAAATAATGATTAAGGAGTCAAATCGAGCAAGGTATGAATCAACATCTCTTTTCGACTAATAATTTTTCTTTGACTACAGACAACAGGTATTGAATACTACAACAATGTTATGACATCATCAAAGAGGCCAGGATTACATCCCCAATAAGGGAAAAGAGCTAAGTTGTTCTATTTTTTAAGTTTGACGACATTGAAATTGATATTAATAAATAATATTGGGTTTTTCTAGAACCTTATCCATAATATTGGGTTTTGTAGAACCTTATTAATAATATTGGGTTTCTATAGAACCTTATTCACAATATTGGGACCCTGTAGGACCTTAATAAATAATCTTGAGTTTCTGTAGGACCTTAATCAACAATAGTGGATTCCTGTAGAACCTTAATCACAATATTGGGTTCCTGTAGAAACTTATTAAACAATCTTGGGTTACTGTAGAACCTTAATTGAACAATCTTGGGTTCCTGTAAAACCTTATTAAATAATACTAAGTTTCTGTAAAAAGTTATTCCACAATATTAGATTCCTGTAGAACCTTATCAAACAATCTTGGGTTTCTGTAGAACCTTTATTGAACAATCTTGGATTTTTGTAGAACCTTATTCAATAATTTTGGGTTTCTATAGTACCTTATTCCACAATATTGGGTTCTTATAGAACCTTATCAAACAATCTTGGGTTCCTGTAGAACCTTAATTGAACAATATTGTGTTCCTGTAGAACCTTGTTCAACTATATTAGATTTTTGTAGAACCTTATTCCATAATATTGGGTTCCTGTTGAACTTTATCAAATAATGTGGGGTTCCTGTAGAGCCTTAATTGAACAATCTTAAATTCCTGTAGAACCTTATTCAACAATGTTGGGTTTTGTAGAACCTTATTAAATAATCTTGGGTTCCTGTAGAGCCTTAATTGAACAATCTTGGGTTTCTGTAGAACCTTATTCAACAATGTCGGGTTTCTATGGAACCTTATTCCATAATATTGGGTTACTATAGAACCTTATTCAATAATAGTGGGTTCCTGTAGAACCTTCATGAACAATAATGGATTCCTGTAGAACCTTGATGGGTTCCTGTAGAACCTTAATGGACAATGATGGGTTCCTATAGAAACTTAATAGACATTAATGTATTTTTGTAGATAATATTGGGTTCTAGAAATCTTACATTTTTCATGTGCTTATCGTATTCACATTCCACGTTTCAAAACCTCTCTAACTTTGTCTATTCGTGCTATCATTTTTCAAATCCTACCTTTGTTCTTACACCTCTAAGCTCATTATTATTACAAGTTCTATTTGCTTCAATTGCACTAATCCACGATATCATTGTTGACACCCTATCCTCTATCATTAACATTCTTTAGGAATATTATCCGTTCCTAAATCTAGAACTACAAACGATCTGATTCTCGTAAAACCAGAGATATATAGGTGACTTAAGACCAAAGTCTCGGCCACACTGTTTTTAAAACACCTCCTTTTGCTTTAATTCCAACGAATCCTTCTCAGTTGGAAAAAATTTGCTACTACGTCAACTTTCATTGTCAAATCCTTCTCAGTTGGAAAAAATTTGCTACTACGTCAACTTTCGTTGCTTGACAATTCTTTCATCAAACAACGAAGGGGTAGCTGTTGATACCCAATTTTGACCGCCCGATGCTCCTTTTAGGCTGCTATTTTAGAGAGATTATTAATTTTAAATGTTAGTATTTTCTACACATTTTTTCTTGCATCAAATAAATTTTTGCCGTGTAACATTCATGATTTAAAAATGTATAAATTATTTTATTAATTTTGGTATCATTTTTATAATTTATTAATTCAGATACAACATTTTAATAGTTTTATTAATATTTATTAAATTATTTTTTTCACATATATATGCACATTCACAATTCACAAATACATTGTCTATTATTATTATTATTATTGACAATTTTATATAATAATTTTACATAAAATTAATCTCTACATGCTTACTTTATGTTGATATCGACGTCGTATTTAACAGCCTCATTTAAATTGATTCTTTGAATTTATTTAAATTCTAACCTTTTTTCATCCAATTTATAACAATTTTAGCCTGATTTCCCCCCAACTTATTACAATTCTAGCCACATTTAACTTAATTTTAAAGTAGCAATTATTTTTCTTATCCTTTTAATGTCAACCATGGATCAAAATAATCCAACGGCTGAGATCATATACCTATTTTCTTTTCTTAGAAAACTAAAAACACCAACCCTAATCCTTATTTAACAAAAACAGCCGCCTACCATTTCTCTCCCGTCTCTCTTGTTTCTCTCTCTAAAAAAACCATCACCCTCTCCCGCTACTCTCCAGTCGGAGCTCTACTATCTCCACCATCAGACAAACCAACGATAGGCCACAGGCGAAACCAACCAACCATACAGCCGGCGAGATGGTCCGATCCGTGCCACCTCTGGCCGCCGCCTAGATTCGGTGCCTCTCCCTCGTCTCCGCATAGAACCAGTGCCGCCACGCTACCAGCAGCTGTGGGTTTCTCCATTTTCTTTCTCCCCGGTACTGAGACAGACGAACCAGTAATGCCGCCAGCCGCCGAACGACAACAAGTTGTGGATGCCTCCCCCGTTCTCCTCCGCCACCGTCAAACGTAAACCAAACCCGAATCCTCCTCTTCTTCACATGAAACAACCGCGACCAGCAATCGGTGTCTTCCCAACACCTTCCTCGATACTCCCACCAGTGAAATAATCACAGCAACAATCGATGCCGGCTGCCATTGCTGTTCCCGAGCAAGAGCCCTCAAAATTTTTTTATACGAATTTATGGAATCCATCTTGGGTTTGATTTCGCGTTTAATTTTTTATCTTAACATTCTCATCTTCGTTGTCATTCTTTTCTGTGATTCTCGAAGTTGGAATTAACGATAGTTGATTTTAATCTTGATTTGACTCTTTTAAACTTGTGTTTTTATTTGCATTCTTTGATCAACATGTGGTAAACCCTAACTTTCGAATTAGATACTAATTTTGTTCAATCTCTGAAAAACATTGATTGTTCTGACTGGTGTGTTGCAATTTTATTGTCTGCAATTATTATCCCGCTGTTATTCGGCAAAGTTGTGATTAATTGGTGTCTTAATATAATTGGCCGTTAATCAATTTGGTTATTTGGGCGGAGCTTAATTTTGGGTAATTACTCAATTATATTCACACACTTTCAAATTGATTCGGCTAATTTTTGATAGTGTTTACTTGTTGAAATAATTTTAGTATGGTGATAAACTTTGATTATATTTTTAATTGTGAATCTGCTAGTATCGAATTATATATGGTAACTACTAGTTGTTAATGTTTTATTTTTTAACTCAACACATATACTTTTCTATTTGTTTATTTATAGAAAAATGTGATCTAATTATTTTAGTTATGATTTGATTACATTAATTAGGGAATGAGATTTCCCTGATTATCTCTTAACTTATTTTCGTTCCTTATTTATTGATTTTCTATTTTCTATAAAAGGAGGACTTTCCTTCACATTTTTGGACAGATATTGATATTCCCTCTCCTCTTAAGAATATAGAACTTACAATCTACACTCCCTCTGTTCTTTAAAATTTACATTCTCTGTACTCTTGTCTCACTATTTTTCTCATATTGAATGAAGTTACTTAATTTTCTTATTCTGAGTTGCATTTCTACCTTAGGAGTTTTGGTCTAAATTTTTCTGTGGAAATTTGCGTCTGACATTCGGTATTTTTTGATTTTTCCTATTATTGTTTGCCATCTTCAACTTGTAATTTTTCTGACGATATAATTTTAATACCTTATATGATGATGCTAGAAAACATGTCTACAGGAATTACTTGGTGTTTTGTGTGTTCTATCGTTGTTGTATCATTTTGTGTTTGTAATCATATCATGATATTCTTGTTAGTCCCTTTGTGCTTTCCATGCTATGCCACTGTGTTTGACAGGTTTGGGGGAATTGAAAAGTTTCTTGAGGATTTGAGAGGGATTATGTTTTTCCTTTTTAGTTTAGTCGATTCTTCTTTTTATTGGTATGTAATATTGTATAAATGCCATCAATGTAATG
The DNA here is from genome assembly GCA_030864225.1 of Capsicum baccatum var. pendulum. Lineage (NCBI taxonomy): Eukaryota > Viridiplantae > Streptophyta > Magnoliopsida > Solanales > Solanaceae > Capsicum > Capsicum baccatum. The sequence continues at coordinate 202,540,229 of CM061559.1, read as the reverse complement.
ATAATCATAAAGGACTGTTTGGTGGGCGGGGATGTATGTATTTTTATGTGCTTTGTTGATCGTAGGCAAACATTGCTTAAAACTGTGAATTTTTTCTCACCTAGACAAATTGCTGATCATTCCAGAGGCCTTAATTGTTGATTTAGAATTAATAACTAATTGATTTTATCACCTAGATATAACATTCCAGAGGTTTTAATTGGCCTTTGGCCTAGTAAATTAATTTTGAACTTTTTATTTTATTCATGGCATGCATTATAATTTTTAACATATTTTCAAACCTTAATCTTTTTTTAGCAGTATGCTTCTATAGTTTTCCCACATGTTTTATTAACTTTTTGTCCTTAAATTAATTCTTTAGCACTATTTATTAATTTTCAGCAATTAACTTCCACTTTGAGCAGATGTTATAATATTTTCATCAATTACATTTTTTCCTATCTGTTTAAACAATGTCGAGTAATTAAATCCCGTTCTTAAGGCTGTCTAAACGAATTTTAGTAATTGAATCAAGTTTCCTAGCCTATTTAAACAACTTCTAGCAACTACACATTTTTGTGTTTAAAAATATTTCCATCAACCAAGTTTTGCTTGTCATGCCTTTAAAATAATGTAAAACTGAATTTTCCCATTAATAATAATTTCCAAACACCTCTCACTAATTTTAAAACATGTTTCTTTTATAATAAAATTAACAAGGATTATTCTCCAACATAGTTACTTTATTTTGACATACTTTGTTTTAACAACTTTACAACCTTATTTTGATGATTTGACAATTACTTTTCATCAATAAATTGTTACTTTTCAAGTAGACATCATGCTTAATTATCTTTTAAATTATAAATTAAAATTCTTACTCTTTCATGTTTGTTTAACTTTGATGTGCCTTTTAGTTCTCAACGAATATTTACAACATTGTTTTAAATATTTTGACAATTACTTTCCATCAATGAATAATTACTTTTCACTTAGACATCGTGCTTAATAAGCTTTTATAGAATAACTAATGGTCTTATTCTCTCACGTTTGTTTACCTTTGACATGCCTTATTGCTCTCGATGAATATTTACCACATTGCTTTAAATGATTTGACAGTTACTTTTCAATAAATAATTGTGTGATCCCATAGATATCATGCCTATAGGTTAATTAAACAAAAGCAAGTATTTATCTTAATCTCATTAATCAATTTTAATCAACCAAGAGGCTAACGTGAGCCATTACTTTCTACTTGACGTCCTTTGTGTTTTACGCATTTTGAGTTTTAGAAAAATATAGCTTTATTTGTCTAGATCCCAAATCTGAATTAGCAAAACCCAATGCCTCTTGAGCGATAAGTGGGATGCTAGGTACTCTGAAGACGATAGTTTTATACTTGTCTTAGAACTGTAACGATGCATTTCATCTTTAATAAATTATTCATAATAAATTCATGAAAATTCGTTCCTCAATATTAACTTGGGTTCAAAATAGCATATATTTTATTTGGTATGTCACCTAGAATTTTTTGGCAAAGATTTTAGCCTTCGGATATGTCTACATAAACTCAAGCTTGATGAATTTAATTATCCATGAGTTCTAATATAAATACTATAATTTTAAAGTTCTTTTAGGAAGAATTAATGTCGTAAAATAACCCTAACATATAGTTAAGTTTATAACTTTCTTTCCGATATAGTTTAGATATGGGTTTCTATTAGATCTAACTTCAAACGACCATATCTCCTATAAAATAAGGAGTTAGGATTCCCCCTACCTACCAAATCAAGGAAATCTGAGTTCTCTTTCCAACGCAACAAACCGTTCCTCAATCCGAATTCAGAGTAAAAAGTTATGTTTGTTTTAGTAAGCACTGTCTAGGCTGAAATAGGATTTCGCTGTAGCGAAAATTTTGATGATATTTAAATCATCTTCAGCCGTATTTTGGGTCTTAAACCCCCCAAATTTCATTCCCCAACCCTAGAGAGGTGATTTCCCAAAGCTTAAGGTGAAATTTATTCGTTGAGGTAGGTTTTTCCGTTATTTTCTTCGTCTTTAAATTCTTCAACATCTTAGAATTCTTAAAAAGACCTTTAATAGTGACATTCTTTTGGGAATACTCATGGGTGTTTTTAATAAGGCTAAGAGCTGATTCAACTTATAAATTAAAGATTCCTAACAAGAATTTCATAAAATAGATTATGAATTTTGATGGTTAGGAACCTTGAATTTCGTAAAGATGAGACCTTTAGCATAAAAACTCCATTAATGGAGATAGGTTAAGCTTGAAAGAGTTAATTAATGATTAATTGAACTTAGGGGCTGATATATACCTTGAATTAAGGGTAGAATTAGTGTGTTTGAATCCCTAAGATATTTATTTGAAGAGTAATTATTTAATTACTCTTATAATTGCTTGATTTTTAGGTGATTGATTATCCCAAGGCATGAAGGAAAGGAAAGAACATCTTTGTTGTAGCTTGTTTCTTCCAAAAACTTGGCGTCCAGGTATGCTAGGTTTAATGAGTAGAAGATTGTGTTATTTTTATATTTACATAATTTAGAATTGATGGGAGAAAGTATGTCTAGGCCTGCAGGCTTGGAGTTGAGGTGGATAAAGATACGAGAACTTAACTTTAATCTCAAAACCTATATTATTAATTAATTATGTGATATTTGTGATATTATGTGCTATGTGCTGCAATTAGATTGTTGTAAATGAAGGGTGTGGGCATGATAGTTTTTAGTTGTTTTGGTGATGAACCTAGTTGAGTTATAATGATATTAAGTTGTATGTGTTGGACAATAATATGGTGAGAAGAACTATGTTAGGATTAAGTATTGATGAGCATAGTAATATCTAAAGAATAGAAGACTTGAATTAGTATGATGATTGTATTATAAGGAAAGAGATAGTGACATTTTAGTAATTAATGAGTAAGTAATACTCCAACAGTGACTTGCATGCTTAAGTGTTAAATTATGATTTATTTTATGATATTTTTATTTTGATATTGATAAAAGCACTTTATCTATTGAAATATGCCTATGAGAGGCTTATTTGATAAATGATAACTCCTTGTATTGATGTCATAAATGGCTTGTGGATGTTTGGATTGTTGATGCGTGTATAAATGATTATTGAAAATTAACTTGATGGAATTATTTCATGACTTTTAAGTGTACTGATAAACTTGGTACATCCTGTTGTTGTTCTGATGAAATGTAAATTTAATATTGATATTACCTATTTTTGTTGGATCGGGTACCATGCCGGCACAATTATGTATAAATTGGATCGGGTGCGATGCTGGTATGATTATGTATATGTTGGTTCGGGTACCACGCCGGTACGAATATTTATATGTTGGATCGGTTACCATGCCGATACGGATATGTATATTATGGATCAGGTACCACGCTGGTACGAATATGTATATGTTGGATCGGGTACCACGCTAATACGGATATGTGTATGTTGGATCAGGTACTACACTGGTACGGATATGTGTATGTTGGATCGGGTACCATGCTGGTACAGATATGTATATATTGGATCAGGTACCACGCTGGTACGGTACATGAATATAGATTGTTCCCTGTAGGTCATGACTATTTGGGCAAAAATAAGTTCCATAGCATGTGTGTACATAATTGTGTTGAGTTTGTGGATATCTGCAATATGGTTGATACTCTTGATGGTTATGTGGATTGTTTGTGTGCATTGTTTGATCGGTTATTGTAGTATTATTGATTCATTGGGTATTTGATTGTGTGATATGTATTTGAAAAAGTGAAACTTTATGCTTACTTATATGTTGGTTGACTTGCTTCATTTATACGTGTTTTAATCGTAGCTTACCAGAATGATTAGTTATTATTCTTTAATATTATAAGAGAGCATTTGGATGTTAGCCCTATGGGTTTGTTCTAGTGAATATGAGTAATGAAAAAGATAAGGTGAATAAAGAGGAATAGTGATGTATTAGCTTTGGATTGTGGTTGATTGTGTGAATTAATGAGGGTAGAGTATGTTAGTAGTGAATATAATATTGATGGAGTTGGAAGAATAGTTGGATGATGTAAGTTATATAGGTAAAGTAGTAATGTTATTATAACCTTAGTTGAATTATATTCCATTCAAGATGTCATGATTTATTTTCCTTAATTCTATTTTACGATTTTATGAACTAACACGACCGGCCGATGATGCCTACCAATATGTGTGGTTGTACTGACCCTACTATTCTACATTCCTTCTTGGTATGTAGATTGGATGCAGGTTAGTTTGCAGTTACTAGATGAATGACGATATTCAGCACTAACTTCTGCACTTTCTTCCCGGTAGATGTTAGAGTCTTTGTATTATCTATTTTATTGTCAGTCTATGCTGTAGTAGATAGCTCTTGTACATGTCTGGCCATGTCTTGGGATAGTGAAGGACAATTGTAAGATGTTTTTGTAAAATTTTACTTATTATTATTTAATTTACATTTTTATATTTAATCCAGTATTTCCTTAAAAATAGAAGTCTTCCGCATACTTTTTGTTGGGTAGTAAGGGTTTTCCTAACTACTTAGAATAGCATAGGTGCCCACACAATTTAGTAGTTTGGGTTGTGACAGTTGGTATCAGAGCCTTAGGTTTACCGATTCCACAAGTACTAGAGCAATGTCAAGTAGATTTTCGTAGATTGGTGTGTAGGGCCCCGCACCCAATCTTCGGAAGGCTATGAGGCATGTAGAAGTCATTTTCCTTTCTTTCTCTCTATCGTGCCATCCTAATCTTAGACTATTGGATTGATATCTAGACAATTCTAATTGATATCTTTAGAGAGCTTAATTGGAATATAGTTGATTCCAATTGGTACCTTAGTAATTTTGAATAAAAATCTATGAGTTTCAATTGGTATTTGTTAATAAGGTCTAAAAGTTATTGTTAATAGATAAAGACTTGTGAAAATTGTGAACTTATTGATTGCTTATGTTTGATATTTTGCTAAACTTGTGTTGCAAGATTTTTATCGTTGTTGTGAATTATTTTTGTTTGAATTTAAGTGATGAAAATTGATCAAGTTATTTTTGTTGATAATCTGATGGGATTATTTGATTTTTTATTATTGTGAAACTAGCAATTCTATGGTGCTTACTTATTTTTGGTACTATTATACTGATGAAATTGACGGTATGAGAATTGAGAGAATGATATGAGAACATGATGTCAAGAAAAGATGGTGAAAAAGTGACAAACACTAGTAGAGGTTGTTGATACCTATAGAATTTGATCGATAACTTGTCTGGAATGTGATATTGGTGATGAGACTGTTAATGACCTGTAATCGAATTATTTTGTTTGGCCTTGCTTATGTGCTATGGTGTGGGGACCACTCTTGATGCGATTAAGAGTTGAGTGAAGCCCGTAATAAAAATATTGTTAGATAGAAATAAGAATGACTCTGTATATCTTAAATTGGTGTTAGTGATATAAAAGTGGTTTGGCTTGACCATGAAGTGTTTGTCGTTGAAAAATATTTAGTTAATGATTGTCAAGACATAAGTTATAGCTGTGGATTTATGCATTAGGAAAAATCTTGAGAAGATAAATTATTATTGATTTGACCTTGTGGCTGAATTATGCATTTGCATGTCCAACAGAGTTGGTTGATATATGACACTTTTAGAGGGTAGTAATCTCTATGATAGTGGCAATACAAAATCAAATGGCTTAGTTACATTGATAAAAATAATTAAGAATGATCATGCATGGGAGAATAAGTGAATTATTAAATGGCATGATTGATCTTTCTTGGGTGATATTTGGTAGATATTGCTTGTTGAGTGATTAAGGTATGGTGATTAAATGAATATTAGCAATGTTGTGGAGGAGAATGTGTTGTAAGCTATAATTTTGTGGGATCTTTATGGCTAATAGTTGTAAGCCTGTGTAATGAGTGATAGGTTATGTTGTCATCTGTGTATAGTAGTAAATACTAAGCTTGAATCGTGGGTAATCTTGAGGTGAAAATGATAATGTTTATGAAATGTTGAATCAAGCTTTATAGAATGAATTAATAGTCTTGATTGATTTCATGATGATATCTAAGTTATGTGACTTGTAAGTGGTGTGGTGGCTTAAATATGATCAAATGTAGATTCTCCATGGGGTAGTCTTGGCTAGAAATCGAGTCAGGTGTCTCAGGGAGAGCTTGTGTGTTGGATGGATTAGATGTGACTTATCTTGTGTTGAAAATTTGAGTAGTAGATTCATGTAGCATCTCATAGCACTTTTCAAAATTAATTTGGAGCTCTAGAGCTTCGGTAAAAAAAGAAGAAGAAGGAAGAAGGTATTTTTGGATATCTATCTTCTTCAAGGTGAATTATTTAACCATCTTTATCTTGCTTTCGTAAAATTCAAGTTTAAGACTTAGGCCGTTGAAAGGAGAATAAGTGATTCGTGTGTAAATATTTGGCTCCGTATCTTCGTATTTTGAAAAACTTAGATAGAATAATTGAGTATAGAATGTGGGTTGGTCAATAAGAATATTGAGTGAGTGAATAGGGTACAATATAAGCAACTTTATTAGTAATGTCTCTTTAATTACAACCTCGTGTTTTTCTCCATTGAACTTTCATTCGGGGACGAGTGGATGGTAAATTAGTATCAGATTGTAATGACCTATTTCGTTGTTAATAAATTATTCGTAATAAATTCATGAAAATTCATTCCTCAATATTAACTTGGGTCCAAAATAGCAAATATTTTATTTTTTATGTCATCTCAAATTTTTTGACAAAAATTTTAGCCTTCGGATATGTCTACATAGACTCAAGCTTGATTAATTTAATTATTTATGAGTTATAATATCAATACTATAGTTTTAAAGTTCTTTTAGGATGAATTAAGGTCGTACAATATCCCTAACACATAGTTAAGTTTATAACTTTCTTTCCGATACAGTTTCGATATTGGTTTCTATTAGGGTTAAATTCAAATGACCATATCTCCTATAATATAAGGAGTTAGGATTCCCACTACCTACCAAATCAAGGATATCTGAGTTCTCTTTCCAATGTAACAAACCATTCCTCAATCCGAATTCAGAGTAAAAAGTTATGTCTGTTTTAGTGAGCACTGTCCGGGCTGAAACGGGATTTTTTTGTAGCAAAAATTTTGATGATATTTAAATTATCTTCAGCCATATTTTAGGTCTAAAAACTCCTAAATTTCATTCCCCAACCCTAGAGAGGTGATTTTCCAAAGCTTAAGGTGAAATTTCTTCGTTGCGGTAAGTTTTTCCATTATTTTCTTCGTCTTTAAATTCTTTATCATCTTAGAATCCTTAAAAAGACCTTTAATGGTGAAATTCTTTTTGGGAATATTCATGGGTGTTTTTAATAAGGCTAAGAGCTGATTTTAAACTATAAATTAAAGATTCCTAACATGAATTTCATAAACTAGATTATGAATTTTGATGGTTAGGAATCTTGAATTTCGTAAAGATGAGACCTTTTGCATAAAAACTCCATTAATGGAGATAATTTAAGCTTGAAAGAGCTAGTTAAAGATTAATTCAACTTGGGGGATTATATAGACCTTGAATTAAGGGTAGAATTTGTGGGTTTGAATCCCCGAGATATTTGTTGGAACAGTAATTATTTAATTAATCTTATAATTGCTTGATTTTTAGGTGATTGATTATCCCAAGGCATGAAGGAAAGGAAAAAGCATCTTTGTTGCTACTTGTTTCTTCCAAAAACTTACCGTCCAGGTAGGTTAGGTTTAATGAGTAGAAGATTGTGTTATTTTATATGTTCATAATTTATTATTGATGGGAGAAAGCATGTCTAGGCCTGCGGGTATGAAGTTGAGGTGGATAAAGACATGAGAACTTAACTTTAATCTCGGAAACTATATTATTGATCAATTATGTGATATTTATGATATTATGTGCTATGTGCTGCAATGAGATTATTGCAAATGAAGGGTGTGGACATGATAGATTTTAGTTGTTTTGGTGATGAACCTAGTTGAGTTATAATGATATTAAGTTGTATGTGTTGGACAATAATATGGTGAGGAGAACCATGTTAGGATTAAGTATTGATGAGCATAGTAATATCTAAAGGATATATGACTTGAATTACTGTGATGATTGTATTATGTGGAAAGAGGTAGTGACATTTTAATAATTAATGAGTAAGTAATACTCCAATAGTGACTTGCATGCTTAAGTGTTAAATTATGATTTATTTTATGATATATTTATTTTGGTATTGATAAAATCACTTTATCTATTGAAATGTGCCTATGAGAGGCTTGTTTGATAAATGATAACTCCTTGTATTAATGTCATAAATGGCTTGTTGATGTTTGGATTGTTGATGCGTGTATAAATGATTATTGAAAATTTACTTGATGGAATTATCTCATGACTTTTAAGTGTACTTGTAAACTTGGTACATTGTGTTGTATGTTGTGATGATGTGTAAATTTGATATTGATATTACTTGTTTATGTTGGATCGGGTACCATGCCGGTACGGTTATGTATATGTTGGATCGGGTACCACGTCGGTACGATTATGTATATGTTGGATCGGGTACCACGCCGGTACAAATATGTATATGTTAGATCGGGTACCATGCTGGTACGATTGTGTATATGTTAGATCGGGTACCATGCCGGTATAGTTATGTATATGTTGGATCGGGTACCACATTGGTAAGAATATATGTATGTTAGATCGGGTACTATGCCGGTATGGTTATGTATATGTTGGATTGGGTACCACACTGGTATGGAGATGTATATGTTGGATTGGGTACCATGCCGGTACGGATATGTATATGTTGGATTAGGCACTACGCTGGTACAAATATGTGTATGTTGGATCGGGTACCATGCTGGTACAGATATGTGTATGTTGGATCTGGTACCAAATCGGTATGGATATGTATATGCTGGACCGGGTACTATGTCGGTATGGTACATGAACAAAGATTGTTCCCTAGAGGTCATGACTATTTTGGTAAAAATAAGTCCCATAACATGTGTGTACATAATTGTGTTGAGTTTGTGGATGTCTACAGTATGGTTGATACTCTTGATGGTTATGTGGCTTGTTTGATCAGTTATTGTCATATTATTGATTCATTAGGTATTTGATTATGTGATATGTATTTGAAAAAGTGAAATTTTATACTTATTTATATGTTGGTTGACTTGCTTCATTTATACGTGTTTTAATCGTAGCTTACTAGAATGGTTAGTTATTATTCTTTAATATTATAAGAGAGCATTTGGTTGTTAGCCCGAGAGTTTAGTGTGGGTTTTCTATGATTATGAGTTTGTTCCTGTGAATATGAGCAATGAAAAAAATAAGGTGAATAAAGAGGAATAGTGATTTATTAGTGTTGGATTGCGGTTGATTGTGTGAATTAATGAGGGTAGAGTATATTAGTAGTGAATGTAATATTGATGGAGTTGGAAGAGTAGTTGGATGATGTAAGTTATATAGGTAAAGTAGTAATGTTATTATAACCTTAGTTGAAGTATATTCCATTCAGGATGTCATGATTTATTTTCCTTAATTCTATTTTATGATTATATGAACTATCACGGTCGGCCGATGATGCCTACCAATACGTGTGGTTGTACTGACCCTACTTTTCTACATTCCTTCTTAAGTGTAGACCGGATGTAGGTTAGTTTGCAGTTACTAGATGGATGACAGTAGTCAACACTAACTTCTGCATTTTCTTCCCGACAGATGTTTAGAGTGTTTGTATTATTTATTTTATTGTTAGTATTTGCTGTAGTAGATAGCTCTTGTACATGTCTAACCAAGTCTTGGGATAGTGAAGGACAGTTGTAAGAAGTTTTCTAAAAAGTTTACTTGTTAATATTTAATTTAAGTTATTGTATTTAATCCAGTATTTCCTTAAAAACAGAAGTCTTCCTCATACTTTTAGTTGGGTAGTAAGGGTTCTCCTAGCTACTTAGAATAGCGTAAGTGCCCACACGATTCAGTAGTTTGGGTCGTGACAAGAACGCCTTTAGATTTGACAACTAGCCTAGGTGGGGTGGGACAGATAGTCATTCTAAAGTGATGATCTCCAATAGATATTAACGGTAAGACTAACAACATTGTCACTTGTCTAAGAAGTCGATCATTGGATTGGATAATGATTAAACAAGTTGGGGTTCTGATCCGAATGAGACCAAAAACATTTATTTGTTTGATTTGATGAATTCTTTCTATTCTTTACATTTACTTTACATGCTTGTTTGCTTGGGGTAGTTTAGGTCTTTTAAAATTAATAAATATTTTGTTACAAATTATTTTTCCTTCTTTCTCCTCGCTTCTTTACTTTACATTATTTTTTATTTTTTTTATCACCACCTAGTTAATGATTAGAAATAATAAAATAACAAGTTTTTTTATCCATTAATTTATCACTTGGCTAATATTAACAGACCTTTAATTAATCACATATAATCTCCATGTAAAATGCGAATTCGGCTGAAAACCACCTTTGTGGACCTCAAAAGGTTCGTAACACCTTCCTTTCGAGGTAATTTGAACCCTTACCCAAATTTCTGGTGAACTAATACTAAAAGAAATAGGTTTGTAGTAGCCTAGACCTTGCCCTAACGCACCTTAATATGTCAGGTGGCAACTCTTCACATTCTCCCCTCAAAGATCCCAAAAAGAGTTTGCCACGTCGAATCCCACTTTTTGCGAGGAAAATGGGGCACGACAGCCTCGTTGTGTTAAATGATAGGTACTATAGAAACTATTTCCTTCCATCCATGGTTGACTTCTTAGGGTTGTTTCAAGATCCTTTACTTGCCCATACTCCTTGGAGGGGTTTAAGGTTACCGAGAGGGTGAAAGTTGTCTTCTTTCAATTTGAATACCATGAGGGAGGTGTGGTGCGATATTCTTTCCTTGACTTACGGTCATGTTTGTTTAGGTGCCGATTTGTTTGCACAACATAACGTTCCAAATATGCAAGATTAGACTAATATTGTAAGAGACCGATAGGGAAACCACCTCGTGACGTACATTCTGCCCAAGCCGCAAAGAGAAGTGTTCACCTACTCTAATCCGAATGATGAAGAGAGATAAATTGATTGAGAGGAGTAAGGGTGTGCAAGGTGGTAATCTGAGAGTGGAAAAAAGAAAGGTTGTGTGGAGCGAAGTGAGGGGATTACCACCAAACAGTGCTAACAATGTTTGTCCTTCTATTTCTAAGGACATTTGTGTAGGTACCAACATGTAAAGTGAAGGAGAGCAAGAACGAAGAGAAGTTTCTTCCCAATCTTGTGGAGGACCTTCACACCATGGCAAAGAGGAATCTAATCAAGATCTTCAAGGTAAAATAGATAACTCCTGTACTTTGGTGCGTGTGAATGATAATTGTGTTGCTAGTATCCCATTGAGTATGAGTTGTAGCTTACTTACTTGTGAGTCGAATGATTCTTTGCCTCTTGTTGATGATGTACATATTATGAGTATGGATATACTAGTTAATCCTATTGATGACAAAATTGACTTTTCTTGCAAGGGAAATTTATGTCCACCTAGTATTGAAGCCAACATGTTGAACGAAAGTACATCGTATTGTGTAATTGGCAATGATCAACTTATATGTGAAACTTGCTCTCTTCTTAAGGTTATGTGGGATGTGCTTAATAGAACTCAAGTGTGTGAAGTATTTGAAAATATTGGTCAACAAAATGGGAGTGAACCCAGAGCTGTTCTTAGGATAATCTTGTGCTTGAAATCTCTTTGAAACTTGATATTGATATTTTAGAGAGTGATGAACGTTTTTGTTCTGAATCTACCCATGAAATAGATCATTCCCTCTTTAGGTATAATGTCTTGTTTGAAGATGATATAAACACTTCTAATAGACCTAGTGGTGAAAATGATGGTATAGCTTGCCTTGGAAGCTATAGCCTATATGCTAGCCCACTATGGTATGACAACAATCCTCCTAAAGATGGAAATCTCTTCTTGGAAGATGAGAGTACTCTTAAGGCCAAGGAATTTATGGGCTTGAAACTACTTCTCCTTCTACTTTGTGTGATTTTATTGTTGAGAGTACTCATAGTGATGATTGGGAAACTAGTAATGAGTACACACATGTGGATACCTTAGTATAAGTCGACTTGAGTGATACCTTTCTCTACTCTCTATTCACTTTGGATTATATGTATGCTAATGTAGAGAGTATGCCGTTTAGTTTGGGTGGAGACCACGGGAAAAGGGGAGCGTTGTCTAGACCCGTGTCTATGGCCACTCTTCCCGTTTGACCCCAGCGCCAAATGTAGAAATGGTGATGTTGGTGCACTCAAATTGTTGCTTGGTCTACATGACAAACAAAGTGTCACTCTTGGTGAATCCCATAACCAAATCCTTCATACATATTTCATTGAGTTTTTAATATTTCATTCAAAGGATCCTTGGTTATTTTGCAAATATGTGTAACCTTGACATGTTGAGATAATTTGTTGTTCTAACCCTAACCCTCATGTCATGAGGAGTTTGTATTTGTTTGTCCTCTTTTTGATTTTGCAATGTTTGGATTTGAGGTCGAATCCTTTTCAAGAGGGGGAGGATGATACGGGAAAAATGACCATCTTATCTTTTGATGACCTCTTTGGAGGAAAATACATAGTGGCTCAAGACTTGGTCACCTAAAGGATATGAGAACATGCATGGAGGACCCTTTTTGATCCTACCATTGAGCCTACTATACATCAAGGCCGTGAGTGGAAGATTTCTTGGAGCATCTAAGACTTAAGGACTCATGACTTTGGACACTTAATGGCTCACGGTTTTGGGTCTCTTAATTGAGGACATTTTGGTAACTTCACTTTGCCAAAAATGCACTCCATGGCCACCCCTATCATTAAGGGTAGTGTAGTCATTTTGTCTCCTTTTGTAATATACTATAAATTGTACATTTTAGGTCTTATCTTATTAGTTATTTAATGATGAAAATATGAGACATTAAAAATCCTCTCTCTTGATAGTATACCACCTTAGTGTAGTTCTTAGTTGGGGCTTGGACCAGCCATTGTAGTTTAGGGCTTGAAAAAGTAAATATTGTTCTTTGCTTGGAAATGGTGGATCTTGAGGTGAGTTGATTCCCTTGGCGATCACTGTAAGAGTGTGGTGTTGTTGTTACATTCATTAGAGGTTTTTGAGTTTAATATACTCTTTAGTTCCTAAAATCTTTGTAATAATCTATGTCTCACTATCTATCTTTATCTTTCTTGCATTTGTGTTAATGTTTGTATCTTGTAATCGTTTGTTCTTGTTGAATCCTAATCTTGTGTTCATTTTGTTCATCTTGTTCTTGTTGTATTGTTTCTATTTTAGTGTTAAAATACCTTGTAAACTCATCATACTTGTGTTGTTGTTGTTGGCCGAAACTAGCACTCAAAGGGGTCCTTGGGTTGCTCTCAATTTGTGGACTGTTTTGTGTAGTTTTTATGCCTTCTGTGGTCTTTCTTGTATCACCATACCCCCAAAATGCCACCTATATTCACCACCTCGCCTACCCCTCTACCTACCTTGCCCACCCATACCCGCCTCACCTACCCACACCCACCCCGGCCAACATAATCTCTTACCCTCACCTTTTTCCATCATAATATCCATCACTCTATTTCTATCTATTTTTATTGCTCCTTAATAAAATTTCAAATATGTTAAATCATATTACCTTAAAATAAAAGTCCAACTACTCATTTTATATTTGTAAGATATTTATATACATCTTAATTAGAAACTTTAAATTCTTTAATTACATCTATAACACTAAATAAATACAATGCTAATTGTAACCAACAATAACAACATAATAGCACTGACAAAAAATTGAAATTTTATCATAACTCTTCATGATATGTTTCAAATATAAGTACATAACAACATGTTTGTCGCTTTTTCAATTCAGTAAATTTCAACATTCCACCAAATATTTTATTAGGGAATTTCAATTGTAACATTCCACCGAGTATCCTACCTTCATGGATTTTTTAGAATTAATGTTCATACCTTTATTTAAGATTTCTAAATTGTGTAATTTGATCAATTCAACACGCTACTTTGCTAAAAAAAAAAATCAAATTCGTATAATTTCTTAAATCTAAATTCATTTATTTATAGTCAATATATATTTAATTAGTTTCTAAAATTATTTTTAAAAAATCCAAGTAAAGCAAAATGGACCTATATATTTTGTTAAGGGTTTTCTTCTAAAAACAATAATACGTTCAATATATACACAAATTAATATCAATTGTGAAATATAAAATCTTTGTCTATCACAAAATAAGTTCACATCTCCTCTCCGTACTTTTCATCTTGTCTTGCACTTGTTTTCTATTTAAAGTTATTTGAGATACATTGAATGATAAAAGATATATACAAAGATTAAGAATAATTATTTAATAATACAATTTTAAAAAACTATCACAAAGTATAAACTCAATAAGTATATTTAAGTAAAGAAATTGTTATGAACTTTAACTAATACGTAAGCAACCGAACAGAATGATGATGGGGATACGTGTTGGATTATGGTGAATAGAAGAACAACAATAATAATTTACTCATTTAAATGGAATCATTGTAAAAAAAATATTGACATCAATTTGAATTGATAGACTTGAACATTAACACAGGAAGATGAAGATGAAAATGTCAAACCCCTGGATTTAAAAAATATAAATATTAAATCAAAATAAAGATTTTAAAAAATGAAGAATATAAAAAATTTAGGAATAAAGTTAATGATTAACAACAACAATAAAGAGAAAGGAAGCTTAACATTATACACTGTAACCTATAATAGGATTAGTATATGTAAGAAAAGTTTTAAAGTTGGAATAGTAGATGTAAGAAAGGTTTAAAAGTTGAAATTGCATCCCAATTCAAATTCTATTTAAATTCAAATTTGAATCTCTTATCAATTTTCTAAAAGATTTTTTTTTTACTCTTCCTTATTCTTACTTTCAATACCATTCATATTTATCCTATATAATCTATACATTTAAATTGAGAGAAAGTTTTGAAATCCATCCAAATATTTTTAATAGTAAATATTTTGAAATCTATTCAAAGAAATCCAATAAACATTGCCTATAATCTTTTTATCCATAGTACATATATTTGGGACAATAAATAACAATATAAAAAAAATTAAAAAGTTAAATTAAGCATGAGCAACGTACCTTGGTAGATGTGTAACATGACCTATAATCTTCTTATCCATTATAGGAATTATCTATACTAAAAAAGGGAATGTCAAAATATAATTCACAAAGATATTTCTTTAGTTTTATTTACTCTTATCATGGAAGTATTCTGAATAAAAAGAATAAGAAAGGACATAAATATAATTTTATTAGTACTAAATATGATACTAAAAATTTCTTTTATTGTTGCATTGGATGTATACAACAAAATATTATTAAGACGCACAAACAAAGATTAAATAGTACCTCTGCAAATAACGATCATAACAAATTTTCTTCAGATAAAGAAATCTAAATTTGAAAATGATTATCAATAAAAAAGAAGACAAAATTTGACACTGATATATGTGTCACTGAAGGGGTATATATATAATAGATTATAAAATTGAATTTTCATGAAAATTCGTTCAAATTCTAAATTGAATGTTATATTAATTTGTTAGAAAATATAGGATTTCAAATTATCATAATTATCTTATAGCTTACACTTTTGAGTTTGAATTTTTTCTTAATCTTAAGTAAAACTGATTGATACAAGTGAGTGATATTCATATCAATTCAAATTAAAAAATACAGATGTCATCATTTCTGTTAAAATACACTATCCATTTTGTAAAGACACATTCAAATTTAACACATGTTAATCTGTCAAACAAAATGTCTCATTTTATTTATAGGAAACTTATTAAAAATATATATTTTTAAACCCAAATACATTTTCTCTCAGAAAAATATACGTAGCATTTTATAGTTAGAATTTATTTAAGGCTCTTTCAACTATGAATTTCTAGTTTGATCCTTAGAAAAGTTCTCCATTTTTGGACCTTCTGGACATCATATGATTCACCATACTATTTATATGGTAAGGGTATTGGTCAGGTGACCCAGTCGTATGTTGTCCAGTATTGGGTGGTTTTGATGGTTAAGTTTTTGGAATGCATACGACTTGGGTGGGTATAAGTCATATGGTGGGTGGTGAGTCATAGGTTTGGTTTTTTCTTCACTTAATCTGAAACTTAGTCACTTAACTTGGATCTGAGTACTAGTGAATTACCATGAGTTGTGATATAGGGTACGAGTGGTATAGTCCAACTCGTATATTGGACAGTGTCAACCTCTCTGGATTCTGCCTAAGGTATGGGTTAAGGGTACGTGTCTTATGCTTGGGTACGATTAGGGAATGGTGGTCGTATGGTGGATGGTGTTGGAGGTAAGGGATTCCTAAGGTATAAGTGGTGGGTACCACTTGTATGATACGGTACGGGTAGTATGGTGGAGTCGTACCTTCCTGCGAGAAATTAATATAGTTTAAGTTGCGGGTATTCTTTACATTTCCCCTTTTAACTCCTTGGGACTCCACGAATTAAAAAACTTTTTGGGGCTTCATTAACCTATTTGCAACCAATTAAACACTCTAAAGTCTCACAATATCTCTCAAGGCTCTTGGGTTAAGCAAAAGCTAGCATTTCCTTCAAGGTGGTCAATTGAGGCTCATAGGGGTGATTTCTTCTCATCTTCTTCTCAATCTAAGGCATGTTACTCCTCCATCATTGTTAGTTCTAACTAAAGGCATATTTTATGAATTATTTTTGTGGAATAATTATTTTATGGTTTTAGATTTTCAAATATATGTTGGGGTTTTTTGGTTATAAATGCTTGGTTATAGTTTTCCCATATTTTTATTATGGATTTACATGTTTTAATGGTGGTTTGGACATTTTGTTGCATGGAAATAGTTAGGTACTTGGTTTTGGTTTTGGAAATATTATGCCCCCAATGTGTTTGATAAAATGCCTATGAGAATGCTTTTACTGTATTGTTGGACTTTAATGGAACTATTGTATGGTATAACTTGGTAATGGAATCCTAAATGGTATAAATGATTTAAATGAATTGGAATGGTTAAATAGTGAGTTATTAGTGGTTATGATTAGTCTAATGGAGAGCCTTGTGCGGTA
This sequence comes from Capsicum baccatum var. pendulum, assembly GCA_030864225.1. Lineage (NCBI taxonomy): Eukaryota > Viridiplantae > Streptophyta > Magnoliopsida > Solanales > Solanaceae > Capsicum > Capsicum baccatum. The sequence continues at coordinate 202,523,014 of CM061559.1, read as the reverse complement.
CAAGGGAATCCCCCAAGCAAACATGATAATGATCACTTGTGGGGTATATGGGATTCCCCAAGTCAACTTAATAATGTAATTTATGGGTACATAGGAATCCCTTCTTCTAAAAAGGATCGCTAAGGACATTGCTTTCAAGATATAATCGGTATAACGATACCACTACTTATACCTTAGTTAATAATAAAAAGGAATGGTGGTTTGGTTGTATGGTAATGGTTTTAATTGGGCAAGAATGGTAGGGTGTGATAGCTAACCATGAAGGTGTGAGTACAATGGATGGACACTGGAAACTCATGTTTGTCGATACGAGGATTGGTCATGGCGACCATATATGATACTTACGTGGTACATGGGAATCCCGTAAGTACACTTGTACATATGTATCATAGAGGGTGAAGGGTATTCGGGAATCCCCTACTCCGATTGTATCTCCAGTTCATGGAGCTATACGTATAGGGGCCTGTTCAAGGGGTTACACTGGACCCATATATCCCATAGGTGGTTCTAGGATGATTAAGCTACACATACCCAAGTTAATGGTTTTAAAGGCATGTTAAATCAAGTTTCCTTTCCTAGCATGGTTATATATATGTATGTATGGATGAATGAATATGGTTGGTTTACTTGGATTTTAAGGTTGACATTATTTTATCCTTATCTAGAGTACTTGCTAGCATTCACCCGCTAACCCATCTCCGGACGGCTGTATTCCCATGCGATACAGGAACCTACCCTTTTAATCCTCCTGCTCAGTGATCGAATTCGGGATCAGCTGTTGGATTAAAGTGCTGAGCTTCATACTCTGGAGGGATCCATTTCATATCATGGATGTCTTTACATACTTTGGTTATTTCCTACACATTTTTTTGGCTATGGTTGGGGGCATATCCCAACTAGATATTTATTTACTTTTGGTTAGAAGCTTTATGGAACTACAATGGATTGGTATGGGTGGTGTTGGTATTGGTGTTAACCTTAATATTGGCATTGGTATTGGGGCTGATACCATTGGATTATATTTATGATTGTTCCATTCTTTTATATTATGGACTCAAACTTGGTTATTGTTTTGGTTTGGTTTTGTTTATTGGTTAGATATTGATTATTGTTAGATATTGGTTGGTTGGACTTGCTTGGGTTGGTCACAGTCATTGACCTATCCTAGACTGTGGAATTGTAATAAACACTATCTTGTTATGTGTTTAGAATTCATCTGACCCAGGAGGTGCATTTGACTGGTTGGGTTGGGTATTGAGGGTGGTCTCTGATCTTGGTTGGACTTGGGATGCTCATTGCGACAAGGCTCAAATTTTGGTCGTGTCAAGTTGGTATTAGAGCTTTAGGTTCATGGTCAATTGGGAGTCCACAAAGCTTTGTCGAGAAGAGTCTCTTTTAGGACTGTGTAGCGCGCCACACTCATAAGAGAGAGGCTACAAGGCATTTAGGGAGTGTTTCTCTTTCTTTGTGTTCTATTTTCAAGCTTGGAGTCTAAGTCTTGGAATCTTTTCTAATTCTATTTGTTCACTTTTTAAATCATGCCTTGATGATTTGAAGTTCACGGAAACTCCTCTGTCCTAATTGGGGATAGTATTAATGAGACACACTCTACTTAGGGGATCCATACTTGATCTAGGGGTCCAGTCTTGGATATTTATGAAGTTCTACCAGTTTCTTCTAGTCCTCCTAAGGCATACGTGACAAATGCCTTTTTTGTGGGTCGATTCATATGATTACTTAGTTGGTGGTTTATTAGGATGAGCATGGTATATTTGCTATTCTATCTTCTGAGGTCACAAGGGTTGGCCAGTTTATGAAGTTGAGTCCTCCAACCTTTACTATTGTTGAGGTTAAGGAGAGTTCTCAGGGTTTTTTGGATGAGATAGAGAAGATATTCAAGATTATGGATGCCACAAATGTGGAGAAGGTAGAGTTTGTAGCTTATCAGCTCAAGAATGTGGCATACCAATGGTACGAGGTATGGGATCAAGTAAGGGGTGAGGTTGATAAGTCATCTCTGTGGGAGACTTTTTTTAATGCATTTCTGGAACGCTTCTTTCCTATGGAGTTGAGGGAAGTAAAAGCGAAGGAATTTGTTAATCTAAAATAAGGTAAGATGTTGGTCAAGGAATACGCCTTGAAATTTCACCAGCTGTCTAGGTATGCTCCATAGTTGGTGTCTGATATGAGGGACAGGATGAGAAAGTTCACTTCAAAACTATCTTTATATTTGATCATTGAAAGAAAGACTGCATTGCTAATCAAGGACATAAATATCTCTAGATTGGTTGTTCATATGCAACAGGTGGAGAAGGAAAAGAAAAAACATGCTGAGGTAGGTGAAAGGAAGGGTAAGAGGTTTAGGATCTCTGAGCAGGATTAAAATAGCAAGGTGGTTGGGATGGTGGTAAGTGGCTAAAGAAAAAGTGGGGGAGTTCTAGTTCTTTCTCTACAACTAGTGCTCCTTACCTAAAGTAATCGTATGACAGGTGTCAGTAGGGTGGTGATAACTTCAGGGCATAGGGTGCCCAATCTTAATCTAGTGAGGAACAGTCAACATCATTATGTCCTCCTTGAAGGTTCTGTGGTCTTTTGTATTGGGGGGTTCTTGTGATGAGGTGAGGGACAGGTTCTTCAAATTTGGTCAGCGAATACATATTCTTAGAAACTAATCAGTTGGTAAGGTTGATTTGGGAGGGAATAAGGCTTCGATTTCCTCTTTATCTGCTCCCGCACCAAAGGGTGCTGCTTCTGCATCTGTTTCTGCTTCTGGTACCGACACAAGTCGGAATAGGTTATATTCTCTTACTACCCGACAAGAGTATGAGGCATCACCTGGTTTTGTAACTAGTACATTACAACTTTTATCTCGTGATGTATATTATTTACTTGATTTGGGGTCCACTTTTTCTTATGCGATCCCATTTGTGGCTATGCTTTTTGGTTTAATCCCAAGGTTATTTCAAATTCTTTTTCTATTTCTACCCCGATAAATGACTCTATAGTTGGTAAAAGAGTCTATAGGGGGTGTGTGGTATCTGTTGGTAGTAAGAAGACATTGGTGGATTTGTTCGAATTAGATATGGTGGATTTTGATATCATTTTAGGGATGGATTGGTTACACTCATGCTACACATCCTTAGATTGTCGGATCCGTAAGGTTGTCTTTAAGTTCCCTGGTGAACTAATTATTGAATGGGAGGGTGGTTCCCTAGATCCTAAGGAAAAGTTTATATCATATCTTAGATCTCGAAGATTAATCTCTAAAGGGTGTCTCTATCATTTGGTCTGGGTTAAAGACGCTAACTTGAAAGGTCCTTCTTTGTATTCGGTTCCAGTGGTGAATGAGTTTCCTGAGGTCTTTTCGGATGATCTTCCTGGTTTTACTCCAAATAGGGAGATTGAGTTTGGATTGATTTGGTTCTGGACTCGTCCAATATCTGTTTCTTCTCATAGAATAACTCCGGCGGAGTTGAGGAACTCAAGGAAAAACTTAAGGATTTTTTAGATAAGGGTTTCATCCATCCTAGTGTGTCCTCATGGGGTGCACCTGTGTTATTCGTGCATAAGAAGGATGGTTCACTTTGGATGTTTATTAACTATAGGTAGTTGAATAAGGTAACAGTTAAGAATAAGTATCCTCTTCCAAGGATAGATGACTTGTTTGATCAGTTACAAGGTGCCAAATTCTTTTTAAAGATAGATCTTCAGTCTGGGTATTATCAGCTTAAGATTAGGGAGGTGGATATCCCTAAGACGACCTTCCATACTTGATATAGTCACTTTGAGTTCTTGCTTATGTCGTTTTGTTAGGCCAATGCCCCGACGACATTCATGGATTTGATAAATAGGGTATTTTGTTAGTTTCTGGACCTGTTCGTGTTATGTTCATTGATGATATTTTGATGTAATCTAAGAGTGAGGTGGATCATGTCAATCATCTCCGTGCTATCTTGAAGACCTTAAAAGAGCAGCAGTTGTATGCCAAATTCTCAAAGTGTGAATTTTGGATGAACTCTGTCACTTGTTAGGTCATATTATTTCTAGTGAGGGGATTATGGTGGATCCATAAAAGGTGGAGGTGGTTAAGAAGTGGACTAGACCTACGACTTCAACTAATATTCGGAGCTTCATGGGTTTAGTCGGGTACTATAGTAGGTTTGTAGAGAGTTTCTCGATGATAGCTGCCCCATTTACTAAATAGACTTAGAAAAAGGTAAAGTTCTCTTGGTTGAATACTTGTGAGGGTTGATTCGAGAAGCTGAAGGATAAGGTAACTTTGGCTCCAATTTTTAACGTTACCTAAAGGTAATGAAGGTTTTGTGGTTTACTATGATGCTTCTTGGGTGGGACTTGGTTACATTCTGATACAGCATGGTAAGGTAATTTCCTATGCTTCTAGGAAGTCAAAGGTACATGAGATGAACTATCCTACTGATGATTTAAAGATTTTAGCGGTGGTGTTTGCTTTGAAAATCTGGCGGCACTATTTGTATGGAGTGCACGTGGACATCTTTTCTAATCATAAGAGTCTACAATATATGTTCACTCAGAAAAAGCTTAACATCAGGCAAAGAGAATGGCTTAAGCTTCTCAGAAACTATGACATGAGTCTTCTTTGCCATCCATATATGGCTAATGTTGTTGCTGATGCTCTTAGCAAGTTCTTCATGAGGAGTTTAGATCAAGTGGAAAAAGAGGTGCAGGAGTTGGTGAAGCATATTCACCGTTTGGCTAATCTTGGTGTTAGACTTTTGGACTCCGAGAATGGTGGTATATTGGTACAGGAAGTGGTTTGGTTGTCTTTTTGTGCAGAGATCAAGGATAAACAAATGCTAAATCCTATCTTGATGAAAATTAAGGGTGATGTAGGTGGGAAAAAGGTAATGGTATTTGAGATCAGTGGTGATGGTACCTTGTGATACCAAGTGAGGTTATATGTTCCTGACATCGATGGTTTGTGAGAAAGGGTATTGGCTGAGGTGCATGAATTGCGCTATGTTATTCATCTTGGTTTGACGAAAATATATCATGATCTCAAGGAGATATATTGGCGAAATGGTACGAAGAAGGATATGGCTGATTTTGTGGCCAAATATTTGGTGTGTCAACAAGTGAAAGTTTAGCACATGAGGCCTGGAGGCTTGTATCAGGAAATTAAATTTCCAGAATGGAAATGGGAAGTGATCGACATGGATTTCATTACTGGTCTTCCTCGATCTCGAAACTAATTTGATTTGGTTTGGGTCATCGTGGATAGGATAACAAAGTCTCCTCACTTTTTGCCAGTGAGGACTAACTTTTTGATTGAGGATTTTGTGAGGTTGTATCTTCATGAGATTGTGAAGCTTAATGAGGTACCTATTTTGATTATCTTTGATCGTGGTATGCAGTTTTCATCTCACTTTTAGTGGTCATTTCAGAAAGGATTGGGGAGTAAGGTTAGTTTGAGTACTGCTTTTCACCCGTAGACAGATGGGCAAGCAGAAAGGACTATTCATACATTAGAGGATATTTTTTGTGCATGTGTGATTGATTATGATGGTAATTGAGTTGATCATCTACCTCTGATAGAGTTTATTTACAATAATAGCTATCATTCTAGTATTGGTATGACCCATTTTGAGGCATTGTATGGTAGGAGGTGTAGATCTCCCATTGGATGGTTTGACCTTGGTGAGGTGGATATGTTTAGCCCGGATCTGGTCTATCAGGCTATGGAGAAGGTAAAAGTGATTCGGGATAGTCTTAAGGCTACCCAAAGTTGCCAAAATTCCAATACGGATATAAGGCATAGGGACTTGGAGTTTGAGGTTGGGGATAGGGTGTTCCTAAAGGTGTGTCCCATAAAAGGAGTAATGTGATAAGTGTGGTAAGAATCATCCTTGTGAGTGTTTGTTGGGACAAAAAGGTTGTTTTGTATATGGTAAGTTGGGTCACGAAATCAAAGAGTGCTCATATTCTAAGCAAGAAAATAGGGATGTTGATTGCCAGACTCAGGCTACTAGCGCACCAGCTCATCTAAGTAGCCCAGCTCCTCCTCAGGGCACATCATCCAATACCGATGGCGGTCAACGTTAAAACTGGTTCTATACTTTATCATCCCGCTAGAAGCAGGAGAGTTAAGCAAATATTGTTACTGGTATGCTTTGTTTCTTTCAACTTGATGTTTATTTGCTATTAGACCTAGGGTCAAATATCTCTTATGTGACTCCGTTGGTTGGGGTAAATTTTGGAGTAGTTCCTGAAAAGCTTTCTAAGTCCTTCTTAGTTTTACCCAGTGGATGAGTTAGTTGTTGCCAAATAAATCTACAGAAAGTAACCTATCACTGTCCTTCATAAGACCGTATTGCTGACTTAATAGAGTTAGATAAGGTAGACTTTGACCTTATTCTAGGCATGGATTAGCTTTATTCCTGTTATGCATCTATAGATTGTCACACCCGAGTAGTGAAGTTTCAGTTTCCAGATGAGCCAGTCTTTGAGTGAGAAAGTAATTCCATATCTCCCAAGAGTCATTTCATATCCTATATTAAGGACGAAAAGTTGATTTTAAAAGGGTGCATTTATCATTTAGTTTGAGTCAAAGACATTAAGGCTAAGGCTTCAACAGTTTAGGCAGTCCGTGTAGTCAATGAGTTTTTAATAGTTTTTCCTGAAGATTTACTAGGGGTACTTCCCGACAGAGAAATATAATTTGGTATTGATCTTCTTCCTGATACTCAGACCGTCTCCATTCCTCCATATTGTATGGCTCCAGCCAAGCTTCAAGAGTTAAGGGAGCAACTCAAAGATAGTTTAGATAAATGATTCATAAGGCCCATTGTTTCTCCATGGGGCACTCCCATTCTATTCATGCGGAAGAAAGATGGTTCTCTATGAATGTGCATTGACTATCGTCAGCTGAATAAAGTCACAATTAAATATAGATATCCTCTTCCTAGAATTGATGACTTATTTGATCAACTTCAGGGTGTAAGTTACTTCTATAAGATAGACCTTATATCGGGTTATCACCAGCTTAGAGTAAGGGAACGTGCTACCTCGAAGACAACTTTCACAACCCATTATGATCATTTTAAATTCCTAGTCATGTCCTTCAGACTAACAAATGCTCTAGCAACCTTCATGGACTTGATGAACCGAGTGTTCAAATAGTACCTGGACATATTTTTCATAGTCTTTATAGATGATATTCATGTCTATTCTCGTAGTAAAGATGACCATGCAGACCATCTTAGAATTGTATGGAAAACTCTAAGAGACCACCAGTTGTTCGCTAAATTCAGCAAGTGTGAATTTTGTCTAAGGTCAGTAGCTTTCCTCGGTCATATTATTTCCGATGATGGCATTAGAGTTGATCCCCAAAAGCCTAAAACATTGAAAAACTATCCTATACCCATTTTTCCACCAGACATTAGGAGTTTCCTGGGTTCAGCTGGCTATTGCAGATGGTTTGTTGAGGGGTTTTCGTCCATTGCATCCCTATGTCCAAATTGACTCAGAAAAAAGTTAAGTTTCAGTGGTCAGATTCTTATGAGAAGAGTTTTTAGGAGTTGAAGGCTCAACTCACTTCAACCCCAGTCTTAGCGTTACCTGATGGTACAGATGGATTCATTGTCTATGATGATGCTTCTATAGTTAGTCTGGGTTGTGTTTTGATGCAGAGAGGTAGATTCATAGCCTATGCCTCTAGACAGCTTAAGCCTCATGAAAAGAACCATACTACGCATGATCTTGCATTAGCAACTGTTGTGTTTGCTTTGAAAATCTGGAGGCACTATCTTTATGGGGTGCATATAGATGTGTTTAAGGACCACAAAAGTTTGCAGCCTGTGTTTACAAAGAGAAAGTTAAATCCTCATCAAAGAAGGTGGTTAGAATTGTTAAAAGATTATGATGTGAGTGTTTTTGTAATGCCCCGAGTCTGGTACCCCGGATGCTACACCGTGCTCATAATCCCGACGGACCACAAGCTAACCCATGACTGGTACCTACTACAATAACTGTATAGTAATACTAAAATATACGGAATAATGGGCTGAAAAGCCATAAGGTTTAATACTGAAATCAAATACTGAAATTTGGTATATCAATACCAAAACTGAAATAACTGTCTGAGCTTGCTATAGTCTGAAAAGCCTCTAAAACTATTTGAACTGTGGATTTGAAGGGACAATCCACCAACTAACTCTATCTACTAAAATTGTGAGTCTAATGATATAATAGAAAATAAAGAACATTCTCGAATGACGAGAACTTACTACTAAGTCTACTACTGCTGGCTGAGTCTGAACTGCTTAGGGAGCTCTGGATCCCGTGTATATGAACCTATGGTATAAGACACCATAGCGCAAGAAAGTATACGTTAGTATATGGGAATGTACTGGTATGGAAAGTGAGGTAAGGCTGAATGCAAGGGTTCATATGCATGAACTATAACTGACTTAGAAATGATCATGGTTGCGTGAGAATACATGCATGAATTCGTAAACTGTAACTGAGGTTATACTAGTATTGGATACTGAGTTATGAGTACTAATTTATTGATATCTGAGTCTACTAATACTGATAACTCAGTCTACTAACACTGATAACTAAGTTCACTGATACTGAATTACTGATTATCTGAGTGACTGAGTTTACTGGTAACTGAGTGACTATTTCTGACAGTCCTGATTCTAATGGAACTAACTGAGTTCTGTACTGAGCTAAATAATTATATCTGACAGTCCTGAACCTGTAGAACTACTTGAGTTCCTTACTGAGCTATGTGACTATCTAACAGTCCTAATTTCCGTAATATTAAACTGACTTTTATACTGAGACTGAAGCTGAAACTGTGGAAGGTAATCATCTAACCGACATACCCCGAATCTGAACTAGTGGGGTCCAACTTGTAACCCCAGCTGGAAGGATTTCAGTACCATACCACGGGTAAAGACAACTGCTGTGGAGTAAATCCTAACTAACGGGTGACCCTTGAGATCAGTCCTATCTAGCGGGTGATCCCTGAGTGTGTCAGTCCTTTCTAATGGGTGACATCTCACAACTACACTGGTGTAAGACCTCATAAAATTCTAAGTCTAAATTCAGCTCCTTAAGCTCCATGAAAGATCCCAACACTTAGAAATTTTAGCTAAGTGTTTAGGGACTTAGTCTTATTTTAAACCTCCGAACTTCAGGGATTTGTTTCATGACCTTTCCGACCTCCATTTTTTTATTTTCATGTTGCGTTATGATGGGGAAATTCCATTGTATATCTTGGCGAGTTTCAAAATTTTTGGAATAGCATAAGGGCATGTTTGGCTGCCCAAACCAGTAGCTAAAAGCGTTGGGGAGGCGCCGCCCAGGCTAGACCCACGGTCTAAGTAGGGGGCCGCCCTGGGTATTCCTACTGGGCCAATTTTTCCAGCACTTTAGCCATGAATTCTTGAGGGTTAAAGGGTCATTTTTCTACTCTATATATATACCCATAAACACGAGATTCAGCTATCCAAAGGCAAAATATACTTAGTTTCTTTCAATTTCTCTCAAGAACAAGTTTGGGTTTTCAATTGGGGGTTCAATTTCAAGAAAATTCCACCGTCAATCTTCATAGAATCACGAACTAAGGTATGCCAAGTGTTGATTCATGGATTCCTTTCATCGATGAAGTTCAAGAACCTATTTTTAAATTATAAATTGTGATATTTATGTTGTGGATTGATTATGTTCATATGATTATTGTTGTATGATTCCCAAGTTGGAATCTTTATGTGGTGTTCATGTACCTATGATAGCATGTGGGTAGAAGCCAATGAAATTGAGTTGAATTATGGAGTTTTATGGTATTAATTTGATGACCATGCCTATGCCCTAAGTTGTGCATGTAAGGTGTTTGACAAAATTCTCAAGAGGATAGAAATTGTGCATTATAGTTCAATTGTGACCTAAATGATAAATGTATGCCTTACCCTTATGATTAAAATGACTTCCAAGAAATTGTGGTGCATTATCAATGTTTGAAGGAGTGCCACGAGATTAGAATGATGAAATCATGATATGTTTATATGTATTCCTATCCATGAACAAGACTATGATAACCATGTGCTTCATGAAATCCCCAACTTAGTGTATTATGAATTATTGATATTGGTCATGTGTTCAAGAGTGCGAAATCCTGTCAGTTTCATGCAATCGAGTCCTGGGGGTATTTAATACCCAACAATTTAGCTGTATGCCTAGATCCAGTGTCATGTTTTCAAGATACTCTCAGTTAAGTCATGTTCAGTAGAATTCAGTTAGCCTAATGACTCAGGAAAATTCTCAGTAACCGCAGTAAATTAGTAATCTCAGAAATCCAGTAATCTCAGTAGTATTCTGTCAGTCAATGGAACTCAATAAACTCAGTCAAGTTCAGTTCTATTAATCATGTTAAGAATCTATTCAGATGGGAGTAGGATTCAGTACCGAGTGAACCCAAGGATGGGAACTCACCTACTAGTAGAGGGTGTGATTCTTAGAAGTAATCCTTATATTACAGAATTAGGTAGCTAGCATAGGTTGAGACATCAAAACTACTAGATAAGGGTAGATTAGTTGGCTTAACCTGATAGATAAGAGTACTACCATTCTTGTTTTGGTACCTACTAGATAAGGGTCACTCACAGCTTGTCTTTACCCGTGGCATGGTACTGACACTTTTTCAATTGGGGTTACAGATTGGACCCCAACTCAGCTACAATAGCTCATTCGGAGCATGTCGGTTAGATGACTACTTCCCACAGTCACGGTCTCAATCTCAGTAATAGAACTCAGATAGTTCTATAGAATTCAAGACTGTCAGCTAGTTTTATTAGAATCTAAAATGTCAGATTTAGTCACTCAGTATCAGTTATATCAGTCATCGGTAACTTATGTTATCATTAGTCAGACTCAGTAGTCAGTATTTTCATAAACTCAGTTACGGTTAAGTATTCATGCATGTATTTTCGTGTTCATATTATTCAATCAGTTAGTATTATTCATGCATATGAACCCCATGCATTCATCCTACCTCACTTGCATACCAGTACATTCTCACGTACTAACGCATACTTTTCTCTTGCGCTATGGTGTTTTATACCATAGGTTCAAAAGCAAGAGATCCAGGGCATCAGTAGTATTCTAGGTTTTGGCAGCCAGATTTGGTAGTGAGTCCTTATCACTCAAGGATGACATAATTATTTCATTATCTCAGTTTAGTTTTCAGTAAACAGAGTTAGTTGGGGACATTTCCCATCAAATCCTTATTCAGATAGTTTTAAAGGCTTTCAGACTATAGTGTTTTTTAGACTAGATATTTTATCAGATTACAGTTTGTTCAGATGTTTTATTTAAGTTTTGGGTGTTTTTATACCCCATTCATATGTTATTCAGTTTTGAACCTCATGTCCTTGTAGTTTATATTCTGCATTTATAGTGTATATATATATATTGAAGTACTCAGTTACAAATATCAGTCATGGGTTAGCTGCTGGTCCTTCAGGATTGGTAGCACTGTGTAGTGTTCTGGGTACCATATTTGGGGTATTATAGCTGGATACATAGTTCTGGAGCTTAGGGATTGCTTTTAGGGATCTCAGTCCTATCTAATGGGTGAGCCACCATCCCTAGGTTCGCTCGGTGCTGATTCCTACTCCCAACTAAATAGATACTAAACTGATTTTCGAGTTCGTACTAGGCTTGATTGAATTGTTACTGATCGTACTGTGTAACTGAAATGAACTGAGTTTACTGAGTTTTGTTGACTGGCAGAACATTACTAAATGCTATTAATAGACTGGGTTTACTGAAAACTAAAATGAGTATTGAATGAGACTGGACTGATACTGAGTTCACTGAGGATTGGACTGAATGCTGAACTAGAAAATGAACAAATACTGAGATTTACTGAGTTTTCCTGAGTCATGTAACTGACTGAGTTCTAAATTTGACTGAGAGTACTACTGATAGTGACATGACTGAGATTTCTCTATAATTGACACTGGATCTAGGCATACAGCTAAATTATCGGGTATTAAATATCCCTAGGACTCGATAGCATAAATATTAGTAGGACATGATACTTCTTGAATACATGACTATAATGCCACGATTTTCTGTAATCAGAATGCTACACGGTGCTCATGACCTCGAAGGACCATAATCTAACCCATGACTGATATTTGTACCTGAACACTGCATAATATATCATATACATGCGGAATTAAAGGATGAAAGGCCATAAGGTTCGAAACAAATAAAATATAACATCTGAAGTACGGTATATCAATACCAAAACAAACTGAAACAAAATTATCTAAACATATTATAGTCTAAAAGCCTCTAAGACTGTCTAAATAAGGAGTTTATGGGATATGTACCCAACTAACTCCATCTACTACACACTAAACTAATCTAATGAAATAATCATGCTATCCTCGGGTGATAAGGACTCACTGCTAAATCTGTCTGTCGGAACCTGGGATGCTACTGCTGCTCTGGAGTTCATGCGTCAGAACCTATTGTATAAAAACACCATAACGTAAATGTGTCAGTATGATTGAATGTATTGGTATGCAAGTGAGGTAGGCTGATATGCAAAGGGGTTCATATGCATGAACTAAACTAACTTTCTAAATAACATGAGCATGAGAATATATGCATGACATAAATATGTAATTTTGACAGAGTTCATTATAATACTAACTACTGAGTCTAAATACTAATAACATGAGTTTTTGATAACTGATATAACTGGTACTGAGTGACTGTATCTGACAGTCTAAGTTCTGATAGAACTAGCTGAGTTTCGTACTGTACTGAGTTGACTGTATCTAATAGTCTTGAATCTGAAAAACTATCTGAGTTCTTTTATTGAGACTGATAGTAAAACTGAGACTGTGGGAAGTAGTTATCTGACCAACATGCCCCAAACGTGCTATTATAGCTAATTTAGGGTCCAATCTATAACCCTAATTGAAAGAGTGTCAATACCACGCCACTGGTAAGGAAAAGCTGTGAGTAATCCCTCATCTAGCAGGCACTCTAAAGAGAACAGTGGGACCCTCACTTTACATATTAATCCAGCTCATGTACCCTCATCTATCAGGTTTTATGTCTCAAGCCTATGCTGGCTATGTAGTTTTGGAATGCAAGGATTACTGCTAAGAATCACACCCTCATCTAGTAGGTGAGTTCCCATCCTTGGGTTCTCTCAGTGCTGAATCCTACTCCCATCTGAATAGACACTGAACTGATTTACTAAAATGAGTTTACTGAATTCCATTGACTGACGAAATGCTACTGAATTACTGAGGTACTGAGATTACTGATATTACTGAGAGTTTTCCTGGGTCATAAGACTAATTGAATTCTACTAAACATAGCTTGACTGAGAGTATCTTAAAAACATGACACTGGCTCTAGGAACACAACTATATTTTTCGGGTAGTAGTATCCCCAGGACTTGATAGAAGGAAACTGAGAAAACATGATACTTCTTGAATACGTGACCAACATCAACAATCCATAATACAATAAGTTGGGGATTCCATAGAGTACATAATTATCATAATCTTATATATATATATATAACTAGGAATGTATGTAATCAAGTCATGGTTTCATTGTTCTATTATCATGTCATTTTATCAAACATCTTGTATGCATTAACTTGTACACTATTGGGGATTTCATATAAACATGTTATAATGACACTATTCTATTCACATAGGCATTTTGTCAAACACATGGGGAGCATACTTTGATTACTCAGCCATTACCACTTCCAATTATCATGGATATGTCAATTAACTTGTAAATTAAAGGGGTTTATCAAGAACATCATGCAAATTATCACATAATAGGATCAATTATTGTAAACTTTCAATATAAACATGAATCAAACCCAAAAACACAACCATGGATTTCAATTTGAGCAAAATATTAGAACTCATAAAGAAATACATTCTTTGTAATTTGGAAAAGAGATTCTTGAGCTTCATGGGTGAAAGGGACCCATGAATGAACATTGTGCATACCTGGGATGATAAATCCTTGAAGGTTCTTGGAGGATTTCTGGACTTGTTCCTGATTTTCTTGAAGAAGGATTTAACCAAAGTTCTTGGTTTTTGATCTTGAGAGAACCCTAATTTGATGTTATGGATGAGTAATGAGAATATGATCTCTGGCCGGATTTAACTAGGTATTAAAAAGGGTAGAAAAAGACCAAAATACCCTTTTAAAAATTGCCTAAAATACTGAATGTAGGCTACGACAGCTCAGGTAGATGGTCTATCGCTACTACGATGGTCCATCGGTCCTAACCGTCGTACCTCGGCAGAAACGTAGTCCACTGCCTCATTACGACGGTTGGCTCAACGGTCTATCGATATACCAATGGTCTGTTGGCTGTGACCGTCACTCTTAGGCAGGAAGCAGGTCAACTGCCTTAGTTGTGATGGCTGGCGCGACGATTCATCGCGTATGCGATGGTCCATCAGCATGCCCCGTCGCTCCTGGGCAACTCGGACAGCTTCTGCAAAATGTCTATAACTCCTTCCCTCGATACCGGATTTTAACGATATTGGTATGTTTTGAAATATAATTCAATTTCCCACATTATTCATTTAGGGAGTCATCCTTGAAACTTATGGAGATTAACTTAGACTTAAAAAAAAGTCAGGGTATTACAATATCTCCACCTTGAGAACATTCATCCATGAATGAGACTGACTAAGAGGGTAGAAATGATAAACTAAAGTATGTACTGATCATGCTCAACTGAAACATGATTTCATGATTGACATGACTGATAGGCTGAACATATAATACTAAACATGTATATCTGATGCATGGATAACTAACTCATGAATGCATGACTGAGTGTTCTAATGGTCTGAGTTTCTCGCAACGAGAATGGATATCTGATGCATGACTATTCGACTGAACGGATACATGAATGCATGACTAAATATGCAATCGTACTTAGTACCAAGTTTGTAATAGAATTCTGAACATGAAACTGAATAAGCTTAAGGATAATTGTTTCCTTGAGCTGTGTCTGAGTTAGCGGAGAATAGGTGAGGGTTCTTGATTTGCATGTCTACTTCTACTTCCCAAGTATCTCCCTCAATGGACTGATTCCACCAAAGAACTTTGGCTAGAGGGGCTTCTTTGTTTCTTAGTCTGCAAATCTGACAGCCTAGGATTTTTACTCCAATCTCTTCATAAGAGAGGATGTTCTGAACATCTATGCTCTAAATAAGGACTATAACTGTTGGGTCACCTATGCACTTCTTGAGAAAAGAGACATGGAAGACTGGATGAATTGAAGCTAGATTTGAAGGCAATTCGAGCTCATAAGCTACTTTGCCGAAGCGACTTAGAACTTTGAAGGGACCGATATATCGGGGACTGAGCTTTCCTTTCTTGACGAATCTCTTCACTCTCTTTATGGGAGAGATCTTGAGATAGACAAAGTCACCAATCTCGAACTTGAGATCTTTTATACACACATCTACATAGGACTTTTGTGCTCTGAGCAGCCTGAATTCTCTCTTTGATCAACTAAACTTTTTCTAAGGCGTTGAATACTAAGTCAGGCCCTATGACTGAGGCCTTACTAACTTCGAACGAACCTACTGGAGATCTACATCTCCTACCATAGAGGGCTTCGAATGGAGCCATTTTAATACTGGAATGATAACTATTGTTGTATGCAAACTTAATCAAAGGTAAGTGGTCATCCCAACTTCCATGAAATCAATTGCATACACTTATAGCAATCTTCTAGTTTCTAAATGGTCCTTTCCGCTTGACCATCTATTTGAGGATGAAAAGATGTACTGAGATGGACTTGGGTACCAAGACCCTTTCGAAATGCTTTCTATAAGTGAGAGTTGAACTAGGTACCTCTGTCTGAGATAATAGACAACGGAACATTGTGTAATCTGACCAACTCCCTAATATAGAGTTTGGCGTAATCCTCGGCTGAATAAAAGGTATAAACCAAGAGGAAATAAGCTAATTTGGTCATTCTGTCTACAATGACCCAAACTGAATCATGCTGACAGAGAGTGTGAGGCAAACCCATAACGAAGTCCATGTTCACTTCTTTCCATTTCTAGGTGGGAATAATGAAATCCTACTTGGAACCACTAGGCTTCTGATTCTCTATCTTAACCTGCTGACATATATAGAACTTAGCTACAAACTCTGCAAGATCCCACTTCATCCCACTCCACCAATAGATCTCCCGCAAGTCATTGTACATCTTAGTGGCCCCTGGATGAATAGAGTATCGCACACCATACACTTCTGCAAGAATTTTCTGCCTTAAATCATCTACACCTAGAACACAGAGATGACCCTGACAACGCAAAACACCATCTCCCCCTTAGGAGAAAACCTCTACTTTCTGATCTCTGACTGGCTCTTTCAACTTAGCTATGCTGGGATCTCTACCTTGATTTTCTTTCACCACAGAAACTAGAGATGATTCTGAACTGTTCTGAACCCATATACTACCCTTTGAAGAATCGACTAAGCGAACACCTAGTCTAGCAAGCTGATAAATTTTTTGATTGAAGTTTTTCTTACTGTCCTCAATATGAGCAACACTACCCACAGACAATCTACTGAGAGCGTCGTCCACTACATTAGCCTTGCTTGAATGATAAAGGACACTCATGTCATAATCTTCCAAGAGCTCTAACCACCTTTTTTTGACAAAGATAGAGGTCTTTCTGAGAGAATACATGCTGAAGGCTTTTTTGATCTGTGAACACATCTACATGAACTCCGTATAGATAATGCCTCCAAATATTTAAGGCAAATACTATAGCTGCTAACTCAAGATCATGAGTAGGATAATTCTTCTCATGGGTTTTAAGCTGTCTAGAGACGTAGGATATGACCTTAACATGCTGCATAAGGACACAACCCAAAACTACTCTGGATGCTTCACAATATACGGCAAATCCATTTGATCCATTTGGTAATGCTAGAACTGGAGCTGAGCTGAGTTGGGTCTTCAACTCCTGAAAACTCTTCTCACAAGGGTCTGGCCATTGAAACTTGACTTTATTCTGAGTCAATCTAGATATAGGAGATGCAATAGAATAAAATTCCTCAACAAACCGTCTATAATAGCCAGCCAAACTAAAAAAACTCCTGATATCTAATGGAGAGACAGGGTGGGGCCTGTTTCTTACTGCTTTGGTCTTTTGAGAATTTACTCTAATGCCATCACCAAAAATGATATGACCAAGGAATGCTACTGACCTTAGCCAAAATTTGAACTTATTTAATTTGGCGAACAACTGATGATTTCTAAGAGTTCGAAGTACTGTTCTGAGATGATCTGCATGATCCTGCTCACTACGGGAATAGACAAGGATGTCATCAATAAAGAATATGATGAACATGTATAAGTACTTCCTTAACACATGGTTCATCAAGTCCATGAAAGAAGCTGGAGCATTGGTAAGACCAAAGGACATGACTGAGAATAAGAAGTGACCATACCGAGTCCGACAAGCCATTTTTGGAATATCATATTCTCTGACTCTGAGCTGATGATAGCCTGACCTGAGGACTATCTTGGAAATACAACTGGCACCCTGAAGTTGGTCAAATAATTAATCGATTCTGGGAAGTGGATACTTGTTCTTGACCGATACTTTATTGAGCTGATGATAATATATACACATTCTGAGAGAACCATCTCTCTTTTGCACGAATAGAACTGGTCACCCCATGGGTAAATACTGGGTCTGATGAATCCCTTATCTAAGAGATCCTTCAACTGTTCTTTTAACTCTCTGAGTTCTACTGGTGCCATTCTGTATGGTGGGATAGACATAGGCTGAGTATATACAAGAAGATCAATGCTGAAGTCTATTTCCCTTTCAGGAGGAATTCCTGGAAGTTCTTCGGGAAAGATATCTAAATATTCATTCACGACTGGGACTGATTCAAGACTGAGAGTTTCAGAACTAGTATCCTTAAATCTAACAAGGTGATAAATACAACCCCTAGATATCATTTTCCTTACCCGTAGGTAGGAAACAAGTTGACCTCTGAAAGCGAAAGTACTACCCCTCCACTCAAGGATGGGTTCATTCGGAAATTGAAACTGGACTATTCTATTTCTGCAGTCGCCTATGGCATAGAAGGAATAAAACTAATCTATGCCAAGAATGACATCAAAATCAGTCATCTCTAATTCGACTAAGTCTGCTAAAGTGATTTTTGAGATACCGTAACCGGATAGTTCCTGTATAAATGTGCAATTAAAGGCTGAAAGGCCATAAGGTTCAACACTGATAAAATATAACATCTGAAGTACGGTATATCACTACCAAAACAAATTGAAACAAAATTTCTAAACATACTGTAGTCTAAAATCCTCTAAGACTGTCTGAATAAGGAATTGATGGGACATGTCCCCAACTAACTCCTTCTACTACAAACTAAACTGAACTAATAAAATAATCATGCCATCCTTGGGTGATAAGGACTCACTGCTAAATTTGACGGCCGGAACTTGGGATGCTACTATTGCTCTGGAGCTCATGCATCGAGACCTATTGTATAAAAACACCATAGCGCGAATGCGTCAGTACGATTGAATATACCTATATGCAAGTGAGGTAGGCTGATATGCAAAGGGGTTTATATGTAAGAACTAAACTAACTGACTGAATAACATGAGCGTGAGAATACATGGATGACATGAATACGTAACAGTGACTGAGTTCATGATAATACTAACTACTAAGTATGAATACTAATAACATGAGTTTCTGATAACTGATATAACTGGTACTGAGCGACTGTATCTGACAGTCTAAGTTCTAATGGAACTAGCTGAGTTTCGTACTGTATTGAGTTGACTGTATCTAACAGTTCTAAATATGAAGAACTATCTGAGTTCTTTTACTGAGACTGATACTGAGACTAAGACTGTGGGAAGTAGTTATCTAACCGACATGCCCCAAATATTCTATTATAGCTAAGTTGGGGTCTAATCTATAACCCCAATTAAAAAGGTGTCTATACCACGCCACTCGTAAGGATAAGCTATGAGTAATCCCTCATCTAGCAGGTATTCTAAAGAGAATGATGGGACCCTCTCCTTATAGGTTAATCCACCTCATCTACCCTCATCTATCAAGTTTGATGTCTCAACCCTACACTGGCTACGTAGTTATGGAATACAAGTATTACTTCTAAAACTCACACCCTCATTTAGTAGTTGACTTCCCATCCTTGGGTTCGCTCGGTGCTAAATCCTACTCCCATTTGAATAGACACTAAACTGATTTTCTAAACTGAGTTTACTAAATTTCGTTGAATGAGGGAATGCTACTTAATTACTAAGGTACTAAGATTACTGAGAGTTTTCCTGAGTCATGAGACTAACTGAATTCTACTGAACATGGCTTGACAGAGAGTATCTTGAAAATATGACACTAGTTTTTGGCACACAACTATATTTTTTGGGTATAAGTACCCCTAGGACTCGATAGAAGGAAACTGACAAGACATGACACTTCTTGAATATGTGACCAACATCAACAATCCATAATACAATAAGTTGGGGATTCCATAGAGCACATAATTATCATAATCTTATATATATATATATATATATATATATATATATATATAACTAGGAATGCATGTAATCAAGTCATGGTTTCATTATTCTAATCTCATGGCATTTTATCAAATACCTTGTATGCATTAACTTGTACACTATTGGGAATTTCATGTAAACATGTTATAATGACACTATTCTATTCACATAGGCATTTTGTCAAACACATGGGGAGCATACTTTGATTACTCAACCATTACCACTTTCAATTATCGTGGATATGTCAATCAACTTGTAAATTAAAGGAGTTTATCAAGAACATCATGCAAATTATCACATAATAGGATCAATTATTGTAAACTTTCATTATAAACACGAATCAAACCCAACAACACATAACTATGGATTTCAATTTGAGAAAAATATTAGAACTCATAAAGAAATACATTCTTTGTAATTTGGAAAAAAAGATTCTTGAGGTTCACGAGTGCAAGGGACCCATGAATGAACACTTTGCATACCTAGGATGATAAATCCTTGGAATTTCTTGGAGGATTTCTAGACTTGTTCTTTATTTTCTTGAAGAATGATTTAACCTTAGTTCTTGGTTTTTGATCTTGAGAGAACCCTAATTTGATATTATAGATGAGTAATGAGAATATGATCTCTGACCGGCTTTAACTAGGTAATAAAAAAGGTGGAAAAAGACCT
This sequence comes from Capsicum baccatum var. pendulum, assembly GCA_030864225.1. Classification (NCBI taxonomy): domain Eukaryota; kingdom Viridiplantae; phylum Streptophyta; class Magnoliopsida; order Solanales; family Solanaceae; genus Capsicum; species Capsicum baccatum. Next base: position 202,502,694 of record CM061559.1, on the reverse strand, counting down.
AAATACCCTTTTAAAATAGCCTGAAATACTGAATGTAGGCTGCAATATCTTGTGTCAACGGTCCATTGCTACTGTAACGGTCCTGATCGTCGAACCTGGGCAGAAATGGGGTCCACTACGTCATTACGATGTTTGGCTCGATGGTCCATCAATATTTTGGTAGTCCGTCGGCTGAGACTGTTACTCTTAGGTAGGAAGCAAGTCCACTGCCTCAGTTGTGACGGCTGGCACGATGATCCATCGCCTATGCGATGGTCTATCGGCATGCCCTATCGCTCCTGGGCAGCTCAGACAGCTTCTGCAAAATGTCCATAACTTCTTTCCTCGATACCAAATTTTAACAAAATTGGTATCATTGGAAAGCTAATTCAATTTTCCACATGATAGAAGCAAAAATTAGGGAAATTCTATCTGATTTAAACATTATTCATTTAGGGAGTCAGCCCTAGAACTTCTGGAGAGTAACTTAGACTTAAAGAAAAGTTGGGGTATTATTATGACAGTAGTCAACAACTCATAATACAATGATTGAGGGATTTCATGAGAACACTTGATAATCATAATCTTGTACATGAATAGAAATGCATTATTTCATATCATAATATCACAAATCAAACTCATGAGCATTCCATCAAACACTTATAAGGAATAACTTTAGCATAGGATTCACCTTAAGCATGTGGGTATAGCATGGCTTCATTAATTAGATCACAAATGGGTCATAAATGCACAATTTGTTCACTTTAGAATTTTTTCCAAACACCTAGAAGGCATAATCTTCTACTTGGGCATAAATAGCATGTTAATACATCATTATTACAATAGTAATTCATAATTCTAGGGTTTCAATATAAGAGAATCAAAATTCAACTTTCATGCTATCTTAATATCAAGAAATTCCTTAAAGATTTCAACTTGGAAATCATCCACAATCATCAACTTGGATATAATTCAACCCACAACATAAAAATCATAATTCAAAGTTTTAAAATTGGATTCTTGATCTCCAAGGATGAAAGGGATCCTTGGATGAACACTCTACACATACCTTATTGCTTGAATTCAGGAAGATTGATAGTGAAATCTCTTGAAATTGATTCTTGATTTGATTGTACTAGGGTTTCGTTCTTGAGGATTTTGAGAAAGAATGAAGGATTTTGCCTTTACAGAGGCTTAATCTTGTGTTTTGGGGCATATATAAGGTGGTAAAAATGTCCCAAATACCCCTTTGGATGTTGTTTTAAAGACTGAAAACTGACCCAGCGATGCTATAGCCGATGTGGCGCGTCAAGGCTACCAATGCAATAACTGATATGACTCTTCAACATCGCACCAGTCCACTAAAATTTGCCTTAAGATAAGGAAACTTTCTCTGTCAATGCAATTGGTGATGTGGTACACCAACATTGCGTTGACTCACTATTTTGGTCGATAGAACATGGTCTAAATGAGGTCCGAAAAATCCAAAACTCGTGTGGGAACACCTATTGATATTCCCGAGCGTGGATTGACTTAAATATTAGCATTTAATGGACATATAGGTCACTAAATATGATTACCAACTTTTGAAGGCCAAATAGCACAAGTATAAATACTTAGCTAAAATTTTCTAAGTCTGGGACCCCTTAACAAGCTTAAAGGACTGAATCAAGCTAGAAATATTATGGGGTCTTACATTTTTGTATCATCTGGGCAAGGCCAATGTTGTGGTATACGCCCTTAGTAAACTTTTGATGGGTAGTTTCACTCATATAGAGGGTGACAAGAAAGAGTTAGTTTGAGAAGTTCATCAGTTGGCTAGACTAGGAGTGCGGTTAGTTGATTCGACTGAGGGAAATGTTTAGGCCTAGAGTAGTGCAAAATATTCTTTAGTTTCAAAAGTGAAAGAAAACCAAGATAAGGATCGCAATCTAGTTAAGTTGAAGAAATCAATCAAAGAATAGAAGATAGATGTTTTCTTCCAAGGGGGAGATGGTGTGTTGAGGTACAAGAGTAGATTATGTATGTCTTGCGTTGATTATTTGAGGTAGTAGATTATGGAAAAAATGCATGGAGCATGTTAATCCATTCACCTAGGTGCTACTAAAATTTAAAGAGATATGCAGAAAGTCTATTGGTGGGGTGGTATGAAGAAAGATATTGCGGAGTTTGTGGCTAAGTGTTCTATTTGTCAACAGGTTAAGGTGGAGAACCAAAGCCCTAGTATCACCTTACATGAGTTTAGTATTCCCACCTAGAAGTGGGAAGAGGTAAACATGGATTTCGTAATCGGGTTACCCCATTCGCGTCATCAACATGATTTGACTTCGGTTATTGTAGACAGCTTGACCAAATTAGCCTATTTCCTACCAGTTCATATGTCATACACAACCAAATATTATGCTTATTTTTATATTAAAGAGTTGGTCATATTGCTCGGAGTTTCTTTATCCATTATTTCAGATAGGGGTACTCAGTTTACCTCTCAATTTTGGAAAGCCTTTCAGAAGGGTCTTGGTACCCAAGTTCACCTTAGTTCAGCTTTTCATACTCAGACAGATAGTCAGGCAGAGAGGAATATTTAGACTCCAGAGGATATGTTGAGGGCATGTGTTCTTGACTTCAAGTGTAGTTGGGATGATCACCTGCCGTAAATTGAATTTGCCTACAATAATAGTTACCATGATAGCATCCAGATGGCCCCGTTGAGGCTATTTATGGGAGGAGATATAGATCACCTCTTGGTTGGTTTGAAGTAGGTGAGGCTGCATTTATTGGGCTAGATATGTATTTGAAACCATAGTGAAAGTCCAGTTGATTCGAGAAAGGTTGAAGATAACTCAGAAGTGTTAGAAATCTTATGCATATGTCAGGAGAAGGGATCTTGAGTTTGAATTTGATGACTTGGTTTATTTAAAAGTTTCACCCATGAAGGGGGTGAAGAGATTTGGCAAAAAGGGGAAGCTCAGTCCCCGATATGTTAGCTCATACAGGATATTGAGTCATGTTGGAAAGGTTACGTATGAACTAGAATTGCATGCAGATTTATCATCCATTCACCCCGTGTTCCATGTATCCTTACTAAAGAAGCGTAGAGGTGATTCGACTATTGTTGTACCCTTAGAAAGCACAGATATTAACGATATCCTCTCTTATAAAGAGATTCAAGTTGAGATTCTTGATCACCAAATTCGTAGATAAAGGAACAAAGAAGTTTCCTTGGTCAAAGTTCTGTGGCGGAATTAATCAGTTGAGGGCGCAACTTGGGAAGTAGAAGTAGATATGCAAACCAAGTACCTTCATCTTTCACCGTAAGTCCAAATTCAGTATGAGGTAACAAGTTTCCTCAAATCATCTCTTTTCATTCTAAGTCTCAGCCTTATATAGTCATTATCTTGATAATTCTTGCTTTTGAAAATTATTTTAGTCATGCTTTCAGTTATGCATGCTAGTTATAGTATCAGTTCTTCAGTATCCTCAGTTTGACTAGTCTCATTCGAGGATGAATATTCCAAAGGGGTAGATATTGTAATATCCCGTAAGTTCTTAGTTTAGCTCATCCCTTAGTATGTGCTTATAGTACTTAGAACCTAAAAATAAAGCTTTGAGTTGAGGGATCTAGTCATTTTTTACTCCCATTAAACTTCCAGGATTTTTAAGTTGACCTTCAAGGCTTCAAGACGATGATTTTTAAGTTGGGTTATATTCATGGGTGTAAGTAGCATGCCTCAGGCAAGTTTTAAATTTTTTGGATAAGGTTTGAATCGCATTTGGATTGTCCAGACAGAATCTCTCCGTGATTAAGCCACGTTGCAGTGAGTATTGCGGTGAGGGATCATCGCATCATAGTGAAGGATGAAAAGGCAGTTGTCATTTCTAGAGAGCCATCGTGTTTGCACCGCGTCTTGGTGAATTTCATGATCAGGGGCTCACTGCATCGTGGTGATGTCAAAATTAGCATTTGTCAAAAACACATGAGTCATCGCGATTCCACCGCGTCGTGGTGGGTATCGCGATGACCTACTCACCACAACACGGTGAAGCTTAATCGATATTTTAGTTCTGAGTTTTAAATCCAAGGGGAAACTTAGTCGTTTCATCAAACCCCCGAATCTTGATAAATAAAAGATTTAAACCTATTCTAAGCATGTTATATTGATTTTTCACCAAATTTCTCTCAAGGAAAACCCTATAGCTTCAATTTCAAACCTCAAGAAACCCAAAATGTCACCATTCTTTTTCCAAGATAATCCAAAATTCAAGGTTCCCAATTCAAGAACTTCAAGAAACAATCTTCAAGAGCACAAATAGGGATTCAAAGTTAAGTGTCATCATCAATTTCATCGATTAAGGTATGTGGGGTTATGAACACGGATACCTCTTCTATTCTTGTGCCCAAAATTTGTTTAAAAGATGATTTCATATTAATTTCAAATTAGGGTTCATACCCAAATATTGCTATTTGAAGATTATGATATTACAAGTGTTTTAGATGATGAACTGCATGCGTATCTTTGCACATTTATGCTTATGAAGTGGTTTATGATATATTGAAGGTTGAATTTCAATATTTTTACTAAGATCGTGCAAGAACTTCATGATTTTGACTATTGAGCATGATTTATGATAAATTTACATGAATTTGAAGCATGAGTTATCAAGCCCTAGCTTGACTATTTATATTTCAAGAAGATTATGTTTAAGAATCCCATGATTAGTTTATATTCAGTTTTTGAATCAAGATTTCATCTTTTGATCCTCAGCTAAGATATGGAATCCACTTTATAATTTTGATCATAATTTGACAAAAGATTAGTTTGATCATAATTTAAAACAGACAGATGCATAATTGGATTTCATTATAAACTCTTATGCTAGTTTTAAAGTGGATTCCCTACAGAATGAGCATACAAATTTAAAGGGAGTAGTATTTAGCACTGAGCGGGAAGTATGGGTTAAGCGTATCCTACTTCCCCAGAACTACGAGCCAATGTAGGTACAAATTCAGATTATTCCCATATATTTGGATGACAGATATAGATTGTGATCACTTAGCTTAGGTTATACTCCCTGACAAGAGTAAGATACCTCTTCCCAATGTGAGGTTTTCCCCTTGGAGGAACTAGAAATTAGACTCCATGATAGCGCATATGGTTTATGTCGGTTAGAAGAACCTCCCTACAGAAAAGAGTAATTCTTATAGAAAAGTTTTTAGAAACTAAGTGTAAGACTCACAATTCATTTAAGATATTATTTCACATAAGATGTTGTTCATGAGATTTAACCTCTTAGTTTACAGATATAAAAGTGAGTCCTTTCTACACTTAGACCGCATGATTTAAAGATAGAATAGAAGTACAAATTTTAGAACTAAGTGTTATGACTCACAATATTTATACAATATGCTTTATTACTCATGATTGTGATTTTCATTTTTCAGTTATTCAAGATAATGTGAGTCAGCTACACTTAGTATGCATTCTTTTACTAGTTTATAATAACATTGAGATATTTTTTACTAATGCATTCACCCTCGCATTCTCAGTACATTCTAGAAGCACTATCCACATATATGTCTATGTGCTACATTGTTTAATAATGTAGGTTCAAGTGCTCAGTTTTAGCAGCGTGAGTGATTTCGAGCATCTCCATCTACATCTCGATAGTTGGTGAGTCCTCATAGTTTGGGGAGCCATTTATTCAGTTTTTCAGCTTATTAAAGTAGTTGATTTAGTATTTTCAATTAGTTTAAGTCAGCTGGAGGTTTGTCCCAGTGGCTCTCTAGTTGTTAGTAGTATAGGCTTGTCAGACTTCTAGTCATAGTTCATATTTCCAGTGTTGATTGTTCAGACTTTTAAGTTAAGTATTTTCAGAGTTTATGTTTGGTTATTTCCATCCTAGATCAGACAGAATGCAACATTGATTTTATGTATATATTTCTCCATTATTAGTTTCAAATTTGGTAGAAGGCTTACAGGGTTAGCTTGAGACTATTCATAGCCTCGAGCACCGTGTGTTGTCTCAGGACCCATTTTTGGGGTGTTACATGACTTCATGATGTAATACATTATTAAAGTCCCCTAGAACAAGCCATGAAATATCAAAACTACTTGCTTGGTTATAAGTTAATCCCATGAATATTTTCTTTCTTTTGTGTATTATGCATACACAAAGGTAACCAGAAAATTAATTTGCATTATAATATATTGCATCTTATAAGTTATATGTTGAGCTGATTCTATTTCAAGCACCAGCTTGAAACAATCTGATCTCCAAATGAAAAGAATCCTTCCATTATAGTGTGATGCATAGTTGCTAATGTTGTCTCACCCACCATACATAGTATCAAAAATCTATGTCATCTTACGAACCTTTATTTTTGTTTCAACAAATCCCATTAAACCAACATCTACTATTGTAGACGATTTTGATCTCTTTTTGCTTATTGAGGGCATTTAACATTTCAGCATAGTAGTTTAACCATTCCCAATTGGGAATAGTATATCTCCTTAACTAGTCTTCTCCAGAGTATTACCCTCAGTAAATCCCTTCATTAAAGTACTACCATCTATTTTACCATCATTAAGAGCTTGATAAGTATTTTAGTGGGGAAAATACTTACTGTTGGGTTGCCTCTAGTGTATTGTCTCCAACCATTATTCCTAAACCTTCTTATTTTGCCAACTTTGATCATACCACATTTTTTGGCTTCTCAATACCCTGCTCAATGATATGGTCCGTCTCAATAGGAGCATCTCCTAGTTGATTACTCCCCTTCATATTGTCTGCATTTTTTTTAGTAAAAAGCTTTGTTTTTCTATAATTTTCCTCACTGTAACCGTACTTTTGACATACCTTGCATAATATAGGTTTCTAATAATATGTTACTTTTTGCTCCACTAGATTACCTTTCTTATTTCTAAAATAAAAATGCATTATGATATAGGTATACCCAACTTCACTTCCATAAGTAATCTTGCAAAATTCAACCCTATCTTCTTTCCTGCATTTTGGTCCACCATTATAGGTTTCCCCACCAAACTTCCAAGCTTACTAAGACCTTTTGCACTCCAATATTTGAAGTTGAGACCTGGTAATTTGATATAAATTGGCACTGTCAGTAACTCATCCCTAGTAAACTCCAGATTAGGGGTCCATGCCTTAACGATAAATGAATTATTGTTTAAGTGATATATCCCTCATTCCAATACCTCAATTTGGCTCTCAACAGTCTCAAATATGACTAGCACTATTCCATTTTTCATCATAGAAATTTTATTAATGCAAAATCTACCTCATTGCCTGTGGCTATAGACATTTAGTACAAAAAACGGTAGGCGTGCACCCAAAACATAACATAAAACTGAGTTTCTTCGGTATTATATTTAAGAACTAATTGATAACGCTCATACTTACACTAAAATTAGGTGTAAGGTGGTCGTTGTCAATATAATTACCCCAAGAGATAAATTTAGCAACTCATGAAAATAAAGAGAAGATATATACTAGATACTCATGAAAACAAAGAGAAGATATATACTAAAATTAGCGTTTTAATCCTCCATGGAAAGCAAAATCAACGTAATATGAAAACTTCAAGTCCAAATAAATAGCAAAAGCTCTCTTGGAAACCGCTCACACAATTATTTTCACTCAATATGTGTTCTTCACACTCAAAAATTAGAAATTAGATTTTGGATTTATGAAGGGCTGAGCCTTTTATATATTGGGAACGATCCTAATGAATTTATTAGTTGTCCCTGAAATTTTCCCAATCCATCATGATTGCACTTCTTCGATCACGATCGCGACTCAATGATCACATTCTTCAGTTATGGTCGTGATTCCGCGGTTGTGAGGTATCGACTCATGATCGCATTACTTCCACCTACTGAGATCTATTACGATCACAACCCTCAAAGTGTGATTGCCATCTGAGGGTCGTATCATGGGGCCTGACTTCATCCTTTGTCCATTTTTTATTACTTTCCTTCCTTTCCAGTTTTGCCTTTACTTTTTTTTCACCAGATTTCCCTGTAAGATCACAAACACTAGAAATTAGCATACTTTATGTAGAACTAGTCTCATATATTCAATTAACTCACTATAGTGTGCAAGAAAATGAGCGGCAAATATCCCACTCATTAACACCCCCAACTTAAAGACTTCACTTGTCCTCAAGCAACACTACTTCACATTTAATGAGAATACTTAACTTTGAATTTCACACTATTCAATCAATGGCCACCATGATTTTGAACTTGAATAGAACTAAAACTAGTCAACAAGCATGAGAAGCGCTAACTATACAACCCCCTCAAATTCTATCACATTTCCAAGGATGTAAAGAAATTTCACGAATAATCAAGCAATAACAGCCTATTCTTAAAAAGTGACTCTCCATCAATAGCAAATCAAATATGATCTTTTCTTGCTTTTAGAAGATGTCAAATTCACAAATCTATCTTAGTCGACATGCATCCTGATGAAAGGAAGTCCCAATACACCAAATGTTTAAACATGCAACAAGGGACGAATGTGCAAGCACCCACACTCACAAAGAATATCTAAATGAAAACAAGTGTAATTCCATATGGTTGACCTTATTTTCGATCGCTACTAACTCAAAATCACTTGGTTGGAGATCCCGAATAACTTTTTCCATCTTGTAATGTTGGTTCGGGGAAAGGACGGATAAGAATTTGAGATAAAAATGACTACACCCTCCTTGAACTTCACATAACACTAATTAGATCAAACTTGGATCATTGGCCAGTCCGTTCATTTTTAAATCACACATGTGCCTACTTTTTTACTTTAGTTCACCTATCTTTTGAAAGCATTCTCTTATCATTCTTTTCCTTTTTGCAATTACATGCTTTTCTTTTTTTTATTGCTTTCTTTCTTTTTCTCATTTATTTTCCATCATGGATTCACTTTCATGCACTCATTTACAAAACTATGGCCATGATCACCTCTTCCAATTTCCACTACACCCGCAACTTAGGATTTTAGCCTCAAGTTGGCAATTGAGGGTAGGGTTCAAGAGAGAGATAACTTTCCAAATGGTTCAAGGCTTTTAATATGGTTGTCAAAGAAAGGTTAATAGGCTCAAAATGGGTAACTAGGGATATCATTCACACATGGGTGGGCTTTTTAAGCTAAAGTGGTTTTCAACAATCATAAAATGGCTTAAGATCATTTCTCCAATTGTGCATCATAAATATTAGCTTTGAAAGACCAACTAGGCAAGTTCTAGGTGACATAAGTAAGCATAAGAGCCATTTTGCTAATGTTCACCACACATGGCATGCAGACTATTCTAGAAGGACCGATTGCATTTCCTACTTAAGAACAAAAGTAGAAATTTATCATATTACAACCAACTAAAGAATTTGGAGACAGAAAAAGAGGCAAAGCATTGTTACAAAACCATTCAATTTCACACCCTTGATTTTTACAAAAAATATTTGGATGGAGGGGGATGCTCATTTTGCACTTCACCATGCAAGATTAACTATTGGTAGTACCAAGCAAGATGCCGTCTTACATTCGGGCTCTAATGAGGGCAATACTTATGGATATTCATACTTCACAATATATACCACACCAATCCCAATTCATGATACCACAGGTACTCAGACTTTCCTTGCATCTATGACTCCAATACCTTAACACATAATTTTTTTTCATCACTCAATCCATCATAGGAAAAGGATCGTACAACATCAATTTCAAAAATAAAAATAAAAATTTAGAAATAAAAAATGACTAATGCACAAAATCACTACAAAACATCGGCTCGGCTTGGGTATCTAATATTCATAACAAAATTATCAAAATAATTCCAATATCCCAAATATCCAAACCAAATTAAAACCAAATAATCCACATATTACAAACCAAATAAGAAAAACAAGAATCAAATTATCCAAATATTACAGATGAAGTATGAAATAAATACAGAGACAAGGGTACCCCTAACTAAAAAACTACAATGTACTCATTAGTATCATCAGATTCTGAGTCCTCATCCTCAGACCACCTAGCTGGAATCTTATCATCAACACTCAGCCTCACAGAGGGAAGTCGCTTCTTTGGCTTCAAGACCTTCCATAAGCCCTTCACCCTTTTCTATATTCGGGTAAAGAACTTGTTTTTACTATTCTCCCTCCTCTTTATTTTACCATGAGACACACTCAGCATTTGGTGTGATTGGGCTAAAGATGTGTAGGCTTACTCCAGCCTGGATATGGTGGCCCCTTGTGTCCTCTAATCCTCGAGGATCTTCCCATACTCACTGTAGGCGACATATGAAGTGCGATCTCGATTCACTCGATCCAATAGAAAATTTGGACACTAAGTCCTAAACTACTTGCATCTAACTAAACAGTTTTTTGAATGGCCTTCAAGAATTGATATCATCATTATCCACAAATTTATCCAAATAAATCATTTTCTTCTTGCTCTTTAAAGATTCGCTTTCACCACACATCTTCAATGGGTAAATTGGTGTATTCAGGTATATCTAATTGTCCCCCAGATATTCTTTAACTCCAGCCCTTTAGCATAGTTTAGTGATCAGAAATGGAAATATTAGCATGGGGCCACCTCGATTCTTGTACTACCTAAACTCTACAATAACAAAGCTACCAACATTTAATAAAATATTATCCAAGATGCAAGATACTATATGTGCCCACATAATAACGATGTTTATCATGTTTGTGCTTAGAGAGACACAGCTTCAGATAGTTATCAACAAAATCTGTGCCTCGATCGTGAATCATTCAATGTAATCTCTATTTTTATAGAGGCCCGTAGGAATTCTCTCCCCGAGCACAGCTTTGAGACCAACCAAATCTAAGAGGCACAACCTTTACTTTAAACTTCTTTAGGTCAGCACCCGACAACCCATATAGCTCATTGATTACCTCAGAGCCAAAGTTGACCAACTTACCCCTAATCCTTATGGCCGGGTTTGATATTTTTATGGCCTCGAGGTTTGCATAAAACTCCCGCATCATTGTTCATTGTCTTTGCACGATTCTAAGTCAAAGCAACACCAACCTGTAACTTACAATCTTTAATAGAAGTCCAAAAATTTTGTAGGTACCTACTCTAATTAGATGCCCCTCTCAGGGAGTAGCTTCTTTCTGGACAAATCGTCATAGTATACGATATTCCAGTCAGTTGTGAGAAAGTGGGTTTGGTCAAATTGTGCCATGCTTAGCTCTTTAAAACCTGAAAACAATACACAAACATTAACCATTGAGATCGTCATGTGAAAACAGTGCTATATGATTGAGTGCAACTAAAAAAATGGCTTAAGTATCACATTAGGGCTTAAAAATTAAAGTGCGGGATTTTGGGAAAACCTGCAGACAAGTCTCAAGGATTATATTAGGGCATAAAAAAGAAAGTACAGATTTTGGGCAAACATATAAATAGTTCTCAAGTGTTGCGATCACACTCTGTTGAGTCGCGATCGCGACATATGAGGACCCTGTCAGGAAGGTCTCAGGTGTTGTGATCGGCTTGGTCGCAGTTGTGACATCTGAAGGCACTATCAGGCAGGTCTCAGGTGTTGCAATCACAACACCTAAAACTTCATCGACTTAGGTTTCCCAAATATCAAAATTTATAATTTCTACCACAAATTTTGTTCATAAAAGATGTATAATACTAAAAATATGGAACACACTTCATAATGACACAAGAATGACCTCTAAATCATGGTAAAAGTATCAAAGAACTCATTGGGCATTTTATCAAACACTTGGTGTGCACTTCAAATTATTACTTATTTTGAGAAAATTTTGGATACTCATTACTTACCCAATTATTCACACACCACCAACAACATCAACCACATAACATAGTATCAATTTACACACTAATAAAGTAAAGACACCACTAATCCAAGTTTAGGCCCTAACCATGCCTCTAGGGATCCAATTTAAGCATTAAAGAGGAGATTTGAAAGACATACCTGGTATCTGGATACAAATATGGATGATTAGAACTTTCACAACCATACCATTTTAGAGACAGTTCTCTTTTTATAACAGATCAGTTCGCGATCACGATCATCCTTGGCAATCGCAATGCCTGAGACTATACTGGGTGAACGTGAGTCTTTAGATAGTGATTGTGATTTGAGTGTCATGACTGTGAAACCTAAGACCAAGTTTAATTCCCTTGTTTTTTATCTAAGGCATCTCTAAACTTGATTCTGCTCAACCTTTTGTCTCCTCACATGTTCTAATAACCTTATAAGTTCAAAAATTTTATGGACTACCAAAAAATAAAAATCTTAATCTATTCAAACAACCAAAATTCAAAGGATAAGGGCCACATTTATGGAAATGATGGGTTGCCTCCCATCTAGCGCTTAATTTAATGTCGCGGAATGACATTCACTTAGGATCTTTGACATGAAGTGACCCAAGTCTACTTATATAGAGTTGGCCACTTCCTCATCCAACACATCAATCACCGATACCAATTGAAGCTCCATCTATTGCTTATCAATTTTGCACATACTGAATTAGACCTCCTCATCATTTACCCAGAACTTTATCTCTCTACATTCAATATTAACTAGGGCTCTTTTGGAGGCTAAGAATGGTCTAACAAGAATTATTGGTATCTCATAATCAATTTCACATTCGAGAATAACAAATTCGGCTAAAAGGATAAATCAATCAACCTTTACCAACACATCATATAACATATCTACGGGCTTTTTAATTGAACGGTCAGCCATTAAAAGCCTCAAGTTGGAGGACGTAGGATCACCCAAGACCAACTTATAAAATATGGCATATGGAATCAAGTTAATACTTGCTCCAAGATCACACAACACCTTTCAAAACTTGTATACCCTAATAATGCAAGGAATGGTGAATGCACTCGGGTTCTCTTTCTTCACCGCCATTGTGTTTGACATTATAGAGATACAACTATGAGTTAACTCGATAGTTTTAGAATTCATAAGTTGGATTTTTGAGAGTAAGTTTTTCATAAATTTAGCATACCCTGGTATCGCTTGAAGAGCTTCTAACAATGGAATGTATATCGACAAGTTGCTAAACTTCTTAAGAAACTTCTAGAACTTGGTATTATCTTCTTTCTTCTTAAGCCTTTGTGGGAATGATGGAGGAATCTTAGTTTGTGGCAATGGGAAAATTAGACATTCATTCACTTTTGGTGCATCACCATTGACAACTTTAGGAGTTTTTTTATTTTCCCCTTTGTTTTTAACTACCGTCGATTTCTCAACAATTGTTTCATTGGACTTTGGAGCATCCTCACTTTGATTTAATAGCTACTTTATTTTTGTACTTGCTTGTTCATCATGTGTTTTTTCATAATTATCATCGATCTCAACCACATCTTCACCAAGGGTTCGGCCACTTCTAGTGACGATGGCCATAACATGAGTATCATTTTTTGGATATACCACTGTATCACTAGCTAAGCCTCCTTTTGGACTAACATTGGGTTGAGTTGAGAATTTTCCTACTTGTGTTTCTAATTTCTTGATAGTGGTTACAATTTGGCTTAGTTAAGAGAAGTCACTTTTGATCTCCCTTACTATTTTGTTGTTTCCTTCTACACACATTAGAATTTGGGCTCATACATCTTCATTAATGAATTTTTTTGGCAATGGAGCTTGAATACTTCTTCTTGGGCCTTTCATAAGGGGGGATGTACTATTCATAGTCTCTCTCTTTGACTCTCCAATACCAATCTCTATCACAGTCTTTATCCCTCCAATCTCTATCTCAGTCTCAATCCTTCCAACTTTAATTCCCACCACGCCTTTGATAGGTAGGGAGGGAACCCTCCAATTGGTTTGACAAAAATTGAATCTCCATATCAAGTTTCTCTGCTTCTTCATCATCTTGGAATCAGTAGCATTGACCACCTTAGGAGGATCCCGATTAGATGTTTGGCAAGAAGGTCAAGTTGGATCCTCACCTTATCCATATTATCTTCTCTTTCCTTATCCTTCTTGTTTTTTTCTTTGCTTATAAAATATGTCATAGGGGACCCCACATCTACCTCAGTGTCCCTTGTATGCAATTTTCATGACCCGAGACTACCGCCTAGTCGTAACATGGTACTTAGAACCACTAGTGATCCCAAGATAACCCATGAACTTGTGTGATACTTGATCATGACATAATATGGATAAATAATACTAATAAAGTTTTCAATCTGATAAAACTACAGAGAGAACTGGAATATACATTTCATAACTCTAATTGACTGTCTATGAAGCCTCTACTATACTGACTATGGATAGCTGAGAATATGTCTCCAACTACTACTAATATAAAAAAAAAGTACATGGACTACAACTGAATAGAGTCCCCGAAATAGGAGAGCTCATCACCTGTCGGCTGAAAGCTGCAACTATCTTTTTATGATGTATTGGCTACAACTGGTACCTATATTATGAGACAATGCAATACATAGAAATATATGTGGATCAGTACTTTTGGAATGTACTAAGTAAGTGGGGGTGAGTGCAACAAGTAAAACTGAATATATATGTAATCTTAAAACATGCATGCTAAGTGCAAGTAGACTCACCAAGAGACTAAAATCAATTGAAAGCTGAAGTATCTTAAAACGTGCGTAACAAATATAATCTGATAAGCTGGTGAATCACTACACTTAGTTTCTTAAAACTTTACTTTTTGTACAAGAAGTAGGACTGAAGTTGGGAAGCGGTAAATCATGAATATTTTATGTAATTCTCATGTGAAGCTGAACATGTTATAGAATTGAACTGAGGATCATGTATGGATACTAGGTCTGAAACTATTTATTGGAAACTGACACAAAATCATGCGCATCCGAACTGAAATATAAACCAACATAACTCAAGGATCTGAATGTACAACTATACTGAGCATGAATACATTAACATGTAATATCTGAGAATGTGAGACCAAGCATAAACATATTGCTAAGAAAGTCTGAGATCTGAAAGACTGAAAGCTGTATAACTGAATAACTGAAAATATATACACTTGGTCAAGCAAACCTAAATTAAATACACTGAATATTGTACTGAGACTATGGGAGCTAGCTATAACCGGCATGCGCCAAATCTGCTATCAGGGTCTAACCTGTAACCCAATTGGACGTGTGCCGGTACCTTTCCAAGGGTATAACCACTGGATGATAATGTGGATCCATAAGGCTGATGTCCCGAAGGACGAGGGTGTCATGCCTAAATGACGGGGGACCCCTCAAAATCTATGGTGGTGCTGTAGGTCTGGAACTTAGGGACTGCTACTAACGTATTATGCCTAACTGACGAGTGAGACTCCATCCCTACGTTCACTCAATGCTAAGTGTTACTCCCAACTGAATAACACTGGTATTATTGGTCATTTAACATGACATAAGACTGTACTTGCATGTGCTCATCATGATTATGATATTCTGGATATCGTATAAAAATCATGGTCTGACTGGTTTTGTTCTTGGAAATGAAAATCATGTAAAGACATATAGGTATCGGGTGTTCATAACCCACCAACACTATATGATTCATAAAATATAATATCACGCTTGAATTACGATAATATGTAATCATGGTTCAAAGACCCAAAATATAGGTATTTCATCAAACATATAAAAATCATTAACTTTAACATGGGAATGTCTTAGACATGATAAAACAACATGATTACAAAGAAAATTTCATAATTTGGGGATTCAACATGAAATTAATGGGCTACGACATGAAAATAAGTGAACTTGAAAAAGGGATCATGTTTACAAGGCTAAACACATGAGTTTAACAATTTGACTTGGTATTGACTAGCCATGACATGTAAGTTTGGGGTTTGAATCACATAGAACCATAATTTACATGATAAAGCTAATAACATCGCTTGAATGTAAAATTAGTGAGGAAACATGGATATAAGTAAATCTTGATGCACTTAAAGCCTTTAATCTCATGGAAATATCATAATTCATGACTATGGATAATTGGGTATGAATCCTAATTGCAAATCATGAACTTTAATCTTTAAAGTAAGTTTTGGGCACAAGGATGAGAGAGGATCCTTGTTCATAAACCCCACATACCTTAATTGATGGATTCTTGAAGAAATCTTGAAATTTAAGCTTGAATCCTTGTGTTCTTGAGAAGAAAATATTGAACTTTGTTCATGGGGGAAAAGGGAGGGTTTTTACGTGAGTTGATTTGAAGAATATGGGAGAATAATTCTCTTTTGGGTGCTTTAATTCGTGCCTTGGACGTTTTGTGCTGAGGGAAATGGACCAAAGTGCCCCTTGATCCTTAAGAAGATGAAACAAAGGGGGAATAAGCTTCATGTCGTAACCCTTATCGCGTTGAGAGAGCAGCACATCGCGCCCGTTATCTCTTTGAGAGAGCAACGCGCCGCAGCCAAATCGAGGACCTTTACCGCCTCACACAAAAAAGGCCATAGCCTTTTGCTTAGGTATCAAATTAAGGTGAAATTGGTATTGTTGGGAAGCTAATTCAATTATCTATCATTTGGTGGGTATTGATATGAAAAATTCAACGTATATAAATAGTTATAGACGTTTAAAGTTGAACCTTGTTGAATCGAACACCAAAATATGGCCGAATCAAAGTCTCTTAGCTCACTTTGCTCTAAGAGATTCTTATGAACATTTTTCACCTCATAAGCATTTCATAAACTAGATTAAATACCATGAAACATTTATTCAAAAATAAATCATGGTATTTGATTTTATACATGTAAGATAAATAATTAAAAATTTGGCCCAAAAATATGGGGTGTTACATTATCTCGCCCTTGGAATCATTCATCCTCGAATAATGGATAGGAAAATGTTGAAGTCTTATAATCATGGAATGATGTACATATGACATGTCTGGTAATGTAGGATATAGCTGAGCTGAAGCATTATAACTTTATAATGAAACTGATTTCCTGAGCTGACTTAACTCTACTTACTATAAGAAGTTGATTCATGTTGAGAGTTTAGAACTCGCTTGAAGGGGTTCATAATACAACTATGCACAAAGAACAGTGAGCTCGAATCATGAGATTAAAAGACTAAGATCATAGAAGAGATACTACATTGTTTGAGCTGAAATTCATGGAAAACTGAGGTCATTCATTTAACACTTACGAACTGAATCATGATTACATAGCTAAATCTGAAACATGATGCATGAACTGAGTTGAATTCGTAACTTGCATGGACATAAATAAATTACCTCATGGAATAGCCATATTAATGAGACTTTGAATAGTATGACTAGATGGAAAGATGGAAAACCATAGGAACTTGCCTGTCTGACTGCTAAACTGAGTTGCTGGCTATACGGACTAAATTATACTAAAAGTTTATAGTCAACTGGAGTATTTATTCAACACTCTTTCTAAGAAGCTCTAAAAAACTAAGGAGAAAAGAATTTTGGGCATAATCTAAATTAGATATCTGAATAAGGAATCACAACGTGGCTATAACTCTATAACATGGAACATAGGACTACAAAACTTACTAGGCCCTAAGCAATACAACTGCCCAATTCAAGCTTAGTCTTTACCTTTAAATACTCGCATGGGTACATATATCTACTCCAACCAAAGTTTTAGTTGAGATACATACTCTCACCATGTTCAATCCTAACTCAAAATTACAAGATGCAACACATAACACCATAATACTAGTCTGAACCATGAATTACACCCCGTGGCATTCACAACTCTCATCTCAAGGATAATTCTTCTTACCACATCAATAACCAAATTTAACCTCTTAGTAGGAATTCACTAGCGGACATTGCACTCATCCACGAAGTTCTAGGCAAATACTTATAAAAATATCTTTCTCATATTCTCTAAACCCCTATCAAAACAATTTTCTTGCACTATTCTTAAGAAGACACACATGGAATTCTCAACTAACCATGACATATATCAAAAGTTCTACGTCAATCATCCTTCACACTTATAGCCTGAGATACAACAAGCATGTAATAATATTTCTACAACATAATACATTTACTTTCTCTCATCTAAAAAATTACTTAGCACCACTATTATTATATAAAGAGAGGTCACTGAAAAGTTAAAACATGAGATCCTTAAGTATGGAAGAATATTATGCGTAGCTTGGACACTTAACTGATGCCTGAGGAATAAAGCATCAAAATCATGAATTCATTAGAGACATCAAAACTGAAGACATACAGGACATGATATGAATCTCACTAATCATTAAGAGTGTAACTTGAGTACCTGGAACTGAACATACTGTAAAACATGAGTACATGAGTCATGAGCTGCATGACCTGAGTTTGGAGTTCATATATTCATGGAATATAATTCGTACTGCTGAATGAACTAGAACTTCTCATACTAGAAACTGGAAGCGTACATGATTTTCTTATGGAAAATGTATGAATATGAGCTATAATTATGGAGCTAACTTGTAAGGCATGAGTAGATATTGTGATAACTGAAGTACAAAACTTTGCACTGGGATAAGAATGGGTTGGGCATCATCCTCCCTTACTGTTGTTCTACAACGTACTGACATCACTACTAGAATCTGAGAGCCTGGCTTGGTTCCTTATTCTATCATCTCCCCTAAGATTTAAGCCATCATTCTAAGTCCGTGGGACCCTTCAATAAACTCTAAACTAAACTACAACCACTATACTCTAGAGCTCAAGATGTAACAATACATATCAATACTAAAATCACCCTAAAGACTGCACCTGAAAGTGTATAACCCTCTGCTAGTACTTTCTTTTGAGATACAACTCTTATCTTTCCATGGCCTCAATAGTCACCATACAATAACTTAAACACTTACTAACTTAGAATCTTTAGGAGATCACCATACCATGAGTTCACACCATGTAGAATTTCAAACTCTTCTTTTTATTTTCCCAATCATCAAAGATTCAACTTAGATTCTAACACGTAACATGGATATTCACAAATTCTTAATGAACCATACTACTTCCATCATAGCCTACTAATATCATAACTGTAAGCTTATATTTTTTCCTTAAACCTTGAGGATTACCATCACTCTTGAAAATCTGATATAAACAACCTATAGTCCATAACTTAGCTGGTAAGAGCTTTATCTACTACACAACTAGTCTTACTCATACTTAGAAACTCAAGGGTAATATAAAAAATACACAGTATAAAAATTTAGAAATAATACAATCCCATATCACCTTGGTTACACCTCTAAATCACACCCACATCATCATACTAAATTTTGAATCAATACAGTTAAATTCTTGCTTGCACTGTTTTAAGCCTACAAGTTCACCTTTCATACAACTAGCTCAATGGATACATACTCTACTAAATTCAGATAATAGTATCCCTATTTGATCACTGCTAAACTTTTTGGTCCACGCTTCTAACTCTAGATCACATGCTATCATAGGATTCTGAGAAAAGATCTGAGAACACATCTAACTTTGGCTTAATACATGTTTTTCATGAATAAGAATGAACACTTTTAAGGTTTAGAACATTAGGGTTCTGATGGGATACTTTTGAGCCAACATGTGAGTCCATAACTATCTGTAGGGACTTTCTGAGAAGGCTCTATTTGTAGGAATTTGAGGTTGAATGTTTCTGTTACCTTGAAAACAAGGAAGGAATACAATGAAAGGAGAAAAATAGAAATCTAAATAAGTTTCTTAGAGAACACTTCTACAGCATGATCTGAGACATGAAAGAAGGGAAATATTTCTTAAATGCCTTGTAGTCTCTCGAAGAAAGGTACAGACATCTCCATACCATTCCACAAGACTCTACTAGACATGGCTTCATAGACATCCTAGGACACTTGAACTCTGTGCTATGATACAAAGTTTTTCATGACTTGAGACTGATGATAGGCGAATTTACACGCCTATATCAATATATTTTGCCCATATTTTAGCCTAGTTTTGAGAACAAACTATATATTTCATGCACTTTTAGTCCTTTTTCCTATAAATGAGCTAACGAACATGATTAGGAAAGTTTCAGGTATAAATGATGCAAAATACAGCATTTTATGGCTTACATGACGCAAAAGAAAGCTCACAAATGAAGTAGAAAGGAGCTGGACGCCTAAAGGACCAAATCTGCTGCATGGAAAATCTGTCCCGGGCTAAAACAGCATTTCTGAATACTTTGGGGACTGCATGGACACAAAGCTGGATTTTGACAATGATACATTAACCTAGTACAATTGGGTTATGTATTTCATTAGTTTATTTGGATTAGGAGAATGTTACATTAACCTAGTACAAATGGGTTAAGTATTTCCTTAGTTTAGTAGGATTTGGTTATTTATTTCATTAGCATAGTAGGAGTAGGATAGGAGTATTATAAATACCCTATCATGCTAGAGATTTTAATCAAGTCCTCCCTTAGTGGAGGCAACTCCTCCCTTCATTCAAGAAATTCATTCTTAAACTATTAATTTTCTTCCATCTTTCTCATCTTCCACTACAAACACTTCTAATCTATTCTTCTATTCATCTATTCCACAACAAGAGAATCGTTACTTGCTACGGAATCACCAAAACCACACGCCAAACACCTACTATTCACGCCATCCACCATGCAAAACGTGATATCCTTCGCATTCATGGGTAACTAAATCTCTTAGTTGGGGTTATGGAAGCCGAATGAGTTACTATCTATTGCTATGAGCTTGTGAGTTCAAGACACGTATATTGCTTATATCATTATTCTCTTCATCTTAAATCTACATCCTTTGAGGTTCAAACACAAGAACACGCCATTCTAACATCTAACCTGTTCGAGAGAAAGGTTATTTGTCTAGAAAAGAAGACGCATAGAATAACGCCAGTCTAACATTTAACTTGTTCGAGAGAAAGGTTATTTGTCTGGAAAAGAGATAATGTCAAGGTAGTAGGACACCCTTTCCTATTAAAAAGCTAGTGCCGTAACTGGACTAACCTCTTGGAGAATTCGTACCGATAGACACACTTTAAGCTCGAGAGAGTTAAAGTGAAATAGTCCTTGTTTAGGTCGAGAGACGCTTGGATTTACCATCGACTACAATTCTCTATAAGCAATTGCATGTCAAGACTCTACACACTCATAGCCAATAGAGACGTATACCTCTGAAGGTGGACATAATCCCAACGCTTCAATTCTCATTGTTTACAACCAACGTGACAATCTTTCTCTTTTTACTTTATTATTTTCAGCTTTTATTTTATTACTTTGGTTACTTATTACAATCCCCCCTTCTTACGAGACTTGCACCAAAAGTCTATTAATTTTGCTTACTTGTTGACCAAGCTATTCCCTGTGGGATCGATACCCAACCCAGGTTGGGTTCTATATTTGCTAACGACCGCTTTACACTCCTACGAGAGCTGTAGATTGAGCGTTATCAAAAATTGGCGCCGTTGCCGGGGAATACGAGTGTCAATCAAGTTCGTGATAATTACTAGACCCTTTGGTCAAAGATTCTCGTACTTTTACTTTTAGTTGTTGTTTTGTTTTATTTAGGTTTATTCAGTGCATCAATGGAGGCACAACGTGAAATTGAAAGGATGGCTGCTCAAGTGCATCAACAAAATATTGATAACCGTAGGCGAGCAACAAATCCTGACGATGAGGACGATATGGACGGACCTGGTGCCACCGGAGCTATTATTCTTCCGCCATTAGCACCTGGAGCAAAGTTTAATATCACTAGCACCATGATTCAGCTTTTGCAACTCAAGGGATTATTTGGTGGACTAGCAGGCGATGATCCGAATATGCATCTGATCAACTTTATTTCTATATGCAAGTCATTCGACAATCCTGGAGTTGGACAGAATGCAATTCGATTACGTCTATTTCCATTGTCTCTGTCTGGGGAGGCAACTATGTGGTTGAATGGGCTGACTCCTGATTCTATTACTAATTGGAGGCAATTGAAAGACGCTTTCCTAGAAAGATTCTTTCCGCCATCCAAAAGAGCACAGTTGAGAGATGAGATCATAAATTTTCGACAGCTTCCAACTGAAGCCCTCCACGAAACATGGGAGAGGTTCAAGACGAAGCTCATGCGGTGCCCAAATCACCATATGACCAATGACCACTTGATGGAGATATTATACAGAGCTTTGAATTCGGTGACTAAGCCAGTGGTTGATAATGCGGATGGAGGATCTTTTATGGACCTCACCTTTGGGCAGGCAAGCCATATGCTAGATCGGATGACAAAGCAAAGTAGAGCTTGGCATACCAGGGATTCTGAGGTAACAAGCCCCACTTTATCTTTTGGCATGACTGCAGAGCAGAGGCGAAGACAAGAGAATCGTGACCAAGACATGGCTCACATGAAAACACAATTGGATCTTCTGACAAAGCATTTATTATCAGGAAAGACCGAAAAAGTGAAAGCTGTAGCGCTAAAAGGAAGAGACGAATCTGATTCTGAAGCGGAGGCCGACTACTTGAACAATCAGAGGGGTTTCCGTGGGAATGCCCAAGGAAACCAAGGTCGGAACCATTATGATAAATCTGGAAACAAAGACCAAGGTAGTTGGAAGAACAAAAATGAAAAGAGTGGTTTGTACGTTCCCCCTGGTAGACGTGATACCACCACATCTAATTCTGGGAGTATGGAAGACATGATGGCTAAGTTATTGAAAGGAGTGGAAGCAACGAGCGCAGGAGTTAAGGAGGTGATTGATGATTTATCCTCCATGAAAAACTAGTTGATTCTCATTCCACTTCTATCAAGCAAATAGAGCAGCAATTGAGCCAACTTTCAGCAGCATTTAATCAAAGAAAGGCTGGCACTTTACCTAGCAATACTGTGCAAAACCCAAGGAATGATGGGTCATGCATGGCCATAACTACCAGAAGTGGTAAGGTGCTGGAAACTTCAGCAAAAGGCAAGCAAGTGGTTGATGAAGTGGTACGGTTTGATATATGCAAAACAATGAAGCAGCCCAGCAATATGAATGAGTCATCTGTAGCTGATGTTCATTATGAGGATATGAAAGCATTATCTATAGAGCAACAACCTACTGTTGAGCCATTGTCTGCTGCGCTACTGAATGTTGAGCATGAGGATAATGAAGATTATGAAGAACTTATGGGTGATCTAACAGAAATAGAGTCTTATACTCCTAAGAAACCGGATTGTGATCTCAAGAATCAACCAACAGCGAAGACTCACTTTGATGAACCACCAATGCTAGAATCGCAAGAGCTCCCCGATTATCTAAGGTATGTGTTCTTGGAAAGTAGAAATATACTTCCAGAGAGAGCAGATGATTTAAGTGAACAGCACGTAAAAGCTCTCATCTCTGCTCTGAGGAGATACAAGAGAGCTATGGGTTGGACTATTGATGATATAATTGGTGACTCTCCGGAGAAACGTATGAGCCATCTCGAAAAAGATCGCATGACCACAGGTAAGCCTCATTGTCGTCTAAATCCTTTTAGAAAACGATCCATCACTTATCTCGACGAAGTCTAAGTACTCGAGGTAACTACGTCGAGCCACGACAATAAATAAGGCGCTAGATGGGAGGCAACCCATCGTTTTATCATTTTATCATTTTTTCTTTCATTCTAGTACTTGTTTTGTTTTATGAAAAATCCAAAAATAAGAGTCGTGCCACGACCAAAACTAAGGCGCTAGGTGGGAGGCAACCCATCGTACTAATCGTTTTCGTTTGGTTTTGAGCAAAAATAGGTGCAAGAAGTATGCAACGAGGAGATTGACTTCAATTGACGATTTGGTCGCATTGTATGGTAAAGTCGGTAAGTTAGGAATGGTGATGCATAAGGCTATGAATTGAGCCTTTCTCACGTCATAATAGGCTTCAAGGAAGGCTAGGCCTTGGTAAAAATAGGCCACGAACGATGCACAACCTATTCTATAGCCTAAGGACTCGGAATCTAGTGTGCTATACACTATGCGCCGCCTATTCCTAGGTGTGCTTTTGACTATGCGCCGCCTATGCTATGGCATTTGAGATACTGAGACCAAATGCCATAGACTATGCGGCGCATATGTCTAGAAATGCCATAAGATATGCGGCGCATATGTCCCATTATGCCATGGACAATGCGCCGCATATGCCATTGATATGCCAAGAGATATGCGCCGCATATGTGGTGATTTTGTCCCCAAATCCGATTGTAAATGGGTCATAACCCGACCCATACTCTTCCTATATAAAGGGGACATAGTTTTACAACACAACCACATTAGAAAACACCCCAAAGGCGCCACATAACCTTCCAAATCTTCTCAAAATTTTCTTCTTTTGCTCTTCCAATTCACAACACCGTCTCCACAAGCTTCAAGCAAGTAAGTACTCACATATTCTTCATTTATTTATCGTAAGTACTACGTTGCTATGCTTATTATAAATTGCTAAATCATATAAGATTGTTGGTGATGTTCATGTGTTTGAATTGTTGTTACATAATCATGTGAGTAAACATATACGTAGGGAATTCTTGACTTATTTCCGACTTGAATTTGGTTTCAATAGCATTGTTATGATATTTGCTGAATAGATATGGCTATGAATATTGCTTAAGAGTGTTGTTTGGATGCTTACATGTTAGACTATCCCGGCCATCGGGATAAGATTATAGTGCCTATCGACTTAGGAGGTTGTGCTTGTTGTAAGAATAACGATTCCATGTGGTAACCCCTATGTCATAGTGTTGCTATATCTACCATGAAAGTAGTCTAATGGCTGCAAATAAGTGATACAATGCTGATTTTCTTGTTAGAATACAATCCTAAAACGTATGTCGACGAAATCTGAGTAAATCGACTACGTTTACCTCGCTGATTTGTGCAACAAAACTAAGTGTGGGGTGGTACCCCTAGTACTTGCTTATAGATTGTATCAAGTGAGATTGTGCTGCAACTAACACTATTTCTAGTCTCAGGTACAATGGCACCTAAAGCGAGACAAGGCAAGGAGAAGGCTACCACCTCCCAAAAGGGCAAAAAGAGAAGTTGCAAGGACCAAGGAGAACCCTCCTCGCAGCAAACACCTCGACTCACGCTTGGAATTAAGTGGGATACTTATGCGGAACTTATGAGGATGATGACTCTTATGATGATCCCAACGCAAGGGGTATGACCCCAGACATAGAGGAGGAGTCCGACTGACCAGGTTTCTCGTATTTATTTTCCACTGAGGACAGTGTCCCGTCTAAGTGTGGGGTGGCATTGCATGCTATACTTCTCTGTTTGCACCTATGTTTGTTTGTTTACTTTGTTTATTTGAGTTTGTTTTTTTGTTTTTTTTTCCGTTTGACGTTTTTTTAGTTTTTTTAGCAGTAAAATCTTTCTAGCTTCGCATGAAATTATTTTGATAGGCAGCATGAGATTATAACAAGAGTATGTATTACAATTGTGACTATTGAGACGTTTAGGCTCTAGTTGTGACTCATTATGTGATATTGTGTGATTCAATTCCTTCACTTGTTGGGTCAAGAGTCTATATTACTTCCAATCAAGTCGACCATATGCCTTGTGTGTGTGAGATAATAGTATATTCTATGTGTGTGGCTGATGCTAGAACTTGCCTGGTATGTATGCAAAGCGAAAATAAGGAGTGTAAGTTAGGATATGATTTAGGCATTTCTTTGGCAACCTATATTTGTTTACCTTCAGTTTTACCTACCCATGAACATCATCCTAGTTAAACCCTTTTGAGCCTTTAGTCTATTTCTTTGACAACCTTGTATGTAAGCCTAATCCATTTTTTTCAAGACCGTAATTTGATCCAAATTCCTAAGTGCTTTAAAGTGAAAAAGTCATGTGACAACATAAGAGGAAATTGGGTGAGTATGATGCTTTAAATTGCAAGGGTGCTTGAATATGTTATGAAAAAGAAAGGGCTATCATAAGAGGTATGTTGTGAAAAGAAAAAGGACAAGAAAGCTGAAAAGTAAGTTGTGCTTAAAATTGAAAAACAAAAGATGATAACAAGGGTGGAAAAAGAAAAAAAAAGGGTTGAAAGAAAAAAGTGTCAATAATACAATGTGATGTATTAAAGTGCTTAGGAACTTAGTCACTATTTCTGGCCAAAATAGTTGATCCTACCCGTCCCTTAGCCTACATTACAACCATCAAAAGACCTACTTGATCCTAACCTTAACATTCCGACATTTAGTGGAGTACTACATTAAGGGCAAGCTTATGGTCATTAGTTGCTACATATGAATTTTTTGTGAGAGCGAGAGCAAGGACATTTTGATACCCATGTTTGAAAAATATGCTATACTTGTGAGTGATTATGGGTACTATATTGTGAGACACACATGGTTGATGAGTCTTGGATAGTTGTACATGATTCTATGCACCTTAACGTTTGCATGCGAGTTGATCACCATCACGAGTCTATGCTTGAGGTTAAATTGTTTCTACTTATAATCGGAAAGCTACTCTTTGTTGATAATTTTTGTGCTTGTCTTGAAGAAAGTTTTGTGTTGTTGCTGTAAAAACCCTAAGTTGATGCTTAGAAGTACATGATATTTTGTTCGAGGACGAACAAAGCTTCAAGTGTGGGGTGTTGATGATAGGCGAATTTACACGCCTATATCAATATATTTTGCCCATATTTTAGCCTAGTTTTGAGAACAAACTATATATTTCATGCACTTTTAGTCCTTTTTCCTATAAATGAGCTAACGAACATGATTAGGAAAGTTTCAGGTATAAATGATGCAAAATACAGCATTTTATGGCTTACATGACGCAAAAGAAAGCTCACAAATGAAGTAGAAAGGAGCTGGACGCCTAAAGGACCAAATCTGCTGCATGGAAAATCTGTCCCGGGCTAAAACAGCATTTCTGAATACTTTGGGGACTGCATGGACACAAAGCTGGATTTTGACAATGATACATTAACCTAGTACAATTGGGTTATGTATTTCATTAGTTTATTTGGATTAGGAGAATGTTACATTAACCTAGTACAAATGGGTTAAGTATTTCCTTAGTTTAGTAGGATTTGGTTATTTATTTCATTAGCATAGTAGGAGTAGGATAGGAGTATTATAAATACCCTATCATGCTAGAGATTTTAATCAAGTCCTCCCTTAGTGGAGGCAACTCCTCCCTTCATTCAAGAAATTCATTCTTAAACTATTAATTTTCTTCCATCTTTCTCATCTTCCACTACAAACACTTCTAATCTATTCTTCTATTCATCTATTCCACAACAAGAGAATCGTTACTTGCTACGGAATCACCAAAACCACACGCCAAACACCTACTATTCACGCCATCCACCATGCAAAACGTGATATCCTTCGCATTCATGGGTAACTAAATCTCTTAGTTGGGGTTATGGAAGCCGAATGAGTTACTATCTATTGCTATGAGCTTGTGAGTTCAAGACACGTATATTGCTTATATCATTATTCTCTTCATCTTAAATCTACATCCTTTGCGGTTCAAACACAAGAACACGCCATTCTAACATCTAACCTGTTCGAGAGAAAGGTTATTTGTCTAGAAAAGAAGACGCATAGAATAACGCCAGTCTAACATTTAACTTGTTCGAGAGAAAGGTTATTTGTCTGGAAAAGAGATAATGTCAAGGTAGTAGGACACCCTTTCCTATTAAAAAGCTAGTGCCGTAACTGGACTAACCTCTTGGAGAATTCGTACCGATAGACACACTTTAAGCTCGAGAGAGTTAAAGTGAAATAGTCCTTGTTTAGGTCGAGAGACGCTTGGATTTACCATCGACTACAATTCTCTATAAGCAATTGCATGTCAAGACTCTACACACTCATAGCCAATAGAGACGTATACCTCTGAAGGTGGACATAATCCCAACGCTTCAATTCTCATTGTTTACAACCAACGTGACAATCTTTCTCTTTTTACTTTATTATTTTCAGCTTTTATTTCATTACTTTGGTTACTTATTACAATCCCCCCTTCTTACGAGACTTGCACCAAAAGTCTATTAATTTTGCTTACTTGTTGACCAAGCTATTCCCTGTGGGATCGATACCCAACCCAGGTTGGGTTCTATATTTGCTAACGACCGCTTTACACTCCTACGAGAGCTGTAGATTGAGCGTTATCAGAGACTACCCCCTAGTCGTAACATGGTGGTTAGAACCACAAGTGATCCTAAGATAACCCATGAACTGGAATGATACTTGAGGAACTGATTTAGAATAAATAAAATTGCTAAATTTGGTGTACAAAAACATAATCATGACATAATATGGATAAATAATATTGATAAAGTTTACAATCCGGTAAAACTAAAGAGAAAACTAGAATTTACATTTTATGACTCTGACTAACTGTCTATGAAACCTCTACTATACTGACTATAGATAGCTAGGATATTCCTCTAACTACCACTAATCAATACACATGAATAACCAAAAATAAAGTACATGGAATACTACTAAATGGATTACCCAAAATAGGAGAACTTATCACCCGCCGGCTAGAAGTTGCAACTATTTGTTTATGATGTGTAGGCTACAACTGGTACCTATATTATGAGACAATGTAGCACATAGAAATATATGTGGATCAGTACTTCTAGAATGTACTGAGTAAGTGGGGGTGAGTGCAACAAGTAAAAATGAATATATATGTAATCTTAAAATATGCATGCTAAATGCAAGTAGACTCACCAAGAGACTGAAATCAACTAAAAGCTGAAGTATCTTAAAACGTACATTACAAATATAATCTGATAAGCTGGTGAATCACCACACTTAGTTTCTTAAAACATTACTTTTTGTACAATAATTAGGACTAAAGTTGAGAAGCAGTAAATCATGAATATTTTATGTAAATCTCATATGAATATGAATATATTATAGAACTGAATCGAGGATCATATATGGATACTAGGTCTGAAACTATTTGATGGAAACTGACACTAAATAAAGCACATATGAACTAAAATATAAACCAACATAACTTGAGGATCTGAATATACAACTATACTGGGCATGAATGCATGGACATGTAATATCTGAGAATGCGAGACCAAGCATAAACATGTTTCTGAGATATGAAAAACATAAAGTTGTATAACTGAATAACTGTAAATCTGTACACTTGGTCAAGAAAACCTAAATTGAATACACTGAATACTGTACTAAGACTGAGGAAGCTAGCTATAACCGAGATGCCCAAAATCTATTATCGGGGTCCAACCTGTAACCTCAGTTGGACGGTTGCTGGTACCTTGCCAAGGGTACAACCACTGGCTGATGATGTGGATCCATAAGGCTAATGTCTCGAAGGACGAGGGTGACAAGCCTAATTGATGGGGGACCCATCAAATCTATAGTGGGCAGTAGGCATGGAACTTAGGGACTACTACTAACGTTTAATGCCTAACTCACAGGGGAGACGCTATCCCTATGTTTACTTGGTGCTAAGTGTTACCCCCAATTGAATGACACTAGTATTATTAGTCGTTTAACATAACATAGTACTGTACTTGCATGTGCTCATCATAATTATGATATTCTGGATATCATATAAAAATCATGGTCTGACTGGTTTAGTTCTTGGAAACAAAAATCGTGTAAATACACATAGGTATTGAGTATTCATAACCCACCAACACTAAATGATTCATAAAATATAATATCAAGCTTGAAATACTATAATATGTAATCATGGTTCAAAGATCCAAAACATAGACATTTCATCAAACATGTGAAAATCATAAACTTTATCATGGGAAAGCCTTAGACATGAGAAAACAACATGATTACACGGCCAATTTCATAATTCAAGGATTCAACATGAAATCAATGGGCTACGACATTAAAGTAAGTGAACTTGAAAAGGGGATCATGTTTACATGGCTAAACACATGAGTTTAACAATTTGACTTTGTATTCACCAACCATGACATGTAAGTTTGGGGTTTGAATCACATAGAACCATAATTTACATAATAAAGCTAATAACATGACTTGAATGTAAAATTAGCAAGGAAACATGGATATAAGTAAATCTTGATGCACTTAAAGCCTTTATTCTAATGAAAATATCATAATTCAAGAATATGGCTAATTGGGTATGAACCCTAATTGAAAATCATGAATTTTAATCTTTAAAGTAAGTTTTGGGCACAAGAACAAGAGAGTATACTTGTTCATAAACCTCACATACCTTAATTGACGGATTCTTGAAGAAATCTTGAAATTGAAGCTTGAATTCTTGTGTTCTTGAGAGGAAAAGATTGAACTTTGTTCATGTGGTAAAAAGGAGGGTTTTTACATGAGTTGATTTGAAGAAGATGGAAAATAATGCCCTTTTTGGTTCTTTAATTTGTGCCTTTAACGTTTGGGGTTGAGGGGAAAGGACCAAAGTGCCCCTTGACCCCTAAGAAGCAGAAACAGAGAGGGAATAAGCTCCGCGACGTGTCCCTTTTTGTGTTGAGAGAGGAAAGTATCGCACCCCTTATCTCATTGATAGAGTGACGTGCTGCGGCCAAATCGTGGACCTTTATTACCTCACACGAAAAAGGCCATAACTTTTTATTCGGGTATAGGATTAAGGCAAAATTGGTATAGTTGGAAAGCTAATTTAATTATATATCATTTGATGGGTCTTTATCTAAAAAAATACCACATATATATAAATTTATACACTTTTAAAGTTGGTCCTTGTTGAATCGAACACCAAAATTTGGCCGAATTAAAGGCTCTTAGCGCACTTTGCTCTACGTGATTCTTATGAATATTTTTTTACCTCATAAGCACTTGACACAATAGGTTAAAGGTCATGACACATGTATTCAAATATAAATCATGGGATTTGAGTTTATATGCGTAAGAAAGACAATTCAACATTTAGCCCCAAATACGGGGTGTTACAACCATCCTCTATTTTGTTTTGTCACTTGTTATAACAAAGTGGCCGCAACACCATAAGATAACTTGACATGAGAACCCCCAACTGCATTATCAACCACCATTTTGTTCAATTGATACAATTCCCTATAAAAAAATTTGGAGAAGCATTTTCTCCGCCATCTCATGATTTGAGCATTGCATCAATTTATCATTGAACGTTTACCAAACTTCATACAATGGTTCCCCATTAAGTTGGTGAAAATTTATGATATCATCCCTTAGTTGCAACATCTAAGAAGCAATAAAATTCTTCAAGTGTATGTTATCATCATCATGTACTTGGCCTCCAAATAACCCTTTCATTTGAAGCAAATGTAGCATCACACTAGTAATGTGAAACACTCTATTTCCTTTCACTAGTGGAATATGAATAGTACTAGCTCGGCCCGTATCCACAAGATGATTCATATCCTCAATCTCATTAAAAGGGGCCATCATTACTACCGTGTTGACTCATGGTATCATGTATGTTATGATCGTCACCTGGGAAAAGACATAAACAACAAATAAAGTAAACTAAAACATATGGCTAACCCAAGGTCACTAACAACACCACAATATTGAAAACTATGTTTCACTCCCGGGCATCAACATTATTTTTTATAATTCTCAAACTTACATTAAAATTAGGTGTAAGACATTCATTTTCAATAGAATTATCCAACTAAGAGTCGAGATCAAATCTACAAGGAGTGAAGATGCAGAGTTCACAACTTATAAGTGTTAGTAGTTAACTAAGTGTTAACTAGTAGTACGAAATTAAACAACATAAGTAATTAAATGGGGAGTTTGGTTTGAATAAATTTTTTTACGACAACATTGAACACTATTATGAAAGAATAGTATCGAAGAGTGTTACCAAATAGAGAGAAGCCTTGGGGTTATGCAATCCTAGGTGAGGGTCATGCATGGGTTTTCAATTATTCATTCAAGTTTAGTCAAGGATTTTGGGTAGGCTAGATTTGGGGGTATTGGTGTTAATATTTTAATAAAACACCTCATCTCACAAGTGAGTTCTTTCGAACACCTCACAATTTTATCAAATCTATCAATCCACAACCTCAATTAAGATCGTTATTTCTAAGATGATGTTATTAAGTGAGCAAACTCAAGTTATTATTCCCAAATGTTCCTCACCCATATCCCCTCTTTCAAGAATGATATAGGTTAAATTGTTCCTCATCCATATCTCTTCTTTTAAGGATGATATGAGTTTAAAGGTAATTGCAGTTTGTAACCCTCAATTCTCAATTAAACATGGAACAAAAGCAAAATTCATCACAAGCAACCAATTACATGGACAAATAATCAACACCCACACATTAATCACCACATAAGCAAGCATAATCCCAAGAGATAAATTTAGCTACTAATGAAATTAAAGAGAATATATATACCAAAATTAGCTTTTAAATACTCCATGGAAAGAAAAATCAATGTAATATCGAATTTTCAAATCCAAATAAATAGAAAAATTTCTTTTGGCAACCACTCACACAATTGTTTTCACTCAATGTGGTGTTCTTCACACTTAAAAACTACAAATTAGATGTTGGAATTATAAAGGGTTGAGCATTTTATATTTAGGGAACGAGCTTGATGAACTTACAAGTTTGTCCCTGAAATTTTTTGGACCCATCAGGATCGCACTTCTTCAATCGCGGTCGCGACTCACATTCTTCTATTGCCGTTGTGACTCAACAATCATGGGGCATTGGCTCGCGATTGCATTACTTCCACCTAATGAGATCTTGATCCTCAGAGTGCGATCACAATATTTGAGGGTCATATCTTGGGGTCCGATTTTATTATTTGTCTATTTTTTATCACTTTCCTTTCTTTCAAGCTTTGCCTTTACTTCTTTTTCACCAGATTTCTCCGTAAGATCACAAATACTGTAAATTAGTGCATTTTAAATTGAACTAGTGTCATATATTCAATTAACTCACCATGGTGTACCAGAAATAAGATGCAAATGGGTGGAAAATTTTTCACTCATCACTAATGTCATCAATCTCTATTTTAATTTTTTTTTCCTTTTTCCTCAGTCTAGATGAACTCCAATTTGAAACTAACATTAGATAATTTCAAAATATCAAAATTACCCTATGCATTACTATTACTACCTCTAATTCCATGCATAATAGGTGACTTACCATTAGATTTTTCCTCTAGTTTGACCTTATTCTCCCAGGAAGTAGCACTAGTATTTTTCGGTGATTGGATCACCTTTTTTGGTACTTTTTCAATTGCCTTTCCTGTTATCCCTTTGGATTTCACCGGACTTGCTATTAGAGTAGTTTGACCACTAATTACTGAAATCACAACTCTAATAACTAAATTATTAGTTTCATTAGTTGAATTTTCTGAATCCCTATTTGCAGGTTATTGTTTCATTGAAACCTGCATTCACCAGTGTATGCCCAACCTTCCCACCTAGTGCTATAGTTGGAAGTAGTGTTTCCCTAACTTTCTGATCATGAATCTCGATCTGAATTGTAGTTTTAGGTCTCCTACCCATAGTGTGTACCCATTATGGCTAACCTGTACTGAAAGAATCCTCCTTCTTAGTTATTGATCATTAGATTTATTCATGAATTTATTTACTGCATTCTTCATTTTTTTTCTTTTGAAATTTAACATTTTTTTTATGCAGATGACTGATGGTGCTATTGTAGTTTAATTTATTTTCACTATATTCAAGCTTGAATACAAGTAAGTAATATTTTTCTATTTGTTTGATTTATGATAAAATACATTTAATCATGTAACTGAAAAATAAAATCATCTTTAATTGAGAAGTTAAGTTGACTCTTTTTATTTTTTTTATATAATTATTTTTTTAAAAAATAAATGCTCATATTATTTTGTGGGTTTCTAATTTATGTGATGATTTAATTATTTAATATGATGTTGCGAGATTATTTACATATTTCAGGATTAACAACAAAATGTACTAAATTCAAAACACCAATCAAATTTGATGTTATTCACAATATTAAATTTTAGTAAAGAATAAATTCTGACATCTTATTTTTCGTAAGCACGAGATTAATTGAAATGATAGTCTATATTGAGAAAATGATGCATTATTTGCTAGCTCTTAGTTAATTGATTCAAATTACAAACGGCATATCAAGTATAGACACTTTTTTTTCTTAAAAGTCATATTTGTTGATTTGACAGTACATATATTTAATTAGTATTATTTACTTTTGAGAAACACATGATAATCTTATTTTTTATTGTTGTCATGCACTTTTAGTTTAACCTATATACTACGTATATACATTGTTACTGTAAAAACCTTTTACATAATTATAACTTTTCTCTATTACAATGAGTTATTTGCCACATCTTTTAACATATTGAATACAGGTGAATTCAAAACATAAATATTATGAGCTCAAGTTTGAAAGTATGCATTAATCATTCAATTTATTAGGTTCAGATTTAGTGTTTTCAAATATTTAGTGAATTATTTAATATATGTATACAATTTAAGTCAATATTACATAATCATAGTCTATTATTTTTTAAAATCTTTTTATCAAATTTTTCTCATCTAAAAATGCAAATCAAATTTAAATAATTTTAAATACTTGATAAAATTTAAGTAGTGATATGTTATCTATTTCTATTTGAATTTGAGATGAGAATCTTTTGAAGCTAAAAAAGGTAATGCTATAGATAACATTACATATATTTTGAAACTTTTAATAGATAAAATAAAAAACAAAAAAGTGTGATGACTAAAACACAAGCAACAACTCAACTTTTTTACAATGATAGTTTCTTATGTTGGTAATTTTTATCGCTTAAAACTTTTACTAAGAAAAATAAAATGTTAAATCATAGTCTAGAAAAATAATTTTTTAATGTTGTACCTTAGAATATAATTCAATATGATGTACATTGGTGCACATTAGAATTATTTTTCATTGAATAAATTTATGATTTTACCTTTTCTTTTAAAATTCATATTAAAAAATATTCACGAATTTTACGTTCATTATGAAATTTGTTTTATTTTTTAGGTCAAGTTAATAATCTTTTTGAATTTTGAGTAAAAGAATAAAACTTTAAAATAGAATAGGAGAAAAAAAATATATATATCTCTAGATGTGAAAGTCTTTAACTTAAAGTTAAATTATAACCACTTTTAATATATTAGATTATCTTAGAGTATTCGTTTAATATATCTTTCATTTATTTTGGCATAGCAAGACTTATCTATTTTAATTTTTATATTTCGAGATAAAAGAGAAGAAAACTCAATTGCTTGTACATGTAACATAAAAAATAATTTCATTCAAAGTCAAATTACAGAAAAATAAAGTAAGTAAATACAATAAAAAAATTATATACCAAGGATTAATGTGTAGGGGGGGGGGGGAATGGGTGGGTGGGTGAGGGGATTTTAACTAATTTTGAGAATATAATGAAGTAATTAGATAATACCCATCTTACTATTTATAAGTTTTAAATGGAAGAGATGGGGAGATGGTAGAATAAAATTTAAGTTGTGTTTTACAATTTGGAATCTTTGAATTGTAAAAAATATTATAGAGAAAAATATGAACATAATAACTTATTTTGCAATTACATTATTTTTTTCATATAGATTTGGTTAGGTAGAGAGGGTTGAGGCGTGGTCGGTGGGTAGGGGATGAATTTTTTTTTTTTTAATTAAAAAAATTTAGAGGGAGGGGGTGGAGGTGGAGGTGGAGGTGGGTAGGGGTGATGGGTAGAATTATTTTTTTTTGCATTTAATTAAGAAATAATATGATAGTCGAACTTTTTTTTGGAGTAATATAATTTAACATGCTTGAATGAATACTCCAATAAATAATAAATAATAGAAGTAATTTTACTATATCATCCTTTGAATATAATAAATTTCATATTTTGAAAAATGCATTACTTAATGAATAGTATCTGATAACTGGAGTAAAACGAGCACAACATGATAAATTAGTCATTGATTTTTCAAACTAAACAAATAGTGTTGGACATCTATTTTTAGTATAGTGGACAAGTAAAGATGGACAGAGGAAGTAATTAGCCAAACTCTTCTCAGTAACATATATTACTATATTATAAGAGTGAGTTTCACCAGTTGAAGCAGACAACTGGTCGAAATGCCTAATTGTGCTGCTTCAATCGTGATTTTACTATATCACCTCTAATTAGTTATTATAAGTCATTTATATATTAAAAAAATAATAGTAATATTTAATAAAAACAAGTAAAATAGATATTTCTGACATGTCTGTTTTAGCTGCTTCAACCGTAATTTTACTATATCACCCCTAATTAATTATTATAAATCATCTAAGTATTATGAACTTAATAGTATCTAATAAAAAAATTAAAATAGACATAAGATAAAAAATTTAACTCTTGATGTTTTAAATTAACTTGATGTTTTATATAAGGCTCACTTAAATTTTTCTCACAAGTATTTTTACAATAATTTTCCTATATCACTTCTAATTAGTTATTATATGCCATTTAAGACATATCTGTTTCGCTATTTCAATTGTGATTTTACTATATCACCCTTAATTAATTATATGATCATCTAAGAATTTAAAAATTAATAATATTTTATAAAAAGATAAAATGGAAACAAAATAATATGTGAACATAAAAAATTTGATTATCAAAATTATATTAGTGTCACATAAATTAGGATGGGACAGAGGAAGACATAAAGTAAAATATATTATTTGAAAATGAGATAAAAAAAATTGTAAATCACAATAATTAAGAACTTAATATAAAAAATAAATAAAAGAATTTTGATTGACTGTCAAAATTTTATCTGTGCCACATAAAATGGGACGGAGAGGGTATTCATATCTTATGGAAAACTGTAAAAACGTTATAAATCACATAATTAACAACTTAAAAATTTTAAAACATATAAAATATTTGGCTGACTCTCAAAATTATATTAGTCACTTAAATTGGATTAGAAGAAAAATTATTATAAATGATAATAATTAAAATCTTAAATTATTTTAATGATTGATTATCTAAATTCTATCCATGTCACATAAATTGAGACAAAAAAAATTATGCCCGTGCTAACACGGGCCGTCGATAACTAGTGTTTATAGAAGGAGACTAGCATTCCTCTGAGAATTGACTAAACACCTAAAAGAGTAGAGAGCATATATAATTATTGGTTCACTGTCAAATACAAACCATATATATGCAAAAAACCTCCCAATCTCAGCAAGTTTTTTCTTTTCAATTCACTCAACATATATTATTTCAGTGTAGATCAGTTTAAACATCAATACAACTTGTGACTTTCCCTTAGAATTGCTAACAATTGCAGTGCAGTTTACTAGTTGTCCCTTTGTCTGTTTCAATACCCTATTTCAGAGAATTCTTTGTTGTTATGAGTTTTTAATGCCAAAACAATTAGGGACTGCAAGTGGGGTTGGTTTAGAATGTCGAAATTGAATTACTAGCAGGGTTGGTTTGGATTTGGGGTTATATCTCATTTCGATCCTTGGTTCGAAAATAATAAAAATGGGGTCATGGGGGTTAATTTTGTGAAAATAATCTTTTTTTTTAAATTCACTGCGGCCATTAAGTCTAGAACGTCGAAAATATCTTGTTAGCATATATGTTTTACTTCTGTCGAGTCCCGAACGAAGTTCGAGGGTCCGTTTGAAGACATTCCTTCACTTGAAAAATCTGTTGGTGCAGTATTTTCTGGTGCATCAGGTCCTTCTTCATGATCACATGGTCACGTGTCATAATCGTGGGCCTCGATGACGGAATGCACTACGATCGCATAACGGAGTACCACGATCTCGATGGGTTAATTGGTGGACCGAATTGGGCTGACTCATCGCGATCGTGAGGCCCAGTACTCGACATCGATGGCCATCTTAATTCTGGTTAAACTTGACCCTCGTGATCATAAGGTAGGGTCCACAGTCATGAGGTACTGTTCACTGACCTGTAATAAGGTCTATTTTCACTTTTTTCTCCATTTTTAGACCTTTGAGATTCGAGTTTGGGCAATTCTTGAGGATTTCTTCACCATTTGAGCTTGGGTAAGTTCCAAAACCTTATTTTCATTATTTTTCATCTATTATATCCTAAAAAAACAGCTTTAAATCATGATTTTAAATTGGAAAAATAAAGATTTTTATTGGTAAAGTTTTAAGAAAGGGGATTTTCTTCTATTTGGACCTCATTTTAAACTGTTTTTGTGTGAATTTTCTTCTGTAGACTCCTATAATTTTGAAAAATGCATTTTTAAAATAAAATTCTGATTTTACCTCTTTCATGTTCAAGCTCATTTCTCAAATTCATTTGGACCCATCCTGAATATAGGCTATATGGGTATCGTTTGCTTTCTTTTAACATGCAAATGCTATAATTGAATGTTGTAGTTGACTCTGAGGCCATTCATGAGGAGGAAGACTCCAGATTAAAGCACTTTAGACTGAGATTTTATCGTTTCAAGGTAGGTTATGGCTTAACTTCTTTTAGATTGAGCTGAGTAGCTAATAAACAAGTAAAACATGTTATGGGTTGAGGTAAATAACTATGAGATTTATATTTCAAGATGATTTTACTATTGTGTGCTCATATGGGAATATATTCTGTTGTGGTTAGTTTGATACCTACTATTATTTGTTGCCCATGTGGAGGCTTTATTAGACATCATTGGCCTTATTTGTGCATTTAAATACCTTTGTTCTAAATATGATATCCGTGCGGGGGCTTATTTTGCTAATATAGAACTTATTTGAGCATTGATTGACTTTTCATGATAAATACCCGAGTTAGAGGTTGTATGATATTAATAATGTCTTACATGCATATTTATTCTGATGGTGCCTAATTGGAGTTGAT
This sequence comes from Capsicum baccatum var. pendulum, assembly GCA_030864225.1. NCBI lineage: Eukaryota > Viridiplantae > Streptophyta > Magnoliopsida > Solanales > Solanaceae > Capsicum > Capsicum baccatum. Next base: position 202,463,875 of record CM061559.1, on the reverse strand, counting down.
GATCATGAATTATGGACATTTGAGTTGATTTTTGGGAGCACTTTTATATGTACGTGTTAGATGAATTGGATGTCATCATATTGAGTTGATTGTGAGCATTACATCCATATTATATATATATATATATATATATATATATATATATTCAGAAAACGTTAAACTATCAGTGAATTAAATCACTAATGACTTGAGTTCACACCATATTCCCTATGGGATTCAACCCCAACCTAGTTGGGTTTTATATTGACAACGATCGCTTACACCCATTCAAGAGTGTAGTTTGAGCGTTATAAAAAATGACGTCGTTGCCGGGGAATACGATCGAAAACTGAAAGTTGTGTATGCTAATTGACTGTTAGTTAGGTTTCCTAGATTTACGTTTATTTGTTTTTTTGTTTATTGTAGGTTCCTTGTTGTTTATACCAAAAACAAGAAGTTTCGGAGAACCGTTATTACTAATTAATCCAGAACCTCAGCTGATTGGGAGAATGGCAAAACAGTAAGAGGCTGACAGACTTGCAGCCTTAGCCAGGGCTCAGGTGAACGTACAGAACCAGGATCAACAAGTACGTTACGCGAACCCTGATGATGAAGACTTGGGTGATGAGAAATTGTTGAATCCTCAATACCCAAGGCGATCTGAGCAAATTGCTGCACTAGTGCAGGGAAATTTCAATAGAAATCATCCAGTTAGAGAAAGGTATGGTCAACATCCTGTCCATTACGAGGTTGATGATGATGATGAAGGAATGGATGGAGCAGGTGCAACGGGTGCTATCATTCCTCCACCATTAGCACCTGGTGCAAATTCAGCATAACAAGTACCATAATCCAATTTCTGAATCTCAAGGGGTTGTTTGGAGGCCTGCCTGGTGATGATCCGGTGAACTTTATCACCATTTGTAAATCTTTTGATAATCTGGGAGTGAGCCAAAATGCGATCTGGTTGAGATTGTTTCCATTGTCTCTGTCTGGAGAGGCAACAATGTTGTTAAATGAGTTGGAGCCCGATTCTATAACCAATTGGAGATAGTTGAAAGAGGCATTCCTAGAACGGTTCTTTCCACTCTCTAGGAGGGTACAGTTGAGGGACGAAATCAGTAACTTCAGGCAGCTCCCGACTGAAGAATTGCATGAAACTTGGGAGAGATTCAAGAAGAAGATGGTACAATGTTCGAACCATAACATGATGGACTTGCACTTGATGGAGACTTTGTACAGATATTTTAACACTGTGACAAAGCCAATTGTAGATAATGCTACAGTTGGTTTGTTCATTGGCATTTCTTTTTAAGATGCTTCAGACATGCTGAATAGAATGACCAAACAGAGTCGCTCTTGGCATATTAGGGATTCTGTGGTAGCTTGCCCAACTGTTTCTGGTGGTATGATTGTAGAGCAGTACAGAAGGAATGAGGAAGAGACCAAGACATAGCCCACTTAAAGACTCAGATGACTTGCTGACCAAGCACTTGCTGTGAGGCAAGACTGAAAAGGTTAAGGCTGTGGAATCTCAGTGCACTATTGCTATTGATGCAGATGAGGAGGAAAATTATATTAATAATCAGGTGGGTTTCCGAGAAAATAGCCAAGGGAATAAAGGTCGAAACTTTTATGACAAGCCTGATTATAAAGATAGGGGGTAAGGAAACTGGAGAAGCAATAATGATAGGAGTGATTTGTATGTTCCTCCTGGAGGTCGGGATGTTGCACCCACTAGATCTGGCAAGATGTCCATGAAGGACATGATAGAAAAATTGTTGAAGGGAGTTGAGGCTACCAACTTGGGGGTAACCACTATGAAGAGTGAATTCTCTACCCTGAGTCAGTTGGTTAGTTGACACTCCACTTTTATCAAGCAGTTGGAGCAGCAGATGAGCAAAATTTTTGTAACACTGAACTAAAGAAAAAATGGTACTTTACCTAGTGATACTGTTCAGAATCTGCAGAATGATGGCTCATGTATGGCGATTACCACTAGGAGTCCTTCTGTGGGCAAATCTGTAGATGGTGAGATGGTTGTTGATGAATCCGAAAAAAGCAAACCCAGTAGAGTCTGAGAAGCTGTATAGTTCTGTTGATGCTTCAGAGAAAGAAAAAAAGAAGGAAGAGGAAGTGGTGTTGAAATCTATCCCAAGACCACCACCTCTCTTTCGTCAATGATTCAAGAAAAATGTTGATGATGCAAAATTCAGCAAATTCATGGCCATGCTGAACCAATTAACAATTAATGTGCCTTTGGTTGAGGCACTTAAGCAAATGCCAGGATATGCAAAGTTCATGAAAGATCTTGTAACCAAGAAATGGAAGGTTAGCCATGATCCGGAGGACAATCTTCTCCATTGTGGCGCTATTTCTATAAGGTCTTTAGTGTAGAAAAAGGTAGATCCGAGAGCATTTACCATCCTGTGTACTATTGGCCCCCTAAAGTTCACAAAAACACTATGCGATCTGGGAGCTAGTATAAATTTAATGCCACTGGCTGTGTACAAGAAATTAGGTGTGGGGGATCGTACTCCAACAAATATACGGTTGGTAATGACAGATAGATCTGTGAAACGGCCTGTGGACATACTAAACGATGTTTTGATAAAGGTAGCCAATTTTGTTTTGCCTGCTAATTTTATGGTCCTAGATTGCGAAGTGGGTTTTGAAGTGCCCATCATCTTGGGTAGGCCATTACTTGCAAATGGGAGAGTGTTAGTAAACATGGAGTTGAACAAGCTAAAGTTCAGGTTCAATCATTCACGTCTTCTATGATGATGGTAAAGGGGTATCAACAGGTTGTCTTTGCGAAGTCTGAGTAGTCAAGACAACCAAGTCGTGCTGTGACAGTAAATCAGGCGCTATAAGGAGGCAACCCAAAGTTTATATGTTTAAGCAAGTGTTTTTACTTTTATAATTAGGATTAGTACAGAGAAGGTAAAAAATAAGGAGGTCAGCTGAGAGGCCAAGATGACATCTTTGATAAGCCGTCACAACTATGATAAGCTATCAGAAATATTTTCAGATAGGCCAAACTTTAGGCAAACTCTTCTTAGGGGTGACAACATTTGTGATAGGCTTTCACACTTGTGATAAGCCATCACAAGTCGTCGTCAGCCCAAAGCCTTAAAATCTAAATTCTGGGCCCAGTTTAAATCAGATCCAACGTGACCCAGCACAGGAACCTTTTCAAATTTCTACTAGTTTTAATTATTTTCCTTTAGTTTTTTCTTTCCTTAGTTAGTTTATTTCCCATTCTTTGCAAAACACTTTAAGAAAACAAGTTCCCCTGTGCGTGGGTTTGCAATTCACAATTAAGAGATTCTTCCTACTTCCTACTTCCTCTTGTGCTTATAATCAAATTAAGGGCCCCCATTAGGTATACTCAAACTTTAACTTTTCTTTTCTTGTGGTAAGTGATTGATATATGTGATGATAGGCGAATTTACACGCCTATAGTGCTATATTTTACCCATATTTTAGCAATGTTTTGAGAACAAATTATATATTTCATGCACTTTTAGTCCTTTTTCCTATAAGTGAGCTAACGAACATGATTAGCAAATTTTCAGGTATAAATGATGCAAAATTCAGCATTTTATGGATAACTTGATGCCAAAGAAAGCTCCACGAAAGGAGTAAAGGGAGTCTTGGACGCCAAGGACCAAAAGTGGCCCATGGAAAATCTGTCCCGGGCTAAAACAACAATTCTGAAGACTTTGGGGACTAGCATTAATTTATTAGGATTAGGATAATGATACATTAACCTAGTACAATTGGGTTAAGTATTTCATTAGCTTAGTAGGATTTGGTTAAGTATTTCATTAGCTTAGTAGGAATAGGATATGGGTATTATAAATACCCTATTTTGCTAGAGATTTTATTCATTCTAGTTTTAACTCTCATCTTACCTTACAACTCTTCTAATCTTTCAATTAATTCTATTTTTTATTCTTCTTCTATTCATCTATTCAATTCTTAATTTCCGCAACAAGAGAAACGTTACTTTGCTAGGAATTCACGCCTAATGCCTACCACACTACTACTACACGAAATCTTTATTGTGGTATAATAAAAATGTCTATTGTGATTTCCTTCGCACTCATGGGTAACTAAACCTCTCTGTTTGGGTTATGGAAGCCGTATGAGATACTATCTATTGCTATGAGTTTGTGAGTTTGTGACACGTATGTTGCTTATATCATTATTCTCTTCATCTTAATCTAAATTCTTTGTCTGGAAAGAAAAGTTTTATGTCTGGAAAAGAGATAATGTCAAGGTAGTAGGGTCCCATCCCCTATTAAAAAGTTAGTGCCGTAACTGGATTAACCTCTTGGAGAATTTGTACCGTTAGATACGCTTTAAGCTCGAAAGAGTTAAAGTGAAATAATCCTCGAATAGGTCGAAAGACGCCTGGATTTACCATCGAATACAATTCTCTATAAGCACATGCATGTCTGAATTCCGCATAACTCATAGCTAATAGAGACGTAAACTCAGAAGGTGGACATAACCCCAACTTCTCAATTCTCATTGTTTTACATCTTACTAAACATTCTTTCTTTTTTACTTTGCTAATTTCCGTTTTTACCTTACTACTTTGGTTACATTACTTGCACGACAAAACTACCTCCTTTTTACGAGACTTGCACTAAAAGTCTAGTAATCTTTGCTTACTTGTTGACCAAGGTATTCCCTGTGGGATCGATACGCAACCCAGTTGGGTTCTATATTTGACTACGACCGCTTTACACTCCTACGAGAGCTGTAGATTGAGTGTTATCAAAAATTGGTGCCGTTACCGGGGAATACGAGTGTCAATTAAGTTTGTAATGATTACTAGACCCTTTGGTCAAAGATTCTTGTACTTTTACTTTTAGTTTTTGTTTTTGTTTACTGCAGGTTTTTATTCAGTGCATGCCCCATACTCGAAGTTCTGGTCAACCGTTATTACCTATCAATACTGAACCACAACGAATTGGCAGAATGGAGGCACAAATGGAAATTGAAAGAATGGCTGCTCAACAGGAGCAGGCGAGATTAGCTGCTCTTGCCACCGCCCAAGTACACCAACAAAACATTGATAACCCTGGGCGAGCAACAAATCCTGACGATGAGGATTTAGGTGATGACGAGTTACTAAACCCAAGGCATGATGCTGAAATCGCAACACCTGCCAACAGAAGAGGTCGTCAAGCTTGGTTTAGGTATGATCGCCAACCCATGCAACCAGCTTTTGACGACGATGATGATGATCTTGATGGAGCCGGAGCCACAGGAGCCATTATTCCTCCACCATTAGCGCCCGGAGCCAAGTTCAACATCACAAGCACCATGATTCAGTTATTGAAACTCAAGGGATTATTTGGTGGACTAGCAGGCGATGATCCGAATATGCATCTCATCAACTTTATTTCTATATACAAGTCGTTTGAAAATCCTGGTGTTGGTCAGAATGCAATTCGATTACGTCTATTTCCATTGTCTCTGTATGGGGAGGCAACTCTATGGTTGAATGGGCTGATGACACGAAGTTCAGCAAATTCATGACTATGTTAAAGCAGCTGACCATTAATGTTCCATTGGTGGAGGCACTTGAACAAATGCATGGGTATGCTAAATTTATGAAGGATATTTTGACAAAGAAGCGGGCAGCAAGTTATGAGTTGAAAGATGATGTTCATCACTGCAGCGCAATCGCGACCCGATCAATAGTTCAGAAGAAGGCTGACCCCGGTGCTTTCACTATTCCTTGCACCGTTGGATCTTTAAATTTTGCCAAGGCATTATGTGATTTAGGAGCCAGCATCAATTTGATGCTACTATCTATCTATAAAAATTTGGGGTTGGGAGATCCTACTCCAACCAATATGAGGCTCGTAATGCCGGATAGGTCGGTAAAACGACCTGTTGGTATTCTATGTGATGTATTGGTAAAGGTTTCTTCATTCATCTTTCCGGCAGACTTTGTTATTTTGGATTATGAGGCAGATTCAGAAGTTCCCATAATCTTGGGGTGCCCTTTCCTTGCTACGGGAAGTGTGCTTATTGATTTGAGAGCTAATGAGCTTTCATTCCGAATAAATGACGAAGTAGTTCACTTTGATGTTTGCAAATCAATGAAGCAACCCAAAGAGCTGAATGTATTCTCGGTGGCTGATGTTTACTTTGATGATGAGAAAGAATTACTTAAAGAAGAGCAGCTGATTGATGACCCATTGGCGACTTTTCTTATGAATGGTGAGAGTAAGGATGCTGAAAATTGTGAAGAAGCTATTTGTGCTCTATCAGGATTAGGGACATATCGCATGCTCCCAAGAAGCTGGACCTTGATCTCAAAAATCGACACACACCACCAGCTAAGCCATCTATTAAAGATCCACCCACGATAGAATTGAAGGAGCTGCCAAGTCATTTAAAGTACGCATTCTTAGGAAGCGGAAATACACTTCCAGTCATTGTGGTGGCAGAATTGGGTGAGCAACAAGTTGCAGCTCTCATTGCTATTCTACGGAAGTATATAAGAGCCATTGGATGGACCATTCCGGATATTATTGGTATTCCACCTGGGATTTGTACACACAAGATTCAGCTTGAAGAGAATTGCACACCCACCATTGAGCATCAAAGGCGTCTAAACCCACCTATGCAAGAAGTGGTGAAGAAAGAAATAATTAAGTGGTTAGACGCAGGAGTTGTGTATCCAATCTATGATAGTACATGGGTAAGCCCAGTACAATGTGTTCCTAAGAAAGGAGGCATGACGGTGGTCGCGAATGAAAAGAATAAGCTTTTTCCACTTAGACCCATCATCGGATGGAGGGTATGCATAGACTACCGAAAGATAAATTCTTGGACACTCAAAGATCACTTCCCAATGCCATTTATGGACCAAATGCTAGATCGATTAGCGGGGAAAAGATGGTTTTGTTTCTTAGATGGTAATTCCGGCTATAATCAGATTTGTATTGCTCCCAAAGACCAAGAGAAGACAACTTTCACATGCCCATATGGTACGTTTGCCTTCAAACGTATGCCATTCGGGCTATGTAACGCACCAGCCACCTTTCAGCGATATATGATGTCCATTTTTTCTGATATAGTTGAAGACACTTTGGAGGTATTTATGGACGATTTTTCTGTTGTTGGTGAGTCTTTTGAAGCGTGCTTGGCAAACCTAAGCATGGCATTGGAAAGATGTGTAGAATTCAACCTAGTGCTGAATTGGGAGAAGTGCCACTTTATGGTAAAAGAAGGTATCGTTCTTGGGCATAAAATCTCCGAAAGAGGAATTGAGGTGGATCGAGCGAAAATTGAAGTTATTGAGAAGCTGCCACCCCCAATCTCTATGAAAGGTGTTCGTAGTTTCCTCGGTTACACAGGTTTCTATCGACGGTTTATCAAAGACTTCTCCAAAATTGCTAGTCCATTGTGCAAACTCTTGGAGAAAGATGCAAAGTTTGACTTCAATGAAGATTGTGGGAAAGCATTTGAATGCCTCAAAGAAAAACTAATTGAATCCCCTATCATGGTAGCACCAGATTGGTCTCTCCCGTTCGAAGTCATGTGTGATGCCAGTGGGGTAGCCATTTGTGCTGTACTTGGACAAAGAAAGGAGAAGCTATTTCATCCTATCTACTATGCGAGTAAGGTCCTGAACGAAGCCCCAAAGAACTACACTGTCACAGAACAAGAGCTCCTAGCGGTTGTGTATGCGTTTGAGAAGTTCCGATCTTATTTGTTGGGTACCAAAGTGATAGTTCATACAGACCATGCAGCTCTAAGGTATCTAATGACAAAGAAGGATGCAAAACCAAGACTAATTCGATGGGTTTTGCTGCTGCAAGAATTTGATTTCGAGGTCAAAGATAGAAGAGGTTGTGAGAACCAAGTGGCTGACCATCTGTCTAGACTCGAGAACGAGCATGTGGCGCAGCCTGAAATCGAGATTGATGATGCATTCCCTGATGAGGAGATCTTAGCAGCAACAATGGAAGGATTACCATGGTATGCCGACTTTGCAAATTTTGTGGTGAGTAATGTGATACCTGCAAACTTATCTTACCATCAAAAGAGAAAGTTTATGCATGATGTACAACACTACTTTTGGGATGAGCCATATTTGTTTCGATGATGTGCGGATGGTGTAATTCGATGATGTATATCTCATGTAGAGGTGCCTAATATATTGAAAGCATGCCACACTTCCCAAGTTGGTGGACATCACGCAGGTAATCGGACAGCAAGAAAGGTATTGCAAAGTGGATATTATTGGCCTTCGATATTCAGAGATGCCTACGACTTTGTTAGAAGATGCGACCAATGCCAAAGACAAGGTGCTATTTCGAAACACCATGATATGCCCATGTCAAAAATCCTTGAAGTAGAGCTCTTTGACGTATGGGGTATTGATTTCATGGGTCGATTCGTAAATTCGTTTGGAATGAAGTACATCCTAGTTTCTGTAGATTATGTCTCAAAATGGGTTGAAACTGTAGCGTTGGCCGACAATGAGGGAAAGCATGTTGTAGCATTCTTAAAGAGAAATATCTTCTCTCGCTTTGGAGTACCACGTACTATTATAAGCGATGGAGGATCTCACTTTTGCAACAAGCTATTCAAATTCGTGTTGGCAAAATATGGTGTCAAGCAACATAAGGTAGCCACGCCTTATCACCCACAAACTAACGGCCAGGTAGAGGTTTCCAACCGAGAGATCAAGCAAATCCTTGCTAAAACGGTAAATGCTAATAAGACAGATTGGTCTCGGAAGCTGGACGATGCACTATGGGCCTATAGGACTGCATTCAAAACACCAATTGGCATGTCCCCTTATCAACTAGTTTATGGGAAGGCTTGTCACTTACCCATTGAGCTTGAGCATAAGGCATTGTGGGCATTAAAGCGATTGAATCTGAATTGGGATGATGCAATGAACCTGAGATTGGAGCAACTGAACGAGATGGATGAATTCCGTCTACATGCTTATGAGAGATCGGACCTATACAAGGAGCGGATGAAGAAGTATCATGATTAGGAGATTGTTCGACGAAACTTTCAAAAGGATGATATGGTGCTTCTCTTCAACTCTAGATTGAAGATATTCCTAGGTAAGTTAAAGTCCAAGTGGTCTGGTCCATACAAAGTTATCCAAGTCTACTCGTCTGGAGTAGTTGAGTTGGAAGACACTAATGGTGTTATCTTTAAAGTGAATGGCCAACGAGTTAAACCCTATATCGGTCCTCTTGATTTGATAAATTATATGACCATCACTTATCTCGACGAAGTCTAAGTACTCGAGGTAACTATGTCGTGCCGCGACAATAAATAAGGCGCTAGATGGGAGGCAACCCATCGTTTATCGTTTTTCATTTTTTTCGTTCTATTATGTGTTTTGCTTTTGATTAATAAAAATCCAAAAAGGAGAGTCATGCCACGACCAAAACTAAGGCGCTTGGTGGGAGGAAACCCATCGTACTAATCGTTTTCATTGGTTTTGAGCAAATATAGGTGTAAGAGGTATACAACGAGGAGATCGGTTTCAAATTTCAATTTGGACGGATTGCATGGTAAAGGTGGTAAGTTAGGAATGAAGATGCAAAAGGCTATGGATTGAGCATTGCTCATGAAAATATAGGTATCGAACAAGGCTAGGCCTAGGTAAAACTAGGCCACGAACAAGGCAAGGCCTATACTATGGCCTAAGGTCTCGGAATCTAGTATGTCATAGCATAGGCGCCACCCATGCTCAAGTATGCCATAGCATAGACGCCGCCTATGCTAAAGCCTTTTGTCTCTGAATCTCAAATGCAAAGTGAAAGGCGCCGCCTATGGTCACTAAAGGCTTTGCACTAGGCGCCGCCTATGCTCACCAAAGGCAAAGCAAAAGGCGCCGCCTATGCCAAGCATAGGCAAAGCTAAAGGCGCCGCCTAAGGTCACTTTTTGTCTCCAAAACCGATTTTAAATGGGTCAAAAACCGACCCAACCTTTTTCTATAAATAGGAGACTTAGTCTTGAAACATAAACACATTGAAAAACCTAACTAGGCGCCGCACATACTCTCCAAATCATCTCAAAAATTTTTCTTTTGCTCTAATTCTTCACAAGAACATCAACCAAAGGCATTAATCAAGTAAGTACTTCTTTGTTCTTCATTTATTTTTCATAAGTACTACATTATCATGCCTATTATGAATTGCTAAATCTTGAAGAAATATTGGTGATAAGAATGTGTTTGAATTGTTGATACACAACCAAGTGAGTGAACATATACGTTGGGATAATCTTAACTTATTTCCAACTTGAATTTGATTTTGATGCATTGTTATACTACTTACGGAATTGCCATAGTCATTAACATTGCATAATCTTGTCACTTGAATACTTACATGTTGGAATGACTTGTTCATCGGAATGAGACTTATAGTGGCCTGCCAACATAGGAGGTTGTGATTATTGTTAGATGCTATACCTTCATGAAATCCCTATGTAGTAGTCTTGATATATCCATCATGAAAGTATTGCCAAGATTACAAGAAAGGTGACATCTCTGATTTGATTGTTGGAATATAGCTCCTAAAACGTATGTCGATGAAGTCTAAGTAATCGACCACTTTTACTTCACTAATTTGTATGAACAATCTAAGTGTGGGGTGGTACCCCTATTGCTTGTGTATAGATTGTATCCATTGAGATGATGCTAACATGAACATTGTTCTAAGTCTCAGGTACAATGGCACCCAAAGCAAGACAAGGCAAAGATAAGGCTACCACTTCCCAAAAAGGCAAGAAAAGAGGCCGCAAAGAGCAAGGAGAATCATCCTCAATGCAATTACCACGCCGCATGTTTGGAATAAAATGGGTTCTTGAGGAGGAAACGAAGGAATTGTATAGGAACAACAAGGGAATAATATATGTTCATGTGGACTTGATAAACAAGGAAAGCCTAGCGAAGAAGGAGCCGCGCATGTTGGCCAAGATCATGGCATTACATCTTAATTTCATCTTCCGAGACATGGGAGAATGTAATCTCAATTTGACAAGAGAATTTTATGCCAACTGGTCGCCGAAAACCACAGGCAGCGAGGTCAAGATTCGGGGCCAAGTTTTACAACTCAATGCGGATTTCTTCAACTTCTTTCTTGGCTTGCCTTCAGTCGATCCATCACCATTCAAAGAGCTATACAGTAGACCTCCATATAGAGCAATTCGACACACACTTTGTGGAAGTAGATCCATGGCAAGGTGGAGCAGACAAAAAGACACCGGACGACACAACACCTTCCCATATGCTCCTTTGAATAGGGAAGCAAGGATATGGTTGCGTATTGTCAACTCTTGCCTCATACCAGGGACCCAGTACACCAAGATAACAAGAGATAGAGTGTGCTTGGTATACGCGCTAATGACGAATGTCCCTATCAACTTTGGGGAAATTATTTGATCCACCATGCGAAAAGCCAGGCTACACAAGCGGTCCCATTTTAGTTTCGGCAACTTATTGACTGCAATCTTGAGGACGGAAGACATCAAAGAGGAACCGGCTGATCATAGACTCCCACACAATCCAAAGAAGGTTGACCTCACAAAGGTCAAAGATGCTGAAACCACACATGGCGTCAACCTTACTACGGCAGAGAGACATGCTCGGGATGAGAGTTTCTTTTGCCATCTTTATGGCATGACTTGGTTCACAATGATGAGTGGTGGACGTGTTCCAATTGCTGCAGAGCTCCAACAGCTGAATCATGACTATCTAATGAATGTGCATGCAAGGGAGATGTGTGGAGTAGGTACATACTTTGAGGAACCTCTTGATGACGATGTGCCGACCGATGATGAGCGACGAATGCCAGACTCCGACGTGGAGGAGAATTCTGATGACGACGACTCCTATGATGATTCCGATGAAGGGGGTATGACCCCCGACATAGAGGACGAGTCCGACTGACCAGGTTCTTCGTATTTATTTTCCACTGAGGGCAGTGTCCCGTTTAAGTGTGGGGTGGTGGTATTTGTATGCTATACTCCTTTATCCGCATTTGCATTTATTTATGATTGTTCGATTTGCTATTTGTTTGTTTGAGTTTTTTTTTTATTTTTCATTTTTTTGTAGATAATTTTTTTTTACTTAGCTTCGCATGAAATTATTCTAATAGGCAGCATGAGATTATAACAAGAGTTTGTGCTAACATCATGACTATTGAGACGTTTAGGCTCTAATTGTGACTCACTACGTGATATTGTGTGGTATAATTCCTTCATTTGTTGGGTCAAGAGTCTATACTACTCCCAATAAAGTCAACCATGTACCTTGTGTGTGTGAGGATATTGTATATTCTATGTTTGTGGCTGATACTAGAACTTGCCTGGTATGTATGTAAAGCGAAAATAAAGAGTTCAAGTTTAGGAGATGATTTAGGCATTTCTTTGGCAACCTGTAATTATTTACCCTCATTCTAACCTACCCATGGACATCATCCTAGTTAAACCCTTTTGAGCCTTTAGCCTATGTTCTTTGACAGCCTCATATGTAAGCCTAATCCATTTTTTTCAAGACCATAATTTGATCCAAATTCCTAAGTGCTTTAAAGTGTAAAGTCATGTGACAAAATAAGAGGAAGTTGGGTAAGTATGATGCTTTAGAATGTAATGGTGCTTGAATTTGTTATGAAAAAGAATTGCTATCATAAGAGGTACGTTATGAAAAGAAAAAGAAAAGGAAAGCTGAAAAGTTGCTTAAAATTGAAAAATAAAAGAGGAGAAAAAGGGTGGTAGAATAAAATAAGGTAGAAAGGTTGTTTGAAAGAAAAGTGTTAATGATACAATGTGATGTATCAAAGCGCTTAGGAACATAGTCACTATTTTTGGCCAAAATAGTCCTACCTGTCCCTTAGCCTACATTACAACCCGTAAAAGACCTAGTTGATCCTAAGCTTAGCATTCTGACATTTAGTGGAGCATTACACTAAGGGCAAGCCTATGATCATCAGTTGTTGCATTTGAATTCTTTGTGAGAGCGAGAGCAAGGATATTTCTATACCCATGTTTGAAAAATATGCTATACTTGTGAGTGATTATGGGTAATATATTGTGAGGCACACATGGTTGATGAGTTTTGGGTAGTTGTGTATAACTCTTTGTACCTTAACTTTTGGATATGAATTATCTACCATCACGAGTCTATGTTGGAGGTTGAGTTGTTTCTACTAATGATCGGAAAACTACTCTTTGTTGATAATTGTTGTGCTTGTCTAGACGAATATTTTGTGTTGATACTGTGAAACCCTAAGTTGATGTTTAGATGGACATGATAGTTTGTTCGAGGACGAACAAAGCTTCAAGTGTGGGGTGTTGATGATAGGCGAATTTACACGCCAATAGTGCTATATTTTACCCATATTTTAGCAATGTTTTGAGAACAAATTATATATTTCATGCACTTTTAGTCCTTTTTCCTGTAAGTGAGCTAACGAACATGATTAGCAAAGTTTCATGTATAAATGATACAGAATTCAGCATTTTATGGATAACTTGACGCCAAAGAAAGCTCCACGAAAGGAGAAAAGGGAGTCTTGGACGCCAAGGACCAAAAGTGGCGCATGGAAAATCTGTCCCGGGCTAAAACAGCAATTCTGAAGACTTTGGAGACTAGCAGTAATTTATTAGGATTAGGATAATGATACATTAACCTAGTACAATTAGGTTAATTATTTCATTAGCTTAGTAGGATTTGGTTAAGTATTTCATTAGCTTAGTAGGATTTGGTTAAGTATTTCATTAGCTTAGTAGGAATAGGATATGAGTATTATAAATACCCTATTTTGCTAGAGATTTTATTCATTCTAGTTTTAACTCTCATCTTACCTTACAACTCTTCTAATCTTTCAATTAATTCTATTTTTTATTCTTCTTCTATTCATCTATTCAATTCTTAATTTCCGCAACAAGAGAAACGTTACTTTGCTAGGAATTCACGCCTAACGCCTACCACACTACTACTACACGAAATCTTTATTGTGGTATTATAACAATGTCTATTGTGATTTCCTTCGCACTCATGGGTAACTAAACCTCTCTGTTGGGGTTATGGAAGCCGTATGAGATACTATCTATTGCTATGAGTTTGTGAGTTTGTGACACGTATGCTACTTATATCATTATTCGCTTCATCTTAATCTAAATTCTTTGTGGTTGCAAACGCAAGAATACGCCAGTATAGCATTAACTTGCTCGAAAGAAAAGTTATATGTCTGGAAAAGAGATAATGTCAAGGTAGTAGGGTCCCATCCCCTATTAAAAAGTTAGTTCCATAACTGGATTAACCTCTTGGAGAATTTGTACCATTAGATACGCTTTAAGCTCGAAAGAGTTAAAGTGAAATAATCCTCGAATAGGTCGAAAGACGCCTGGATTTACCATCAAATACAATTCTCTATAAGCACATGCATGTCTGAATTCTGCATAACTCATAGCTAATAGAGACGTAAACTTAGAAGGTGGACATAACCCCAACTTCTCAATTCTCATTGTTTTACATCTTACTAAACATTCTTTCTTTTTACTTTGCTAATTTCTGTTTTTACCTTACTACTTTGGTTACATTACTTGCACGACAAAACTCCCCCCTTTTTACGAGACTTGCTCTAAAAGTCTAGTAATCTTTGCTTACTTGTTGACCAAGCTATTCCCTATGGGATCAATACGCAACCCAGTTGGGTTCTATATTTGACTACGACCGCTTTACACTCCTACGAGAGCTATAGATTGAGCGTTATCAAGATGACAACCCAATTCCCCAAGATGCTTGAACCAAGTTCAACTTGGAAAGGATCTAAAATTGTACCTAGGGTCTGCTGTGCAGGCCCAGGGTTTAAAATAACAGCTCATACTCAGAATTCAAGTGGATTTTGAGAAATAATGAGGACCAAAAATTGAGTCAAAATCAAAAGTGGGTTCTGATAAAAGCTGACGAAATTCATGATAGGCTATCACAATTGTGATGGCTTATCAGGAATGTCGTCAAAGACTGACAAGAATAAAGTGGTTTCTGTTTAGAGTTGACGACATTCGTGATAGGCTATCACAATAGTGATGGATTATCAAAAATGTCATCAAAAGTTGTTAAAATTTTGAAGGTGCTATCTAAGGTTGACGACCATTGTGATAAGCTATCATAGTCATGACGGCTTATCAAGAATTATTGTCACACCTAGATCCTGAAGCATAAATAAGCTAAAATGATTAATGTGTTTATGTTTGTGCTCTTGTTGACTAATCAATGTTTTTTCTACTTCTACAGGAACCTTAAAATGGCACCATAAATAAAGATCCCCAAAGCACCAAAGAAAGAATCCAAAGAAAGTGTACATCGTAAGCTCATCGATGAGGGATCTGGTTACGAGGAGGAGGAACCTCTGCTCAGGAAGAAAAAAGAGAAGCAAAGTCCAAAGAAACCTTCGCTACCTCCACCCATTAAAGTAGAGAATAGTGATTATACAGAGACTACAACACCACCAGAAAGTACAGCTTCTGAACATACTACCTCTGAGCAAGAGGGTTTTGAACAACATGAGTCTGACCATGCTGAATCTAAAGAAGAGGAACACGAAGGGTCTGAGTCTAAGGGAACAACATCTGGATCCCCATACACTGAACAACAAGATGATGAAGAGTCTCCAGATCGAGTAACACTTATCAAATGTAACAACCCCAAAGTTTGAGATAATGCTAGGTGGAAAATTCCTAGGGCAGAGAGCATCTTCATCGCCGGGCTTCGTAGAACTGATAGAAGGAGTGCTAAGAGGCCAATTCAGGAAGAAAAGATGATTATCACCAGAGGGTTGAGCAGGTACCATGAAGTGGAACAAAATTCTAAGAGTATGGCTTGGGACGGACCACAAAAGGTGGAGGTTCATTTTCCCCTGTACTAGTTTGGGAGTTCTACGCGAACTACCAGGCTCAGTTGGAAAACATGTGTAGGATAGGTGAAAGAGTAGCAGACTGGCCCCTATTGGATAGAGTGTGGGTGAGGGGCGTAAGGGTTGATGTCTCAATCAGAACCATCAACAGGTTCTTGCATGATCCCAACTTTACTCCTCAGGCCACCACACCATCAGTCTATGCTCGGATTAGGAACTGGGAGAAACAACATCCGTGGTTAGCCAACATAATAGCTAAAGGAGAACCAACATGGGTAACAAACCCAAATAAAAGAATCTGTAAGTCCTTTTTGACTCAAGAGGCAAAGTTTTAGTGGGGTATAGTGTGTGTCTGGCTGATGTTCACTGATGGAGACAACATTCTGGGTGCTGACCTAGCTATTTTAGTGGCGAGCATGGTGCAGAACATTCCCCTAAATTTTGGGGAAATCATTTCTGATGAGATAAAGATTAGAATGTCGAGAACCGACACTGCTTACCCTTTCTCTTATCTTATCATAGAGTTGTGATGAGCTTCTAATGTGCCAAAGATTATAGGGGTTAATGATGACATTACTGCCTGAAAGACTCATAACCCCATATGGTATGATGAAAATCATCCAGGATTGAGACTTGATAGAGGTGCAGAGGTAGCAGAAAACCCTCCAGTTACAGATGTTGATGTAGCACCTTATGTGGAAGTGCAAGATTCTGAGGCTGTGTAGCCAACTTCTTCAGCACAGGAAGGATCAGTGTCTGAGACTAAAGCCAACCCTTCAGTTCCTATGGCAGCAGCAGGTTTTATAATTTATTTGGTCGATATCCGAAAAGTAGCTAAACAAGCCAAGTGGTGTGAGGTACAGCTACATGTTTTTTCCAAACAGTTTGCTGCTGTAGTGGACAAGAGAATCAAGGCTTTCCTTGAGCCTTTTATAACTTTGCTTGAGCGGCTTGCAGATTTGGAGAATCGATTCAATGCGCGGGCAAAAAATATATCAGGGGCTGATCTTACTAGATTCAGAGCGGCATTGGACAAGGTAAAAGCTGATGTAGGGGTGTTGAAGTAACACCAATTTATGATGCCAACAAGTCAGGACATGCATTAATCTGAGAAAGAAATTCCAATGCTTGACCTCAATGGAGACTTACCAAAGAAAAAGAAGAAGAAAGTGAGAAGAAAGATAAGGGAAAGAGAGAGAGGCCCAACAGTGATGAAGAGCTAAAAGCAAAGAAGAGAGCAAGAAGAAAAAAGGAGAAGGAGGACCTGAAAAGGGCAGAAATTGAGTCTTTAGTTGATAACGAGAAATGGGAGGCAGCCGTCCGAGCTAGGGATGCAAGTGCCTCATCTATCAGGGCTCCATCTACTGTAAAGACCGATACTCCCGATGGAGAGAAGACAACAGATGATGCAGTAGCAGGGTCGGAGACCCAGGATCCATGTGCTTGATTGCCTTTAGGTATACCCTAACCCTTAGAGCAGTTTATTTTTTATTTTAAGTTGAGGGTGTAGGGTAGGTTGTTGTTGTAGCATATTTTGTAGATAATTAGGAGTAATACAAGTACTTGAGGCAGTTAGCTTGTTTTGTGATTTTTGAGTACCTCTCCAGTGGTCTGATATATTGTCTATTGTGTGAATTACATCTATTTGTGACCACTGTGCATCTTTTTGTGGCATTAGACTGGCAATTAAATAACCTTTTTTAAACAAGTACATGAACTGAATAAGTAGTGATATGCAAGATACTTGTGGGCCATATGTGTGTAAGGTCTTACTCAATTCTCGTTGTGTGTTAAATCTAAAACTTGCTCGATTAGTCTTGCCATGGTCATAGGATAGGAGTTAGGAAAGGATCATAGGCCTTTTTTGATGATTAGTCCACTTTTATCCTAAATGACCTTCCCAATGTGATTAATATCCCTTGATCCTTGTTAGAGCCTAATTAGCCTATTTCCTTCTACGATACCTCTCCTTCCCGCTTACATCATAATGAACCAGTTTTGGCCCTGGTCCTCCTTAGACACTGTGCACCTTGACTTAGGCAAACAACCTAAGTTGAGGGTGGATATCATAGGGGTGCATGATACAAAATGAGTATGAAGAGAGAAAGAATAAAAGAAAAGAATAAAAAGTTGGGTGCGGTAAAAAAAGAATAAGAAATGAGAAAGCTGTGTAAAAGATGATAAAAAGATAATGTGATAATTGAAAAGGCCGTATCAATCTAGAGCATTCATGATCAATAAAAGAGAGGAAGAAAAGAAGGTTGAGAGTTGAAACCCCGAGAGTTTAGTGTAGTGTCAAGGGGGCATAGCCACTCTAAAATAGCCATGAAAATCATACCAGCCCCTGACCTATGTTACAAGCTTAAGAAAAGACCAATTGTGATCTTAACTGACCTGTCTGAAAACTTAGGCACTGACTATAAGGGCAAGCCTATGGCATTTCGGATGTAGTGTTTGGAACTTTATTCTGAGAGTGAGTCTTGTTTTATCCCTCTGTTTATGTATTTGAATTCTGATATGAGTGAAAAAGGGATTTGTTTGTTGTTAGGGCACACTATGTATGTTGCTAGTCACTGACTTGTTCAAATGAGTGTGATCTTAGAATGGCATAGTTGTTATTGCTAAATTTTTGTCGTATCTTGATTCTTGTGAGCTGCATGGTTGTTTTTTCAAAACATCAATAGTGAGCTTTAAAATTGACAGACCTTGGAGGTGGTGAATGTATTCCGAACTAGTATGAGTAGTTAGCTGCCAAATTGTACTTTGTATTCTCTTAGTTATGTTATGGTTGCTTGAGGACAAGCAATGGTTTAAGTTAGTAGTATTGATGTGTGAGCCTACGCTAACACATTTGAGGCTTTTAACTCTAAATAATTGTAAGGTCTTGAGCAACTTTAGTTGTTTTTGATTAGTTTACTTTGATTTTTGCAGTAAATGTTGAGATTTGGGAGAACCAAAAATAATGGAAGGAAAAAGGCTGAAAAGTGAAGCAAAATAAAGGACAAGTGTGGCTAACGATATTCATGATAATTCGTCATCCTAGTGATAAGATGTCAAGGATACCGTCAGCCATAAATAGAGAATGGTAGTTGAAGACATTTTTATGACGGCGTTCATAATAAGCTGTCAGGTTGGTGATAAGGTGTCAATGTCGTCGTCAGCCTTAGGCAGCAAGAGCCAAAATTGTAGAGGAGATGACGACATTAGTGATAAGCTGTCAGGTTGGTGATAAGGCGTTAACGTGGTCATCAGCATTAGACAGCAGAAGCCAAAAGTGCAGAGAATCTGATGACATCCGTGATAAGCCGTCAGACTCCTGATAAGCTGTCACGGATGTCGTCATCTATTCTGAGAAAAAGCTACAACTTTAATTTTATTTCCTTATTTATGTTGAACTATTTAAAGCTTTGTTTTAGGGTTTTCTAGAGAGCATTATTCATTCATTCATCATTATCATTATTCAAAAAGAGAGTTTGATAATTTGAGTCTTGGAGAATATTTTCCAATATTTCTTTCTCTATCTTTTTGGATTCAAACAATACAACTATTTTGGGGATTTTCCTTTGTGATCTAATCTATGCTTCACTAATTATTATTCATCCCTGTAAGTTAATCTGGTCAATTATGAATTCAATTATGTGTTTTGTTCTTTGCATCATGAGTGGCTAAACTCCGTTAACTTGAATTGTGGGATCTAAGGTTAGGTCATGATGATGTGCTAAACACTCAAGATTTAATAGGTATTAGGATTTCTTGATAATTTTGAGATTTTAATTAACGTCCGTTGGTTGCAAATAGTAGACACACCTACTTTGATTTGCTTAGGAAAGAAGTCATATACAGTAGGAAGTGAATTATCATCAGGGACTCGGAAATACTTTATTTAATAATCAGAGCTGTAACAAGGTTGATTAACCTGAGGTAAAATCTGGGCAGTGAATAGCGATTTCCTGTGTCTGAGAGGATTAGGAAATTAGACGCTTAAATAGGCCGAGAGACATTTGAGCATATCATCGATAAAGATAGCTTGTTATCGTAACCCCCATGAGAATCTTGAGTCACCTTTAGCATCTGTCATGTACCATAAGCCCTAGTGAACATAATTCTGCTTATTTCATAAAATCTTGGTTACAAACATCGAAATTAAAGTGACAAACAATCATTTGTGAAACTTAAACCCTCATTTTAGGAAACGTTAAACTATCAGTGAATTAAATCGCAAATGACTTGAGTTCACACCATTTTCCCTATGGGATTCGACCCCAACCTAGTTGGGTTTTATATTGACAACGATCGCTTACACCCATTATAAAGTATAGTTTGAGCGTTATCAGTAGGTGACGTGCTCATAGTATATTTTGTTTATCTTATTTTCTACTTTGCTTAGTTAGCCTATGATATCTACTGAGTACAAGTGAACCATACTCACCCCTATTGTACCTTTTAGTGCAGATTCAAGTACGAGTACCAAACATGGTAATTGATTCTCACAGATTAGTATGGTGCTTGAAGTACTAGGTGCTCTAGGGATTTTTTGACCTGACACCAAATCTCTTCTTATCCTACTTTTAAATCTTTATTTCATTTTCTAAGACAGATATGTATTTTCAAATTTTGTTATGTACTAGATACTCTTACACTTTGATATCAAATTTTGGGGACTTATGAGATTTATCTCAGACTTTTGTTTTACTTATGTTTTGTGCTGTTTGACTTTGGACTAGAAGTATTGTCGGGTTTTTATTATTATTAATTTTATTTTTTATCAATTTGAGTGATTGACTTACTTATCAAGGATAAGCCGTGATAAGTGCCATCATGACTTATTTTTTAATCGTGACGAATTGCTATCAGAGCAACCAAGTTCATCAATCTCATAAGCATAAGAGCAGGATGTCTAGTAGAGTCTCATAGATCGAGACGTAGATGTTCTTATTTATCTTTGTGAAGCTATAAGATATCTTTCAAAAAACCTTTTGTATTTTGATTTCTAGTTGTGCGGGATATTCTTACACAATGTTCTAAATTATGGTCTACTCATTTTTGTGCATATGGTAAGGACTAGATCTCGTGATTCTAGAAATGCTGAGCGGGCACCTAAGGATGGAGCCTAGACTAAAGGAAAGACAGGGGTCATGGATGGCCTAGAGGTAGAAAATGGGCACGAGGAGCTACCCTAACTAGAAGATGTTCTATGGAGACCTCTCTTAGGCCCGAGTTATGTATTCTAGGGGTGATTATCTGACAGGGGATACAGGTCCAGCACAGGTATCACAAGGTTCAGTTGATACCCTAGTGCTTCAGGGTCCATAGTTCATCTCTAGACTCATTTAGAGGGTGTTCCCTTGATTACGCCCGGTGTTTCTCTGACTTGAAGTATGGTTTCACCATCTGTTCAAGCATCTACTTATGGTATTCCTCAGATTTCGAGTTATGTTTCACCTTTAGTATCGGCATCTACTTATGGTATTTCTGCTTTCGGGTTACAACTATCATTTTGGTACCCTTATATATGGATTCTCAGCTTATCAAACTTACTATTTCTTTAGTTGCTTTGGGTACTGTTATGTCTTTTGATGATCAAAATAAGTTTATTTCTTGGGTCCCCCCAAGTTTAGTAAAGCTATTGGAGAGCATTCCTACAATTTAATCGATTTCTAGGAGCAGTTACATAATCTTGGATCTCCTAAGTCTCTTAGATTTACTTATACTATCTATCAGTTAATAGATATGGCTAGGGATTAGTGGAGGTCATATGCTAGTTGTAAACCTTTGATTTCACCTAATATGACTTGGACGTAATTTTTCAAGAATTTCTTGGAGAGATTCGTGCCACATAGTTTGAGAGATTAGATGCCTGATGAGTTTGATCACTTGGAGTAGGTCTCTATGACTAATGTCAAGTATGAGGATCATTTTCACACTTTAGCCAGGTGTTTAGCCGCTAGTATCTCCACTAAATCAAAAAGGATTCAAAAGCTTGTGAAGTAGTTAGATAGTAATTATCAGTTGGCTAGATCTCAGATGGTAGTTTTAGGGGATTTTTCTAGTATTATTGAGCATGCCAAAATAATCGAGTCTATCATTTAGGCTACTTAAGGAGGCACCAAGAAGGTGCGTCATCATGGTGAGTTTAGTGGATACGTCTCCTAATGTAGAGATTTCTCTAGTACAGATTCTTGTGGTTATCATGGTAGGCCTGTTTAGGTTGCTTTGCAAGGATTAGGTGGTAGGACAATAAGTTCAGCAACTTCGGGTAGCCAGACATTAGGCCAGGTTGGTCATTCTAGTTCAGACATATCTCAATGTTTTGTATGTGATGAGTTTGGCCATGTGGAAAAGGATTGTCCTTGATATATTTTTAGACCTACTACTATATAGGCAGTGAGTGGAGGTTTACAAAGTTTTAGGAGTGATGCTAGAGGTGCTTGAGTTAGAGGTGCTTGTAGAGGAGGCGATAGGGTTACGTAGTCCTAGAGCAGATGTAGTCAGTGCTGTGGTATACCTACTAGACTTGAGGTAGAGCTTTGATGCTGTTTTTACAGGTATCATCCCGGTTTTCTACAGATCTACTTTTATGTTATTTGACCCTGGGTCGACTTTCTCTTATGTGTCTATATATTTTGCTTTTGGTTTTGATATTGCGTGTGAGCCTTTTGCTATAATTTTTCATTTTTTTACCCTGTAGAAGATTCATTAGTAGTGGATTAGATGTATTGATCTTATGTGGCTACCTTTGTGGGTTGTGAGACTTAGGTAGACTTAATTATTTTAGATATCGTTGATTTTGCTGTTATCTTGGCTATGGATTGGTTAACTCTTATCATGCTATTTTATCTATTATGCAAAGAACATGACCTTAACTATGCCAGATGTATCAAGGTTAGTTTTGAAGGATATACTTAATTCAGGTTCGAAGGGTGTTATGTTTTTTTTATTTTCTTGTCGTATAATAAGGAGAGGGTGTTTGTCTTATTTAGCACATATCCATGATACTAGTATTGCCTCACTTTCGCCGATGGATCCTATTTGAGTTGGTCACGAGTTCATGGATATGTTTCCTACAACTTTCATAGTATGCCTCCAGACCGTGATATTGATTTTGCTATTAATGTAGAGCCTGACACCAAGCCCAATTTTGTTCCTTCCAATAAGATAGCCCCAGATGAAATGAAGGAGTTAAAGGTGCAGTTGCAAAATTTGCTCAGTAAGGGGTTTATTATACCTTGGGTATCTTCTTGGGGTATGCCTATTTTGTTTATGAAGAAGAAGGATGGTTCTATATTTATGTGTATTGATTCTAGGCTGTAGAACAAAGTGATGGTTAAGAACAAGTATCCTCTTCCTTGTATTAATGATCCTTTTGACCAGCTTCAAGGTGCTTCAGTGTTTTCCAAGATTGATTTGAGATTTGAGTATCACCAATTGAAGATTAGAGTTTTGTATATTGTAAAGATGGCTTTTCAAACTTAATATGGTCATTATGAGTTCTTAGTCATGTCATTTATATTAACCAAATGCCCCAACAACATTCATAGAGTTGATGAATTGGGTGTTTTGACCATATCCCGACCACTTTGTGATTGTATTTATAGGTGACATCTTGGTTTATTCTAAGAGTGAGGCCGACCATGTGAAGCATTTGATGACTAAACTACAGAGGTTGCATGATGAGAAATTATATGCTAAGATTTTTAAGTGTGAGTTTTAGTTTGATTCTATCTCTTTCTTAGGTAATATGGTGACTAAGAATGGTATTATGATTGATTCGACCAAGATTATGGTGATTCATGATTGAGCTGATGATAACGCTCAATCTATAGCTCTCATAGGAGTGTAAAGCGGTCGTTAGCAAATTTAGAACCCAACTGGGTTGGGTATCGATCCCATAGGGAATAGCTTGGTCAACAAGTAAGCAAAGATTTCTAAACTTTTAGTGCAAGTCTCGAAAAAGGGGGGATTGTAACGTGCAATTGATGTAACAAAAGTAATAAAGTAAAAACGGAAAATAGCAAAGTAAAAAGTAAGAATGTTTGGTAGGATGTAAAACAATGAGAATTGAGAAGTTGGGGTTATGTCCACCTTATGAGTTATACGTCTCTATTGGCTATGAGTTATGCAGAATTCAGACATGCATGTGCTTATAGAGAATTGTATTCGATGGTAAATCCAGGCATCTTTCGACCTATTCGAGGATTATTTCACTTTAACTCTTTCGAGCTTAAAGCGTGTCTAACGGTACGAATTCTCCAAGAGGTTAATCCAGTTACGACACTAACTTTTTAATAGGGGATGGGATCTTACTACCTTGACATTATCTCTTTTCCAGACAGATAACCTTTCTTACGAACAAGTTAAATGTTATACTGGCATATTCTTGCGTTTGCAACCACAAAGAATTTAGGTTAAGACGAAGAGAATAATGATATAAGCAACATACGTGTCACGAACTCACAAACTCATAGCAATAGATAGTATCTCATTCGGCTTCCATAACCCCAACAGAGAAGTTTAGTTACCCATGAGTGCGAAGGAAATCACAATTGACATTGTTATTATACCACAATAAGAATTTCGTGTAGCACAAGTGTGGTAGGCGTTAGGCGTGATTTCTTGCAAGTAACGTTTCTCTTGTTGCGGAAATTAAGAATAGATGAATAGAAGAAGAAGTAGAAAGATGAATTAAAACTAGAATGAGAATTGTTGAGGAATAGTAGAAGAATGAATAAAAATCTCTAGAAAAATAGGGTATTTATAATACCCATATCCTATTCCTACTAAGCTAATGAAATACTTAACCCAATTGTACTAGGTTAATGTATCATTATCCTAATCCTACTAAGCTAATGAAATACTTAACCCAATTGTACTAGGTTAATGTATCATTATCCTAATCCTACTAAGTTACTGCTAGTCCCCAAAGTCTTCAGAATTGCTGTTTTTGCCTGGGACATATTTTCCATGCGTCACTTTTGGTCCTTAGGCGTCCAAGATTCCTTTTCTCCTTTCGTGAAGCTTTCTTTGGCGTCAAGTAATCCATAAAATGCTGAATTCTGCATCATTTATACCTGAAACTTTGCTAATCATGTTCGTTAGCTCACTTACAGGAAAAGGGACTAAAAGTGCATGAAATATATAATTTGTTCTCAAAACTAGGCTAAAATATGGGTAAAATATATCACTATAGGCGTGTAAATTCGCCTATCATCAACACCCCATACTTAAAGCTTTGTTCGTCCTCGAACAAAATATCATGTCCCTCTAAACATTAACTTAAGGTTTCACAGCAACAACACAAAATATTCGTCAAGACAAGCACAACAATTAACAACAAAGAGTAGTTTTCCAATCATTAGTAGAATCAATTCAACCTCCA
This sequence comes from Capsicum baccatum var. pendulum, assembly GCA_030864225.1. Lineage (NCBI taxonomy): Eukaryota > Viridiplantae > Streptophyta > Magnoliopsida > Solanales > Solanaceae > Capsicum > Capsicum baccatum. Next base: position 202,438,593 of record CM061559.1, on the reverse strand, counting down.
ACATAAACTCGTGATGGTTGTCAACTCATATTCAAAAATTCAGGTACAAAGAATCATACACAACTACCCAAAACTCATCAACCATGTGTGTCTCACAATATCTTACCCATAATCACTCACAAGTATAGCATCTTTTTCAAACATGGGTATAAAAGTATCCTTGCTCTCGCTCTCACAAAGAATTCATATGTAGCAACTGATGACCATAGGCTTGCCCTTAGTGTAATGCTCCACTAAATGTCAGAATACTAGGCTTAGGATCAAGTAGGTCTTTTGATGGTTGTAATGTAGGCTAAGGGACGGGTAGGACTATTTTGGCCAAAAATAGTGACTATGTTCCTAAGCGCTTTAATACATCACATTATATCATTAACACTTTTTCTTTCAAACAACCTTTCTACGTTCTTTTATTCTACCGCCCTTTTTCTCCTCTTTTGTTTTTTCCAATTTTGAACAAAACTAACTTTTTAGTTTTCCTTTCCCTTTTCTTTTCATAACATACCTCTTATGATAACACATTCTTTTTCATAACACATTCAAGCACCAATACATTCTTAAAGCATCATACTCACCCAATTTCCTCTTATTTTATCACATGACTTTTACACTTTAAAGCACTTAGGAATTTGGATCAAATTATGGTCTTGAAAAAAATGGATTAGGCTTACATATGAGGTTGTCAAAGAAAATAGGCTTTAAAGGCTCAAAAGGGTTTAACTAGGATGATGTCCATGGGTAGGTAGAAATGAAGGTAAATAATCATAGGTTGCCAAAGAAATGCCTAAATCATCTCCTAAACTTGCATTCTTTATTTTCGCTTTGCACACATACCAGGCAAGTTCTAGCATCAGCCACAATCATAGAATATACTATTATCTCACACACACAAGGCACATGGTCAACTTTATTGGGAGTAGTATAGACTCTTGCCCCAACAGATGAAGGAATTGAACCACACAATATCATGATGTTAGCACAAACTCTTGTTATAATCTCATGCTGCCTATTAGAATGATTTTATGTGAAGCTAAGTAAGAAAAATTTTACTACTAAAAAAAATTAAAAAAAAACAAAAAAACCAATTTTGAAAAACAACAAACTAAGCAAACAAACATAAATAAATGCAAATGCGGATAGAGAAGTAAAGCATGCAAATACCACCACCCCACACTTAAATGGGACACTGCCCTCAGTGGAAAATAAATATGAAGAACCTGGTCAGTCGGACTACTCCTCTATGTCGGGGGTCATACCCCCTTCGTTGGAATTATCATAAGAGTCGTCGTTATCAGAATTCTCCTCCACGTCGGAGTCTGGCATGCGTCGATCATCATCGGTCGGCACATCATCATCAAGAGGTTCCTCCAAGTATGTACCTACTCCACACATCTCCCTCGCATGCATATTCATTGGATAGTCATGGTCCAGCTGTTGGAGCTCTGCAGCAGTTGGAACACGACCTCCGCTCATCATGGTGAACCGTGTCATGCCATAAAGATGACGGAAGAAACTCTCATCTCGAGCATGTCTCTCCGCAGTAGTAAGGTTGACGCCATGTGTTGTTTCAGCATCTTTGACCTTTGTGAGGTCAACCTTCTTCGGGTTATGTGGGAGTTTGTGATCAGCTGGTTCCTCTTCGATGTCCTCCTTCCGCAAGATTGCTGTCAACAGGTTGCCAAAGGTGAAGTGGGACCGCTTGTGTAGTCTGGCCTTCCGCATTGTAGAACGAATGATTGCCCCAATGTTGATAGGGACATTCGTCATCAATGCATAGACCAAACACACTCTATCTCTTTTTATTTTGGTGTACTGGGTCCCAGGAATAAGGCAAGAGTTAACAATACGCAACCATATTCTTGCTTCCCTATTCAAAGGAGCATAGGGGAAGGTGTTGTGTCGTCCGGTGTCTTTATGTCTGCTCTACCTTGCCATGGATCTACTTCCAAAAAGTGTGTGTCGAATTGCTCTATAAGGAGGTCTACTGTACAGCTCTTTGAATGGTGCTGGATCGACTAAAGGCAAGCCAAGAAAGGAGTTGATCAAATCCGCATTAAGTTGTAGAACTTGGCCCCGAATCTTGACTTCGCTGCCTGTGATTTTCGGCGACCAGTTGGCATAAAATTCTCGTGTCAAATCAAGATTGCATTCTCCCATGTCGCGGAATATGAAATCCAGATTTAGTGCCATGATTTTCGCCAACATACGCGGCTTCTTTTTCGCTAGGCTGTCCTTGTTGATCAAGTCGACATGAACGTATTTTCCTTCCTTGTTGTTCCTATACCATTCCTTGGCTTCCTCCTCAAGAACCCATTTTATTCCAAACATGCGGTGTGGTAATTGCATTGAGGATGATTCTCCTTGGTCCTTGCGACCTCTTTTCTTGCCCTTTTGGGAAGTGGTAGCCTTATCTTGTCTTGCTTTGGGTGCCATTGTACCTGAGATTTAAACAATGTTCCTATTAGCATCAGCTCGATATATACAATCTATACACAAGCAGTGGGGGTACCACCCCAAACTTAGGTTGTTGATACAAATTAGTGAAGTGAAAGTAGTCGATTACTTAGACTTCATCGACATGCATTTGAGGCGCTATATTCCGACAAGAAAATCAGAGATGTATCACTTCTTGCAACCTTAGCAATACTTTCATGTTAGGTATAACAAGACTACTACATAGGTATTACATCCTGGTATAGTTTCTATCAATAATCACAACCTTCTATGTCGGTAGGCAACTATAAGTCATATCCCGATGAACGGGATCTTCTAACATGTAGGTATTCAAGTGAAGTGGTTATGCAATGTTCATGACTATAGCAATTCCACAATTAGTATAACAATATATCAAAATCAAATTCAAGTCGGAAATAGTTTAAGATCATCCTAACGTATATGTTCACTCACATGGTTTTGTATCAACAATTCAAACACATTAACATCACCAATATTTCTTCAAGATGTAGCAATTCATAATAGACATAGCAACGTAGTACTTACGAAAAATAGATGAAGAATAAAAGAGTACTTACGTGATTGAAGCCTTTGGAGATGTTCTTGTGAAGTGGGAGAGCAAAAAGAAAAATTTTGAGATGTTTTGGAGAGCATGTGCGGCGCCTAGGTCAAGTTTCCAATGTGTTTATGTTTCAAGACTAAGTCTCCTTTATATAGGAAAATAATGGGTCGGGTTTTGACCCATTTAAAATCAGTTTTGGAGACAAAAAGTGACCATAGGCGGCGCCTTTAGCTTTGCCTATGCATGGTATAGGCGGCGCCTAATGCAAAGCATTTGCTAGCATAGGCGGCGCCTAGTGCAATGCCTTTAGTGAACATAGGCGGCGCCTTTAGCATGGAATATGAGATTCTGAGACCAAATGCTTTAGCATAGGCGGCGCCTATGCTATAGCATACTTGAGCATGGGCGGCACCTATGCCTTTGCACACTAGATTCCGAGACCTTAGGCTATAGTATAGGCGTTGCCTTGTTCGTGGCCTAGTTTTACCTAGGCCTAGCCTTGCTCGATGCCTATTTTGTCATGAGAAATGCTCAATCCATAGCCTTATGCATCTTAATTCTTAACTTACCACCTTTACCATGCAATACGTCCAAATCGTCATTTGAAACCAATCTCCTCATTAAATACCTCTTGCACCTACATTTGCTCAAAACCAATGAAAACGATTAGTACAATGGGTTGCCTCCCACCAAGCGCCTTAGTTTTGGTCGTGGCACGACTCTTATTTTTGGATTTTCATTTATCAAAAGCAAAACAAGTACTAGAACGAAAGAAAGACAAAACGATAAACGATAAACGATAAACGATGGGTTGCCTCCCATCAAGCGCCTTATTTATTGTCGTGGCTCGACATAGTTACCTCGAGTACTTAGACTTCATCGAGATAAGTGATGGCCATACAATTCATCGAGTCAAGAGGACCGATATAAGGTTTAACACATTGACCATTCACCTTGAAGACAACACCATTATTTTCTTCCAATTCAACTACTCCAGACGAGTAGACTTGGATAACTTTGTATGGACCAGACCACTTAGACTTTAACTTACCTGGGAACAGATTCAATCTAGAGTTGAAGAGAAGTACCATATCATCCTTTTGGAAGTTTCGTCGAACAATCCGCTGATCATAATACTTTTTTATCCGCTCCTTGTATAGGTCTGACCTTTCATATGCATGGAGACGGAACTCATCTAATTCGTTCAGCTGCTCCAACCTCAGATTCATCGCATCATCCCAATTCAAATTCAATTGCTTCAACGCCCAAAATGCCTTATGTTCGAGCTCAATGGGTAAATGACAAGCCTTCCCATAAACTAGTTGATAAGGGGACATGCCGATGGGTGTTTTGAATGCAGTCCTATACGCCCATAGTGCATCATCTAGCTTCCGAGACCAATCCTTCCTATTAGCATTTACCGTCTTTGCAAGGATTTGCTTGATCTCCCGATTGGAAACCTCTACTTGTCCACTCGTTTGTGGGTGATAAGGCGTGGCTACCTTATGTTGCTTGACACCATACATGGCCAACACGAATTTGAATAGCTTGTTGCAAAAGTGAGATCCTCCATCACTTATGATAGTACGTGGTACTCCAAAGCGAGAGAAGATATTCCTCTTCAAAAATGCTACAACACGCTTTCCCTCATTGTCGGCCAACGCTACAGCTTCAAACCATTTCCAGACATAATCTACAGCAACTAAGATGTACTTCATTCCAAACGAATTCACGAATGGACCCATGAAATCAATGCCCCACACATCAAAGAGTTCTACCTCAAGAATTTTTGACATGGGCATCTTATGGTGTTTCAAAATAGCACCTTGTCTTTGGCATTGGTCGCATCTTCTAACAAAGTCGTAGGCATCTCTAAATATCGAAGGCCAATAATATCCACTTTGCAATACTTTTCTTGCCGTTCGATTGCCTGCATGATGTCCTCCAACTTGGGAAGTGTGGCATGCTTCTAATATAGTAGGCACCTCTACATGGGATATACATCATCGAATAATACCATCCGCATATCGTCGAAACAAATATGGCTCATCCCAATAGTAGTGTTGTACGTCATGCATAAACTTCCTCTTTTGATGGTATGATAAATTGGCAGGTATTACATTACTCACCACAAAATTTGCAAAGTCGGCATACCATGGTAACTTTTATGTTATTGTTGCTAGGATCTCCTCGTCAGGGAATGCATCATCAATCTCGATATCAGGCTGCGCCACATGCTCGTTCTCGAGTCTAGATAGATGGTCGGCCACTTGGTTCTTGCAACCTCTTCTATCTTTAACTTCGAAATCAAACTCTTGCAGCAGCAATACCCATCGAATTAATCTTGGTTTTGCATCCTTCTTTGTCATTAGATACCTAAGAGCTGCATGGTTTGTATGAACTATCACCTTAGTACCCAATAGATAGGCACGAAACTTCTCAAATGCATACACAACCGCTAGGAGCTCTTGTTCTGTCACAGTGTAGTTCCTTTGGGCTTCATTTAGGACCTTACTCGCATAGTAGATAGGATGAAATAATTTCTCCTTTCTCTGACCAAGAACAGCTCCAACGGCTATACCACTAGCATCACACATGACTTCGAACGGGAGAGACCAATCTGGTGCTACCATGACAGGGGCTTCAATGAGTTTTCCTTTGAGGCATTCGAATGCCTTTAAGAAATCTTCATTGAAGTCAAACTTCGCATCTTTCTCCAAGAGTTTGCACAATGGACTAGCAATTTTGGAGAAGTCTTTGATGAACCGACGATAGAAACCTGCATGGCCGAGAAAACTACGAACTCCCTTCACCAAAATTGGAGGCGGTAGCTTCTCAATGACTTCGATTTTTGCTCGATCAACCTCAATTCCTCTTTCGAAGATTTTGTGCCCAAGAACGATTTCTTTTTTTACCATAAAGTGGCACTTCTCCCAATTCAGCACTAGGTTGAATTCTACACATCTTTGCAACGCCATACTTAGGTTTGCCAAGAATGCTTCAAAAGTCTCACCAACAACTGAAAAATCGTCCATAAATACCTCCAAAGTGTCTTCAACCATATCAGAAAAAATTGACATCATACAACATTGAAAGGTGGCTGGTGCGTTACATAGCCCGAATGGCATACGTTTGAAGGCAAACGTACCATATGGGCATGTAAACGTTGTCTTCTATTGGTCTTCGGGTGCAATACAAATCTGATTATAGCCTGAATAATCATCTAAGAAGCAAAACCATCATTTCCCCGCTAATCGATCTAGCATTTGGTCCATAAATGGCATTGGAAAGTGATCTTTGAGTGTCCAAGAATTCAACTTTCGTTAGTCCATGCATACTCTCCATCCAGTGATGGGTCTGAGTGGAATAAGCTCATTCTTCGCATTCGCGACCACCGTCATGCCTCCTTTCTTGGGAACACATTGTACCGGGCTTACCCATGTACTATCAAAGATTGGATACACAACCCTCGCGTCTAACCACTTGATAATTTCTTTCTTCACCACTTCTTGCATAGGTTGGTTTAGACGTCTTTGATGCTCAATGGTGGGTGTGCAATTCTCTTCAAGCTGAATTTTATGTGTACAAATCCCAGGTGGAATACTAATAATATCCTCTATGGTCCATCCAATGGCTCTAATATACTTCCGTAGAATAGCAATGAGAGCTGCAACTTGTTGCTCACCCAAATCTGCTGCAACAATGACTGGAAGTGTGTTTCCTCTTCCTAGGAATGCATACTTTAAATATCTTGGCAGCTCCTTCAATTCTAATGTGGGTGGCTCTTCAATAGATGGCTTAGCTGGTGGTGTGGGTCGATTCTTGAGATCAAGGTCCAGCTTCTTGGGAGCATAGCGATATGTCCCTAATCCTGATAGAGCTCCAATAACTTCTTCACAATTTTCAGCATCCTCATTCTCTCCATTCATGAGCACAACCGCCAAAGGATCATCAATAATTTGCTCTTCTTCAAGTAATTCTTTCTCATCATCAAAGAAAACATCAGCCACCGAAAATACACTCAGATCTTTGGGTTGCTTCATTGATTTGCAAACATCAAAGCGAACTACTTCGTCATTTATTCGGAACGAAAGCTCATTAGCTCTCAAATCAATAAGCACGCTTCCCGTATCAAGGAAAGGACGCCCCAAGATTATGGAAACTTCTGAGTCTGCCTCACAATCCAAAATAACGAAGTCTACCGGAAAGATAAATGAAGAAACCTTTTCCAAGACATCACATAGAATACCAACAGGTCGTTTTACCGACCTATCCGCCATTAAGAGCCTCATGTTAGTTGGAGTAGGATCACCCAACCCCAACTTCTTATAGATAGATAATGGCATCAAATTGATGCTGGCTCCTAAGTCGCATAATGCTTTGGCAAAATTCAAAGATCCAACGGTGCAAGGAATAGTGAAAGCACCGGGGTCAGCTTTCTTCTGAACTATTAATCGGGTCGCGATTGCGCTGCAGTGATGAACATCATCTTTTAACTAATAACTTGCTTCCCGCTTCTCTGTCAAAATATCCTTCATAAATTTCACATACCCAGGCATTTGTTCAAGTGCCTCCACCAATGGAACATTAATGGTCAACTGCTTTAACATAGTCATGAATTTGCTGAACTTCGTGTCATCCGCCACCTTCTTCAATCTTTTAGGGAAAGGTGGTGGTGGGTATGGAATTGTTCTCTCCATGGTTTTCTTCTCTTCTTGCTTCCATTTTTCAGCTTTTTCAGGTTGCAAATCGTGAGGGGTGACATTATGGACGTTAGGATCAGCTGCTGCGGCATCTTCCCCTTTCACCTTATCATCAATGTCCACTACTTAGTCAACCACTTGCTTGCCTTTTCCTGAAGTTTCCAGCACCTTACCACTTCGGGTAGTAATGGCCATGCATGACCCATCATTCCTTGGGTTTTGCACAGTATCGCTAGGTAAAGTGCCAGCCTTTCTTTGATTGAGTGCTGCTGAAAGTTGGCTCAATTGCTGCTCTATTTGCTTGATTGAAGTGGAATGAGAATCAACTATTTATTTCATAGAGGACAAATCATTAACTACCTCCGTTACTCCCGCGCTTGTTGCTTCCACTCCTTTTAATATTTTAGCCAGCATGTCTTCCATACTTTCAGAATTAGATGTGGTGGCGTCACGTCTTCCAGGGGGAACGTACAAACCACTCTTTTCATTCTTGTTCTTCCAACTACCTTGGTCCTTGTTTCCAGATTTATCATAATAGTTCCGACCTTGGTTTCCTTGGGAATAACCTCGGAAACCCCCCTGATTGTTCAAGTAGTTGGCCTCTTCTTCTAAATCAGATTCGTCTCTTCCTTTTGATGCAACAGTTTTAACTTTTTTGGACTTCCCTGATAATAGATGCTTTGTAAGAAGATCCACTTGTGTTTTAATAGGGGATGGGACCCTACTACCTTGACATTATCTCTTTTCCAGATAGATAACCTTTCTTTTGAACAAGTTAAATGTTATACTGGTGTATTCTTGCATTTGCAACCACAAAGAATTTAGGTTAAGACGAAGAGAATAATGATATAAGCAGCATACGTTTCACGAACTCACAAACTTATAGCAATAGATAGTATCTCATTCGGCTTCCATAACCCCAACAGAGAAGTTTAGTTACCCATGAGTGCGAAGGAAATCACAATTGACATTGTTATTATACCACAATAAGAATTTCGTGTAGCACAAGTGTGGTAGGCGTTAGGCGTGATTTCTTGCAAGTAACATTTCTTTTGTTGCGGAAATTAAGAATAGATGAATAGAATAAGAAGTAGAAAGATGAATTAAAACTAGAATGAGAATTGTTGAGGAATAGTAGAAGAATGAATAAAAATCTCTAGCAAAATAGGGTATTTATAATACCCATATCCTATTCCTACTAAGCTAATGAAATACTTAACCCAATTGTACTAGGTTAGTGTATCATTATCCTAATCCTACTAAGCTAATGAAATACTTAACCCAATTGTACTAGGTTAATGTATCATTATCCTAATCCTACTAAGTTACTGCTAGTCCCCAAAGTCTTCAGAATTGCTGTTTTTGCCCGGGACATATTTTCCATGCGTCACTTTTGGTCCTTAGGCGTCCAACCTTCCTTTTCTCCTTTCGTGAAGCTTTCTTTGGCGTCAAGTAATCCATAAAATGCTGAATTCTGCATCATTTATACCTGAAACTTTGCTAATCATGTTCGTTAGCTCACTTACAGGAAAAAGGACTAAAAGTGCATGAAATATATAATTTGTTCTCAAAACTAGGCTAAAATATGGGTAAAATATAGCACTACAGGTGTGTAAATTCGCCTATCATCATCTGAACGTACTTTTCTACCGAGGTTTCAAGTTTTGCAGGTTCGGTGGGTTATTATTGGCATTTTGTAGAAGGTATCTCATCTATTTCAATTTTTTGACCAAGTTGATTTATCAAAAAATAATTTTTCAGTGATCGGATGCATATGAGAAGAGATTCTAAAACATCGATAATAACCCACTAAAAAGGTGATTTTTTAGTGGTCAAATGCGTGTGAGGAGAGCTTCCAAAATCTCTAGACTCTGGATCCTATCTTGACTTTTTCTAAGAAAGGTATGGGTTTTAACATATTTTGTGATGCTTCTAGTGTTGGTTTAGGTTTGGTGTTGATGTAGGAGGGTAAGGCGATTACTTATGCCTCTCGTCAGTTGAAGCCTATGAGAGAAACAACCTTACCCTTGATTTAGAGTTGGAAGTCTTAGTGTTTGTGTTGAAGTTGTGGCGCTATTACTTGTATGGAGTTCCTTCTGAGATTGTCTCAGACCATTGTAGCCTTCAGTACTTCTTCAGACAATGGGATCTTAATATGAGGCAGCAACTTTGGCTTTAGTTTCTTAAGTATTATGACCTCGATATTTTGTATCACTCGGGCAAGGATAATATGGTTGTTGATCCGTTGAGCCAAAAGTCTATTAGTATGGGGATTTTAGCACATCTCTTGATCCTGGAGTGAATTATAGCCTTAGAGGTTCAGTCCCTAGCTAACCAGATGGTTAGACTAGACATTACAAAAGACAAGCATATTTTAGCATTTTTAAATTCTAGATCTTCCTTGATGGAGAAGATTCGAGCTCACTAATTTGATAATGAGAGTTTGAGGGTGATTAGAGATAAGGCATTAAATAGCGAGGCTAGGGTGATATCTCTTAATTCTGATGAAGTTATATGGATTGGAGGCTAAGTTTTCCTATCGAGAGTTGGTGGATGAGTGAGATTGATTTTGGAGGAGGCACATTATTCTAGATATTCTATCCATCCAGATGTAACCTAGATGTGTCTTGGTTTAAATTATCTTTATGGGTGGGTGTTATAAAAAAGGATGCTGCAGATTTTGTAGCTCGTTGCTTAGGTTGTCATCTAGTGAAGTCTATCATCAAAGCTTGGGTAGTTTACTTTAGAGATTACCCATTTTTGAATGGAAGTAGTAGTGAATCATTATGGACTTCGTGAGTGGGTTGCCTCATACTTCTCGTGGTTATGATAGTATTTGGGTCATCGTGGATCAGTTAGCCAAATAATCACACATTGTACCTATCGAGATTTTCTTCAGTGTCAAGAGGTTGCCTTGTATCTATGTTCATGAGATAGTTCATCTTCATAGGATATCTATATCTATTATTTTAGATAGGGGCTCAATGTTCACTTCTAGCTTTATAGACTTTTTAGGAAGAGTTGGGTGCTCTGGTAAACCTTAGCACGAGTTTTCACTCCCTAAATTGATGGTCAATCAGTACGAACAATCCAGGTTTTAGAGGGTATGCTCCGCGCATATGTTATGGACTTTGGAGGTCAGTGGGAATAATATTTGGCTTTGGCAGAGTTCACTTATAGTAATAACTACCATTTTAGTATTGAGATGGCCCTTTTTGAGGCATTGTATGGTAGGTATTGTCGATCTTCTATTGGTTGGTTTGATGCCTTAAGTGTTAGATCTTGTGGTACAAAATTACTTCGTGAGTATTTAAACAGGTTTTGGGTTATTCAAAACAAGCTTTGAGCAACTCAGAGTAGGCAAAAATTTATGTAGATCATAGGCTTTATGCCTTGAAGTTTGACATTGGTGATAGAGTCTTTCTTTTTGTGTCGCCCAAAAAGGGTTTTTTGAGATTCGGGAAGAAGGGAAAACTTATCTCTAGGTATATTGGACCTTTTGAGATTCTTAGGATAGTTGGGAAGGTCTCTTATGAGTCATTCTTACCCACAGATTATTTAGCCATTCCTTTAGTTGTTTATGTATTTATGCTTTGACACTATATTCCATATGAGTCTCACGTACTTTGTTGGAATTCAGTGTAGCTAGATGAGAGGTTGTCCTTCATTGAGGAGTCAGTCTCCATTTTAGCTAGAGATGTTAGGCGATTGCATTCTAGAAATATATCTGTAGTTAGATTTAGTGGAGTCATAGTCCTATTATGTAGGCTACTCAGGAGGTCGAGTCTTACATGTGTAGTAGTTACTCTCAATATTTTACCAATTTATGTACTTCTTTACCTTTTACTTCGAGGACGACTAGAGTTTCAGTGGTGGATCCTGTAATGACCTAAATTTATGAAATTTTCATATTTATATGTTTTTGCCATTTTTCCCTTCCCCCTAGTTGCAACATGTTGGTTTGAGGGTTCGAAAATGGTTGACATAATTCTTGATGTGGTCAAAAATAATTTGTGTTGTTTTTTAGAGGCTTGAAAAGTCATATAGTTAACTTTGATTACCATTCATTGTTATGAGTATTGGATGTCAATGGAATGCACCAACACATCAGAAATATCAAAATTGAATTAGTAGAGGGGTTGTTTTGGAATCGAGGTTGTTGTATCTCATTTTCACTCTTAGCTTAAAAATAGTGAAAATAGGGTTCCTGTAACGCCCTGAATCTGGTACCCGGAGTGCTACACGATGCTAGTAATTTCGAAGGACCGCCAGCTAACCCATGACTGATATCTGTAACTCAGCACTATAATATATATATACCGTAATATGCAGAATATAAACTACAAGTCCATAAGGTTCAAAACTGAATAATCATCTAAAATAAACAACATTTGAATGGAGTATAGAAATACTCAAAATTGAACTAAACTGTCTAAATATGCTATAGTCTGAAAACCTCTAAGACTGAACTGTCTGAATAAGGAGTTGATGGGATATGTCCCCAACTAACGCCATCTACTAAAGTATGAAATAATCAAATAATAACATCCTCGAATGATGAGAACTCACTGTTGACTTTAACTGCTGAAGCTGGAATGCTGCTGATGCTCTGGAGCTCGTGCGTCAGAACCTATGGTATAAAAACACCATAGCACGAATGCATCAATACGATTGAATGTACTGGTATGCAAGTGAGGTAGGCTGTTATGCAAAAAGGTTCATATGCATAAACTATACTAACTGAATGAATAGCATGGACGTGATAATACATGCATGAATATGTTACTGTAACTGAGTTTATGATAATACTGACTACTAAATTTGAATACTGATAACATGAGTTACTGATAACTGATATAACTAATACTGAGTGACTATGTCTGACAATCTAATTCTGATGGAACTAGATGAGTTTCATACTGTACTGAGTGACTGTATTTGATAGTCTAGATTCTGATAGAACTAGCTAAGTTCCGTACTATACTGAGTGACTGTAACTGACAGTCTAGATTCTGTAGAACTATCTGAGTTCTGTTATTGAGACTGAATTTGTGACTGTGGGAAGTAGTCATCTAACTGACATACCCCAAATGATCTATTATAGCTGAGTTGGGGTCCAATCTGTAACCCCAATTATAAGGGTGTCAGTACCATCCCCCGAGTAAAGACAAGTTGTGAGTGACCCTCATCTACCAGATACTCTAATGAGAATGGTGGAACCCTTTTCTAACAGGTTAAGTCACCTCATCTACCCTTATCTAGTAGGTTTGATGTCTCAACCTACGCTGCCTACGTAATTCTGAAACATAAGAATTGTTTCTAAGAATCACACCCTTTTCTAACAGGTGAGTTCCCATCCTTGGGTTCACTCGGTGATGAATTCTACTCTCAACTGAATAGACACTGAACTGATTAACTGAACTGAACTGGACTGAGTTTTATTGAATTCCATTGACTCACAAAATACTACTGAATTCTGATAACTAACTGAGATTATTGAGTATTGAGTAGGAATGAACTGATACTGAATATACTGTGTTTTCCTGAGTCATGAGACTTACTGAATTCTACTGAACATGGCTTGAATGAGAGTATCTTGAAAACATGACACTGGTTCTTGTCAGACAACTATATTTTTTGGGTACAAGTACCCACAGGACTCGATAGTATGAAACTGACAAGACTTGACACTTCTTGAATACATGACCAATATCAACAATTCCTAATATAGAAATTGGGGGATTTCATGAAGCACTTAGTTGTCATAATCTTGTATATAACTAGGAATGCATAAAATCATGTCAAGGTTTCATTATTCTAAGCTTGTGGGCATTCCATCAAACAATCATAATACACATAAATGGCATGGAAGTCAATTTGAACATAAGGGTAAAGCATGCATTTGTCAATTAGGTCACAATTGATCTATAGTACATGATTTCTATTCTCTTAGACATTTTATCAAACACCTTGCATGCACAACTTAGGGCTTAGACATAATCATCAAACTAATATAACATGATTCCACAATTCAACTCAATTGCATGGATTTCAACCCAATACTAACATATATTTATAAAAACATGATAAATATTTCATCTTGGGAATCATACAACAATAATATCAAGATCATAATCAATCCACAACACAAACATCATGATATATAATAAAAATAGGATTCTTGAGCTTCATGGGTGAAAGGGACCCATGAATAAACACTTTTCATACCTTAGTTCTTGATTCTACGAAGATTCACGATGGAATTTTCTTGAAATTGAATCCCCAATGGAAAACCCTAGCTTAATCTTGAAAGTATTTGAGACAAACAACAATATTTTGGGTGTAAAGCGGATGAATTACGTGTTTTTGGTCTTATATAGAGTTGGAGAATTGACCCTTTTGCCCTTGGAAAGTTAGAGCTAGAAGATGCAAATTTGACCCAACGGGAATACCCAGGGCGGCGCCCTCCTTAGACTCCCGGAGAACCCAAGGTGGTGCCCTGCTTAGAGCGGTGATGCACCCTGGACGGCGCCTCCCCATAGCCTTTAACTACTAGTTTGGGCAACCAAACATGCCCTTACGCTATTCTAAAAATTCTGAAACTGACCCGAGATGTACTCTTGACTTCCCCAATCACAACGCAACTTGGAAATCAAAAAACAGAGGTCGGAAAGGTTGACAAATAAATCCTCAAAGTTTGGAGGCTTAAAATGAGACTAAGTCTTCAACACTTAGCTAAAATATTCTAACTGTTGGAGCTTTTGAAAAGCTTAAGGAGCTGAATTTAGACTTACACTTTTATGGGGTCTTACAGTTCCAAGGGTTAATTTTGTAAAAAAATATTTTCTTTTTTAGAATTCGACATTGTCATTGTGATTGGGATATTAAAATTAGCCTGATAACATATATGTTTATTTTTGTCGAGTCCCGAATGAATCTTGAGGGTTCGATCGGAGAAATTCCTCCACTTAGAAAATTGATGGAGCAATATTTTTTGGTGCATTAGATTTTCCTCCGTGATTGCATGGTCGTGTATCGTGATTGCAGGACTCAGTGACAGAATACATCACAATTGTGTGGTAGAAGCACCCCGATCGCGATGAGTTAATTGGTGGATTGGGTTGGGCTAACTCATCGCGATTGCGAGGCCTAGCTACACGATCGTGATGACTAGCTTAATTGTAGATCAAACTTTGACCCTAATGATCCCGAGATGAGGTCAGCGATCGTTAGACACTATTCATTGAATAATATATAAGGTCTATTTTCACATTTTCCACCATTTTGGACCTTTGAGTTTTAGGTTTGGGTAATTCTTGAGGATTTCTTCATCATTTGAGCTTGGGTAAACTCCAAAATCTAGATTTGGGCGATTCTTGGGGATTTCTTTATCATTTGAGCTTGGATAAACTCCAAAATCTTATTTCCATTAGTTTTCATCGATTATATCCTAAAAACAATTTTAAATCATGATTTCAAAATGGAAAATTAAGATATTTAACCGTAAAGTTGTAAAAAAGTTTTTTCTTCAATTTGGATCTCATTTTTAACTTTGACGAATGTACTTTTAAAATAAAATTGTGATCTTACCCCTTTTATTTTTGAACTCATTTTTGGAGTCCATTTTAGCCTAGCCCGTGTATGGACAATATGAGTATTAGTAACTTTCTTTTAACACGTAGATGCTATATTTGAATGTTGTAATTGATTTCGAGGCCATTCATGAGGAGGATTTCATCATTTCGAGGTTGGTTATGGCTTAACTTCTTTCAGATTGAGCTGAGTAGTTAATAAATATGTAAAACATACTATGGGTTAGGGTAAATAACTATGTGGTTTATATTTTAAGATTATTTTACTGTTGTGTGTCTGTGTGGGGGCTTATATTCTGTTGTGGTAGGTTTGTGATATCTGATATTGTATTGTCCGTGTGAAAGCTTTATTTGACATCATTGGTCTTATCTATGCATTTAAATGTCTTTATTCTAGATATGATGTCTTTGGGGCTTATTTTGCCAATACAAGCCTTATTTGAGCATTTGTTATTTTTATCATGATGAAATATTTGAGTTAGGATTTAATATGATATTAATGATGTCTTACAGGTAGGGATGTTCACGGTTTAACCAAACCGAACCGCGAACCAAATCAAATCGATTAGAAAAATCAATATTTGGTTAGGTTTAGTTTGATTTGGTTTTAAATTTTAAAAAATGATACTTATGTGGTTTGATTTTGATTTTACTCTAAAATGACCGATAAAATAACCAAAATGAACCGATTATTTATATATATAAATATATTATTTATATATTATTCATGAATAAAATATAAATATTTATTATATTTTAAATTTTAATCATGAATTTAACTTTAGCCGTAACACTTTCAGTCACATGTCTCCATCAAGTTGACAATACTTTATGAGATTCTAAATGATTTTGGCACTTTAAATGACAAATGATACTAATTGTGAAAATAGTATTTTGTTGTCTATGGAAATTTACCGCTGAGTTTCATTAGACTATAGATAATCACTAGGTTCTTTTTTTTTTTGTCCCTATTAAGCAAGAAAGTTATGTGGTCACCTGTTGGGGGTTTATCATGTCGTTCTCTTATAATTAGTTTCTAAATATTTTTTAGAAACGTTTATATGGTGTTGTTCATGACTTTGCCTAAGTATAACAATGAGTTGATTTCTTGTTTTATCGTTGAGGCACGATACTCGGTTGACATCTCATATGTTGGATTTGATTTTTTTTTTTTTAATTTCAACTTTTACCATTAGCTAAAAGTATAATCAAAAAAATTAAACCAACCAAACTAAACAGAAGGTTATTTTTTTATTTGATTGGCTTGGTTTTAGAAACTTAAAAACTGACTAAGTAGGTTTGGTTATGATTTTGATCAATAACCAATCCAGAACGCTCATGAACACCTCTACTAACATGCATATTTATTTTGGTGGTGCCTAATTAGAGTTGATGATCATGAATTATGGACATTTGAGTTGATTTCTGGGCTCACTTGTATATATACCTGTTGGATGGATTGTATATCATCATATTGAGTTAATTGTAAGAATTACATCCTCATTTCATACATTTACATTAATGAGATACTGGTATCGAGAAATACTGTTTTTGAAAGAAAATGAGACACATTTATGAAAATCGTCTCTGTGAACACAAGTCGGAGATGCGAGATGAGTTGAGATCGAGATATAGTATATGGATTGCAAATCCCCCATGGGTCATACTTGGGATCTACAAGCTCTGTAGGTGTATACAGAAAGTCATGCAATAGCTTTCATCATTCATCCTATCCACATTATATTACATTCTATTTGCATACACATCTTGATTGATTTTCCTTAGTTTCATTGACTTATGCTTAATTTCAGTAAATTATTTTCGTACATATCTATGTTGTTTTTGTTTCTCTCTCTCTTTCTCACTCTCTCTCTCTCTATATATATATATATATTAGAATTGTTGGTAGAGACATTGTGAGCTACCATTTGGGACTTTTCTGCTTGCAGATAATGTGCTCATAGTCTATTTTACTTATCTTATTTCCTACTTTGCTCAGTAGACCTATGCTATTTATTGAGTATAAGTGGATCGTACTCACCCTTATTGTGCCCTTTCGGTGCAGATCTGAGTACGAGTATTGGACGTGGTAGCTGATTCTCGCGGATTATTGTGGTACTCGAGGTATTGGGTACTCTAGGGATTTTTAGAGCCAACTTCGAACCACCTCTTATCTTACTTTTATGTCTTTATTTCATTTTCTGAGACAGACATGTATTTTCAGATTTTGTTATGTACTAAGTGCTCTTACACACATCAAATTTTGGGACTTATGAGATTTATCTTGGACTTTTGTTTTACTTATGTTTTGCTCTAGTTTGACTTCATTTTAGAAGTCTCTCCCTGATTTATGTTCTTGTCAATTTTTTTAACCAGTTTGAATGATTAACATACTTATCAAGAATACATCGCAATAAGTGCCATCATGACTTTTTTTTTAAATCGTGACATCTATAAATAGTAACAAGCCTGTTTTGTAAGTGCGGCCACATTGGTGAAGTTTGCTTTTGGCCTAACTTTATTATCAAACAGGATAATATGAAGAGCCCGCTTTACAGGCCCTATGTTACAATTTTAAATGTATTTATCGGTATTTAATTAGTTTATCAAGAAAATTAAATTAATTTTTTTAATAAATACGATAGAAAATGATAATAGAGATCACACTTTAAAAAACTATATTTTTTATTTTTATAAAATCAAATAATAGCTTACAACTTATTTAAATTTTCCTAATTGAAATTAAAATATAATATGCTTAAATGCTAATTTTAACATCAAGTTAAACACATTTTTTTGAATTAAATAACTAATTTTAATATTTTTATTGTTTATTTTATTTGAAAATTAGACAAGAGGATAAATTAAAATTAAAAGTATTAGTATATTAATATTTTTTTTATAAAATCTTACGAGCAATATTTTCTTAAAATATGATCTTTTTACCTAATATACTATATAAATAAAAGTAAATAATTTTAATAATTAAATAATATAAACTTTTAGGAAAAAAAGTCATTCTGGGGCATCAAAAAGTGGTCCATTTGATTTATTTTAAGGAAATAAAGGCCTTTTACCATACCATAACCATTCCTAACCCTCTTTGGATGAAATTAAGGCCTATTATATGTTATCTTGCCTCTGTAAAATCCCTAGTCATCTCTCCATTAGCAAGAAAGGAGAAACCACCTAGGGTTTAAAGATTTTTATCTCCAAGGGCAAATCTAGGTTCTCTTTGATTTTTCTCTGTCAAAAGAAATGTGGGGCTATCCTAAATCTCATGGGCATGGACTTTACAATTTTAACAAGCTTAAAAGTTATATATGTATATATATGTAATGAGTTTGGAGAAATTGTTTTAAGAGCATGCATCATAGACCCAATTCGATGAAAGTATGTATTTGTCATGGATTTTTTCCATAAGCTTGATTTATAATCTCGTGCATATTTGAGTTTGAAAAGTGATTTATGAATCTGACTTGTGAAATTTTCTTCCACATGATGAAATTTATGGTTTTTGCGTGGCATGAATTGTGAATTATTTTGAGAGTATGAATTAAAAGCCCCTTTTTTATTATGAGATTTATGTACAACCAATGTTAGGGAAGGTTTATGAATGATGACAATTCTTGAGTTTTAAATTCCTCTTTAATCACTATGCATTTTTGTATGCATAATTTTAAAAAGGGGTATTTCTTATGCTAAAGGCTTTTGTGTGTTAACTGAAAGAAATGCACGCGTTGAATAAATAAATTGGCCACTATGTGTTATAGATTTGTAAAGAGAGTATGTGCATGAGCTTATATATGATTTTGAAAATAAGAACTCTCGTATGATTTGATAAAATCTTTTGGTGGTCATATGCATGTTTTTGAATGAAAAAGACAGATACGATGTGGTATGATATGAATGACATGCAAGTTTAGGTATGACGATACCATGTGATGATATGCTCTTAATAGAATAATCATTGAATGTTTTTAAGCTTGAAACATGATTTTAAAGGACTAAAATTGTGCTTAAAGAGAGTTAGATGGTTACCTGAAGAAGGCATTTGAGTGTAAGGGTTCATTACTGGAAATTGAGTTTTGCTGACTTGGGAGACATGATTGGCATTTCGGATATGTGAATGGCCAATGTATATTTGCCTCTGAGCATTGGTATACTAGAGTAGTATTTAGGACTCCAATCCTTGCGGCAAACTTGGATTGGGGGCTTGGCCGCCGAGTTAAGGACGGATTCCATTGGCCTGTGGGATAGCAGAAATATAGGGTGTACCATCTAAATGCTCTCGACTATTTTATATGGAATACATGTTGTTTTTGGTTAGTTCTGTGTATCAATACATTACAGGTATTGATCGTCCTTCGCGGTGGCTACATTGCCTCATAATGTGGGTTTTGAGGCAGATTTTCATAGTACAACTCAGCAGTAGATTACTTTCTGAACTCCAGAGTTGGTTAGCTTCCTTTGCTTCAAAAGGCATTTTATTCTATGTCAGTTCAGTTTTCTTATGGTCCTTTCGGGGGCTTGTCTTGGCCTAAATTGACTAGTAATTCTGTAGAGGCTTCGTAGACGAAAGTTGGATATTGCATTATCATATTTTGTTGACATAATTTGTATTATAAATTCCTTTAAATTTTATTATATGTGCCACACTTTGATTTATCTATGGATTATGCTTATGATAGTATGCTAAGGGGTCTCTCAAGCCTTTGTGGTTTGGGATGCTCGTTGCGGCCAGGGCCTCATCTTGGGTCGTGACAAAATTGGCATCAGAGCACGATTCATGGTCCCAGGGTATCTACGAAGCTATGTCTAGTAGAGTCTCGCTTATAGGTGTGTTATGCACCACACTTATAATCAGGAGGCTACCGGGCATTTGAGAGATATTTCCCGTTCTTTCATACTCTAGTTTGTGCCACTAAGTTCTCTTTAGAAAAGTTATCCAAGTTTTTTTATTTTTTTGTCTTATTATTGAGATGATACGAGTGCAAAAACTTAGCGTCTAGGCGATGCAGTCCTTTTTAATCGAGTTATAAAAGATGATGATATAGCAAAAAGACTTAAGAGGAGTCTGTTAATGCTTCAAAGTATGTTGATTCCGGTGTGTACCCATATCTATATCAATCATGTATTTGAGCCTGAGGTATGAGATGTATTCAGTCCCTTTCAGAATACTTGTTACAGATGTCATGCTTAAGGTTAAAGATGTGTAGCAGAATGTTAGAATAGTATTTCCACCTGGGTAGTTGTATATGTTACGGTGTCATAACTTATTTGTAGTAAGATGATCCCAAAGTTAGTGATATGAAATCATAAGTTTAGAGTCAGAGTGAGGGTAACTCTTGTGTAAAGAGGTTTGTTTTAGTTGTATAACCCTTGATCTAAGAATGGTTTGCCTTTTTATGGTGATTGGCTAATATTGTAGCAACATTAATAGATTGTTTGGTAGTCTGTGGAGGGAGTGATTGACTATGATTATTTTTTATTTATAAAAAAGGAAGGAGCTCAGAATGGATAGTTATGGTGACTGTAGAAATTATTTATAGGTTGTGAATGGAAAATGATAGATTAGCCAATAAGTTATGAGTAGAGGCTCCTTGATTGTCTTTTCTCTAGTAGTTGTAAACTAGTACTGCATAGGAGAAGATGTGTGGTAGATTATAAAGTGTGCTAGTAATGTCGTGGAGATAATGAACTTGTGAGCCGTAATAAGGTGAAATGAGGAATTTTGGGTTAATTTCCCTATTTGATGGACTAGTATAATATGTGGCATGATTCATCAGTGGTACATGATTGATGCTAGACTATAGGCTTGAACTTTAGAGATGGATTGTGGTGGTAAGAATAGTAGCTTAAGATTAATTATACATGTTTGGTGGGAGTAAGTAGTAGGCTTGATTTGATGTGTGCAATAGCCTAGATTGGCAACTTGGTGAATAAAGAGTGGACAATTATGATATATATATACATGAGGACAAGAGTAAAATGATTAATTATGGTTGAGTCATTAAGTGGATAAGAGCATAAATATATAAGAATAAGTTGAACCCTCAAGTAGCATGTTGTTAGATAAGGTTTTATATGTATAAGTGTCATGTGTACCTAGTTCATGTTCTTGAATTTTGTAGTATGGAGAAGTATGGGGAGCTATGATATGGTGTTCTTTAGAGTTGAATTGAGGATATATAGGTAGGCAATATGCACCTTTGGCATAGTTTTACAAATTTTGTTAAGTTGTAAGTTATGCGATTAGAGATCTAATGTTAGTATGTTAAGTAGTGGAGAATGGATTGTTATGTGATAAGGAGTGTGGATGTGTATTTTTTTGAGAGTGTGAGTTATAGGGTGATGGCTATGGAGGCTAGAGAAAGTTAAGAGTAGCATTCCCGAAAAGCAATGCCTTCAAAGTATAGTTTATCAGGGAGAGTTTACCGTTTATGTGTATGCTGAGTGTTGTTCTTGTAGATTTAATGAGAGATTATGCCCACAAGCCTAGAATTATGACTTTGATCTAAGGAGGAGATGATAAACTAAGGTAGTTTTTGAATTTTCTCATGGTGGCAAGTTTCAGGGGAGAGTCATGGCAAATCTATTCCTATTAAAGCAAGCTCCTCCTACTTCAATTTAAGATGTCATTCTACCAATGTCTTATGTATTCAAGTCATGCCTATGCCTAAGGTTTGAATTCTCTATGCAACTTATGTCCATGTTCCGACCTCCAAAATAGAAGTAATAATGTCCCTCAGTGATCCAATATTCCAAGTATTCAAGCTCTATGTTATGTATCTCATGATCAATATCTCCATATTTCATGTCATGCTTAGTTCAAAGGAACTATGTTTTTTAAGTTACCATTCATTTTAAGTTGGGATTAGACAAAGTGATAAGGTTATACAAACTCATGACTATCTCAGCTCTAAAAATAAGAAGCAATAGATTCTAGTATCAATCCTTGTCTCACTCGTTGACTTCGGCCTTATGTTATACAACTCATTATGTATGTGCTCATGTTTCTCGTTGTGCCCAGTCCTAAGAACTCATGTTGTGTTTTTTTACGCCCGAACGACTCTCTATTTATGATCTAGACATTTAATGTATGAAGCACTTTGTGCCTATTGCATCAAATCTAGCATCTCATGCCCCATCTTGAATAGATCAACAAATATAGGTTATAATTGAATAGTGTTACTCTTATTCATGATGCTTATGCTTCAGTCCCTCAATAACTCTCTGTGTGTTAGTGTGATGATGGTTATGGAAGCATAGTTATGTCTTAGGTAGGGGAGTAGATGTTCTTGAATGTGAAAATTTTAATGTGATTCTCGAGCTAAGGTTATAGGTGGAAAGGGAAAAAAGAGATAAACTTTTGCTTGTGTGAGATAGTTAGAAAGGAGATATGTGGCGAAAATCTTTATGAAAGTGATTGAAATTATTGGTCTTAGTGGGAGATCCATGAAGTGGGTGTAGTAATGGTAAGCTTGAATGTTGTGATTGATGAAAACGGAAACTAATATGCTATGTGGTTAGTTCTCCTTGAATTAAGACATGAGGTTGTTGGATTACAGTGATGAGGTGAGGTGATATTCTTAATCAGAGGTAGAGTAGCTTAAGTTAGAACCTTTTTACTCTGGGTTAGGGTTCAACATGGAAGTACTTTACAACGGGACTCAAACTCTTTTGGTTAGTTGTGTTATGGGAGAATTTTATGCTGGAAATGATGAAGTATTTATTTACTTTTTGGGGCATAGTCGAGTAGTGTCTCTAAGTTTAAGCCTATTCATTGTATCTTGTAAGGTAGAGAATGTTTCTATTCCTATATCCCACGAAATCTCATTTCATGATTAGTACCGATGTAAATCAGGCATATGATCACCAAATAAACTCACAGCATATATTGTGATGATCATGATCCCTAGAACTCATGTGCAAGGTCATCTCTATGTCAATTGTTATTATCTCACGCTTCGTGCTTGCACGATTCACTAAGAGTGATCATGAAGCTCTTTTGATACCTTTGCATATTTTTTCTAGAAAAATGTTCAATTCGAGGTTACGTTCTTTATTCCATACCTGTAGAGCTTTAACAAGTTCTCACCCATCATTCGGGAACGAATGATCCCAAGGGGGAGATAATGTAACACCCCACAATTTTGGGCTAAAGTTGAGCCATTTTTTCTATGTTTATAGACCCGAACCTAATTATTTTTATTTATATATAAGAGTGAATAACATTTACTTAGTGTGGGAATTATCCTTGGAGATGAATATATGTCATAAAAATCTCCTACCTCAAAAGTTAAGCATTGTCCTATCGATTTACTTTTAGTTGACGATTTTTCATAGGTTAACTTCCAATAATCATTTCTTATATTATATAAATAGTTATATGGCTTACTATATATCAAATTAAAGTCCTTTGAGTCTTTTTTCCAATGCTACCAACTGTTCATCAATACAAGTCCGGAGTCAAAAGTTATGACTGTTTGAATAAGACACTATCTAGGGTGTACGATGGCCATGCGACGCACGCCCTAAGGTATGCGATGGCCATGCGACGCAAAGACATTCCGGGGTATCAAAAAGTGTTCTATTTAATTTATTTTAAGGGCATAAAGGTCTTTCACCATCCCATAACCTTTCCTAACCCTCTTTGGATGAAATTAAGGCCTATTATACGTTATATTGCCTCTATAAAATCCCTAGTCATCTCTCCATTAGCAAGAAAGGATAAACCACCTAAGGTTCAAAGATTTTGATCTCCAAAGGTAAATCTATCTATGTTCCTTTCGATTTCTCTCCGTCAAAAGGTACATGGGGTTATCCTAAATCTCATGGGCATTGGTTTACAATTTTAACAATCTTAAAAGTTCTATATGTATATATATGTAATGAGTTTTGAGAAATTATTTTAAGAGCATGCATCATAGACCCAATTCGATGAAAGTATGTTTTCTTTACGGGGGATTTTCATAAGCTTGATTTATAATCTTGTATATATGTAATTTGAGTTTGAAAATTGATTTGTGAATGTGACTTGTGAAATTTTCTTCCCCATGATGAAATTTATGGTCTTTGGATGACATGAATTGTGAATTATTTTGAGAGCATGAATTAAAAGCCCCTTTTTGTTCATGAGATTTATGTACAACCAATGTTGGGGCTAGTTTATGAATGATGACAATTCTTGAGTTTTAAATGCCTCTTTAACCACTATGCATTATTGTTTGCACGCTCTTAAAAAAAAGGTATTTCTTATGCTAAAGGCTCTTGTGTCTTAATGGAAAGAAATACATGCGTTGAATAAATGAATTGGCCATCATGTATCAAAGATTTGTAAAGAGAGTATGTGCATGAGTTTACATATGCTTTTGAAAATAAAAACTCTCGTGTGATTTGATAAAATCTTTTGGTGGTCATATGTATGTTTTTGAATGGGAAGGGAGGATACAATGTAGTATGATATGAATGACATGCAAGTTCGGATATGACGATACCTGGTGATGATATGCCCTTAACAGAATAATTGTTGAATGTTTTTTAGCATGAAACATGATTTTAAAGGACTAAAATTGGGCTTAAAGAAATTTAGATAGTTACCTGAAGAAGGCATTTGAATATAAGGGCTCATTGCTGGAAATTAAGTTTTGCCGACTCGGGAGACATGATTGGCACTCTGGACATGTGAATGAACAATGTATACTTGTCTGAGCACTGGTATACTAGAATAGTATTTAAGACTCCAATCCTTGCGGAAAACTTAGATTGGGGGCTTGGCCAACGGGTTAAGGGGAGATTCCATATAGCTTGTGGGATTATAGACATGTTGGGTGTACCATCTAGCTCAGAAGTAAGACAAAGTTGAGTCGTGATTACAAGGAAATGTTTTGAAGCTTATCCAATTATGCCCATGTGTTTTATGTATATACTATGCTAAATTATTTTCTGAATGTTCTCGACTATTTTATATGAAATACATGTTGTTTTTGGTTAGTTCTGCGTACCAATACATTTCAGGTATTGAGCGTCCTTCGTGTCGGCTACATTGTCCCATAATATAAGTTTTGAGGCAGATTTCCATGGTCCAGCTCAGCAGTAGATTACTTCCTGAACTGCAGAGTTGGTGAGCCTCCCTTGCTTCAGAAGACATTCTATTCTTATGCTAGTTCAGTTGTCTTATGGTATTGCCGGGGGCCTTGTCCCAACCTAAATTGACTAGTAATTCTATAAAGGCTTCGTAGACGGAAGTTGAGTATTTTATTGTGATATTTTGTTGACACAGTTTTTATTATAAATTCCTTTGAATTTCGTTAAATCTTCCGCACTTTGATTTATGTATGGATTATGCTTATGATGATAGTATGCTAAGGGGTCTCTCAGGCCTTCGTTGTTTGGGATGCCCGTCGCGGTCAGGGCCCCGATTCGGATCATGACATGGGGACATTTGTAACAACAAATAAAGTTGAAATTGAAGTTGGAAAAAAGTGAAAACAAGTAAAATTTATTTTCACTTTTTCAGAAATAATTTGAAATTGAATTTGAAATTCTAATGGTCAAACACTCAAATTTTTATTAAAGTAAAATAATTTTTGAGGAAAAATTGAAATTTTTTTATTTGGAAATGGAATTTGGACAACATATTTGTGCCCCACATATAGGAAGCACTAACAGGAAATGCCTTTTAACATGAAGGGCAGTTGGAAAAATATTTGAAAAGGATTAAGTAATAACATGACTAAATTCATTGTTGTTAAAACTGAGATAAGTTGTGGTTCAAATAAAGTTTCCCATCAGTTCACGAAAAGTAATATATATATATGTTCTCTTTAGAGGAGAGAAAAAAAGAAAGTAGTATCATTTCATCATATCAATAATTGAACAAAGCACCAAGTTTGGTGGAATTTGAAATGATGATAATATTTCCATTATAACTTTGGTGACAGAGATATCTGAATCTTCTCAGCTGATAAGGAGTTCCCTTTCTCTGTAGATCTGCAGAATCAATAATTTCTGTAATGCAATCTGTGTAAAAACATTCTTTTTCTTTTTGAAGAAAAAATGAAAGTGGTGTGGATCATACATTGATTGTAGGCAAAATATAGTAGAAATGTGATGCATGACCTCTATTTAAAAGTATCGAGTGATTTTACAAGAACGATCTTGAAAATATATGATTTAAAATTTTTAATCGTGTTGTTTGATTGACATCAATATTGAATTTTGACTTTAGAAAATTTATCCCTGAGTCAAGCAGGAATTAAAAAAATTCAAGATCAGTCATGAAATTCCTCTTTTTAAGATCATTGGATGTAATTTACTGAAACGGATATATGCCAATGGACCAAACTTTATAGCTAAAGTCCAATCAAAAACTTGGCCCAGTTTTTGGATCAATTGGACTCTGAAGCACATCAAGAGTCTAGAAATAACTGGTTTGTCCAACCCCATATGTTCTTCACACAACAAATTTCAAGTATATTTATATATATCATTATAATCATGATATTCATATATTTAAACTCAGTTAATTTTATAGGATGCTTGCTATGTTTCTTCACCAAGACAGTTACTGTGCAACTTTCTCCAACAATTCTCCGATAAATTGAAAAGAAATCACCTATTACTTTTTTCTCTTATTAATATTTAAACTTGATATCTCATGGTTCTCAAATCGTTTCATTGACTAATAATCACTCCACAGGGTGCATATTCAGTTATATAAATGTATAGGGGGGAAAAAAATCTTTTACGCCATCTGTTGACAGTTCAATTTAATTAACTAGCTATCTATTATTATTATTATTATTATTATTATTATTATTATTATTTTTATTATTATTATTATTATTATTGCTTTTTTATATCAAGTTTTCTATAAACAGTTGACTATTTTTCCTTTTTGGGCAAGTCTTCCCTAAAACGTGTGTGGATTATATACTCTTACCTTTGTATATTCATAACTGAAATTTACTTTACCTTCTCTACTTATTTAGTGGCAGGAAATAAGTACATTGTATGAAAGACTTCATTAGTGTATTGAATTTTTTTTATTCTATTAAATCACTTGAATTAAAGATATTGCATGTAACAAATGAAAATACAATTATTTATCTAAAAATTAAAGAGTGAAATCAGTTACAATAAATTAAATTGTATTAATAACAACAATAAAAGCTGGATCTAGAATTTGAACTTCTCATACTAAGAGGTTCAATCAAGTCTTACTATACCAGCAAAAAAGATATTTCTTCCAATTGAACTTCCATTGAATGATCTCATCCACTTGATGGTTAATAAATATCTAATATCGGAAAAAAAAAAAAATTTAATATCGGTAATCTAATATCCATTTGATGGTTAACTATAAATATCTGACATTGATAATCTAATATTCATTTGATGGTTAATAAATATTCTCTTCGTCTGAAATTATCTACCGTAATTTTAAAAAATAGTTATCCTAAATTATTAATCATTTCAAAAGTTTAAGAAAAAATTAATTATTTTTTCTCATTTTATCCTAAATTAGTAGCAATTGTACTTGAATATTATGAGTAGTTAAATAAAGTAAATATTCAATGAAGAGAGATTGTATTTTAAAATATAAGTAGAAGTAAAATAGTCAAAAGTGCTTCTTGATTAATATTTTCTTAAGAAGTGTGTAAAATAAAAACACCACAATATTTTCTTAAGAAGTGTGTAAAATAAAAACACCACAGATAATTCGATAAGGTGGGAGTATATAACGTAAATAACCTAATATATGGTTATCTAACACTGATAACCAAATACAGAACAATGGATATTTTCCAAGATTTTTCTATTGAATGGGATCTTTAATCATTCTAGTTATTCAAAAGTTGGTCCTTTATGAATTTTTGTTACACCATAACTAACTTATAAAAACAAAAGTGAAACGTGTCTTGTTATGTTCTTCAATCCACTTTTTTCTTTCTTTTCCCTCAATTATATGTGGAAACATTGTTTTTTTCCTTTTTCTTTTTGATGAAGGTGGTGTTGATCATACATTAATGGTAGGCAAAATATAGTGGAAATGTGGTTTGTGACCTTTCTTAGAGCCCCTTTGAATATGATTAAACAAATTATTTTTTAACTTAAGTGATTAAAAGATTAAAATAAGTGCTTATAAATTAAACAGATAATAGTTTGGATAGAAGGATTGAAACTGAAAAAAAGTTGTTGATGTGTTTGATAAATAAGTGTTGTTAAGTATTTTTTTTTGGTTGTCAAAATGACTTAAATGTCCTTAATGTTGTTAATACCATAAATAAAGTGAATTATTTATAATTTTTAATTCTAAAATAATTTTTTTGAGCAAACCTTCGATGTATGATGATTCGTTGAAAACAAAGGAGAAAGATGAAGAGAAAATTGAAGGAAAGAGATAAAAGAAGCGGCAAAGAGAAAAAGAAAGATAATCATATGTTTAAAGGCTACAAGTTCTAGGTATTGCTGGATTAGAGGAAAATATAAGGAATAAAAAGGTAAAAGTTTTGGTCAAAATTAAAAGAATTTTAATCTAAAGAGTAAAAAGCTGGGGGTACGCAACTTCTCACGTTTTGCTTTTTAATCAGTTTTTAGTTTTTTTAAGCACTTTTTAACTTTACCAACATCTAAAAAACTAAAAAAGAGATTAACAACTGGTTTGAAGAAATTTTAATCCTATCCAAATGGCTCTTAGTTAGTGACATATTGAGATAAAATTTTTAATTAATATTATTATTTTATCCTATCCCTAACCTCATTATTGCACTTTACTTTATTAATTTTTGCTTTAACTTTTAAAAAGGCATTTTTTCAGAAAGTATCCTATATGTATTATTATGTTTTGCATTATTGATTATAATAATGCATAAAGGAATAACTTTCCATCTTTGTATGTTTCAAATCCTTCTATCGAAGTGGATATCTTATATATAGTCATAAAAAGGTGAAGAGAAGGAAGAAAAATAGAAACGTAAGAAAGAAAAATTAACATTTTATATCAAAGAGAGTTTAATAGTTGAAGGGAGGCGTTTATCAGGAGAACTCTCTTAATCCTTTCGAGTCTGGAGAGCATCAAACTATTTTGACGCTGCCCATTAGTTGCGCTGGAAGCGACACTCTGCTGAGTTGGGCGACCAGCTGGAACTAGAGGACGATTAGACTTACCCTGCTGGCCGTCCTTTGGGCAATCTCTGACTCTATGACCTGACTTGTTACACTTAAAGAACACATCACTGTCGACTCTACATACACCTGATGATGCCTACCACACTTCCCATAAAGCGTATTAGTATAAACACTGTTCACACTACACTGGGACTTGGAGCCTGGCGCTTTATCCCGACTATCTTTCCTGAACTTAGGCACTGGTACACTAGCTAAAGATAGGGATGAGGATGAATATTTATGATGGAACTGAGAATAGTTACCACCTTCTGATCTCAGTTGTGAAAAACTGAAACTACCTGTTCTGGCCCTCTTATTCTCTCTCTCCTTCTCTATAAGTTTCACTTCCTCAATTTGCTGAGCATGAACTATAAGTCTAGATAAATCCATCTTCTTAATCAATATTACGATCCTACACTCCTTGACTACATTATCAGATATGCCAAATACAAACTTACTCATTGTAGACATATTATCAGCCACCATCAAAGGAGCATTCCTTGCTAACTGAGTAAACTTAAGTGATTACTCCTTCGCACTTATATTAACCTGCTTCAAATTGATGAACTCCTGTATTTTAGCTTTTCTCAACTCTAACGGGAAGAACCTATCTAGAAAAGTCATGGCAAACTCTTTCCACTCTACAGGCCCTACCTAAACTCCCCTATCCTCCTTCTACTGCTTATACCAGGTGTGAGTTACATCCTGTAACTTATATGCATCCAACTCTTCACTCTCACTCGACGTGACACCTATAATATTAGTCACATTCTAGACCATATCAAGAAACTCCTGTAGATTCTCCTCAGACTTGGATCCCAAAAACAAAGGAGGATTCATTCGAGTAAAGTCCTAAATCCTAGTTGCAACTGTATTTTTCACTGGATTAGCGGGGGTAACAGCCTGCTAATTGTTTTGAGCAACTACTGAATAAGCTAAAGTAGTAAAAAAAGCTCTAAATTCGGCATGTGAGACATGTTCATTTAGTGGATTTTCTTGAACAGGCGGTGGTGCGGGCTGATTCCCGTTCCTTCTTCTGTTGTTTCTTTTGGGAGGCAATATCTATAAAAGGAATGAATTATGAGTTATCAAGAGAGTTTAAGTAGATCTGAAGCTATTTCGCACGACATGAATACTGAAATAAGGGAAAATTTTCCCAAAACATCTTGTAGCCTCTTGTCCATAAGTATGACACACTTTACACCTATGCACAAAACTTAACTTAACGAGGATTTTAGACTCCCTAGGGCACCTTAAAACTATGGGCTCTGATACCAAGTTTTTTCATGACCCGAGGATACCCTTAGTAGCAATAATGGTACTTACGGTCAATAGGGACCACAAGCTAAACCATGAGATGGTACCTGTCGTGAGAACAAAATAAATATAAACATAACATATGTACAGAAGATAAACTGAGAAGGTAATGTATATATGAATACTGAAAGAAGGAAATATTGAATATGTGAAACAACTGATAAGAACTGAAGGTAACTAACTGACTGTCTAGCTGTTTCGCTTGAATTGTCTAAAAACCTCTAAACTGACTGAGGAGTTGATGAGATAGATCCCCAACTAACATCGACTGAATGAATAAATTGAACTACTTAAATGATTGAATAAACATAACGTGTCTTCGATGGATGAGGACTCACCACTATGACTGCTGGAATACGCTGAGCGGTCTAACTGCAGTTGGAAAACTATGCGTTTGAACCTATAATATAAGAAATCATAGCGCAAAGAAGAGTATATGGTCAGTACTTTGAATACACTGGTATATGAGATAAGGTCAGGATGATATACAGGGTTACTATATATATGAAGTAAAAACTAATTGAATAGCATGAGATAATTAAACATGAATGCATGAAAACTGCAACATCTGAGAATGCATAACCAAGCATAAAAATATATCGAAAATAATCTATAAATTGAAAAGACTAAAATCTGAAAAATGAATAACTGAGAATCTGTGTGCTTTGGTTTAGTAAGTTTTGACTAAAACTATACTGAATATGATACTGAGACTGTGAGAGGTATCATCAAACCGATATGCCCAATTAGTGTCTGACCTGTAACCTCAGTTGGAAGGGTGTCAATATCATGCCACGGGTACTAACACTAGCTATGTGGATCCACTAAACTGGTGTCTCAAAGGACTAATAAGTCACCCCCAACCAGCAGGCGATCTAATGAGATATGTGTCACCCTCAACTAGAAGGTAGACACTTAGTCAACCCTCAACTTGCAGGTAGACATATCTAACCTATGTTGGCTACATAGTTTTGTAACTTGGGATTGCTACTAAAGGATATACCCTCTACTTTCAGGTGAGCCTTCATTCCTGAGTTCGCTCGGCGCTAAATCCCACTCCCAATGACACTGATACTGGAATAGACTGAACTAGACTGAACATTATTACATAACTGATAGTGCTTATCATGATTATAAACATATAAGTATACTGATAAGAGTCATGGATTAACTGTATGGATACTTGAAAAGCTAAATTCATGTAAAACACAAAGGTATTGGGTGTTCATAACCCACCAGCACTGAATGGAATTAACAATAATGACATTGTTCAAAACGTAACACTTAGGCATTTCATCAAACACATGAGTGTCATGAACTTAAGCATGGGAATAGGTAAAGCATGTGAGAATAACATCCTTAGAAGACTAAAAACATAACATAGGGATTTAACATGAAGATTACAACATTTAAAACATGTAATGGCTCATCCCACTTGAAATCACTTATAAATATAACTTGTAATTTAACTAACAAGAAATTTATGGAGATATTCTAGCTTAAACATGAAAACTCATAATTTAAAACCAAAAAGGGATTCTTGGACAACATGGGTGAAAGGAACCCATGGATGAACATCACACATACCTCACTGGATTAATTCGTTAAGATTCATGGGAATTTCCTTAGGTTTGAAGCTTGAATTCCTTGAGTAAGTATTATGGTTTGTTCTTGAGGTAGAAGATAGTTTTCTTGAGAGATTTTATGAGTAATAGGGCAAATAATGCTCCTTGGGGACCTAAATTTCGTGTTATGGACAAGTTTGGGTGGGGAAAATTAACAAAAATATTCTTAATGACGTGGAACAAAAGTTGAATAAATAGGGAAGGTTGGGACGCGGGCTCTAGAGCAGCGCACTGGAGGGTACAATACGGGCTTGGAGCAATGCATTGAAGGGCGTGACTCCTGCTTTAGAGAATTGCTCTGGAGGGCGCGATACGGGCTTATCCTAGTGCTACTACTATTTTGGATTCCAAAACACACCCCTACACTCATCTAAAAATTTTGAAATTCTCCCGAGATGTATTTTTAACTACCCTAATCATAAATCAACTTAAAAATTGATGTTTCGAGGTCGAAAATGTCAAAAATAAATCATCAAAGTTTAGGGGTCTAGGAAATGACTAACTTCCAACACTTAGGCTAATTTCTAAGCTTTGGACCCCTTATGCATGCAATTGAGAGCTAAAATAAGCTAAGACTTTTACGGGGTATTACAAAAGCTAATATCCGATTGGGACATGCCCTCAACCATATCTAAAACCAATATCCATAAAAAAACCGAAGTGTGTAAAAACATCCATGAACATGAAATGGAGCCTTCCAAAATATGGAAGCTTACCACTTTAATCTAGTAGTTGATCCCGCATTCGAACACTAATAAGGAGGAGTAGAATGGTCCATCCTTTTATCGCGTGGGATACAATTGC
This sequence comes from Capsicum baccatum var. pendulum, assembly GCA_030864225.1. Lineage (NCBI taxonomy): Eukaryota > Viridiplantae > Streptophyta > Magnoliopsida > Solanales > Solanaceae > Capsicum > Capsicum baccatum. The sequence goes on along the minus strand of CM061559.1, from coordinate 202,405,364 downwards.
TCGAGGATGGGTTAGAGGGTGAACTCTAGCAAGTATTTAGGATAAGGATAAAATAATTCCATCTAATAAAACCAAGTAAGACAACCATATGCATATAAACCATACATATATATATATATAACCATATCGGGAACGAGAACCGGGTTTAGCATGCCTTTAAGACCATTAACTTGGGTATGTGTAGCTTAACCATCCTAGAACCAACCACGGGCTATTTGTGTCCAGTGTAACCCCCTGAACAAGCCCCGATGCATGCAGCCGCTTGAACCACAGATAGCATAAGAGTAGGGGATTCCTCAGTACCCTTTACTCTCCATGATACATATGTAAAGTGTACTTAGAGGATTTCCATGTACCTCATGATATCATATATGGTCACTATGACTAACCCTTCATGTCGGGTAAATATGAGTTTCTAGGGTCCTCCATTGGACTCACACCTTCATGGTTAGATATCACACCCCACCATTATTTCCCTATTAAAACCATTTCTAACCAACCAAACCATTATTCCATTATTACTAACCAAGGATATAAGAAGTGGTATCGTCATATCGACTATAGCTTACAACTATGTCCTTAGCCAACCTTTTTATGTAAAAGGGATTCCCATGTACTCATGGATTACATTATCAAGTTAACTTGGGGGAATCCCATGTACCCTGAAAGAAAGTTTAATTCACTATAATATGACCACCCAACCTTACCATTTAACCATCACAAGCCATTTAAACCATTTAGGGTTCCATTACCAAACCATACCATGCAATAGTTCCATTAAAAGTCCAATAATATAGTAAAAGCATTATCATAGGCATTTTATCAAACATATTGGGGACATAATGTTTCCTAAACCAAATCCAATTACCAATTAACTATTCTCATACAACCAATTATCCAAACCACCATTAAAGCAAGTAAAAACATAATTAAAACATGGAAAAACCATAACCAAACATTTAATACCAAAACCCCAACACATATTTGAAAACCCCAAAATCATACAATAATCATACCATGAAAACATTATATAAAACATGTCTTTAGTTGGAATTAACAATAAGAGTAGGGGAACTAAATATGATGGAGAGAAATCACCCAATCAAGCCCCAAATTGATCCTCTAGATTAAACCCTAGCCTTCCCTTGACAAAGAGCCTTCGAGATAATTAGAGAGTGTTTCTAAGTGTTTTAGATTAGAATAATAGGGAAAATAACCTCCCAAGTTGGATAATGTCGTGGGGTCATAATGGGTTAAGAGGGGAAATATCCAGATTACCCCCAACTTAACTGCAAAAAATAATTATAGGTAGGTACGACTCCACTCCACTAGTTGTACCCTCCAATACGAGTAGTACCCACCACTCATATCCTAGACCTATCTTAGACCCCCACGCTGGTCAACATATAACCATGCAATCCAAACCGTATCTATGGATATGACTAGTACCCTTAACCTATACCCATAGCAGAACTAAGAAGAGTTGACAATGTCCAGCATACGAGTGGGACAATACGACTCATACCCTATATCATGACCCATGGTAAGACACTCATACTTAGATCCAAGTTACTTTACTAGTTACTTTACTAAGTCTTAGATTAAGTTACAAAAAACCCAAACCATACGACCCATATCCGACCATACAACTCGTACCAACCCTAGTCGTACCCATTCCAGAAACCAATCCAACCCACTAACCATCAATGGTTAGTATACGACCAACTTTACCAATTGTACCCCAGCATATGATCTGTACCCCCGAGTCGTACCTTGACTAGAAACCAAAAATATAGGAAATTTTCTAAGGGTCCCAAACATAGGGTGTTTCAGTCTCCCCTACTAGGATCATTCATCCCCGAATGACAAAAAACTTGGGTCAAACACAAGCATGGTTCATTTGAATTATCAAATATCAATCCAACCTTTAACCAAGTTAGAAAATAAAAATACAAGAATATATTCTAACCCTTAACTAAGTCAGAAAATAAAGATGTGATCAAGAACACATATCTTCCACATTAATACCTGGAAAAGAAAACAAATGCAGATATTTGGACTTTATATCCACTTCCGCTTCCCATGTAGCCTCTGCCACCTTATGATTCCGCCATAGAACCTTAACCGAGGCCATATGTTTGGTCAATAACCGACGAACCTACTGATCCAATATCTCAATCAGGACCTCTTAATAAGACAAAAAATCTAAGATATCCAATCCTTCCAAAGGAACTACTTAAGAAGGATCATCAAGAGACTTCCTCATCATAGAGACATAAAATAGCGGATGAATGGAGCTCAAACTAGAAGGAAACTCTAATTCATAAGCCGCATTATGGAACCCCCATAAAACTGTAGAAGGACCAACATATCGGGGCTGAACTTCCCCTTTTTATCAAACCGCATCACTTCTTTTCATAGGAGATACCTGTAGGAACACCTTATACTTAACCTCAAACTCCAAGTCTCTACTTATTGTATCCGCATAGGACTTCTGCCGACTTTGGCCATCCTTAAGCCTATCTCGAATCACCGTTACCTTTTCCATAGGCTAATAACCAAGTTCAGACTGAATATATCTACCTCACAAAGATCAAACCACCCAATAAAACACCTACACCTCCTACCATACAATGCCTCAAAAGGTGCTATCCCAATGCTAGAATAATAGTATTATTATAAGCAAACTTTACCAAAGGTGGATGCTCAATATAATTGCCACTATAATCAATCACACATGCATGAAGCATGTCCTCAAATGTTTGAATAGTCCTCTCTGCTTGACTATCCATTTGTGGATGAAAAATAGTACTCTGACTAACGTTAGTACCCAACCCCTTCTGAAAAAACTGCAAAAAGTGATATGAAAACTTTGTACCACGATTAGAGATAATAAAAATAGGCACCCCCTGCAACTTTACAATCTCATGAATATACAACCTTGCATAGTCCTCATCTGAAAAGTCAGTCCGTACCGGTAAGAAGTGAGCGGACTTTGTCATCCTATCTATGATGACCCAAGTCTAATCAAATTAGTTATGAGATCGAGGAATACCGGTAACAAAATCCATATTGATTACCTCCCATTCCCATTGAGGCAACTCAATTTCCTAATATAACCCTACAGGCTTCATGTGCTTAACTTTGACTTGTTAGCACACTAAGTATTTGGCCATAAAATTAGCCATTTCCCTCTTCATGCCATTCCACCAATAATTCTCCTTGAGATCAAGATATGTTTTTGTTAAACCGAGATTAACAACATAGCACAATCATGTGCCTCAGCCAAAACCCTTTGTGGCAAACCATCGACATCAGGAACACATAACCACCTCAAAGTACTATCACCACTGATCTCAAACACCATCACCTTTCTCCCACCAATGTCACTCTTAATTTTAATCAAGATAGGATCTAGCATTTTCTTCTCCTTGATCTGTGTACCAAGAGATGACTGAACCACACTAATACCATCATACCACCATCATTGGAGTCCAAGATACAAACTCCAAGATTAGCCAAGCGATGAATATCCTTCACTAATTCCCATTTCTCTTTATCCACATGATTTAAAATCCCTATGAACAGCCTGCTAAGAGCATCAACAACCATGTTAGCTTTACCTGGGTGGTAATGAAGACTCATATCATAACCTATGAGAATTTCCAACCATCTCCTTTGCCTAAAATTTAACTTCTTCTGAGTGAAGACTTACTGTAGACTCTTATGATTAGAAAAGATGTCTACGTGTACTCCATACAAATAATGCTGCTAAATTTTCAAAGAGAAACCACGGCTAAAAGCTCCAAATCATGAGTAGGATAATTCCTCTCATGTACCTTTAACTGTCTGGAAGCATAGGCAATAACCTTCCTACGCTGCATCAAAATGCAACAAAGTCCCACCCGGGATGCATCACAAAAAAAAACACAAACCACTCATTACCTTTAGGCAATGACAAAATTAGAATCGAAGTTAGCTTATCCTTCAGATTCTTAAAACTCTCCTCACAAGCATCCGGCCAAGAAAACTTTACCTTCTTCTGAGTCAACTTAGTTAGTGGGGCAGCTATCGTCGAGAAACTTTCCATGAACCCCCTATAATACCCAACCAAACCCAAGAAGCTCCGAATGTCGATTGGAGTTATGAGTCTAGTCCACCTTCTAACCACATCCACTTTTTGCGGATCCACCATGATCCCCTCACTAGAAATAATATGAGAAAGTCAAAACATTTAACCAAAACTCACACATAGAGAATTTGACATATAACTACTGCTCTTTCAAGGTCTGTAACACCACCTGTAGGTAATTAGCATGATCCACCTTAATTTTAGAATAAACCAGAATGTCTTCAATGAACACAGTGGTAAAAAGATCCAAAAACTGCCTGAAAACCCTATTCATCAAGTCCATAAATATCATTGGGGCATTAGTCAAATTGAATGACATCAGCATGAACTCAAAGTGCCTCTATCAAGTCTAAAAAGCCATCTTAGGGTTACCCCTCCCTAATCTTAAAATGATGATACCTAAACCAAAGATCTATCTTAGAAAAGAATTTGGCACCGTACAACTGATCAAACAAGTCATCTATTCTTGGAAGAGGATACTTGTTCTTAACTGTTACCTTATTCAATTAATGATAGTCAATGCACATTCGAAGGGAACTATCCTTTTTTCACATGAATAATATTGGTACACCCAGCGAGGATACATTAGAATGGATGAAACCCTTATCTAAAGGATCCTTAAGTTGCTTCTTAAGTTCTCTCAACTTAGCCAAAACCATTCTATAAGGAGGAATAGATATTGAGGGAGTGTTCAAAATCAAATCGATACCAAACCCGACCTCTTTATCAACACCAGGAAGATCATTTGAAAAGACTTCAGGAAACTCATTTACCATCAGAATTGAATGTAAACAAGGACCTTCCGAGTTAGAATCTTTATCCCAAACCAGATAATAGAGACACATTTTTGAGATTAACCTCCGATCTCTAAGACAAGAAATAAAATTACCCCTAGGAGCTAGGGAACCACTCTCCCACTCAATAACCGATTCACCAGGGAACCTAAAGACAACCTTACGAGGTCGATAATTTAAGAACGCGTAGTAAGAGTGTGACCAATCCATTCCTATAATAATATCAAAATCCACCATATCAAGTTCAGACAAATCCACCAAAGTTTTCCTACTAACAATAGATACCACACCCCCTATAGAACCTTTTAGCAATCACAGAGTTACCTACCAGAGTAGAAATATAAAAAAAACTAAAATAACTATGGTATCAAAATCAAAATACACAGCCACAAATAGGGTCACATAAGAGAGAGTGGACCCCAGATCAAGAAAGCAATACACTTTACAAGAAATGAGTTGTAACGTACCAACCACGATGTTAGGTGATGCTTCAGATTCCTATCGAGTAGCAGGATCATATAACCTATTCTGACCTACACTAGTACTAGAAGTAGAAATAGATGTAGAAGCAACATGTTTTAGTGCAGGTACAGAAGATTAAGCAGCCAGAGCCTTACTTTCTCTTGAAGTACTTTTACCAACTGGATAATTTCTAAGAATATGGCCTTGCTGACTATATTTGAAACACCTTTCCCTCCCTCATCACAAAAACACCTATGTAACCTACCATAGAACCAATAAAGAGGGAATGATGAGGCTGACTGATCCCTACTTGCTTGAGATTGGGCACCCTATTCCTGAAAATTATCACCACCCTGCTAACTCCTATCACCTGACTATTTCGAGTAAGGAGAACTGGCTGTAGAGAAAGAACCAGAGCTCTCCAACTTCATCTTTGGCCGCTTTCTACTATCCAACCTGCCTTGCTGTTATTCACCACCTTGCTCATATAACCTAAACTTCTTACCCTGCCTTTCCCCAAACTCAGCCTGCTTCCTCTTTTCTTTCTTCACTTGTTGCATATGAACCACCAACCTAGACATATCCATATTCTTAACTAGTAATGCAGTCTTGCTCTCAAGGATTAAATCCCGAGATAGTCCACAAGTGAAATTTCTCATCCTATCCCTCATATCAAATACTAATTTTGGAGCATACCTTGATAGTTGATGAAATTTCAAGGCATATTCCTTGACAGACATCTTCCTTTGTGTTAAATTAACAAATTCCTCTATTTTTTCTTCCCTCAACTCCTAAGGAAAAAGCTATCCAAAAATCCATTGGAGAAAGTCTTCCATAAAGTCGAATCGTCAATATTACCTCTCACCTTATCCCACTCATCGTACCATTGGTACGCCATATCTTTAAGATGGTAAGCAGCAAAACTCAGTCCTTCTATATACGGGGCCTGCATCACTCTAAAGATTTTCTCTATTTTATCTAGGAAACCGTGAGGATCCTCCTCCCCCTTTACACCAGTAAAAGTAGGAGGATTTATCTTTATAAACTAGCCAACCCTTATGGCCTCAACAAAAGAAACCCGAAATGTATCCCACTCAGCCTGAGTAGTAACCAACAGAGCAATAACATGAATCGATTGGATAAATTTTGCATTAGTCACCTCACCCTGAGGACGATTAGTAGCAACTAGTTGAACTCTAGAAATATCAGGGAATAGACCCTTAGATCGAGTATGGATCCTCTAAGTAGTACGTGTCCCTTTAACAATGCCTTCAGCTGAGACAAAAGAGTTACCTTACATCTAAGATCGTCGTGGCATGATCTAAAAAGAGAACAAACCAATATTAGAGACCTTGTAGTTTGAAAATAAAATACCAAGAAAGTGAAACATTCCTAAGTGTCATGTAGCCTCTCCCTTATGAGTGTGGCATGATCCATACCCCTAAAAGAGACTTTACTCGACATGGAATTGTGGACTCCCAATTGACACAACCCAAACCAGGTCCATATCATAATGGCTATCTCAAGTCCAACAAGGATCGAAGAACACCACTGATACCCAACCCACCATCCAATTCGCATACCTTGAGTCGGATAAATTTCAAACATATAACAAGATATCATATTTTATTCAATTTCTAGACTCTAGGGTAGGTCTAAGACCGTGACCTATCCAAAAGAGTCTAACCATCCAAACCCATACCAATAAATAATTTCCAAACCAAATCATCAACCATAACCATAAAAAGAACCAACCCAAGTTCCATAACATAATATAAAAGGATGGAATAGTAAGAAATATAGTCCAACAATATCATCCCAATGCCAATGCCAATACTAAGGTTGATATCAATTTTGATCCCGCCCATACCAACCTATAGTAGTTCCAAAAAAAGCCTCTAACCAAAAGAAAACCAATATCTAGTTGGGACATGCCTCCAACCAGAGCCAAAACCAATATCCATAAATAAACCAAAGTATGTAAAAACATCCATGAACATGAAATAGAGCCTTTTAGAATATGGAAGGTCACTATTTCAATCCAGTAGATGAACCCAAATCCGACCACAAAGCAGCAGGAATAGAATAATCGATCTTTGCATCGCATAGGGATATAGTCGCCTAAGGATGGGTTAGAGGGTAAACTCTATTAAGTACTGAGGATAAAGATAAAATAATTCCAACCATTAAAACAAACTAAGCCAGCCATATGTATACAAACCATATATATATATATATATTATATATATATATATATATATATAACTATATTGGGAAAGACAATCGAGTTTAGCATGCCTTTACAACTGATAACTTGGGTATGTGTAGATTAACCACCCTAGAACCACCCATGACCTATATGGGTCTAGTGTAACCCCCTGAACGAGACACGATACATATAGCCACCCAAATCAGAGATACCATAAGATTAGGGGATTCCATAGTACCTTTAACTCTCCATGATACATATGTACAATTTACTTAGAGGATTCTCATGTGCCTCATTGTATCATATATAGTTGCTTTGACCAACCCATTATGTAGGCAAACATGAGTTTCTAGTGGTCGTCCATTGGACTCGCACCTTCATGCTTAGCTATAATATCCCGCCATTATTATGCAATTAAAACCATTTCCAACCAACCCAAACTATTATTCCATTATTATTAACCAAGGCTATAATAAGTGGTATCATCATACTGACTATAGCTTACAAGCAATGTCCTTATCCAACCTTTTTATGTAAAAGAGATTTTTATGTACCAATAGATTACATTATCAAGTTCACTTGGAGGAATCCCGTGTACCCCATAAGTGTTCCATTATCATGTTTGCTTGGGGAAATCCTATGTACCCTACAAGAAAGTTTGATTCACAATAACCATAACCACCTAACCTTACCATTTAACCATTCCAAGCTATTAAATAGTTTATACCATTTGGGGTTCCATTCCCAAACCATACAATCCAATAATATAGTAAAAGAATTATCATAGGAATTTTATCAAACATGTTAAGGATAGAGTGTTTCCAAAATAAAGTCCAATTACCAATTAACCATTCCCATGCAACCAATTATACAAACCACTATTACAACATGTAAAAATATAATTAAAACATGGGAAAACCATAACCAAGCATTTAATACCAAAGCCCCAACATAAATTTGAAAACCCTAAAATCATACAATAATCATGCTATGAAAATATTTTGTAAAACATGCCTTTAGTTAGAACTAATAAGGAGGGAGAAGTATCTTGCCTTAAATTTTAAAGATGGTGGAGAGAAAACACCCAAATAATCCCTAAATTGTTTCTCTAGATAAAACCCTAGCCTTCCCTTGCCCAAGATCCTTACAAAGATTTAGAGAGTGTTTCTAAGTATTTTAGATAAGAATAATATGGAAAATAACCTCCCAAGTATGATATAAGTCGTGTGGTCATAATAGGCTAAGAAGAAAAATGTCTAGATTACTCCCAACTTAACTGTATAAAATTCCTGTAGGTGGGTAAGACTTCACCATATTAGTCATACCCTCCAATATGAGTGGTACCTGCTAATCGTATCCTAGACCTACCTTAGAATCCCACACTTGTCAATATACAACCATGCAAGACAAATCATTTCTAAGGATACGACTAGTACCCTCAACCCGTACCCATAATAGAACCAAGAGTAGTTGACACTGTCCAATATATGAATAGGATAATATGACTCGTACCCTACCTCATGACTAATAGTGAGTCACTTGTACTCAGATCTATGTTATTTTACTAAGTCTCAGATTAAGTAAAGGAAAACATAAACCATATGACCCGTATCTGACCATACGACTCATACCAACCCAAGTCGCACCCATTCTAGACCCAATACAACCCATCAACTATCATTGGTTAGTGTACAACCAACCTTACTAACCGTACCACATCATACGACATGTACCCCCTAGTCATACCTTGACCAAAACCCAGAAATATAGGAAATTTTCTGAGGGTCCTAAACCCAGAGTGTTTCATTATCATTAATTGAATAAGGTCATAGTGAAAAATAAGTACCCTCTTTCTATGTTGACAACCTATTTGATCATCTTCAGGGTGCTAGGTGTTTTTTTAAACTTGAACTCTAATTGGGCTATTACCAATTGAAAATTAGGGAGGTTATGATGATAGGTGAATTTACGCGCCTATATCAATATATTTTGCCCATATTTTAGCCTAGTTTTGAGAACAAATTATATATTTCATGCACTTTTAGTCCTTTTTCCTATAAATGAGCTAACGAATATGATTAGTAAAGTTTCAGGTATAAATGATGCAAAATACAGCATTTTATGGCTTACTTGACGCAAAATAAAGCTCACGAAGAAAGGAAAGGGAGTTTACACGCCTAAGGACCAAAACTGCTGCATGAAAAATCTGTCCCGGGCTAAAACAACATTTCTGAAGACTTTGGGGACTTACAGACACATAGCTGGATTTGGACAATGATACATTAACCTAGTACAATTGGGTTATGTATTTCATTAGTTTATTTGGATTATGATAATGTTACATTAACCTAGTATATTTGGGTTAAGTATTCCATTAGCCTAGTAGGATTTGGTTATTTATTTCATTAGCCTAGTAGGATGTGGTTATTTATTTCATTAGTTTAGTAGGAATAGGATATGGGTATTATAAATACCCTATCATGCTAGAGATTTTTATTCATTCCTCAATTAATACATTCATCATTCACCACAATACATTCTTCCATCCCTCTCTTCTTCCACCACAACAATTCTACAACTCTTCTAATCTTTCCATTAATCTTATTTTCTTCTACTCCTCTATTCTAAATTTCTGCAACAAGAGAAACGTTACCTTGCTAAGGAATTCACGCCTCACGCCTACCACTTGTGCTACACGAAATTGATAAATCTTGTGGTATAGTAACAATGTAAATCGTGATCTCCTTCGCATTCATGGGTAACTAAACCTCTCTGTTGGGGTTATGGAAGCCGAATGAGATACTATCTATTGTTGTGAGTTTGTGAGTTCATGACACGTATATTGCTTATATCATTATTCTCTTCATCTTAATCTACATTCTTTGCGGTTGCAAACGCAAGAATACGCCTGTCTAACATTTAACTTGTTCGAGAGAAAGGTTATTTGTCTGGAAAAGAGATAATGTCAAGGTAGTAGGACACCCTTTCCTATTAAAAAGCTAGTGTCGTAACTGGACTAACCTCTTGGAGAATTCGTACCGTTAGACACGCTTTAAGCTCGAGAGAGTTAAAGTGAAATAGTCCTTGTTGAGGTCGAGAGACGCTTGGATTTACCATAGAATACAATTCTCTATAAGCACATACATGTCACAATTCTACACACTCATAGCCAATAGAGACGTATATCTCAGAAAGCAGACATAACCCCAACGCTTCAATTCTCATTGTTTACAACTCACGTAACAATCTCTCTCTCTCTCTACTTTATTATTTTTAGCTTTTGTTCACATTACTTGCATGACAAGACTCCCCCCTTCTTACAAGACTTGCACCAAACGTTTAGTAATCTTTGCTTACTTATTGGCCAAGCTATTCCCTGTGGGATCGACACCCAACCCAGGTTGGGTTCTATATTTGCTAACGACCGCTTAACACTCCTACGAGAGCTGTAGATTGAGCGTTATCAAAAATTGGCGCCGTTGCCAGGGAATACGAGTGTCAATCAAGTTCGTGATAATTACTAGACCCTTTGGACAAAGATTCTCGTACTTTTACTTTTAGTTTTTGTTTTTGTTTATTGCAGGTTTTTCTTTTAGTGCATGCCCCATACTAGAAGTTCTGGTCAACCGTTATTACCAATCAATCCGGAACCACAACGAATTAGAAGAATGGAAGCACAAGCTGAAATCGACAGGATGGCTGCTCAACACGAGCAAGAAAGATTAGCTTCTCTTGATGCCGCCCAAGTACACCAACAAAACATTGATAATCCTGGGCGAGCAATAAATCCTGACGATGAAGATTTAGGTGATGACGAGTTGATAAACCCAAGGCATGTTGCTGAAACTACAACACCTGCCAATCGAAGAGGTCGACAAGCTCGGTATAGGTATAATCGCCAACCATTGCAGCCAACTTTCGACGATGATGATGATGATCTTGATGGTGCCGGAGCCACTGGAGCCATAATTCCACCACCATTAGCGCCCGTAGCCAAATTCAACATCACTAGCACCATGATTCAGTTATTGCAACTCAAGGGATTATTTGGTGGACTAGCAGGCGATGATCCGAATATGCATCTCATCAACTTTATTTCTACATGCAAGTCCTTTGACAATCCTAGTGTTGGTCAGAATGCAATTCGATTACGTCTATTTCCATTGTCTCTGTCTAGGGAGGCAACTCTATGGTTGAATGGGCTGACTCCTGATTCTATTACAAATTGGAGGCAATTGAGAGACGCTTTCCTAGAAAGATTCTTTCCGCCATCCAAGAGTGCGCAATTGAGAGATGAAATCAGCAACTTTCGTCAGCTTCCCACTGAAGCTCTTCATGAAACATGGGAGAGGTTTAAGACAAAGCTAGCGAGGTGCCCAAACCATCACATGACCAATGTTCACCTAATGGAGATCTTGTATAAAGCCTTGAATTCAATAACTAAACCAGTGGCGGATAATGCAGTTGGAGGATCTTTCATGGACCTCACATTTGGTCAAGCAAGCAATATGCTAGATCGTATGACGAAACAAAGTAGAGCTTGGCATACCAGGGATTCTGAGGTAGCAAGCCCCACTTTATCTATTGGCATGACTGCAGACCAAAGAAGAAGAGAAGAAGAACGTGATCAAGATATGGCGCATTTGAAAACACAAATGGATCTTCTTACAAAGCATTTATTATCAGGGAAGACCGAAAACGTGAAAGCTATTGCGTCAAAAGGAAGAGACAAATCTGATTCGGAAGATGAGGCCAACTACTTGAACAATCAGGGGGGTTTCCGCGGGAATGCCCAAGGAAACCAAGGTTGGAACTATTATGATAAATCTGGAAACAAGGACCAAGGTAGTTGGAAGAACAAGAATGAAAAGTGTGGTTTGTACGTTCCCCCTGGTAGACGTGACACCACCACATCTAATTCTGGAAGTATGGAAGACATGATGGCTAAATTATTGAAAGGAGTGGAAGCAACGAGCGCGGGAGTAACGGAGGTAATTAATGATTTGTCCTCCATTAAGCAATTAGTTGATTCGCATTCCACTTCTATCAAGCAAATAGAGCAGCAATTGAGCCAACTTTCAGCAGCACTCAATCAAAGAAAGGCCGACACTTTACCTAGCGATACTGTGCCAAACCCAAGGAATGATGGGTAATGCATGGCCATCACTACCAGAAGTGGTAAGGTGCTGAAAACTTCAGCAAAAGGCAAGCAAGTGGTTGACGAAGTTCCGGACATGGATGACAACACAAAAGGAGAAGATGCCGCAGCACCCACTCCTGACGTCAAGGACGCCACATCTAGCATGGTGCAACCTGAAAAAGTGGAAAAACGGAAGCAAGAGGAGAAGAAAACCGTGGAGATAACACTTCCATACCCACCACCACCTTTTCCCCAAAGACTGAGGAAGGTGGCGGATGACACAAAGTTCAGCAAATTCATGACTATGTTAAAGCAGCTGACCATTAATGTTCCATTGGTGGAGGCACTTGAACAAATTCCTGGATATGCAAAATTTATGAAGGACCTATTGACAAAGAAGCGGGCATCAAGTTATGAGTTAGCGGATAATGTTCATCATTGTAGTGCAGTTGCTACCCGATCGATAGTTCAGAAGAAGGCCTGCCCCGGAGCTTTCACTATTCCTTACACTATTGGATCGTTGGATTTTGCCAAAGCATTGTGCAATCTAGGTGCTAGCATAAATTTGATGCCACTATCCATCTACAAGAAGTTGGGGCTAGGCGATCCGACACCAACCAATATGAGGCTCGTGATGGCTGATAGGTTGGTAAAAAGACCTGTGGGTATCTTGAAAGATATGTTGGTGAAGATTTCTTCATTCATCTTTCCTGCAGACTTCGTTATTCTGGATTGTAAGGAGGATTCTAAAGTTCCCATAATCCTGGGACGTCTTTTTCTTGCAACCGGAAGTGTGCTTATTGACATGAAAGATAATGAGCTTTTGTTTCGAATTAATGACGAAGTACGATATGAATGAGTTATCTGTAGCTGATGTTCATCAAGAGGATATGAAAGCATTATCTATAGAGAAACAGCCTACTGTTGAGCCATTGTCTGCTGCGCCACTGAATGTTGAGCATGAGGATAATGAAGATTATGAAGAACTTATGGGTGATCTAACAGAAATAGAGTCTTATACTCCTAAGCAACCGGATTGTGATCTCAAGAATCAACCAACAGCGAAGACTCCCATTGACGAGCCACCAATGCTAGAATCGCAAGAGCTCCCCGATTATCTAAGGTATGTGTTCTTGGAAAGTAGAAATATACTTCCAGAGAGTGCAGATGATTTAAGTGAACAGCACGTAGAGGCTCTCATCTCTGCTCTGAAGAGATACAAGAGAGCTATGGGTTGGACTATTGATGATATAATTGGTGACTCTCCGGAGAAACGTAGGAGCTATCTCGAAAATGATCGCATGCCCACAGGTAAGCCTCATTGTTGTCTAAATCCTTTCAGAAAATGATCCATCACTTATCTCGATGAAGTCTAAGTACTCGAGATTACTATGTCGAGCCACGACAATAAATAAGGCGCTAGATGGGAGGCAACCCATCATTTTATCATTTTATCATTTATCATTTTTCCTTTCATTCTAGTACTTGTTTTGTTTTGCTAAATGAAAAATCCAAAAATAAGAGTCGTGCCACGACCAAAACTAAGGCGCTTGGTGGGAGGCAACCCATCGTACTAATCGTTTTCATTTGGTTTTGAGCAAAAATAGGTGCAATAAGTATTCAACGAGGAGATTTATTTCAATTGACGATTTGGACGCATTGTATGGTAAAGTTGGTAAGTTAGGAATAGTGATGCATAAGGATATGGATTGAGCATTTCTCATGCCCAAATAGGCATCGAGGAAGGCTAGGCCTTGGAAAAACTAGGCCACGAACGATGCACAAACTATCCTATAGCCTAAGGTCTCGGAATCTAGTGTGCTATACACTATGCGCCGCCTATTCCTAAGTGTGCTTTTGACTATGCGCCGCCTATGCTATGGCATTTGGTCTAAGTATCTCATATGCCATAGACTATGCGGCGCATATGTCTACAAATGCCATAGACTATGCGGCGCATATGTCCCATTATGCTATAGACAATGCGCCACATATGTCATGTCTATGCCAAGTATTATGCGCCGCATATGTGGGATTTTTGTCTCCAAAACCGATTGTAAATGGGTCATAACCCGACCTATTCTCTTCCTATATAAAGGGGACTTAGTTTTACAACACAACCATACTAAAAATTGACCTAAGGGTGCCGCATATACATCCAAATCCTCTCAAAATTTTCTTCTTTTGCTCTTCCAATTCACAAAACCATCCCCACAAGCTTCAAGCAAGTAAGTGCTCTCTTATTATTCATTTATTTCTCGTAAGTACTACGTTGCTATGTCTAGTATGAATTGCTAAATCGTATAAGATTGTTGGTGATGTTTATGTGTTTGGATAGTTGATACAAAATCATGTGAGTGAACATATACGTAGGAAAATATTGACTTGTTTCCGACGTGAATTTGGCTTCAATAGCATTGTTATGGTATTTACGGAATTACTATGGCTATAAACATTGCTTAAGATTGTTGTTTGGATACTTACATGTTAGACTATCCCGGCCATCGGGATAAGACTTATAGTGCCTACCGGCATAAGAGGTTGTGATTGTTATAAGAATAACTATTCCATGTGGTAACCCCTATGTAGTAGTGTTGTTATATCTACCATGAAAGTAGTCCAATGGCTGCAAGTAAGTGATGCATTGCTGATTTTCTTGTTGGAATACAATCCTAAAACGTATGTCGACGAAATCTGAGTACTCGACCACTTTCACTTCACTGATTTGTGTTAACAAAACTAAGTGTGGGGTGGTACCCCTAATGCTTGTTTATAGATTGTATCGATTGAGATTGTGCTGCCACTAACACTATTTCTAGTCTCAGGTACAATGGCACCTAAAAAGAGGCAAGGAGAAGTAAGAATCTGGATGCGCATTGTCAACTCATGCCTTATTCCTAGGACTCAATACACCAAGATATCAAGAGATAGAGTGTGTTTGGTCTATGCTTTGATGGCGAATGTCCCTATCAACTTTGGGGCAATAATTCGATCTACTATGAGGAAGGACAGACTCCACAAAATGTCCCACTTCACATTTGGAAATTTGTTGACAGCAATCTTGCGGAAGGAGGATATCGAAGAGGAACCAGCTGACCACAAACTCCCACATAACCCAAAGAAGGTTGACCTCACCAAGGTCAAAGATGCTGAAACAACTCATGGTGTCAACCTTACTACTGCGGAGAGATATGCTCGTGATGAGAGTTTCTTCCGTCATCTCTATGGCATAACACGATTCACTATGATGAGTGGTGGACGTGTTCCAGCTGCTGAAGAGCTCCAACAGCTGGACCACGACTACCCAATGAACATGCATGCACGGGAGATATGTGGAGTGGGCGTATACTTTGAGGAACCTCTAGATGATGATGTGCCAACTGATGACGATCGACGCTTGCCTGATTTTGACGAGGAGGAGAACTCTGACGACGACTCTTATGATGATTCAGACGAAGTGGGTATGACCCCCGACATTGAGAAAGAGTCCGACTAACCAGGTTCTTCGTATTTATTTTCCACTAAGGGCAGTGTCCCATTTAAGCATGGGGTGGCGGTATCGCATGCTATACTTCTCTGTTTGAACCTATGTTTGTTTGTTTACTTTGTTTATTTGAGTTTTACTTTGTTTATTTGAGTTCGTTTTTTTTAAGTTTTTTTTAGGAGTAAATTTTTTCTAGCTTCGCATGAAATTATTTTGACAGGCAGCATGAGATTATAACAAGAGTATGTGTTACAATTGTGACTATTGAGACGTTTAAACTCTAGTTGTGACTCATTATGTGATATTTTGTGGTTCAATTCCTTCACTTGTTGGGTCGAGAGTCTATATTACTTCCAATCAAGTCGACCATGTGCCTTGTGTGTGTGAGATAATAGTATATTCTATGTTTGTGGCTGATGTTAGAACTTGCCTGGTATGTATGCAAAGCGAAAATAAGGAGTGTAAGTTTAGGATATGATTTAGGCATTTCTTTGGCAACCTATATTTGTTTACCTTCAGTTTTACCTACCCATGAACATCATCCTAGTTAAACCCTTTTGAGCCTTTAGCCTATTTCTTTGACAACCTTGCATGCAAGCCTAATCCATTTTCTTTCAAGACCATAATTTGATCCAAATTCCTAAGTGCTTTAAAGTGAAAAAGTCATGTGACAACATAAGAGGAAATTGGGTGAGTATAATGCTATAAATTGTAATGGTGCTTGAATGTGTTATGAAAAAGAAAGTGCTATCATAAGTGGTATGTTATGAAAAGAAAAAGGAAAAAAAAGCTGAAAAGAGAGTTATGCTTAAAATTGAAAAACAAAAGAGGAGAACAAGGGTGGTAGAATAAAAGAAAGAAGAAAGATTGAAAGAAAAAAGTGTCAATGATACAAAGTGATGTATTAAAGTGCTTAGGAACCTAGTCACTATTCTTGGCCAAAATAGTCCTACCCGTCCCTTAGCCTACATTACAACCATCAAAAGACCTACTTGATCCTAATCTTAACATTCCGACATTTAGTAGAGTACTACATTAAGGGCAAGACTATGGTCATCAGTTGCTACATATGAATTCTTTGTGAGAGTGAGAGCAAGGATATTTTGATACCCATGTTTGATAAATGTGCTATACTTGTGAGTGATTATGGGTACTATATTGCGAGACACACATGGTTGATGAGTTTTGGATAGTTGTATATGATTCTATGTACCTAAACATTTGCATGTGAGTTGATCACCATCACGAGTCTATGCTTGAGGTTAAATTGTTTCTACTTATTATCGAAAAACTACTCTTTGATTGACAATTGTTATGTTTGCCTTGATAAATGTTTTGTGTTGTTGCTGTAAAACCCTAAGTTGATGTTTAGAAGGACATGATATTTTGTTCGAGGACGAACAAAGCTTCAAGTGTGGGGTGTTGATGATAGGCGAATTTACGCGCCTATATCAATATATTTTGTCCATATTTTAGCCTAGTTTTGAGAACAAATTATATATTTCATGCACTTTTAGTCTTTTTTCCTATAAATGAGCTAACGGATATGATTAGTAAAGTTTCAGGTATAAATGATGCAAAATACAGCATTTTATGGCTTACTTGACGCAAAAGAAAGCTCACGAAGAAAGGAAAGGGAGTTTACACGCCTAAGGACCAAAACTGCTGCATGAAAAATCTATCCCAGGCTAAAACAACATTTCTGAAGACTTTGGGGACTTACAGACACATAGCTGGATTTAGACAATGATACATTAACCTAGTACAATTGGGTTATGTATTTCATTAGTTTATTTGGATTATGATAATGTTACATTAACCTAGTACATTTGGGTTAAGTATTCCATTAGCCTAGTAGGATTTGGTTATTTATTTCATTAGCCTAGTAGGATTTCGTTATTTATTTCATTAGTTTAGTAGGAGTAGGGTATGGGTATTATAAATACCCTATCATGCTAGAGATTTTTATTCATTCCTCAATTAATACATTCATCATTCACCACAATACATTCTTCCATCCCTCTCTTCTTCCACCACAACAATTCTACAACTCTTCTAATCTTTCCATTAATCTTATTTTCTTCTACTCTTCTATTCTTAATTTCCGCAACAAGAGAAACGTTACCTTGCTAAGGAATTCACACCTCACGCCTACCACTTGTGCTACACGAAATTGATCAATCTTGTGGTATAATAACAATGTCAATCGTGATCTCCTTCGCATTCATGGGTAACTAAACCTCTCTGTTGGGGTTATGGAAGCCGAATGAGATACTATCTATTGCTGTGAGTTCGTGAGTTCGTGACACGTATATTGCTTATATCATTATTCTCTTCATCTTAATCTACATTCTTTCCAGTTGCAAACGCAAGAATACACCAGTCTAACATTTAACTTGTTTGAGAGAAAGGTTATTTGTCTGGAAAAGAGATAATATCAAGGTAGTAGGACACCCTTTCCTATTAAAAAGCTAGTGCCGTAACTGGACTAACCTCTTGGAGAATTCGTACCATTAGACACGCTTTAAGCTCGAGAGAGTTAAAGTGAAATAGTCTTTGTTGAGGTCGAGAGACACTTGGATTTACCATAGAATACAATTCTCTATAAGCACATGCATGTCACAATTCTACACACTCATAGCCAATAGAGACGTATACCTCAGAAGGCGGACATAACCCCAACGCTTCAATTCTCATTGTTTACAACTCACGTAACAATCTCTCTCTCTCTTTACTTTATTATTTTCAGCTTTTGTTTACATTACTTGCACGACAAGACTCCCCCCTTCTTACGAGACTTGCACCAAACGTTTAGTAATCTTTGCTTACTTGTTGGCCAAGCTATTCCCTGTGGGATCGACGCCCAACCCAGGTTGGGTTCTATATTTGCTAACGACCGCTTTACACTCCTACGAGAGCTGTAGATTGAGCGTTATCAAAAGTTGGCGCCGTTGCCGGGGAATACGAGTGTCAATCAAGTTCGTGATAATTACTTAACCCTTTGGACAAAGATTCTCGTACTTTTACTTTTAGTTTTTGTTTTTGTTTATTGCAGGTTTTTCTTTTAGTGCATGCCCCATACTAGAAGTTCTGGTCAACCGTTATTACCAATCAATCCGGAACCACAACGAATTAGAAGAATGGAAGCACAAGGTGAAATCGACAGGATGGCTGCTCAACACGAGCAAGCAAGATTAGCTGCTCTTGCTGCCGCCCAAGTACACCAGCAAAACATTGATAATCCTGGGCGAGCAATAAATCCTGACGATGAAGATTTCGGTGATGACGAGTTGATAAACCCAAGGCATGTTGCTGAAACTACAACACCTGCCAACCGAAGAGGTCGACAAGCTCGGTATAGGTGATTGTTCAGGAAGCAGTTAAGTTATTCTTTGGTATTGAGTTCAAGGAGAAATAATTTATGGATCCCATACTTATACAAATCATGGATGATATGGGTCAGCAAAATATTATGATTTTTTAGATTGGGGAGATAACATCTTGAGGTATCAAGGAAGGTTGTATGTTCCTGATGTAGATGGGTTGGGAGAAAGAATTTTGGCTGAGGCTCCTAAGTCTAGATATTCAGTTCATCCGGGTTTAACTAAGATATATCATGACTTAAAGGAAATCTATTGGTGGAATAATATAAAGAGAGATATGGCAAATTTTGTTGCTAAATGTATGGTTTGTCATTAAGTGAAGGTAAAAAATTTGAGGCGTGGTGGCATATCCCAAGACATAGAATTCCTATGTAAAAATGGGAGATGATAATATGTATTTCATTACATTCTTCTATAGACTCGTAATTAGTATGATTCTAATTGGGTCATTATGGATAGGTGACTAAGTCTGTCACTTCTTTCCTATGACGACTAACTACACAAAAGAGGATTATGCTAAATTATTCATTCAGGAGGTAGTAAAATTTCATTGGTTTCTGTGTCCATCATTTCATACCGAGGTATGTAGTTTTCTTCTCACTTCTGATATTTATTTTAGAAAGGTTTTGGTATTTTGGTGAACATTAGAACCATTTTCCATCCTTAAACAGATGGAAAAGCAGAGCGTATAATTCAGACTTTGAAGTATATGCTAAGGGCCTGTATGATTTATATTAAAGGTAGTTGGGTTGACCATTTGCCTCTTATTGAGTTTATCTATAATAATAGTTATCATTCTAGCATCAAAATGACTTCTTTTGAGGCCCTTTATGGTAGAAGGTACATGTCTCCTATTGGTTAGTTTGAGATAGGTAAGACTAGGTTGTTTGTCCCTACCTTAGGTCACCAAGTAATGAAGAAGGTGAACGTGATTTGAAAAAGACTTAAGACTGCTCAAAGTCGCCAAAAGTCTTATATGGATGTTAGTCAAATGGAATTAAAGTTTGATGTGAGTGATTGAGTGTTCTTAAAGGTTTCTCCTATGAAAGGGGTCATGAGATTTGGGATGAAGGAGAAGCTCAGTCCCTTTATATTGGTCCATACAAGATTTTCACAAGAACTATGTGTCATTTATGAATTAGATTTACCAACGATTTTGGATTCGATCCATCCCATTTTCCATGTCTCTATGCTTAAGAAGTGTATGGCTGAACCTTTTTTGATAGTGCCTGTTGAGGATGTTGGTGTTACATATTCGTTGTCTTATGAGAAAGTTTTGATTGAAATATTAGATAGGCAAGTTCGTTGATTAAGGACTAAGGATATAGCTTCAGTGAATGTTCTTTTAAGAAATCAAAAGGTAGAAGAGGCTACTTGGAAATTTGAAGAAGATATGAAAATCAAATACTCGTTCTTGTTTCCAACGTTGGATGAAAGTGATTAAGGTATGAATTTTATTTCCATCTTATTGCATTTCAAATTTGTCGTTGGATTCTACTTTTTCTTTCTATTATCATACTAAAAATATCCTAACTCCTCATTCCGGGATGAATGATCCAAAGGGGGGATAATGTAAGACCCCGTAAAATTTTGATCATTTTATTTTTGACCCTCCTATAAACGTGATGTTAATTTTTGACTGGAATTATGATGGGGGATGTTAAAAGAGTATTTTAGAAAAGTTTTAAATTTTTTGGAAGGGGTTCACGACCTTATTGGAATCCTCAGATAGTGGGGGTCCATGATAATAGCGTACCATGCCACGTATGCTCCATGATAGGAGCATGGCACAAAGGCTACTCTCCGGGATAGCAACGTGCCACGCTGCTATGTTAATTTCATGCAGTTTTGTTTTCTTTCACTTGGAGTGAGAGTTTTTTGGTCCTTTACCCCTTAAACAACTTTAAAACACTTAGATGACCCCCTTTACTTCAGTTGTCAAGATCAAACACTACACTTTTCCTCTTTAACTTCCAAATCAAGAAAATTCAAGGATTTTACAAGGATTTCACTATTCGAGCTCTAATCTTTGACTCTCTTCAATTTTCTCTACATTTTAGGAATGTTACTCATTTCTTAACTTGTAATTCCATTGTGGCATAAATTCATTCTATATGTATTTTGGATTGATGCATTCGAAATTGATTTAGGATTTTTGGTTGCTAATACTTGAATTACTTTTTCCATATTTTTAATAGATTTTTCATGCTTTAATATTTTGGGACTAAATTGGTGTATTGTTATAATGGTTGAAATGGTTGACATGGGTTTTCCCAAATTGATGAAATTTTGACTTGGTAATGATGTTAAGCTTAACCCACTTTATAATCTTGGTTTTGGATATGAATTTTTATGTAAATTAATTTATCTTTTGCAAATACTGCATTGCATTAAAAGATAAACGGATAAAAAGGATTTGGATACCTTTGGTAGCTATGGTTTGGATTTTTTAACTTATAATTGGAGTCAATTTGGTTATATGATTTGGTTTAGCATAAATGGAATTTTACAATGGGACTCCCGCGAAAACTGATGTGTACTCAGACCATACTCCTACCTTATAAAGGTGAGACTATTTCCATAAGACTGTTGACTCAAAAATAAGTATCAATCATCATAAAAAAGAATAAAAAAAGACAACAAAAAGAGTTCAAGTTTTGTAGACACACGATGTTTAAAATGAACAAATTTTTGCAAGAATAATAAAAATTAAATTTATCAGTTAACCTTGATTAAGTAATATGTATTCTTAGTTAAAGTTTTAATTACTAATTAGGTTAAATTGCATGGTTTGGTGTGAACACCGGGGCAAAGTATATGACTTTTTATGCTATCAAGTTAAGTTACCTACAAATTACAGTAATAGATAATAAATTAAATCGAGTAAACAACCTACTATAATAGGTTAAATTACCCTAATAGAGTAAGAAAAAAATTAAATTAGTTTAAATAACTTACCAAAACTGACTTGTTGATGCAATAAGGTTTAATAGTTGAAACAAAATGAGGATGATCATCATCACCATAAGTTGAAGTAGATGATACTTGAGCATTGACAGGACTCATGTTTGAGAGCTTTCTCATAATGTCTATGTTGGGTTTAATTAGTGTGAATGAAAAATGAAATGACACAACCTTTGAGGAAAAGACAAATTATTTTAGAAAAGGAGTGACTGTTCAGATAGTTTTGTTTGTTAAGAAAAAGACACAATGTTTCAAATGAACAGACATGACTCTTCCAAAGGATAAACCTTTTCGGATGAACCATTGCCACCTTTTGGAAGGGGTATTTGATGGCTATATAAACCTGCATTTATCCACAGGTTTAGGTACGAAAAACTTTTTCTGCAATAGAACTCTTCTTATTTTCTGAAAATATAACCCGTGTGATCATATAATATTTGAGTGAGTTCGAAGAGAATACGATCGTTTGAGGTACCACTACAATCGTATTGTTAGGCCATTTTGTCTTGGGAGGAAAATTCTGCAACCTCAGGTACTTGAGAAGAATTATTTCCTTAAGGACACTCCGTGAATTTAGAGGAATTGGCTTTTAATACTTCATCCATTTTTCTATAAAATTCTGATTTTTATCTTGTGTGGAAGGTGTTATATAACTTCATAACTATTCTTGTTTTATACTTGAATTTGTATTGAAGTGGTTGTACCTAAATAAAGATTTTGTGTACCTGAAAACATTGAAAAGCAATAATCTTAAGGAAATAAGTTTTGGAAAAAGAAGAAAAAAAATATTTTTTTTTGCTTGTTTGGTGAAATTTTTATTTCACTATAGTTTTTTTTCAGAATCTTTATCACTTGGTTTTTGGATATTAAAGCTTTTAGGTTTATACTCCGTTTGAACTTAATTATTGAATTGAAGAAATAAAATCTTCATCACAAGTTAACGATCACTCGGTTGATGATTGACAGTCATAAAAAGTTCATCGTTAAACTAGAAACAAGAGGTGTTTAAAGTTGCTGCAATTTTATTAATAGTATTTTGACATACTAAAGGTTCTATCTTGTTGTTACGGGAAAATGACTACCGATAGTCAAATGAATGATGCTAGAACAACTATGACAGCAACTAATATTGCCACAATGAGTCGTACTAATGCTCCCGCAAGCTATGGCAGCAGCGGCGAAACCTAAAATGTTCACGAGTATTGACTTCAAGTGATGGCAGCAAAAAATGTTTTTCTACTTCACAACTCTTTGTCTTCAAAGTTTCATGTTTGAGGAAGCTCCGGAGGTGACCGATGAAACCTCTGAACAAGAGCGATATGTGATTGTGGAGGCTTAGAAACACTCAGATTTCCTTTGCAGGAATTACATCTTGAGTGGTCTCCAAGATGACCAATATAATTTGTATAATGGAACAAAGACAACAAAAGAGTTATGTGGAGTGCTAGAATGGAAGTACAAGATAAAGGATGCAAGAACTAAAAAGTTCTTCAATGCAAAATTCTTGGAATATAAAATGATAGACAGTAAGTCTGTTGTTTCCCATGTGCAGGAACTGCAAATAATCATCCATGATCTCCTTGAGGAAGGTATGATTTTGATAAATATCTTTGTTGAACAATTTAAAAATGTTCTTAATATTCACATAACCTTTATTGTAGGTCTGATCCTGAATGAAGCTTTTCAAGTAGCAGCAATAGTAGAGAAGCTACCACCTATGTGAAAGGACTTCAAGAACTATTTGAAACAGAAACGTAAGGAGATGTCAGTAGAAGATCTAATTGTATGACTGTGCATTGAAGAAGATAATAAGATTGCGGAAAGAAGGTCAAGAGGAAATTCTATAATGAATGGAGTAAATATTATAGAAGATGACTACAACTCCAAAATGATAAAGAAGGCTGAAAATAAAAACAATCAACCCAAGAAGAAATTTAAGGGAAAGTGCTTCAGCTATGGAAATATTGTCCACAAATCAACAGATTGTCAGGCCCCTAAGAAAGGAAAGAAAAAAGTACCAAGCAAATGAGCCCGAGTCCAAGAAAGAAATAGATGATCTATGTGCCACACTTTCCAAATGCAACTTGGTAGGAAATCCTCGTGAATGGTGGATGGATTCTAGTAGCACCCACCATGTTTGTTCTAATAAGGAGTTGTTTTCAATGTTTGCTCTATCTCAAGGAGAAGAAAAGATCTTCATCGCTAACTCTGCTATTGAAAAAGCAGAAGAAACAGGATAAGTATGCTTGAAAATGACTTCAGGAAAAGTGTTGATGCTAAACAATGTCCTGTACGTACCAGAGTTAAGAAAGAATTTGATTTCCGTATCACTTCTAGATAAAAATGGATTCAAATGTGTATCTGTTTCTAGAAAAGTTGTAATTAGCAAAAGAGAAGTGTATGTAATAAAAGCATATCTCACTGAGGTCCTATATAAGATGAATGTAATGACTACTGAATTCAAAAAAAATTCTGCATCTTCTAACTTGCTTGAGTCTAATGAATTGTGGCATGAACGTTTAGGATATGTCAATTTTAAAACTTTATGAAAACTGATTAACTTAGAAGTTTCGTCAAACTTTGAGTTGATTAAATCAAAGTGTCAAACGTGTGTGGAATCAAAGTATGCTAAGGATCTGTATAAGTTCGTTGAAAGAAATTCCAATCCCTTAGACTTAATGCACACTGACATTTGTTATATGAAGTCAACACCATCACGTGGTGGGAAAAAGTATTTCATAAGTTTTATTGACGATTGCACTAGATATTATTATGTCTACTTGATAAATAGTTAGTATAAAGAATAGATACATTTAGACAATACAAAACTGAAGTTGAAAATCAGTTAGAGAAGAAGATCAAAACTATAAGAAGTGATAGGGGCAAAGAATATGAATCTCCCTTTTCTGAAATATGTGTAGAGAATGGAATTGTCAATAAAACTATGGCCCCGTATTACCTCAATCTAATGGAATTGAAAAAAGAAAAAACCAAACTTTGAAGGAAATGGTGAATACCTTACTTATAAGTTTCGATTTACCGCAAAACTTTTGGAGGGAGGCTATCCTTCAAGCTAACCGAATACGCAATAGATTTTCCCATAGTAAGACATAATCAATTTCTTATGATAAATGGAAAGGAAGAAAACCTAACATGAAATATTTCAAAGTATGGGGGTGTCTAGCCAAGGTCTAAGTTTCTATGCCTAAAAGGGTTAAGATAGGCCCTACGACGGTGGACTGCGTGTTCATATGATATGGTAAAAGTATTCAAGCATATTGGTTTTTGGGTCATAAATCCGAACATCAAAATATTAATAAAAATACAGTGATTGAATTAGATAATGCTGAATTCCTTGAAAACATTTATCCATATAAAACTAGACATGAATAGTCTAGTCGGAGATCTGAACATCCTCGAGATGAACTAACTGAGAATGTACATAATGATGAGAATCCAAGATGAAGTACACGTTAAAGAACGTCAAATTCTTTTGGATCAGATTTTCAAAACATTTCTCTTAGAAAATGAGCCTCAAACTTTTAAAGAAGTGATGCCATCGTCGAACTCATCCTTTTGGAAAGAGGCAGTCAATAGTGAGATTGATTCAATCTTAAGCAACCATACATCGGATTTGGTTGATCTTCCACCAAGAAATAAAACTTTATGTTATAAATGGATTTTAAAAAGAAAAATAAAAGAAGATGGTATTATTGACAAATACAAGGAAAAACTTTTAGTAAAAGGCTTCAAACAAAAAGAAGGCCTTTATTTCCTTGATACATACTCGCCACTAACAAGGATAACGTCTGTTTGAATGTTAATTACCTTGGTGTCAGTATATAGTATTGAAATCCATCAAATGGATGTGAAAACAACATTCCTGAATGGAGAATTAGAGGAAGAAATCTATATGGAACAACCTGAGAGGGGGGCTTAAGTGTTGTTTTGGGACTGAAATCCTGTAAGACCCCCAAAGTTCCTTCGTCATTAAACCCTTTAGAACAAGTCAAGAAGAAATTTACACTTAGAATTTTAGCATAATGTTCAACACTTTTTATTTTGAGCGTTTAAAACTTTGGGGAATTATTTCTTGACCTTCCCAACCTCCAATTTTTTATTTTCATGTTGTGTTATGATGAGGCAAGTCAAAGTACATCTCGGGTGAGTTTTGGAATTTTTAGATGATCTTAAGATAGTGTTTGGGTTGGCAAAACAGTAGCTTAAGATGATAGGGCCGCGTCGCCTTGGCTTTAGCTGTGGCCTATGCGAGGCGACACTTTACTTAGTCCGGCAGACTATGCGAGGTGGTGCGTTTCTAAGCCTAGCCGGCTAGGCAGGGAGACACCTTGCTAATTCTACTTGGTATAAATTTTGGCCTACTTCTCCAACTCATTAAGGGTAAACTTGGTATTTTTCGCTCCTTTATCATCTCTAACATTTGATTTAATCCCAAATATACCAAAATACATTCACTTTCATCTAAATTGCTCAAGAACACTCATTAGTGCTATAAGAAGAAACCAACAATTTCACGAATAGCGTCCAAAAAGCAAGCGTCTGTAATTCAAGGTATGTGGGGATTGAAAAAGAACACCTCTTTCGTTCTTGTGCCCAAAGTATTTGTTTTATTAGAGAATTTTGTATTTTTAAGTTGAATTTATGCATACTATACTATATTTCATGTTCAAGAAGTTATGAATTGTTTAAGTCTTGAATTATATTATATTTCACATTTTTTGTGATATGAATTGAGAATTGATGTTACGAGTTATATATATATATTCCTACAATGATTGATGTTTTGGGTATTTCTATGACTGGACTCATGATTTACTCTCCATTTTGAAAGTTAGAATACTTGAATAGATATTCATGCCTTGAGTCCAAGAATGAGTATTTATATAATCTAAAGTGTTTCAAGAAATGTATTGATATGTCTATACTATTGATGTTTTAAAGCTTTTTGATGATAAGTCTATTAAGATTTCAAGAAAAGAGTTGATTTGATCCTAAGTTAAGAAAGGAATCCACACAACTTTGATTTAAGTTAAAGGAAAGCATAATTGGCTTCCATTACATACTTTTGAGTTGTTCAAGGAGGATTTTTCCTAAAAGTTCTGAGCTTAATTAAGGGAGTAGTATTTAGCATCGAGTTGTGCTTGATTCCAAGGTCTCAGGCCGCAGAACTACCAGCCATCGTAGGATTTGATTTACTCCAAGTGGGTTAAGTTAGTGATCAATAAAAGTTAAAGGTTCCACTCAGATGGCAAGGATCGAATAGCTCTCCCTAACTTAGGCAAGACGTTGGACTCCATGTATCTCACATGGCTTATGTTGGATAGAAGAAACTCCCAAAAGTCTCCCAAGTTTACAAAGTAGTTCCCCTCTCTATTTAAGATAAAAGTATATATATATTTCAAAACGCTATGATTTTAAGATTTCTAAGGTTCTCAAGTTGTGTTTTTATACTTGATCTATTTTATAAGTTTGAGAATAAACAAAGAATACAGATTTAGAATAAAGTGTGATGACTGATGTGATTTACATTATATGCTTCCTTATTCATGATTATGATAATTTTATTAAAGCTATGTAAGTCATCTGTAATAGCATGTATATTTTTCCCATCAAGCTTTATGATATTGATTATTTAATTGCATACACCCCGATATACTCAGTATATTCTAAAAGTATTAATTTGCATACTCGTCTGTTGCTGCACTTCCTCATAATGTAGGTTCAGGTGCTTAGTCCCGACAATATCAGTGATTCCCAAGTACCTTGGTCTACATCCCTACAATGGTGAGTCCTTATGGTTCGAGGACTGAGTATTTGGACTTTCATCTTTAAGAGTAGTTGCTATATTTTTTAGTTGAGTATGAGTCTATTGGGGATCTTTCCCAATGGCTCTCTAGTTTCTTGAGTAGTAGAGGCTTCGTCAGACTAGATTATCAGTATGTTTTGACTTTCAGTATTTTGGTGGTTTAGACAAGTATTTCTTTGCATTTTGTTATAATAATGATATAAAAACACCTTTGTTTTGTGTTATTCATCTATAAGTAAGCTTTATAAGTAGTAGCAGACTCAAAGGGTTAGCTTGGGGCTACTTGTAGCCTTAAGCACTGTGTGGCATCTCAGGACTAGTTTTTGGGGTGTTATAAACTTAGTATTAGAGCCTATGGTTTAAGGAGTCCAAGGAAGTCTGAAAAGCCACGTTACAAAGTGTCTTGATCATCGGTGTGTAGCGCGCCACATCTATGAACAAGAGGCTATAAGACGTTTTAGGAAAAGTCATCTCTTTCATTCAGAGTTTATCATGCCTACTACTGTCTCTGTCTGCTATTGATTCATGCTCTTTTATGATAGTTGAAAATGCCTCCTCATTGAGCCCGCATAAATAATAACGAGCCACCTCAACCTGTTGATCCCCTGAATGAGAATGAGTCTCATGCTGAGTTTCAGGCAGCTTTTCAGGTGCTATCCCATGCATTCAGCATGAATGTTCAGGCTAATAATCAAGATGCAGTTCCACAAGAGCAGGGAGGTGATTTGTCCACAGCCGAAATTCATGATTTCATGAGGATGAACCTGCCAGAGTTCTATGGGTCTAAGGTAGGTAAGGACCCAATACTGTATCTTGAGAAGGTAGGGAAGATCAACAAAGTGATGCATGTTTTTTAGGAACAAAGTGTGGAGTTGGCATCTTACAGACTGAGAGAAGTTGCTTATGACTGAATTGTTGGATGGAGAAAGAATAGAGGGAAGGATGCTGATCCTATGACTTGGAAGGTATTCCAGGATACATTCCTGGATAAGTTCTTTCCATTAGAGATGAGGGAGCCGAAGGTGGAGGAGTTTATGAACCTAAGGCAAGGCTCCATGACTATTAAAGAGTATTGCCTTAAGTTTAACTAGTTAAGTATGCTCCTAACTTGATTGTTGACACCCAAGCTAGTATGAGTAAGTTCATGACTGGAGTGTCTAGTTTAGTGCTTAATGAGTGAAGGATAGCTATACTGAATAGGGATATAGATTTTGCTAGGCTAATGCAACATACCCAGCAGATAGAAGCATATAAGATAAGGGAGAGAAATTGAGTAAAAGGAAACAAGAGGGCGAGATCCAACCAGCATGAGTATGGTCAGTCTAGGTCCCGTAGAGGAAACAAGAAGGCTAGATTCGAGTAACATGAGTAAGCCAGCTCCATCATCTCCTAGTGATCCCGTACCCAGAGGTAGGGAGGAGCAGAGGAATAGGCCATTAATGTCCAGATCCTAGAACAATGTGAGTAATAGTCCTAATTATCCCCAGTATGCTAAGTGTGCAAGAACCCATCCAGGTGAGTATTTGGCTGAGTAGTGAGGTTGTTTTGGTTATGGCAAGATGGGCCATAGACTAAGAGATGCCATAGACTAAGAGAGAGTCTGTATGCCAGGTAGGGGAACCATGATATACGCCCCCAGATTCAAACTACTAGTGCCCCAGCTCCTGTAGCCCATCCATCCCCTACTCAGGGCGCTTCATCTAGCACCACTGGCGGTCAGCGCCAGAACCAATTCTATGCTTGGCCATCTCGCCAGGAGAAGAAGGACTCTGTCGATGTTACTGGTATGCTCCGCATATTTCACTTTGATGTTTATGTATTGTTGGACCCTTGGTCAAGTTTTTATTATGTGACACCGCTGGTTGCTATTAATTTTGAGATAAATTCTGAAGAGATTCCTGAGCCTATCTTAGTTTTTACCCTAGTAGGTGAGTCAATAGATGCCAAGCAAGTTTATAAAAAGTGTCCTATTACTGTTCTTCATAGATTTATGTTTGCTGATTTTATACAGTTGGATATGGTAGATTTTGATCTTATTCTGGGTATGGATCGACTTCACTTTAGTTATGCATCTATAGACTGTAGTACCCGTGTGGTTAAGTTTCAGTTTTTTGATAATCTAGTTTTCGAGGGGTTCGGAAATTCTGTATCTCCTAAGAGTCATTTTATTTCTTATCTTAAACCCAGAAAGTTAATCTGCAAAAGTTTCTTCTATTATTTAGTTTGAGTTAAAGACACTAAGTCTGAGACTCCAACTATTAAACTAGTCAACGTTGTTAATGAGTTTCCTGATGTTAGAGTGGTCAAAAGAGTGTGAAATAGGGATAAAATGCCACTGTTGGGGGCCTGCATCCTATCTGCAGACCAGGTTTGCTCAGGGTGCTCATGACCTACTTAAGCTGGTAAAAAAATGGCATCCACTCATATCATGTGCCTATCTAATTAAGTAGATGCTAAAGTAGACAAAATTGATTTTTTAGTTAATTTGGGTCACTTTTGGCCCTACATATGTATTAGACATCCCAAGGTGATAAATACTAGCTATCTTAGGTTATTTCCTATGTTTTGTGATGTTTATTAAAGATAAAACTCTTGAGAGATTGTTTCATATCTTGGAAATTTTTATGTTGCATTTTGCTTAGAAACTGTGGTTATAAGGTTGTTTCAATTGGCTTGCGGTCAATGTAATAGATCGGTGCTTGTTGATAGTTGAATTTGGGGGTTTAATAGTTTAATATACTCTTTAGTTCTTAATTCTCTTATCTTCTTTATGTCTACCTATCTATCTTTATCAGTCTATTCTTTTATCCCATTACATCCCATATTTCAATTTTATTAATTTTTTTAGTGTTTGTTATTGTTTCTAGTTTCGGTGATTCGATGTTGTATCATATTCACCCAACATAACATAGAATTGGGTCTTTCATGGTAGGATGAAAATGATTTGGTGCTCAATGGTACACCGGCAACTTATCGACAAATCCTCTTCCACAAAATCTAAAATTTGTAAAATCTTTTGTTTAACCTCCTAAGTAAAATAAAACAAAGATATTTTCACTATTAGCCCCCAAATCATATTTCTTTAAGAAATTCAGGAATATATCAAATAGAAATTGGAAACACTATCTGTCTCCCCTGCAAAATTATAAAAGGTTTTACATTCAACTTGGTACATTTGAGATGTAAATAGAATTCCTTATGGTTCTTTGGTATTTTTATACTTCTTGAGTGAAACTCCATTGTTAAAACAAGAAGAAAATTGAGTAAAAGGAATCTCTATGTCTTTTCTTAATTGGAAATAGCTTAGTGGGAAGTCTATTAATGTTTATTGAGTATGCCACCATTTGCTCACATTGAAAGTTCCAGTGGAGAAATTTCATTTTCTCTAACACGTGTTTTAGAAAACCCAATTCTAAAGAATCCCAATCTTTCCATAAGTTTATCTTGAGCATAAAACTTGGGGAAATGCTTGTCCTACTATAACTTTGTTACTAACTCGTGGCGGAGTATGATATTGTTTGATATCACCCTTCCTAGAAGAAAAGCTGACCGGCTATCATCAACAAGTTTATCCTTAACTTGTTGCATCCTTATATTAAGATTTTGGAAATTTGCCTAAACAACATTGTACAATATGCTATTGGCCGAATCTCAGAAATCTTTGTGGGACTAGGCACTGTGAGGGTTAAATTGATGTTGGTAAAAATGATTGGATGTTACGATTTGAACTGAGGCCCTGTCCATGACAGATATCCTAAACTGTGAGTTCACGAGATCCCCTGAGATCCCTTCTCTAACTGGAAATCATTTACAAAATTCATATACTATAAGGAAAATACAGAAAAACATTATACGACGAAAACATGGTCATTTTTTTTTACTATAGCTGAATAATACGAATATGAGTTCATGAAACATTCAAAAACACCTAACACTAGTTTGACAAATCTCTAACAACTCAAAAACACTATTGTTTGAATACTGGGACAAGGCCCCCAGTTGGGCCTTAAACCAAAATGAAATATCAATGCCAAATCAACAAGGCTATCCGAAATAAGAGAGGATCACCAACTGCATTTTTTGGACAACCTAATCTACTTCTTAGCGGAACCCCAAGTCTGTGTCTTAGTTCTTAAAATATAGGGGGTCAATATAGATGTATTGGTAAGTAGACGAATCCAAAATAATGTATTTATATATAACATAAGTGAGTGAAATATATGGAATATTTAACATATGATATACGAAAACACATGGGCATTCTTTAATGACTTTGAAACATTTCTTTGAAACCATGACCCACTCTTTATTTTACTTCTGAGCTAGATGGTATGCCCTACAATCTATAATTCCATGGGGTATATGGAATCTGCTCGATTCGACGGTCAAGCCCCCAATCTGAGTTTGCTGCAAGGATTGGAGTATCTATAAGGGGGAGACGTAAGATCATACAACAGGCTACAAAAATACCCAATCAGATCAATATGTCATGGTAGTGTATACAAAGCACGACTCATAACATAGCCCCAATTCGGAATGACATGAATCAAGGTACACAAGATCACAAAGAAGGGTACCATAATCTTGTGTCGGCAAATCATGGTTTCTAGCGTTGAATCTTTCAGCACATACTTTCTTCGGGTAACCATCTAGCTCTTTTTAAGACCATTTTAACCTTTTCTAAACATGTATCTTTTTGAATTCAAAATATGAGTAAAATCTGTATTTTAGTGTGTTTTGAATCTGCTATGGCTTTCATCTTTTTGGTATCATCATACAAAGACTTATAAGTGATATTTATAAGCCATAAAATATCATGTTGTAGTACGTTCATTCAAAAAAATATGTTTCGACCACCAAATGATTCAAATAGTATAAGAGGGTTTGTATTTCAACATGCATGAAATCTATTTCAATCCTTAAACATGGGGTGATCACTTACTTTGTAGTAAATCATTTAATTCTTTTATTAAAAATCATTAACATTTATCAACAAGGAAAAAATCCCTCTCTTAAATTCATAACCATTCTCAAATCATTTAACAATAGCCAAGAACATTTATAACAGGCTTCTAAATGTGTAGTTTTATCAATTCGCAACATGTGAATATCAACAAGTATCAGAACATGAGAGGGAGTGAAAATATTCACCCTCTCAATTCACTTTCAAAATTCAAACGTATACATACATATATATGAACAAAAATCAAATTCAGGGGAAAATCTCAAGACCAAAACATTATCGTCAATAGGGTTCACAATGCATTATTGTCAATGTAAATTCAAAACCCTTTTGTAAATACATGATTTCCCAACATTCAGACATTATAAAAAAATCATTTTTACCATGCCCATGTAGTTTAGTAAAACTCCACTTACCTTATATTACTTAGGTTGACGGATGGAAATCCAATTCTTGATTCGTTTCTTGGAAATCTTGAATTTAAGGATTGGTTCTTGATCTTTGATAGAAACCTTAATTTATCTTATTTCTGAGAGTAGAGGATTTGAGACATTGAAAATTGATAGAATATATATTATAATGATTAGGGTATGATTTATATTAGTGGAGAAGGAATTTTGTATGGAAAAATACCATAATACCTATTTAAAAAAGACCCGTTTGAGCAACTCGGCCTCGACTGATGGTTTGGTTGATGGACCATCAGTCTGAGGACGTGTAACACCCTGAGTCTATACCCCGGATGCTACACAATGTCATAATCCCGAAGGACCACAAACTGACCCATAACTGGTACCTACTACAATAACTGAGCAATAATACTGTATAATTCAAAAATTAGGTGGAAACCTACCATAATGTTCAAATTGAAAGTAAATACTGTATACTAAAAGATAAAATCTGACACATCTTTATGAAATAATCTAGTTTGGAAAAGCCTCTAAACTGTTTAAAAAACATGGAGTTGATGGGACAAGTCCCCAACTTACTCCGACTATTGAAATAACTAAATACTGAAATAATAAATTTGTCCTCAAACTATAATGAATCACCACTAAGTCTACTACTAAAAGATTAGGTTGCTAAGTTGATATTGGGCGTATTTATACCCCTAAGAACCATAATTTACCCATATTTTAGGCCAAGTTTGGAGGATAAAATATATAATTCCTGCACTTTTAGTCTCTTTTCCTGTAAGTGAGCTAACCTATGTGATTAGCATGTTTTCAGGTATTAACGATGAAGATTTAAGCACTTTGTGGACCTTTGGGAAGCAAAGGAAAACTTCAAGTAAGAAGGAAGGCAGCTTTTGGAAGCTTGTGGACTGAATGTGATGCATGGAGAATCTATCTCGGGCAAAATCAGTATTTCTTAATACTTAGAGGTGCAGCAGTAACCTAGTAGGACTAGGACAAGGATGTTATAAAAACCTTATTTGCTGAATTTTTCAGCATTGATTCACTATTATTCGTTCGCTTATTATTATTCGACTTTTTAGTATTATGGAGTTTACAGATTCTGTAAGTTAAGACAGAGAAAACTCGGCTCTCTTGTGGAACGACCAAGAAGAAAAAACGTCATCTCCTTCTTGACGTTTAAGTCATCCCATCCCGAATATTATTCGAGTTGTGGTATGATGATTATGTCTATTATGATTTGGACAGAATGTAATTCGGCTACCCTTATTTCCATTGTCTCTATCTGGGGAGGCAACTCTATGGTTGAATGGGATAACTCCTGATTCTATTACTAATTGGAGGCAATTGAAAGACGGTTTCCTAGAAAGATTCTTTCCGCCATCCAAGAGAGAACAGTTGAGAGATGAGATCAGCAATTTTCGACAGCTTCCAACTGAAGCTCTCCACGAAACATGGGAGAGGTTCAAGATGAAGCTTATGCGTTGCCCAAATCATCATATGACCAATGTCCACTTGATGGAGATATTATACAGGTCTTTGAATTCGGTGACTAAGCCAGTGGTTGATAATACTGCAGGAGGGTCATTTATGGACCTTATTTTTATTCAAGCAAGTGATATGTTAGATCGTATGACAAAGCAGAGTAGAGCTTGGCATACCAGGGATTCTAAGGTAGCAAGCTCTACTATATCTATTGGCATGACAGCAGAACAGCGGTGTAGACAAGAGGAACGTGACCAAGATATGGCGCACATGAAAACGTAGATGGATCTTCTTACCAAGAACTTATTATCAGGGAAGACCGAGAAGGTTAAAGCCGTTGTATCACAGGGAAGAGATGAAGCTGATTCTGAGGAAGAAGATAACTACTGGAATAATCAGGGGGGTTTCCGAGGCAATGCCCAAGGAAACCAAGGTCAGAACTATTATGATAAATCTGGGTACAAGGACCGCGATCAAGGTGGTTGGAAGAATAAGACTGACAAGAGTGGTTTGTATGTTCCTCCTGGAAATCATGAGGCCGCGACATCTGGTTCGGGGAAGATGTCCATGGAAGATATGATGGCTAAGCTATTGAAAAGAATGGAGGCAACCAACATGGGCGTAACCGAGGTGTAGAATGATTTGTCTTCAATAAATCAATTGGTTAACTCGCATTCTATTGCAATAAAATAGCTGGAGCAACAATTGAGTCAACTATCAACGGCATTCAATCAAAGAAAAGCTGGCACCCTACCTAGTGACACTGTGCAAAATCCAAGGAACGACGGATCATGTATGGCTATTACTACCAGGAGTGGTAAGGTGTTGGAAAATCTATCCAAAGGCAAGCAAGTGGTTGATGATATAGCAGATAATGTTATTAATACAGAATGTGAAGAGGCCAAAGAAGCTGAAGAGTGTGTTCATGACGTCACCCCTAGACATCTGCAGCCTGAAAAGATCGATAATTGGAAGCAAGATAAAAAGAAAGTAGTGGAGAAATCTATTCCTCCTCCACCACCACCTTTTCCTCAGAGACTGAAGAAGAAAGCTGATGATACCAGGTTCAGTAAATTTATGACTATGCTGAAGCAGCTGACTATTAATGTTCCTTTGGTAGAGGCACTGGAACAGATGCCTGGGTACCCAAAATTCATGAAGGACCTTTTGACAAAGAAGCGGGCAGCAAGTTATGAGTTGACAGATTATGTTCATCATTGCAGTGCAATCGCTACCAGATCACTAGTTTAGAAGAAAGCAGATCCTGGTGCTTCTACTATTCTTTGCACGGTTGTATCTTTAGATTTTACTAAGGCATTGAGCGATTTGGGATCTAGCATCAATTTGATGCCACTATCTATTTACAAAAGGTTGGGACTGGTCGATCCTACACCAACCAATATGCGACTCGTGATGGAAGATAGGTCGGTAAAATGACCTGTTGGTATCTTATATAATGTATTGGTGAAGGTTTCTTCTTTCATTTTTCCTGCAGACTTTGTTATTTTGGATTGTGAGGTGGACTCTAAAAATCCCATAATCTTGGGTCGTCCTTTCCTTGCAACAGGAAGTGTGCTTATTGATTTAAGAGCTAATGAGCTTTTATTCCGGATGAATGACGAAGTGGTCCGTTTTGATGTATGTAAATCAATGAAGCAGCCCAAAGAGGTGGTGAAGAAAGAAATTATTAAGTGGTTAGATGTAGGGGTAGTGTATCCAATCTCCGACAGTAAATGGGTGAGTCCGGTACAGTGTGTGCCCAAGAAAGGGGGCATAACGGTAGTTGCAAACGAAAAGAATGAGCTAATTCCACTCAGACCTGTCACATGGCAGAGAGTGTGCATGGAATACTGGAAGCTGAATTCATGGACGCTTAAGGATCACTTCTCAATGCCATTCATGGACCAAATGCTTGATCTATTGGCAGGGAAATGATGGTTTTGTTTATTCGATGGTTATTATGTCTATAATCAAATTTGTATTGCTCCCGAAGATCAAGAGAAGACAACGTTTACATGCCCATATGGTACGTTTGACTTCAAACATATGCCATTTGGGCTATGTAACACACCCGTCACTTTTCAGCGTTGTATGATGTCCATTTTTCTGATATGGTTGAAGACAACTTGGAGGTGTTCATGGACAATTTTTCAGTTGTGGGGGAGTCGTTTGAATCGTGCTTGACGAATCTAAGTATGGCGTTGCAGAGATTTGTTGAATTAAACTTGGAGCTAAATGATGATAGGCGAATTTACATGCCTATACAACTATATTTTGCCCATATGTTTTGAGAACAAATTATATATTTCATGCACTTTTAGTCCTTTTTCCTGTAAGTGAGCTAACGAACATGATTAGCAAAGTTTCAGGTATAAATGATGCAGAATTCAGCATTTTATGGATTACTTGACGCCAAAGAAAGCTTCACGGAAGGAGAAAAGGAAGCTTGGACGCCTAAGGACCAAAAGTGATGCATGGAAAATCTGTTCTAGGCTAAAACAACATTTCTGAAGACTTTGGGGACATGCAGTAACTTATTTGGATTAGGATAATAATACATTAACCTAGTACAATTGGGTTAAGTATTTCATTAGTCTATTTGGATTTGGATAATGTTACATTAACCTAGTACAATTGGGTTAAGTATTTCATTAGCTTAGTAGGATTTGGTTAGATATTTCATTAGCTTAGTAGGAATAGGATATGGGTATTATAAATACCCTATTTTGCTAGAGATTTTGAGACATTCTACTTAACAATAATTCTCATTCTAGTTTTTATTCATCCATATTCATTCTTCAACTATTAATCTTTTCTACTCTTCCAACTCTTCTAATCTTTCCATTAATTTTACTTCTTATTCTTCTATTCATCTATTCTTAATTTCCGCAACAAGAAAATCATTACTTTGCCTAGGAATTCATGCCTAAACGCCTACCAGCTGTGCTACACGAAATTAATCAGTATTGTGGTATAATAACAATGTCAATCGTGATCTCCTTCGCATTCATGGGTAACTAAACTTCTCTGTTGGGGTTATGGAAGCCATATGAGGTACTATCTATTGCTGTGAGTTTGTGAGTTCGTGACACGTATGCTGCTTATATCATTATTCTCTTCATCTTAACCTAAATTCTTTGTGGTTTCAAACGCAAGAATACACCAGTATAATATTTAACTTGTTCGAAAGAAAGGTTATTTGTCTGGAAAAGAGATAGTGTCAAGGTAGTAGGGTCCCATCCCCTATTAAAAAGTTAGTGCCGTAACTAGATTAACCTCTTGGAGAATTCGTACCGTTAGACACGCTTTAAGCTCGAAAGAGTTAAAGTGAAATAATCCTCGAATAGGTCGAAAGATGCCTGGATTTACCATTGAATACAATTCTCTATAAGCACATGCATGTCTGAATTCCGCACACTCATAGTCAATAGAGACGTATAACTTAGAAGGTGGACATAACCCCAACTTCTCAATTCTCATTGTTTTACAACCTACCAAACATTCTTTCCTTTTTACTTTGCTATATTCAGTTTTTACTTTAATACTTTGTTTACATTACTTGCATGACAAGACTACCCCCTTTTTATGAGACTTGCACTAAAAGTCTAGTAATCCTTGCTTACTTGTTGACCAAGCTATTCCCTGTTGGATCGATACCCAACCCAGGTTGGGTTCTATATTTTCTAACGACTGCTTTACACTCCCACGAGAGTTGTAGATTGAGCATTATCAAAAATTGGCACCGTTGCCGGGGAATACAAGTGTCAATCAAGTTCGTGATAATTACTAGAACCTTTGGTCAAAGATTCTCGTACTTTTACTTTTAGTTTTTGTTTTTGTTCTCTGCAGGTTTTTATTCAGTGCATGCCCCATACTAGAAGTTTTGGTCAACCGTTATTACCTATCAATCCTGAACCACAATGAATTGGCAGAATGGAGGAACAAACGGAAATCGAAAGAATGGCTGCTCAACAGGAGCAGGCGAGACTAGCTGCTCTTGTCGCCGCCCAAGTACACCAACAAAACATTGATAACCCTGGGTGAGCAACAAATCCTGACGATGAGGATTTAGGTGATGACGAGTTACTAAACCCAAGGCATGCTGAAATCGCAACACCTGCCAACAGAAGAGGTCGTCAAGCTCGGTTTAGGTATGATCGCCAACCCATGCAACCAGCTTTCGATGATGATGATGATGATCTTGATGGATCCGGAGCCACAGGAGCCATTATTCCTCCACCATTAGCGCCCGGAGCCAAGTTCAACATCACAAGTACCATGATTCAGTTATTGCAACTCAAGGGATTATTTGGTGGACTAGCAGGCGATGATCCGAATATGCATCTCATCAACTTTATTTCTACATGCAAGTCATTTGACAATCCTGGTGTTGGTCAGAATGCAATTTGATTACGTCTATTTCCATTATCTCTGTTGATGATAGGCGAATTTACACGCCTATATCAATATATTTTGCCCATATTTTAGCTTAGTTTTGAGAACAAATTATATATTTCATGCACTTTTAGTCCTTTTTCCTATAAATGAGCTAACGAACATGATTAGTAAAGTTTCAGGTATAAATGATGCAAAATTCAGCATTTTATGGCTTACTTGACGCAAAAGAAAGCTCACGAAGGAAGGAAAGGGAGTTTACACGCCTAAGGACCAAAACTGCTGCATGGAAAATCTGTCCCGGGCTAAAACAGCATTTCTGAAGACTTTGCGGACTTGGACCAAAACTGCTGCATGGAAAATCTGTCCCGGGCTAAAAGAACATTTCTGAAGACTTAGGGGACTTACAGACACATAGCTGGATTTTGACAATGATACATTAACCTAGTACAATTGGGTTATGTATTTCATTAGTTTATTTGGATTATGATAATGTTACATTAACCTAGTACATTTGGGTTAAGTATTTCATTAGTCTAGTAGGATTTGGTTATTTATTTCATTAGCTTAGTAGGAGTAGGATATGGGTATTATAAATACCCTATCATGCTAGAGATTTTTATTCATTCCGCAATTCATCCCTCACCACAATACATTCTTCCATCCCTCTCTTCTTCCACCACAAGAATTCTACAACTCTTCTAATCTTTCCATTAATTCTATTTTTCTTCTTCTATTCATCTATTCAATTCTTAATTTCCGCAACAAGAGAAATGTTACTTGCTAAGGAATCACACCTCACACCTATCACTTGATCTACACGCCATTATTCAATATTGTGATATAACAACAATGTCAATCGTGATCTCCTTCGCACTCTTGGGTAACTAAACCTCTCTGTTGGGGTTATGAAAGCCAAATGAGATACTATCTATTGCTGTGAGTTTGTGAGTTCGAGACACGTATATTGCTTATATCATTATTCTCTTCATCTTAATCTACATTCTTTGCGGTTGCAAACGCAAGAATACGCCAGTCTAACATTTAACTTGTTCGAGAGAAAGGTTATTTGTCTAGAAAAGAGATAATGTCAAGGTAGTAGGACACCCTTTCCTATTAAAAAGCTAGTGCTGTAACTGGACTAACCTCTTGGATAATTCGTACTGTTAGACACGCTTTAAGCTCGAGAGAGTTAAAGTGAAATAGTCCTTGTTGAGGTCGAGAGACGCTTGGATTTACCATCGACTACAATTCCCTATAAGCAATTGCATGTCAAGATTCTACACACTCATAGCCAATAGAGACGTATACCTCAGAAGGTGGACATAACCCCAACGCTTTAATTCTCATTATTTATAACCAACGTAACAATCTCTCTCTTTACTTAATTATTTTTCAGCTTTTGTTTACATTACTTGCACGACAAGACTCCCCCCTTTTTCGAGACTTGCACCAAAAGTTTAGTAATTTTGCTTACTTGTTGGCTAAGCTATTCCCTGTGGGATCGACACCCAACCCAGGTTGGGTTCTATATTTGCTAACGACCGCTTTACACTCACGAGAGCTGTAGATTGAGCGTTATCAAAAATTGGCGCCGTTGCCGGGGAATACGAGTGTCAATCAAGTTCGTGATAATTACTAGACCCTTTGGTCAAAGATTCTCGTACTTTTACTTTTAGTTGTTGTTCTTGTTTTTTTTATGTTTATTCAGTGCATCAATGGAGGCACAAGCTGAAATCGACAGGATGGCTGCTCAACACGAGCAAGTAAGATTAGCTGCTCTTGCCGCTGCTCAAGTCCAACAACAAAACATTGATAATCCTGGGCGAGCAACAAATCCTGACGATGAAGATTTAGGTGATGACGAGTTGATAAACCCAAGGCATGTTGCTGAAACTACAACACCTGCCAACAGAAGAGGTCGACAAGCTCGGTATAGGTATGATCGCCAACCTTTGCAGCCAGCTTTTGACGATGATGATGATGATCTTGATGGTGTCGAAGCCACTGGAGCTATAATTCCACCACCATTAGCGCCCGAAGCCAAGTTCAACATCACAAGCACCATGATTCAGTTATTGCAACTCAAGGGATTATTTAGTGGACTAGCAGGAGACGATCCGAATATGCATCTCATCAACTTTATTTCTACATGCAAGTCGTTTGACAATCCTGGTGTTGGTCAAAATGCAATTCGATTACGTCTATTTCTATTGTCTCTGTCTGGGGAGGCAACTCTATGGTTGAATGGGCTGACTCCTGATTTTATTACAAATTGGAGGCAATTGAGAGACGCTTTCCTAGAAAGATTCTTTCCGCCATCCAAAAGAGCACAATTGAGAGATGAAATCAGCAACTTCCGCCAGCTTCCCACTGAAGCTCTTCATGAAACATGGGAGAGGTTCAAGACAAAGCTAGCAAGATGCCCAAACCATCACATGACTAATGTTCACCTAATGGAGATATTATATAGAGCCTTGAATTCAATAACTAAACCAGTGGTGGATAATGCAGCTGGAGGTTCTTTCATGGACCTCACCTTTGGTCAAGCAAGCAATATGCTAGATCGCATGACGAAACAAAGTAGAGCTTGGCATACCAGGGATTCTGAGGTAGCAAGCCCCACTTTATCTATTGGCATGACTGCAGACCAAAGAAGAAGAGAAGAAGAACGTGATCAAGACATGGCGCACATGAAAACACAAATGGATCTTCTGACAAGGCATTTATTATCAGGAAGGACTGAAAAAGTGAAAGCTATTGTGTCAAAAGGAAGAGACGAATCTGATTCAGAAGAGGAGTCCAACTACTTGAATAATCAGGGGGGTTTCCGAGGGAATACCCAAGGAAACAAAGGTCGGAACTATTATGATAAATCTGGAAACAAAGACCAAGGTAGTTGGAAAAACAAGAATGAAAAGAGTGGTTTGTACGTTCCCCCTGGAAGACGTGACACCACCACATCTAATTCTGGAAGTATGGAGGACATGATGGCTAAATTATTGAAAGGTGTGGAAGCAAAGAGCGCGGGAGTAATGGAGGTAATTAATGATTTGTCCGCCATGAAACAATTAGTAGATTCACATTCCACTTCAATTAGACAACTAGAGCAACAATTCAGTCAACTTTCAGCAGCACTCAACCAAAGAAAGACCGGCACTTTACCTAGCGATACTGTGCAAAACCCAAGGAATGATGGGTCATGCATGTCCATCACTACCAGAAGTGGTAAGGTGCTGGAAACTTCAGCAAAAGGCAAGAAAGTGATTGACGAAGTTGCGGACTTGGATGACAATGCAAAAGGAGAAGATGCCGCAGCAACTACTCCTGCCGTCAAGGACGCCACATCTAGCACTGTGCAGCCTGAAAAAGTGGAAAAACGGAAGCAAGAGGAGAATAAAACCATGGAAAGAACACTTCCATACCCACCACCACCTTTTCCCCAAAGATTAAAAAAGGTGGCGGATGATACAAAGTTCAGCAAATTTATGAATATGTTAAAGCAGCTGACCATTAATGTTCCATTAGTGGAGGCACTTGAACAAATGCCTGGGTATGGGAAATTTATGAAGGATCTCTTGACAAAGAAGCGGGCAGCAAGTTATGACTTGGCGGATAATGTTCATCATTGTAGTGCAATCGCTACAAGGTCGCTAGTTCAAAAGAAGGCAGATCCTGGATCTTTCACTATTCCTTGCACAATTGGATCGTTGGAATTTGCCAAGGCATTGTGTGATTTAGGTGCTAGCATCAATTTGATGCCACTATCCATCTACAGAAAGTTGGGGTTGGGAGACCCTACACCAACCAATATGAGGCTCGTGATGGCTGATAGGTCGGTAAAACGACCTGTGGGTATCTTGAATGATGTGTTGGTGAAGGTTTCTTCATTCATATTTCCTGCAGACTTCATTATTCTGGATTGTAAGGAGGATTCTGAAGTTCCCATAATCTTGGGACGTCCTTTCCTTGCAACCGGAAGTGTCTTATTGACATGAAAGATAATGAGCTTTTATTTCGAATTAATGACGA
Organism: Capsicum baccatum var. pendulum; assembly: GCA_030864225.1. Taxonomy (NCBI): domain Eukaryota; kingdom Viridiplantae; phylum Streptophyta; class Magnoliopsida; order Solanales; family Solanaceae; genus Capsicum; species Capsicum baccatum. Next base: position 202,361,678 of record CM061559.1, on the reverse strand, counting down.
AGTAGTACGGTTTGATATATGCAAAGCCATGAAGCAGCCCAACGATTTGAATGAGTTATCTGTAGCTGATGTTCATCATGAGGATATGAAAGCATTATCTATAGAGAAACAGCCTACTGTTGAGCCATTGTCTGCTGCGCCACTGAATGTTAAGCATGAGGACAATGAAGAACTTATGGGTGAGCTTACAGAAACAGAGCCGTATACTCCTAAGCAACCGGAATGTGATCTCAAGAATCAACCAACAGCGAAGACTCCCATTGACGAGCCACCAATGCTAGAATCGCAAGAGCTCCTCGATTATCTAAGGTATGTGTTCTTGGAAAGCAGAAATATACTTCCGGAGAGTGCAAATGATTTAAGTGAGCAGCACGTAGAGGCTCTCATCTCTGCTCTGAAGAGATACAAGAGATCCATGGGTTGGACTATTGATGATATAATTAGAGATTCTCCGGGAAAATGTAAGAGCCATCTCAAAAAATATCGCATGCCCACAGGTAAGCCTCATTGTCGTCTAAATCCTTTCAGAAAACGATCCATCATTTACCTCAATGAATTCTGAGTAATCGAGGTAACTACGTCGAGCCACGACAATAAATAAGGCGCTAGATGGGAGGCAACCCATCATTTTATCGTTTTATCGTTTATCATTTTTCGTTTATCGTTTATCGTTTTCTTTCATTCTAGTACTTGTTTTACTTTTGATAAATGAAAATCCAAAAATAAGAGTCGTGCCACGACCAAAACTAAGGCGCTTGGTGGGAGGCACCCATCGTACTAATCGTTTTCATTTGGTTTTGAGCAAAAATAGGTGCAAGAAGTAGTCAACGAGGAGATTGATTTCAATTGACGATTTGGACGCATTGTATGGTAAAGTTGGTAGGTTAGGAATGGTGATGCATAAGGCTATGGATTGAGAATTTCTCATGCCCAAATAGGCATCAAGGAAGGCTAGGCCTTGGTAAAACTAGGCCACGAACGATGCACAACCTATCCTATAGCCTAAGGTCTCGGAATCTAGTGTGCTATACACTATGCGCCACCTATTCCTAGGTATGCTTTTGACTACGCGCCGCCTATGCTATGGAATTTGGTCTCATATCTCATATGCCATAGACTATGCGGCGCATATGTCTACAAATGCCATAGACTATGCGGCGCATATGTCCCATTATTCCATAGACAATGCGCCGCATATGTCATGACTATGCCAAGCATTATGCGCCGCATATGTAGCATTTTTGTCTCCAAAACCGATTGTAAATGGGTCATAACCCGACCCATTCTCTTCCTATATAAAGGGGACATAGTCTTGAAATATAACCACACTAAAAATTGACCCAAAGGCGCAGCACATCCATCCAAATCATCTCAAAATTTCTCTTTTTGCTCTTCTAATTCACAAGAACATCTCCAAAGGCTTCAATCACGTAAGTACTCTTTTATTCTTCATCTATTTCTAGTAAGTACTACGTTCCTATGCCTATTATAAATTGCTACATCTTGAAAGATCATTGGTGATGTTAATGTGTTTGGATTGTTGATACACAACCATGTGAGTGAACATATACGTTAGGATAATCTTGATCGATCTCCGACTTGAATTTGGTTTTAATAAGCATTGTTATACTATTTGAAAAATTGCCATGGCTATAAATATTGTTTAAGATTGTTGTTTGGATACTTACATGTTAGACTATCCCGGCCATCGGGATAAGACTTATAGTGCCTACCGACATAAGAGGTTGTGATTGTTGTAAGAATAACTATTCCATGTGGTAACCCCTATGTAGTAGTGTTGCTATATCTACCATGAAAGTAGTCCAATGGCTGCAAGTAAGTGATGCATTGCTGGTTTTCTTGTCGGAATACAATCCTAAAACGTATGTCGACGAAATCTGAGTAATCGACCACTTTCGCTTCACTGATTTGTATTAACAAAACTAAGTGTGGGGTGGTACCCCTACTGCTTATGTATATATTGTATCCATTGAGATTGTGCTACCATTAACACTATTTCAAGTCTCAGGTTCAATGGCACCTAAAGATAGACAAGGCAAGGAGAAGGCTACCACTTCCCAAAAGAGCAAGAAAAAAGGCCGCAAGGAGCAAGGAGAACCCTTCTCGCTGCAAATACCTTGACTCACGCTTGGAATTAAGTGGGATACTTATGCGGAACTTATGAGGATGATGACTCTTATGATGATCCCAACGCAAGGGGTATGACCCTAGACATAGAGGATAAGTTCGACCAACCAGGTTCCTCGTATTTATTTTCCACTGAGGACAGTGTCCCGCCTAAGTGTGGGGTGGTGGTATCGCATGCTATACTTCTCTGTTTGCTCCTATGTTTGTTTGTTTACTTTTATCATTTTTTTAGATTTTTTAGGAGTAAAATTTTTTGTAGCTTCGCATGAAATTATTTTGATAGGCAGCATGAGATCATAACAAGAGTATGTGCTACAATTGTGACTATTGAGACGTTTAGGCTCTAGTTGTGACTCATTATTTGATATTGTGTGATTCAATTCCTTCACTTGTTGGGTCGAGAGTCTATATTACTTCCAATCAAGTCGACCATGTGCCTTGTGTGTGTGAGATTAATAGTATCTTCTATGTATATGGCTGATGCTAGAACTTGCCTGGTATGTATGCAAAGCGAAAATAAGGAGTGTAAGTTTAGGATATGATTTAGGCATTTCTTTGGCAACCTATATTTGTTTACCTTCAGTTTTACCTACCCATGGACATCATCCTAGTTAAACTCTTTTGAGCCTTTAGCCTATTTCTTTGACAACCTTGTATGTAAGCCTAATCCATTTTCTTTCAAGACCGTAATTTGATCCAAATTCCTAAGTGCTTTAAAGTGAAAAAGTCATGTGACAACATAAGAGGAAATTGGGTGAGTATAATGCTATAAATTGGAATGGTTCTTGAATGTGTTATGAAAAAGAAAAAAAGTGCTATCATAAGAGGTATGTTGTGAAAAGAAAAAGGAAAAGAAAGATGAAAAGTGAGTTGTGCTTAAAATTGAAAAAACAAAAGAGGGGAACAAGGGTGGTAGAACAAAAGAAAGAAGAAAGGTTGAAAGAAAAAAGTGTCAATGATACAAAGTGATGTATTAAAGCGCTTAGGAACCTAGTCACTATTCTTGGCCAAAATAGTCCTACCCGTCACTTCGCCTACATTACAACCATCAAAAGACCTACTTGATCCTAATCTTAACATTCCGACATTTCGTGGAGTACTACATTAAGGGAAAGCCTATGGTCATCAGTTCCTGCATATGAATTCTTTGTGAGAGTGAGAGCAAGGACATTTTGATACCCATGTTTCAAAAATATGCTATATTTGTGAGTGATTATGGGTACTATATTGTGAGACACACATGGTTGATGAGCTTTGGATAGTTGTATATGATTCTATGCACCTTAATGTTTGCATGTGAGTTGATCACCATCACGAGTCTATGCTAGAGGTTAAATTGTTTCTATTTATAATCGGAAAGCTACTCTTTGTTGATAATTGTTGTGCTTGTCTTGAAGAATGTTTTGTGTTGTTGCTGCAAAAACCCTAAGTTGATGTTTAGAAGAACATGATATGTTGTTCGAGGACGAACAAAGCTTCAAGTGTGGGGTGTTGATGATAGGCGAATTTACACGCCTATATCAATATATTTTGCCCATATTTTAGCCTAGTTTTGAGAACAAATTATATATTTCATGCACTTTTAGTCCTTTTTCCTATAACTGAGCTAACGAACATGATTAGTAAAGTTTCAGGTATAAATGATGCAAAATTCAGCATTTTATGGCTTACTTGACGCAAAAGAAAGCTCACGAAGGAAGGAAAGGGAGTTTACACGCCTAAGGACCAAAACTGCTGCATGGAAAATCTGTCCCGGGCTAAAACAGCATTTCTGAAGACTTTGGGGACTTACAGACACATAGCTGGATTTTGAAAATGATACATTAACCTAGTACAATTGGGTTATGTATTTCATTAGTTTATTTGGATTATGATAATGTTACATTAACCTAGTACATTTGGGTTAAGTATTTCATTAGTCTAGTAGGATTTGGTTATTTATTTCATTAGCTTAGTAGGTGTAGGATATGGGTATTATAAATACCCTATCATGCTAGAGATTTTTATTCATTCCGCAATTCATCCCTCACCACAATACATTCTTCCATCCCTCTCTTCTTCCACCACAACAATTCTACAACTCTTCTAATCTTTCCATTAATTCTATTTTTCTTCTATTCATCTATTCAATTCTTAATTTCCGCAACAAGAGAAACGTTACTTGCTAAGGAATCACGCCTCATGCCTATCACTTGATCTACACGCCATTATTCAATATTGTGATATAACAACAATGTCAATCGTGATCTCCTTCGCACTCATGGGTAACTAAACCTCTCTGTTGGGGTTATGGAAGCCGAATGAGATACTATCTATTGCTGTGAGTTTGTGAGTTCGAGACACGTATATTGCTTAAATCATTATTCTCTTCATCTTAATCTACATTCTTTGCGGTTGCAAACGCAAGAATACGCCAGTCTAACATTTAACTTGTTTGAGAGAAAGGTTATTTGTCTGGAAAAGAGATAATGTCAAGGTAGTAGGACACCCTTTCCTATTAAAAAGCTTGTGCCGTAACTGGACTAACCTCTTGGAGAATTCGTACCGTTAGACACTCTTTAAGCTCGAGAGAGTTAAAGTGAAATAGTCCTTGTTGAGGTCGAGAGACGCTTGGATTTACCATCGACTATAATTCTCTATAAGCAATTGCATGTCAAGATTCTACACACTCATAGCCAATAGAGACGTATACCTCAGAAGGTGGACATAACCCCAACACTTTAATTGTCATTGTTTACAACCAACGTAACAATCTCTCTCTTTACTTTATTATTTTTCAGCTTTTGTTTACATTACTTGCATGACAAGACTCCCCCCTTTTTTGAGACTTGCACCAAAAGTTTAGTAATTTTGCTTACTTGTTGGCCAAGCTATTCCCTGTGGGATCGACACCCAACCTAGGTTGGGTTCTATATTTGCTAACGACCGCTTTACACTCACGAGAGCTGTAGATTGAGCGTTATCATCTGTCTAGGGAGGCTACTTTATGGTTGAATGGGCTGACTCCTGATTCTATTACAAATTGGAGGAAATTGAGAGACTCTTTACTTGAAAGATTCTTTCCGCCATCCAAAAGAGCACAATTGAGAGATGAAATTAACAACTTTCGTTAGTTTCCAACTGAAGCCCTTCATGAAACATGGGAGAGGTTCAAGACAAAGCTAGCAAGGTGCCCAAACCATCACATGACTAATGTTCACCTAATGGAGATATTATACAGAGCCCTGAATTCAATAACAAAACCGGTGGTGGATAACATGGCTGGAGGATCTTTTATGGACCTCACTTTTGGTCAAGCAAGCAATATGCTAGATCGTATGACGAAGCAAAGTAGAGATTGGCATACCAGGGATTCTGAGGTAGCAAGCCCCACTTTATCTATTGGCATGACTGCAGACCAAAGAAGAAGACAAGAAAAACGTGATCAAGATATGGCGCACATGAAAACTCAAATAGATCTTCTTACAAAGAATTTATTATCAGGGAAGACCGAAAAAATCAAAGCTATTGCGTCAAAAGGAAGAGACGAATCTGATTCGGAAGAGAAAGCCAACTACTTAAACAATCCGGGGGGTTTCCGTAGGAATACCCAAGGAAACCAAGGTCGGAACTATTATGATAAATCTGGAAACAAAGACCAAGGTAGTTGGAAGAACAAGAATGAAAAGAGTGGTTTGTACGTTCCCCCTGGAAGACGTGACGCCACCATATCTTGTTCTGGAAGTATGGAAGACATGTTGGCTAAAATATTGAAAGGAGTGGAAGCAATAAGCGTTGTAGTAACGGAGGTAGTTAATGACTTGTCCTCTATGAAACAAATAGTTGATTCTCATTCCACTTCAATCAAGCAAATAGAGCAGCAAGTGAGCCAACTTTCAGCAACACTCAATCAAAGAAAGGCTGACACTTTTCCTAGCGATACTGTGCAAAACCCATGGAATGATGGGTTATGCATGGCCATTACTACTCGAAGTGGTAAGGTGCTAGAAACTTCAGCAAAAAAAAAGCAAGTGGATGACAAAGTAGTGGACATTGATGAAAAGACGAAAGGAGAAGATGCAGCAGCAACTAATCCTATCGTCTATGACGTCAATCCCAACAACGTGCAACCTAAAAAAGCTGAAAAACGGAAGCAAGAGGAGAAGAAAGCTGTGGAGAGAACAATGCCATACCCACCACCACCTTTTCCTCAATGATTGAAGAAGGTGGCGAATGATACAAAGTTCAGCAAATTCATGACTATGTTGAAGCAGCTGACCATTAATGTTTCATTGGTGGAGGCACTTGAACAAATGCCTGGGTATGGGAAATTTATGAAGGATCTATTGACAAAGAAGCGGGAAGCAAGCTATGAGATGAAAGATGATGTTCATCACTGCAGTGCAATCGCTACCCGATCAATAGTTCAGAAAAAGGCCGACCCCGGAGCTTTCACTATTCCTTGAACTAATATGAGCCAACATCAATTTGATGCCATTATCTATCTATAAGAAGTTGGGGTTGGGTAATCCTACTCCAACTAATATGAGGCTCGTCATGGCGGATAGGTCGGTAAAACGACCTGTTGGTATTCTATGTGATGTTTTGGTAAAGGTTTCTTCATTTATCTTTCCAGCAGACTTCATTATTTTGTATTGTGAGGCAGACTCAGAAGTTCCCATAATCCTGGGATGCCCTTTCCTTGCTATGGGAAGTGTGCTTATTTATTTGAGAGCTAATGAGCTTTCATTCCGAATAAATGACGAAGTGGTTTGCTTTGATGTGTGCAAATCAATGAAGCAACCCAAGGATCTGAGTGTATTTTCAGTGGCCGATGTTTACTTTGATGATGAGAAAGAATTACTTGAAGAAGAGCAAATTATTGATGATCCATTGGCGACTGTGCTTATGAATGGTGAGAGTAAGGACGCTGAAAATTGTGAAGAAGCTATTTGTGCTCTATCAGGATTAGGGACATATCTGTATGCTCCCAAGAAGCTGGACCTTGATCTCAAAAATTGACCCACACCACCAGCTAAGCCATCTATTGAAGAGCCACCCACGTTAGAATTGAAGGAGCTGCCAAGTCATCTAAAGTACGCATTCTTAGGAAGTGGAAACACACTTCCAGTCATTATAGCAGTAGATTTGTGTGAGCAACAAGTTTCAGCTCTCATTACTATTTTATGGAAGTACATTAGAGCCATTGGATGGACCATTGCGGATATTATTGGTATTCCACCTGGGATTTGTACACATAAGATTCAGCTTGATGAAAATTGCACACCCACCATTGAGCATCAAAGACGTATAAACCCACCTATGTAAAAAGCGGTAAAGAAAGAAATCATTAAGTGTTTAGACGCAGGAGTTATGTATCCAATCTCTGACAGTACATGGGTAAGCTCGGTACAATATGTTCCCAAGAAAGGAGGCATGACGGTGGTTGCGAATGCGAAGAATGAGTTTATTACACTCAGACCCGTCACTGGATGGAGAGTATGCATGGACTACCGAAAGCTGAATTCTTGGACGCTCAAAGATCACTTTCCAATGCCATTCATGGAACAAATGCTAGATCGATTAGCGGGGAAAGGATGGTTTTGTTTCCTAGATGGTTATTCAGGATATAGTCAGATTTGTATTGCCCTCGAAGACCAAGATAAGACAACTTTTACATGCCCATATGGTACATTTGCCTTCAGACGAATGCCATTCGGGTTATGTAATGCACCATCCACCTTTCAACGCTGTATGATGTCTATTTTTTCTGATATAGTTGAAGACACTTTGGAGGTATTTATGGATGACTTTTCAGTTGTTGGTGAGTCTTTTGAAGCGTGCTTGGCAAACCTATGCATGGCATTGGAAAGATGTGTAGAGTTCAACCTAGTGCTGAATTGGGAAAAATGCTACTTTATGGTAAAAGAAGGAATCGTTCTTGGGCACAAAATCTCCAAAAGGGTAATTGAGGTTGATCAAGCAAAAATTCAGGTCATTGAGAAACTAACGCGTCCAATTTTGGTAAAGGGAGTTCGTAGTTTTCTCGGCCATGCAGGTTTCTATCGTCGGTTCATCAAAGACTTCTCCAAAATTGCTAGTCCATTGTGCAAACTCTTGGATAAAGATGCAAAGTTTGTCTTTAATGAATATTACTTAAAGTCATTCGAATGCCTCAAAGGAAAACTCATTGAAGCCCCTATCATGGTAGCACCAGATTGGTCTCTCCCATTCGAAGTCATGTGTGATGCTAGTGGTATAGACGTTGGTGCTGTGCTTGGTCAGAGAAAGGAGAAGATATTTCATCCTATCTATTATGTGAGTAAGGTCCTAAATGAAGCCCAAAGGAACTACACTATTACTGAACAAGAGCTCCTAGCAGTTGTGTATGCGTTTGAGAAGTTTTGTGCCTATCTATTGGGTACCAAAGTGATCGTTCATACAGACCATGCAGCTCTAAGGTATCTAATGACAAAGAAGGATGCAAAACCAAGACTGATTCGATGGGTTTTGTTGCTGCAAGCATTTGATTTCGAGGTTAAAGATAGAAGAGGTTGTGAGAACCAAGTGGCTGACCATCTATCTAGACTCGAGAACGAGCATGTAGCGCAGCCTGAAATCGAGATTGATGATGCATTCCCTGATGAGGAGATCTTAGCGACGATAACGGAAAGGTTACCATAGTATGACGACTTTGCAAATTTTGTGGTGAGTAATGTGATACCTGCAAACTTGTCTTACCATCAAAAGAGAAAGTTTATGCATGATGTACAACACTACTATTGGGATGAGCCATATTTGTTTTGACGATGCGCGGATGGTGTTATCCGACGATGTATATCCCATGGAGAGGTGCTGACTATTTTGGAAGCATTCCACACTTCCTAAGTTAGTGGACATCACGCAAGTAATCGGACAGCAAGAAAGGTATTGCAAAGTTGATATTATTGGCCTTCAATATTTAGAGATGCCTACGACTTTGTTAGAAGATGCGACCAATGCCAAAGACAAGGTGCTATTTCAAAACACCATGAGATGCCTATGTCAAAAATTCTTGAAGTAGAGCTCTTTGATGTATGGGGTATTGATTTCATGGGTCCATTCATTAAATCGTTTGGAATGAAGTATATCCTAGTTGCTGTAGATTATGTCTCAAAATGGGTTGAAGCTGTAGCGTTGGCCGACAACAAAGGAAAGTGTGTTGTAGCATTCTTGAAGAGGAATATCTTCTCTCGCTTTGGAGTACCTCGTACTATCATAAGCGATGGAGGGTCTCACTTCTGCAACAAGCTATTCAAATCCGTGTTGACCGAATATGGTGTCAAGCAACATAAGGTAGCCACACCTTATCACCCACAAACTAGCGGCCACGTAGAGGTTTCCAACCGAGAGATCAACTAAATCCTTGCGAAGACAGTCAATACTAATAGGAAGGATTGGTCTCGGAAGCTAGATGATGCACTTTGGGCGTATAGGACTGCATTCAAAACACCCATTGGAATGTCTCCTTATCAACTAGTTTATGGGAAGGCTTGTCACTTACCTATCGAGTTCGAGCATAAGACATTGTGGGCATTGAAGCAATTGAACTTGAATTGGGATGATGCAATGAATCTGAGGTTGGAGAAGCTGAACGAATTAGATGAGTTCCGTCTCCATGCATATGAAAGGTCAGACCTATACAAGGAGCGGATGAAAAAGTATCATGATCAGCGGATTGTTCGATGAAACTTCCAAAAGGATGATATGTTACTTCTCTTCAACTCAAGATTGAAGCTCTTCCCAGGTAAGTTAAAGTCTAAGTGGTCTGGTCCATACAAAGTTCTCCAAGTCTACTCGTCTGGAGTAGTTGAATTGGAAGACAATAATGGTGTTGTCTTCAAGGTGAATGGCCAAAGTATTAAACCTTATATCGGTCCTATTGACTCGATAAATTATCTGGCCAACACATATTTCGACAAAGTCTAAGTACTTGAGGTAACTATGTCAAGCCACGACAATAAATATGGCGCTAGATGGGAGGCAACCCATCGTTTATCGTTTATCGTTTGCCGTTTATCGTTTTTGTCTTTCTTTCATTCTAAGTACTTGTTGTGCTTTTGATAAAAGAAAATCCAAAAAATAAGAGTCGTTCCACGACCAAAACCAAGGCGCTTGCTGGGAGGCAACCCATCGTACTAATCGTTTTCATTGGTTTTGAGCAAATATAGGTGCAAGAGGTATTCAACAAGGAGATTGCTTTCAAATGACGATTTGGACGTATTGCATGGTAAAGGTGGTAAGTTAGGAATAGAGATGCATAAGGCTATGGATTGAGCATTTCTCATGACAAAATAGCCATTGAGCAAGGATAGGCCTAGGTAAAACTAGGCCACGAACAATGCAAAACCTATACTATAGCCTAAGGTCTCGGAATCTAGTGTGCAAAGACATAGGCGCCGCCCATGCTCAGGTATGCTATAGCATAGGCGCCGCCTATGCTAAAGCATTTGGTCTCAGTATCTCATATGCCATGCACTAGGCGCCGCCTATGGTCCCTTTATGCATTACACTAGGCGCTGCCTATGCTAGCTTATGCTTTGAATTAGGCGCCGCCTATACCATGCATAGGCAAAGCTAAAGGCGCCGCCTATGGTCCCTTTTTGTCTCCAAAACCGATTTTAAATGGGTCAAAACCCGACCCATTCTTTTCCTATATAAAGGGGACTTAGTTTTGAAACATAAACACATTGAAACTTGACCTAAAGTCACCGCACATCCATTCCAAATCATCTCAAAATTTTTCTTTTTTCTCTTTCAATACACAAGAACATCTCCAAAGGCTTCAATCACGTAAGTACTCTTTTATTCTTCATCTATTTCGCGTAAGTACTACGTTGCTATGTCTATAATGAATTGCTACATCTTGAAGAAATGTTGGTGATGTTAAAGTGTTTGAATTGTTGATGCAAAACCATGTGAGTGCAGATGTACGTTAGGATAATCTTAACTTGTTTCCGACTTGAATTTGGTTTTAATTGCATTATTATACTCTTTGTGGAATTGCTATGGTTATGAACATTGCATAATCTTGTCACTTGCCTACCTACATGTTAGACTATCCCGTTCATCAGGATAAGACTTATAGTTGCCTACCGATATAAGAGGTTGTAATTGTTGATAGAAACTATACCATGATGAAACCCCTATGTAGTAGTCTTGTTTTACCTAACATGAAAGTATTGCAAAGGTTGCAAGAAGTGATACATCACTGATTTTCTTGTCAGAATATAGCTCCTTAAACGTATGTCGATGAAGTCTAAGTAATCGACCACTTTCACTTCACTGATTTGTATCAACAAAACTAAGTGTGGGGTGGTACCCCGATGGCTTGTTTATAGATTGTTTCCATTGAGTTGATGCTAACATGAAATATCGTTTAAATCTCAGGAACAATGGCACCTAAAGCGAGATAAGATAAGGCTACCACATCCCAAAAGGGCAAGAAGAGAGGTCGCAAGGACCAAGGCAAAATCATCCTCAATGCAATTACCCCACCGAATGTTTGGAATAGAATGGGTTCTTGAGGAGGAAGCCAAAGAATGGTATAGGAACAACAAGGAAAGAAAATATGTTCATGTTGACTTGATCAACAAGGACAGCCTAGCGAAGAAGGAACCGCGTATGTTGGCAAAAATCATGGCATTGAATTTGGATTTCATCTTCCGTGACATGGGAGAATGTAATCTTGATTTGACAAGAGAATTTTATGCCAACTGGTCGCCGAAAACCACGGGCAGCGAAGTTAAGATTTGGGGACAAGTTTTACAGCTCAACGCAGATTTGATCAACTCCTTTCTTGGCTTGCCTTCAGTCGATCCAGCACCATTCAAAGAGCTGTACAGCAGACCTCCTTATAGAGAAATTCGACACACACTTTGTGGAAGTAGATCCATGGAAAGGTGGAGCAGACACCAAGACACCGGACGACACAACACCTTCCCCTATGCTCCTTTTAATAGGGAGGCAAGAATCTGGTTGCGCATCGTCAACTCATGCCTTATTCCTGGGACTCAATACACCAAAATAACAAGAGATAGAGTGTGTTTGGTCTATGCATTGATGACGGATGTCCCTATCAACATTGGGTCAATCATTCGCTCTACAATGCGGAAGGCCAGACTACACAAGAGGTCCCACTTCACTTTTGGTAATCTGTTGACAACAATCTTACGGAAGGAGGATATCGAAAAGGAACCAGCTGATCACAAACTCCCACATAACCCGAAGAAGGTTGACCTCACAAAGGTCAAAGATGCTGAAACAACACATGGTGTCAACCTTACTACTGCGGAGAGACATGCTCGAGATAAGAATTTCTTCCGTCATCTTTATGGCATGACACGGTTCACAATGATGAGTGGAGGTCGTGTTCCAACTGCTGCAGAGCTCCAACTGCTGGACCATGACTATCCAATGAATATGCATGCACGGGAGATGTGTGGAGTAGGGACATACTTTGAGGAACCTCTAGATGATGATGTGCCGACCGATGATGATCGACGCTTGCTAGACTCCGACGTGGAGGAGAACTCTGACGACGACTCTTATGATGATTCCGACGAAGGGGGTATGACCCCCAACATTAAGGAAGAGTCCGACTGACCAGGTTCTTCGCACTTATTTTCCACTGAGGGCGGTGTCCCGTTTAAGTGTGGGGTGGCGGTATTGCATGCTATACTTGTCTACCGCATCTATGTTTGTTTACTTTGTTTTATTTGTTTCATTTTTTTGTGTGCATTTCATTTTTTTGATAAGTTTTTTAGTAGTAAATTTTTTTCTTTAACTTAGCTTCGCATGAAATTATTCTAAATAGGCAGCATGTGATTATAACAAGAGTATGTGCTACAATTGTGACTATTGAGACGTTTAGGCTTTAGTTGTGACTCATTATGTGATATTGTGTGGTTCAATTCCTTCACTTGCTGGGTCAAGAGTCTATATTAATTCCAATAAAGTCGACCATGTGTCTTGTGTGTGTGAGATTAATCGTATATTCTATGTTTGTGGCTGATGCTAGAACTTGCCTGGTATGTATGCAAAGCGAAAATAAGTAGTGTAAGTTGAGGAGATGATTTAGGCATTTCTTTGGCAACCTATACATGTTTACCTTCATTTTACCTACCCATGGACATCATCCTAGTTAAACCCTTTTGAGCCTTTAGCCTATTTCTTTGACAACCTTGTATGTAAGCCTAATCCATTTTCTTTCAAGACCGTAATTTAATCCAAATTCCTAAGTGCTTTAACGTATAAAGTTATGTGACGAAATAAGAGAAAATTGGATGAGTATGATGCTTTAGATTGTAGTGGTGCTTGAATGCGTTATGAAAAAAGAAAGTTCTATCATAAGAGGTATGTTATGAAAAGAAAAAGGAAAAGAAAGCTGAAAAGTGAGTTATGCTTAAAATTGAAAAACAAAAGAGGAGAACAAGGGTGGTAGAATAAAAGAAAGAAGAAAGGTTGAAAGAAAAATGTTGATGATACAATGTGATGTATTAAAGTGCTTAGGAACTTAGTCACTATTTCTGGCCAAAATAGTCCTACCCATCCCTTAGCCTACATTACAACCATCAAAAGACCTATTTGATCCTAATCTTAGTATTCTAACATTTAGTGGAGCATTACACTAAGGGCAAGCCTATGGTCATCAGTTGTTGCATATGAATTCTTTGTGAGAGTGAGAGCAAGGATATTTTGATACCCATGTTTGAAAAATCTTCTATACTTGTGAGTGATTACGGGTAATATATTGTGAGACACACATGGTTGATGAGTTTTGGGTAGTTGTATATGATTCCCTGTGCCTTAACTTTTGAATATGAGTTGACCACCATCACGAGTGTATGCTAGAGGTTAAATGGTTTCTACTAATGATCGGAAAACTACTCTTTGTTGATAATTGTTGTGCTTGTCTTGACGAATATTTTGTGTTGTTGCTGTAAAACCCTAAGTTGATGTTTAGAAGGACATGATATTTTGTTCGAGGAAGAACAAAGCTTCAAGTGTGGGGTGTTGATGATAGGCGAATTTACACGCCTATAGCACTATATTTTGCCCATATTTGTGCCATGTTTTGAGAACAAATTATATATTTCATGCACTTTTAGTCCTTTTTCCTGTAAGTGAGCTAACGAACATGATTAGCAAAGTTTCAGGTATAAATGATGCAGAATTCAGCATTTTATGGATTACTTGACGCCAAAGAAAGCTTCACGGAAGGAGAAAAGGAAGCTTGGACGCCTAAGGACCAAAAGTGATGCATGGAAAATCTGTTCTAGGCTAAAACAACATTTCTGAAGACTTTGGGGACATGCAGTAACTTATTTGGATTAGGATAATAATACATTAACCTAGTACAATTGGGTTAAGTATTTCATTAGTCTATTTGGATTTGGATAATGTTACATTAACCTAGTACAATTGGGTTAAGTATTTCATTAGCTTAGTAGGATTTGGTTAGATATTTCATTAGCTTAGTAGGAATAGGATATGGGTATTATAAATACCCTATTTTGCTAGAGATTTTGAGACATTCTACTTAACAATAATTCTCATTCTAGTTTTTATTCATCCATATTCATTCTTCAACTATTAATCTTTTCTACTCTTCCAACTCTTCTAATCTTTCCATTAATTTTACTTCTTATTCTTCTATTCATCTATTCTTAATTTCCGCAGCAAGAGAATCGTTACTTTGCCTAGGAATTCTCGCCTAAATGCCTACCACCTGTGCTACACGAAATTAATCAGTATTGTGGTATAATAACAATGTCAATCGTGATCTCCTTCGCATTCATGGGTAACTAAACTTCTCTGTTGGGGTTATGGAAGCCGTATGAGGTACTATCTATTGCTATGAGTTTGTGAGTTCATGACACGTATGCTGCTTATATCATTATTCTCTTCATCATAATCTAAATTCTTTGTGGTTGCAAATGCAAGAATTCGCCAGTATAACATTTAACTTGTTCGAAAGAAAGGTTATTTGTCTGGAAAAGAGATAGTGTCAAGGTAGTAGGGTCCCATCCCCTATTAAAAAGTTAGTGCCGTAACTGGATTAACCTCTTGGAGAATTCGTACCGTTAGACACGCTTTAAGCTAGAAAGAGTTAAAGTGAAATAATCCTCGAATAGGTCGAAAGACTCCTGGATTTACCATCGAATACAATTTCTATAAGCACATGCATGTCTGAATTCCGCACACTCACAGTCAATAGAGACGTATAACTTAGAAGGTGGACATAACCCCAACTTCTCAATTCTCATTGTTTTACAACCTACCAAACATTCTTTCCTTTTTACTTTGCTATATTCAGTTTTTACTTTAATACTTTATTTACATTACTTGCACGACAAGACTCCCCCCCTTTTTATGAGACTTGCACTAAAAGTCTAGTAATCCTTGCTAACTTGTTGACCAAGCTATTCCCTGTGGGATCAATAACCAACCCAGGTTGGGTTCTATATTTTCTAACGACCGCTTTACACTCCCACGAGAGCTGTAGATTGAGCGTTATCACTAAACTGGGAGAAATGCAACTTTATGGTTAAGGAAGGTATTGTTCTTGGGCACAAAGTTTCTGAAAAAGGAATTGAGGTCGATCGAGCTAAGATTGAAGTTATCGAGAAACTACCACCTCTAATTTCTGTAAAGGGAGTTCGTAGTTTCCTCGGTCATGCAGGTTTTTATCGAAGGTTTATTAAAGACTTCTCCAAGATTTCTAGTCTGTTATGCAAAATTTTGGAGAAGGATGCAAAGTTCAACTTCGGTGAAGATTGCTTAAAGGCATTCGAATGCCTCAAAGGGAAGCTAGTTGAAGCTCCTATCATTGTAGCGCCTGATTGGTCTCTACCGTTTGAAGTTTTGTGTGATGCAAGCGGGGTAGTTTTGGGTGCTGTACTTGGTTAGAGAAGAGAAAGGTTATTTCATCTAATCTACTATGCGAGCAAGGCCTTGAATGGATCCCAGAAGAACTATACCGTCACGGAGCAAGAGCTTCTAGCGGTTATTTATACTTTTGAAAAGTTACGTGCTTGCTTGTTGGGAACCAAAGTGGTGGTTCATACTGATCATGCAGTTCTGAGATATTTAATGGCAAATAAGGATGTGAAGCCAAGGATAATTCGATGGGTGTTATTGCTGCAAGAATTTAATTTTGAGGTAAAAGATAGAAAAGGTTGCGAAAACCAAGTAGCTGATCATCTATCTAGACTTGAGAATGAGCACATAGCGTAGCCCGATCTTAAGAGTGATGATGCATTTCCCGACGAAGAGATCCTAGCCACAATGGTGGAAAAGTTACCGTGGTACGCAGACTTTGCAAACTACGTGGTAAGTAATGTAAAACCTGAGAATCTCTCTTTTCATCAAAAGAGGAAGTTCATGCATGATGTGAAACACTACTTCTGGGATGAACCATATCTGTGTCGACGATGTGCGGATGGTGTTATTTGGCGATGCATATCTCATGTGGAAGTGCCTAGCATATTGGAAGCAAGCCATGCTTCCCAAGTTGGGGGTCACTATGCAGGTGATCGGACAGCCAGGAAGGTATTGCAAAGTGGCTATTATTGGCCTTCCTTATTCAAGGATGCCTATGATTTTGTGAGAAGTTGTGATCAGTTTCAGAGGCAAGGTGCTATTTCAAAGCATCATGAGATGCCCATGTCTAAGATTCTTGAAGTAGAGCTATTTGACGTGTGGGGTATTGATTTCATGGGCCCATTTGTGAGTTCGTTTGGGATGAAATATATCCTAGTTGCTGTGGATTATGTATCCAAATGGGTCAAAGCAGTAGCGCTGGATGATAATGAAGGTAAGCGTGTTGTAGCATTCTTGAAGAGAAATATCTTCTCTCGTTTTGGCGTACCATGTACCATCATAAGCGATGGAGGATCATACTTTTGCAACAAGCTGTTCAGAGCCGTTTTGGTGAAATATGGGGTCAAGTAACATAAGGTAGCCACACCTTACCACCCACAAACTAGTGGGCAGGTAGAGGTTTCTAATCGGGAGATCAAGCTGATCCTTGCTAAGACGGTAAATGCTAGAAGGAAAGATTGGTCTCGAAAGATGGACGATGCCTTATGGGCTTATAGGACTGCGTTCAAGACACCAATTGGCATGTCCCCATACCAAATAGTTTATGGGAAGGCCTGTCACTTGCCAATTGAGCTCAAACATAAAGCATTGTGGGCGTTGAAGCGGCTTAACTTGAGTTGGGATGATGCTATTAATATGAGATTGGAACAGCTGAATGAGATGGATGAATTCCGTCTACATACGTATGAAATATCAGACCTTTACAAGGAATGGATGAAAAAGTATCATTATCAGTGGATTATCCAACAAAACTTTCAGAAGGGTGATATGGTACTTCTTTTCAACTTCAGACTGAAGCTATTTCCAGGTAAGTTGAAGTCTAAATGGTCTGGTCCGTGCAAAATTAGCCAAGTCTACTTGTCTGGAGTAGTAGAGTTAGAAGACAATAATGGTGGTGTCTTTAAGGTGAATGTCCAACGAGTGAAGCCATATATCGGTACTCTTGACTCGATAAAATACATGGCCACCATCTATCTCAACGAAGTCTAAGTAATCGAGATAACTATGTGGTGCCGCGATAATAAATCAAGCGCTACATGGTAGGCAACCCATCATTTTTAATCGTTTTGTTTTACTAAGAGTTTGTTTTTGTTAAATAAAAATCCAAAAAAAAGAGTCGAGCCACGACCAAATCTAAGGCGCTTGGTGGGAGGCAACCCATCGTTCTAATCGTTTTTGCTGTTTTTGAGTAAGTGTAGGTGCAAGACATATAAAGGAGGAGATCTAGCCCAAATTTTGATTTGGAAGTGTGCTATGTTGAAGGTGGTAAGTTAGGAATGAAGGAGGAAAGCCTATAGGTTAGGCATTGCCTATGCAAATCTAGGCAACGAACAAGGCAAGGCCTATGCTATGGCCTATGTTCTCTGAATCAACAAGGCTATAGCATAGGCGCCGCCTATTCAATTGCCTTTGCTCTCTGAATATACAATGCCATAGCATAGGCAAAGCATTAGGCGCCGCCTACCTATGATTTTTGGTCTCCTAACCCGATTTTGCATGGGTCAAACCTGATCCATAGCTTGTTCTATAAATAGATCTTAAACATTAGAACAAAAAACACTTGTTCGCTCAACCTAGGCGCTGCCTTTGCTTCCCAAATCTCTCAAAACATTTTTTTTGCCCATCTAACCTTGCAAGATCATCTTCCGAATCCATCACCAAGCAAGTTCTTCTTTTATATTCTGTAAGTGTTACAATACTACGCTTATAATGATTTGTTAGACCTTGAAGTGATGTTGGTGATTTGAATGTGGTTGGTTTGTTATGATACATCTAGTTGAGTGAAAGAATACGTGTGGGTGTTCTTGACTTTGTTCCGACTTGTATTTGATTGTGATACACTGTCATAGTTTTGCGGAATTGACATGGTGAAGTTAATTGCATAATCTTCAAAATTGAAAGCTTAAATGTTTGAATGACTCGTTCATCGAGATAAAGATCATGATTGAATACAAGTATGAGATGTTGTGATTATTTCCCTGCAATAACTTGATATGATCTCTATGTAGTAGTCTTGTTCAAAAAGTGCATCAATTCAAACATGCAAGTATAGTCAAGATTACGTGAAATAGAGTTGGAAAGGATAGTTAAGATGACATGAAAGTATGATTGTGCTAAACTTGTTGTTGGAACATATAACCTATCTGTATGTCGATGAAGTCTAAGTAATTGACATCACTCACTTAATTACTTTGTACTAACAAATTAAGCGTGGGGTGGTGCCACTATTGTTTGTTTGTCGATTAAATCTTCCAAGACGAGCTAACATGAATCTATTTTAATCTCAGGTAGAATGGCACCAAAAGGACGACAAGGAAAAGAAAAAGCATCAACCTCACAGAAAGGTCAGAAAAGGGGAAGAAAAGAGCAAGCTGAATCCTCCTCGCTGCAAATACCTCAACGCAATTTTAGGATAAAGTGGATCCTAGAGGAGGAAGGAAAAGAGTGGTACAAGAACAACAAAGTGAAAAAATATGTTCACATGGAGTTGATACAAAAGGAGAGTCTAGCGAAGAGAGAACCTCGCATTTTGGTTAAAATCATGGCGCTGAATCTTGATTTCATTTTCCGAGATATGGGTGAATGCAATCTCGATCTAATGCGAGAATTTTAAGCAAATTGCTCCCCAAAGACTACCGGAAGTGAAGTGAAGATTCGGCTCCAAGTCTTGCAACTGAATGTGGAGTTCTTCAACACTTTTCTGGGTCTTCCATCTGTCGATCCATCACCGATCAAGGAGCTTCAACAAAGACCTCCGTACAGGGAAATTAGACACACACTGTGAAGAACTATATCAGTGGCAAGTTGGAATCGTCAAAAGGATACCGGTCAGCACAATACTTTCCCGTATGCTTCCCTAAAAAAAGAAGCTCGTATATGGTTGAGGATAGTCAACTCTTGCCTCATTTATGGCACACAGTACACAAATATCACACGTGATAGAATATGCTTGGTGTACGCTCTGATGACTAATATTCCCATCAACATTGGGGTGGTTATACGATCGTCAATGCGTAGGCTAGGCTTCACAAAAGGTCCTACTTCAGCTTTGGCAATTTGTTGACTGCGATATTAAGGAAGGAATACATTGAAGGGGAACCTGCAGATCATAAGCTTCCACACAATCAGAAGAAGGTTGATCTGACAAAGGTTAAAGATCCTGAAACTATGCATGGCGTCAACCTGACCACTGCAGAAAGACATAATCGCGACGCAAGCTTCTTCCGCTATTTATATGGCATGACGAGGTTTACCATGATGAGTGGGGGTCGTGTTCCAACTAATGTAGAGCTCCAACAGTTGGATTATGACTAACCGATGAATGAGCATGCGCGGGCTATGCACGGGCTATGTGCGGGGTAGGGGTATATTTTGAGGAACCTCTTGATGATGACGTGTCGATTGATGATGATCTCCGAATGCCAGACTCAGATGTGGAAGAGAACTCTGATGACGATGACTCTGATGGTGATTCCGATGCAGGGTGTGTCCCATCTAAGTGTGGGGTGCTGGTATTTGTATGTTGTACTGTACTTCTTTGCCTAAATTTATGATTGTTTGATTTAGTCGTAGTTAGTAGTTAGTAGTTAAATTTTTGAATTTTTTTAGATTTTGCATAAAGTGCTTCAAATTGTTTTGATGGATGGCATGGTATTATGACAAGAGTTTGTACTAAAATCATTACTATTGAGACGTTTAGGCTCTAACTGTCACTCACTGTGTGATAAGTGTGTGGTTTAATTCCTTCATCTGTTGGGTCAAGAGTCTATACTTCTCCCAATAAAGTTGACCATGTGCCTTGTGTGTGTGAGGTTATAGTATATTCTGTGTTGTAACTGATGCTAGAACTTGCCTGGTGTGTGTGTAAAGTAAAATAAAGAGTGTGAGTTTAGGAGATGATTTAGGTATTTCTTTGGCAGCCTGTGATTGTTTACCTTCTTTTTACCTACTTTTGTACATTATCCTAGTTAACCCCCTTTGAGCCTTTAGCTATTTTCTTTGACAGCCTCATATGTAGCCTAATCCATTTTTTTCAAGACCATAATTTGATCCAAATTTCTAAGCGCTTTAAATTTTAGAGTCATGTGACAAAATAAGAGGAAATTGGGTGAGAGTGATGCCCCAGAGTGTATTGGTACTTGAAATTGTTGTGAAAAAGAAGTGCTATCATAGAGGTGCTTTATAAAATATGAAAAAAAAATAAAAAAAAAAGAAAAGAAAAAGAAATAGAAAAATAAAAAAAATAGTTGTGTTTATGTTTGAATAACAAAATAGGTAAAAAGGGGTGGTAGATAAAAGAAAGGTAGCAGGGTTGTTTAAAAGAGAGTGTTAATGGCATAATGTGATGTATTAAAGCGCTTAGGGAACATAGTCACTATTTCTGGCCAAAATAGTCCTACCTGTCCCTTAGCCTACATTACAACCTGTAAAAGACCTATTTGATCCTAAGCTTAGCATTCTGATATTAGTAGAGCATTACACTAAGGGCAAGCCTATGGTCATCAGTTGCAACATATGAATTCTTTGTGAGAGAGAGATCAAGGAGAGTCTTATACCCATGTTTCGAAAAATACAAAACTTGTGAGTGATTATGGGGGATATCTTGTGTGAGACACACATGGTTGATGAGTTTTGGGTAGTGTTATATGATTCTTTGTGCCTTAACTTGTGGATACGAATTAACCATCATCACGAGTCTATGTTGGAGGTTGAATTGTTTCTAGTAGTGATCAAGAAAACTACTCTTTGTTAATGATTGCCGTGCATGTCTTGTTCAACATTTTGTGTTGTTACTGTGAAATTCTAAGTAGATGTTTGCATGGCCATAATATTTTGTTTGAGGACGAACAAAGCCTTAAGTGTGGGGTGGTGATATTGGGCGTATTTATACTCCTAAGAACAATAATTTACCCATATTTTAGGCCAAGTTTGGAGGATAAAATATATAATTCCTGCACTTTTAGTCCCTTTTCCTGTAAGTGAGCTAACCTATGTGATTAGCATGTTTTCAGGTATTAACGATGAAGATTTCAGCACTTTGTGGACCTTTGGGCAGCAAAGGAAAACTTCACTTAAGAAGGAAGGCAGCTTTTGGAAGCTTGTGGACTGAATGTGATGCATAGAGAATCTGTCCTGGGCAAAATCAGTGTTTCTTAATACTTAGGGGTGCAGCAGTAACCTAGTAGGACTAGGACAAGGATGTTATAAAAACCTTATTTGCTGAATTTTTCAGCATTGATTCACTATTATTCATTCGCTTATTATTATTCAACTTTTTAGTATTATGGAGTTTACAGATTCTGTAAGTTAAGACAGAGAAAACTCGGCTCTCTTGAGGAACGTCCAAGAAGAAAAAAACGTCATCTCCTTCTTGACGTTTAAGTCATCCCATCGCGAAGATTATTCGAGTTGTGGTATGATGATTATGTCTATTATGATCTCCGTTGTACTCATGAGTAGCTAGACTTCTGTGTTAGGGTTATGGAAGCCTCGTAATATACTATCTATTGCTATGAGTTTGTGAATTCTTGATGTGTATGCTACTGATATCATTACTCTCTTCGTTTTAATTGAATTCTTATGGTTGCAAACGTAGGAATGTGCCAGTATATCATTAACTTGTTCGAGAGAAGTTACATGTTTGGAAAAGAGAGTGTGACAATAAAATAGGGCTACCAACCCCTGTTTACACGTTAATGCCTTAACCGAATTAACTTTCTTGGAGAGTTCGTACCATTAGTTATACTCTTTAGGCTCAAGAGAGTTAAAGTGAAATAATCCTTGATGGTTGAGAAACACTAGGATTTACCATTAGAATACGAATCTCTATAAGTGCATGCATGTCTAAATTCTGCATTACTCATAATTAATAGATACGTAGAACTTACAAGGTGGACATAACCCTAACTTATTATTCTCTTTGATTAAATCTTACTAAATACATCATCTCATTCGTTATTTTGTTAACATTAATTCTCGCATAAATCAATCCCCCCCTTTCCATAGAATTTTCGACCAATAGTCTACTAATAATTGCAACACTTAGTGACCAAGTATTCCCTGTGGGATTTGACACCCAACCCAGTTGGGTTCTATATTTGACAACGACCGCTTACACTCTTACGATAGCTGTAGTTTGGGCATTATCATAAGTACGGCCAAGAGCCCGTGCGTCTGAACCTATGATATAAGATATCATAGCACAAGAGAACAGTATGCGTCAGTACTTTGATGTACTGGTATGCTAAGTAAGGCAGGATGAAATGCATGGGTTCATATGCATGAACTATAATTGCCTGAAAAACTTGAACATGACTTAGTGAGAATACATACATGAATACGTAAACGCAAACTGAAGTCATAGTGACACTGAATACTGAGTTTTAATAACTGGATTACTGATAACTGAGTTATTGATAACTAAAATCTAAGTTTTTTGATACTGAATTACTGAAGATTGAGTGAATGATATTGTATTACTGATAATTGAGTGAATTATACTATATTATTAATAACTGGTGACTATTTCTAATGGTCCTGAATCTGTAGAACTATCTGAGTTCTTTACTAAGTTGAGTGATTGTATGTAATAATCCTGATTTCTGTAATATTGAACTAATTTTAAACTAAGACTGAAACTGAAAATGAAACTGTAACTGTGGGAGGTAATCATCAAACCGATATGCCCCTTTCTAGCTATTTTGGGGTTCAACCTGTAACACTAGTTAGAAGGGTGTCAGTACTATGCCACGGGTAAAGATACTGATGTGGAGTCAGTCCTAACTAACGGGTGACCCCTGAGGTCATTACTATATAGTAGGTGATCTCTAAGTATGTCATCCTATCTAACGGGTGACATCTCATAACCTACACTAGCTACATACTTCTGGAGCTTAAGGATTACTTCTAAGGACCCATTCCTAACTAATGAGTGTGCCTCCATCCCTAGGCTCGCTCACTGAGATCACTGAGTTCAGTTGACTGATAAAATACTACTGAATTATGTTAACTGACTAAATGCTACTGAGTTCTATTAGCTGACTGATTTTACTGAGGTCTGAACTCAATACTAAACTGGACTAGACTGATACTAAGTTTAATGACTTTTCCTGAGTTTACAACTGACTAAATTCTACTGATCGTTACATTACTGAGACTGTTCTGTAACTGATGCTGGCTCTAGGTAAATAGCTAAATTATTGGGCATTAAAAACCCTAGGACTAGGTAGGATGAATAATAATAAGATATGTCAATTCTTTGAAACATGACAATAGTCAACCATTCATCATACAATCAATGAAGTATTACATTTAGCACTTGAAAGTCATGAACTTGTATATGATTAGGACGGCATGCTAATGTGTCATAAATACACTATTCAATTCATATAGGCATTCCAACAAACACTTGATAGGAATAGGTTTAACATGATAGAAGTTTAAACACCTTTTAATGACTTGAATTCAACACTAGGGTCACCAAGGGTTCACAAATGCACTATTAACTTAATTAAGCATTTTGTCACACACCTACAAGGCATAATCTTATAGTTAGGCATAAATAACATATTGATGCATTATAACTACAATAATTAATTCACAATTCAAGGGTTTCAACATGAGGGAATCATTGTTCAACACACATGCTAACATAATTTCATGAAATTCATTAAAGATACCAACTTGGAAACCATACAACAACATCAACATGGGCACAATCTAATCAACAACATGTAAATCAAAAATTAAAATTTTGAAAAGGTTTCTTGAACTCCAAGGGTGGAAGAGAACCCTTGCATGAACACTTTACATACCTTGCTTTATGACTTTGAGAAGATTGATGCTTAAATCCTTGAGATTTGAATCTATAATTGGAAACCCTTAGGCTTGTTCTTGAGAGAATTTGAGAGAAAGTGAGAATATTTGGGTGAATTGGGGATGAATTTTGTGTTTTTGGGACTAGTTAAGGGTGGGGAAATGACCCAAATATCCCTTTGGATGTAGAGTTGAAAGCTGAAAATTTCAGGGGTGTACTGGAGTGTGCGTTGCATGCTTATCGGATGACCTCATTGCCTCACTCATGAAAATAACTATAACTTTTCACCCAGGTATTAGATTAAGGCAAAATTGATATAGTTGGAAAGATAATTCAATTATCTACAATTTGTTAGGTCTTGAGCTTCAAAATTCTATGTATATACGAAGTTATACACATTCAAAGTATACCCTTGTAGAATCGAATACCAAACTTTGGGCGAATTAAAGGATATTAGCTTAACTTGGGTCTAAATGATTTCTATGAACATTTTTTACCTCATGAGCATTTCACACACTAGTATAAACATCAAAAAACTTATATTAACATGCGAATCACTTGGATTATAACTTATATATGTAGAAACAAAGGTTCAAAGACTAAATCCAAAATACGGGGTATTAGATTATCTCCCCCTTGGGAACATTCATCCTCGAATGAGTCTGACTGATCTAGGAATCTTGATAGAATGAATTTGTTTACTGGGCATGAATAACTTAAACATAATTTTATGACTGAAACTACTGATACACTATACTAAAGTTTCTTACTAAACATGCATATATGATGCATGAGTACAAGGATGAACAAGATTCATGAATGCATGACTGGGATTACTGATAAGATGGATTTCTCATACAAAATATACATATCTGATTTATGAATACATGACTGAACTGAATCATGAATGCATGACTGAATATGCAATGATGTCTGATACCATATTTATAAAGGTAATCTGAATATGGAACTAAATAAGTTCAAGGAAAAACTGTTACCTTAAACTGAAAATACTGATGAACGCAAGATCACTTACGGAGTACGCACGGACGGGAACATGAGAACATAACTAAGACTAGAACGTGATACATGAACTAAATATCATGAATTGATCTGCGATCTTGGATACCTGGCATGCGGCAGAGATTGGAACTAAATGTCATGAACTAAAATGGGGAGATGCATAAGGCACCTACGAACTGAATCGTGACTGAATATCTGGGATCTGAAACTGAGACATGATACATGAACTGAGCTGAACATGCAATTAACTGGTTGGTCCATATTAGAATAGTTATATTCATGAGACTTTGGATAGTGAGACTAAATAGAAAGATGGTAAACCACAACATACGAACTTCTCCGTCTAACTACTACATTGAATTACTAGCTTTACGGAATAACTCATACTGAAAATTTATACTCAACTAGAGCTTTTCTCCAACACTTATTTTATAAAGTTATTAGAAACCTTAGGGAGCAAGGAAATCTTGGAATGGCTTGAATAAGACATCACAACGTGGCTATAATTCAGTAATATAGAGCAAAGCCTATTTAACTATCATGACCCGAAATAGGCCCTGGCCGTGATAAGCATCCCAAGCCGTGAAGGACCGAGCGCCCCTCTTTTAACAACCATTCATACACACGTTCATACAATATTAAGGAAAAATAAGGAAAATAGATTTATATGGAAACATGGTCTATAATATCATATGACTAAAAAAAAGGTCAAAAGAATTCTGTAAACCTTCAATATTATCTAACATCTGTCTGCAAAATATCTAATACATCAAAACCAGACATCACAAATAAAAAATGGGACAAGGCCCCCAGTAGACCCAAATCTAAATAAATAACAAATGTCTGAAAGGGACAGGCCTTCCGTACGAAAGAAGGCTCACCAACTGCACACTGCTAACTGGTGGCTCTACTTCTTAACAGGACCTCTCGACTGAGCCTCAGATCCTGAAAAGGTAGGGTGTTAATAAAATTATACTGGTATGCAGATTAATCCAAAGACAAAATACAACTTTTATATAACATAGGTGAGAGCCATTATAAAATACTTTAATGTAAAATCATTTGAAAACACATGGGCATAATATCTTAATTTTTCAACAGTAATGCAGAACTACTGAGCTAGGTTGTACACCCTACAATTTCATATTTTCACCAACTGTTAAATCTCGATTACCTCAAAGACCAGAATATTCGTGAGGGGGAGGATACACAAGATCATATAGTAGGGTGCCCCAATCCCAATCAAGTCAATATGTCATGGTTGGGCTCAAGATCATAAAGAAGGGATCCTAACCATTAGTCCCAATTTTGGGTTACATAGTACTAGGTACTCAAGAACTCATAGAAGGGTACCAAGTTCCCGTGTCGACAAATCACAGTTTCTAGCATAGAGTCATTTGAATCATGCTTTCTTTAGGTAAGCACCTAATTCACATCAATTTAAGCTCTAGGCTTGATTTAAGACAAACATGCATCATATTCACAACATAATTTTATTATTTCTTCATTCGAAGCAATTTCCTCCATGGGGTATCGTCATACCCCAACTTGTAAGTCCTCAGTGCCACATTAATTCAAAAAACCTCATATGCAAATCATAGTATGAACTCATGTGAGACTTCTACATATCAAACATATGTATAAATATTCTCAACATGTAATAGTCAAGAAATTCCATCATTTATAAAGTAGTACAGTAGTGATTGCAAAACTCATTCTCTCTGTAGTTTAACACGAGTACCATGTGGGGTACAAAAACATCATCCTGGGGAAATTAATGAATTCACAATTTATATTCATGACACCCTTTGAAAATTCAAATCACATGTCCACAATTTCAGCAATTGAGATATATGAGCAAACAATCCCATGTTCTTGCAATTTCTTTTCCAAATCATATCACAAATCATGCTGTTGGTATTAAAAACAAAACCCCACTTATTAGAGAATACATACTTATATATATATATATATTAGAAATCTTGTTTAAATTTGTACCAAAATCATTCCCATGAGATTTAGGACAACTCCACATACCATAGATTAGGAACTTTGGATTAACACTTGCTATTGGGACTCTATTCGCGACTTTAAATGGATGTCCTTGATGCTTTTGGTTTGGAGATTCCGATTCTTGAATCAATATTGATAACTAACGGTGAAATCTCGAGTAGTATTGAACTTTGGGTTAAAATCCTAGGATGAGTTCTTGGCAAATTTTGAGGAAAATATAAATAATCTGGTGTTTTTGGAGTATAATATCATGTTAAGGTTGAAAAGGAGCAGTGGAAATACCTATTTTTCCCTTAATGAGTCTGGTTAGAATTTAGAAAAAATGGCCCAGCCGGACTAAGCAGGGTGCATTCCCACTAAGTCCACCGGGTTAGCCAGGGCACCACCTTGCCTATCGCGGTGCCCCCCCAGGTGAGGCGATAAGCAGGCACCACGGGAAAATCTCATCACCTAACTATTTTGCAACCCCAAATATGCCCTCAAGCTCTTCTAAAAATTCTAAAACTCCCCGGGATGTACTTTTGACTTGCCCCATCGTATATCAACAAACAAATCAACAAATGGAGGTTAGAAAAGTCAAAAATAAATTTGTCAAAGATTAGGATCTCCAAATGAGACTAAGTCCCTTTGGACACTTAGAATTTTTTTTTGATGAGCATCCCTCTTAGCATACTACAAAGTGATATCAAGTCACAAAAACTACGAGGTATTACAATATCCCCTACTTTGGGTCATTCATCCCCGAATGATGAGTTAGGATACAAGAAAGCCCGAGTTCAAACATATCAAGGAAAATAAAGATGGAGAATTATGGAAAGTATTCAATTTGTACCTTCTATGTCGTCACTTACTAACTCAAAGAGGTTTGGGTATCTAGCTCGCATGTCATCTTCTGATTCCCAAGTAGCTTCTTCAACTTTCTGATTTTTCCACAACACTTTAACCGAAGTTATCTTCTTACTCCTAAACTTCCTAACTTGGAATTCTAATATTGCAATAGGTTCTTTTTAATATGATAAAAAGTCTATTTCTTTTATCTCCTCTACAGGAAACACTAGGGAATGGTCCTCAATACACTTTTTCAACATGGACACATGAAATACTGGATGTACAGAACCCAGACTTGCAGTCAATTCTAACTCATAAGTGACTCCACCTATCCTTCTCGCAATATGATATGGTCCTATATAGAGAGAACTCAGCTTACCTTTCTTGCCAAATCACATGACTCCCTTCGTAGGGAAGACTTTTAGAAACACCCAATCACCAACCTCAAATTCTAAATCCCTTCTTCTAACATCGGTGTAGGACTTCTGATGACTCTGAGCTGTGTTGAGTCATTCTTTAATGATTTTCAACTTCTCCATTACTTAGTGAATGAGATCAGGCCCAAGAAATTGCATCTCACATACCTCATAGCACCTAACAGGTAATCTATATGTTTTCCCATAAAGTGCCTCAAAAGGTGCCATCTTAATACTGGCATGGTAGCTATTATTGTATGCGAACTCTATCAATGGCAAGTGATCTACCCAACTACCTTGATGTAAATTACACAAGCCCACAACATATCCTCAAGGATCTAAATGGTTCATTAGGCTTGCCTGTCTGTCTAGGGATGGAAAACAGTACTCAAATTCACTTGGGTACCTAAACCCCTCTTAAAAGATCTCCAAAACTGTGAAGAGAATTACGTGCCTCGATAAAATATGATGGATACTGGCGCCCCAGTGCAAGAAAACTATTTCCTCAATGTATAACTTACCATAATCTTTTACCGAATAGTTAGTCCTCACAGGTAGAAAGTGAGCTTACTTGGTCAGCCGGTCCATAATTACCCAAATAGAATCGTACTAATTTTGGGACCTTAGAAGTCCCATCATGAAATTCATATTGATCATCTACCACTTCTATAGAGGCAAGGATATCTCTTGGGAGGTACCACCTGGCCTCAAATGTTCCACTTTAACTTGTTGGCAATTCAAACTCTTGGAAACAAAGTCAGCCATATCACATTTCATATTATTCTACTAATATATAGCCTTAAGATCATGGTTCATTTTAGTAGAGCCTGGGTGAAAAACATACCTCAAAGTGTGAGATTCGTTAAGGATCCTCTCTCGCAGACCATCCATATTAGGAACACAAAACCTACCTTGGTGTCTTAAAACTCCATCACCACCGATTTCAAAAGATATCACCTTCTGTTTACCCACACCTTTCTTAATTTGCATCAAGATGGGATCTTCAACCTATTTTTCCATTACTTCAGCACATAAGGAAGATCTGGCTATTTCATGCACAATTACCCCTCCATCTTTGGAATCCATAAGTTGCATCCCTAGTTTCGTAAGCCGATGAATATTTTTCACCATCTCCTATTTTTCTTCCTCAACATGAGAAAGACTGCCCATAGAAAATCTGCTGAGGGCGTCGGCTACCACATTTGCCTTGCCTGGATGATAGTGCAAGATCATGTCATAATCCATCAAAAGTTTTAACCAATATCTCTGCCTGATATTTAATTTTTTCTGCAAGAAAACATACTGCAGAATTTTATGATCAGTGAAAATATCAACATGTACTCCATACAAATAGTGCCGCCATATTTTAAGTGCAAACACCACATCCTGTAACTCCAAGTCATGGGTGAGGTAGTTTTGCTCGTGCACATTAAACTACCTAGATGCATAAGCTACTACCTTACCATGATTTATACCCGATTCCTATCCGGGATGTATCATAGTACCCCACATACCCCTCTATACCCCCAGGAAGGGTCAAAATAACTGTAGTAGTCAACTTGTCATTCAACCTCTAAAATTATTATCACAAGAGCATAACACACAAATTTCACCATTTTCTATGTCAACCTGGTTAGTGGAGCAGTAATGGAAGAAAAACTCTCAACAAATTTCCTGTAATACCCCACCAAACCCAAGAAGCTCTGAATGTTGGTTGGATTTATAGGTCTGGGCCATTTCTCACTGCCTTAATTTTTGTGGATCAATCTTAATCCTGTTACTTGACACAATATGCCCCAAGAAAGCAATATCATTAAGCCAAAATTCAGACTTGGAAAATTTTGCATACAACCTATAATATTTGAGGGTCTGAAGGACGATTCGAAGGTAATTGGCATGGTCCTCCTCACTCTTAAAATAAATCAAAATATCATCAACAAAAACTATTACAAGCAAATCTAAAAACTGGTAGAACATCCTATTCATTAGATCTATTAAAGTTGTAGTGGTGTTAGTCAATCCAAAGGTCATGATTAAGATCTCATAATGATCATTTTTAGTTTAGAAAGCTATTTTGGGAAGATAAGCCTCCCTAACCTTCAACTGATGATACCCCGAGTGAAGTTTTATTTTTGAAAAGTATCTAACACACTGAAGTTGATCAAAGAAATCATCAATTCTAGGAAGAGGGAACTTATTTTTGACAGTGACCTTATTTAGACGGTAGTCTACCCACATACAAAGGGAACTATCTTTCTTACACAAAAAGAGTACAGTTACCCCGTAGGGAGTAACACTTAGATGGATGAAGCCTTTATCAAGAAGATCAGCTAGTTTTTCTTTCAACTCTTTCAACCCAGCGGGAGCCATTCTATAAGGCTGAATAGAGATAGGATGGGTGTTTGACAATAAATCAACAATAACATCTATCTCCCTATCAGGTGGTATCCCTGGGAAATCATCAGGAAAGAATTCTAGAGACTTATTAACCACAAGGATAAAAGGAAGAGAAGGGCTTTGTAAGATCCTGTAAAATCAAGTATCGAATTAGGTTTGCAAACTCTTTAAAAGAACCAACACTTAGAAAATTTCATAAAGTGTTCAACACTTAGTCTTATTTTAAGCCTCAAAACTTTGGAGATTTATTTCACAACCTTCCTGACCTCCGTTTTATAATTTTCAAGTTGCACTATGATGGGGCAAGTCAATATTACATTTTGGGTGAGTTTTAAAATTTTTGAAATCTCTTTAAGGCGTGTTTGAATTTCAAAACAGTAAGGTTATGCAATTAGCATGCGACACATGCTCTAATACACAGGTCCTAGCATGAATTAGAGAATGCGAAGCACGCTCTAGTGTGGAGGACTAGAGTATTCGACGCACGCTTCATTGCAAGCTTCTAAATTTTCCAGCTTCCAGCTCAGCGTATTTAAGGGAAAAATGGTCAATTTCCCCACCCTCTATAAGCTCAAAAACACGGTATTTAGCCCTTTTATCACAAAAATACACTCTATTATCTCAAATACCGCACAAGAACAAGCTAGGGTTCTAATAGAAGCTTCAAGATTAAGAAATTCCACCATTAGTTTTCAAAGATCTTCCATCCAAGGTATGCAATGTGTTCATTCATGGATACCTTCATCAATGAAGCTCAAGAATCCTATTTTAAATCATGATTTGTAAATTTCATGTTGTAGGTTGATTATATTCATTTGATTATTGTTGTATGATTCCCAAGTTGAAATCTTTAGATGTTTTTATGTATCTTTGTTGACATATGAGTAGAAATCCATGAATTTATTTTCTTATGATATTTTAATTTGATGAATTATGCCTATGCTCTAAGGGTTCATGTAAGGTGTTTGATAAAATTCCTAAGGGACAAGAAATGATGTATTATAGCTTAGATATAAATTAAATGATAAATTCATGCTATTCTATTATGTTCAATTTGGTTCCCATGCAATGGTTGTGCATTGTGGATGTTTGTTGGAACACCATGATATTGGATTTGTCCATGATACTAGAATATGAACATATGACATAGTCATATGCATTGTTAGCTATGTACAAGATTATGATAACCAAGTGCTTCATGAAATTCCCCAATTACTATGTTATGAATGATTGATGTTGATTATGTATTCAAGAAGTGTCAAGTCTTGTCAGTTTCTTTCTATCAAGTCCCGAGGGTACTTATACCTGAAAAACATAGCTATGTGCCTAGAGCCATGTCATGTTTTCAAGATACTCTCAGTGAAGCCATGTTAAGTAGACTTCACTCAGTCTCACTATTCAGGAAAACTCAGTAATCTCATGAACTCAGTTAGTTAATAGATTCAGTAATATTCCATCAATCAATGGAACTTGGTAACTTAGTAACTCAATCCAGATTAGTTCAGTAAATCATGTTTAGTGTCTATTAAGATAGGAGTAGGAGTTAGCACCGATTGAACCCAAGGATGGAAACTCACCTACTAGTTGAGAGTGAGATTCCAAGAAGCAATCGTTTAGTTGATGAAATATGTAGCCACCATAGGTTGAGACATTAAAGCTTCCTATTGAGGGTTAATGGGGTGGCTTAACCTACCAGTGTAGTGTCCCACCATTCTCGTTAGAGTACTTGCCAGAGGAGGGTCACTCATAGCTTGTCTTTACTAGTGGCACGGTATTGATACCTTTTTAATTGGGTTTATAGATTGGACCCCAAACTTAAATATAATAGCGTATTTGGGGCATGTCAGTTAGATTACTGCTTCCCAAAGTCTCAGTTTTAGTCTTAGTAATAGAACGCAGATAGTTCTACAGAATTTAGGACAATTAGATACTGTCATTCAGATCTGCACTAAACTTAGCTAGTTCTATCAGAAACTTGACTGTCATATATAGTCACTTAGTATCAGTTATATCAATTATTAGGGCTTCATGTTATTGGTATTCAGCCTCAATAGTTACGTATTTCATTTAAGTATTCTCACATTCATATTATTCAAACAGTTAGTATAGCTCCTGTATATGAACCCCATTCATTTAGCCTACCTCATTTGCATACTAAGTACATTCAGTCGTGCTTATGCATTAATGCTATGGTGCTTTATATTATACCATGGGTTTGGAGGTGCCAGTTCCAGAGCATCAGTAGCATTCTAGTATATAGCAGTTAGAGTTAGCAGTGAGTCCTCATCTTTTGAGGACATGATCATTATCTTATCATTTCAGTATTTCAGTACTTAGTTTATTTCAGTAGTTAGAGTTAGTTTGGGACATATCCCATCAAATCCTTATTTAGATAGTTAGAGACTTTTCTGACTATCATGTTTTAGACATTTTATTTTAATTGTTTTGGGTATTAGATACCCCACTCAAATATTATGATTTATCAGATTTGAACCTTATGGCCTTTTAGCCTTTATTTCCATATTTATATTGTATAATATGCAGTGTTTAGTTATAAATATTAGTCATAGGTTAGCTTGTGGTCCTTCGAGATCATGAGTCTCGTGTAGCATTTATAGTGCCAGATTCAAGGCGTTACAAACTTGGTATTAGAGCCTAAGGTTCAACAGTGTCCTAGGATGTCTAAGATATGCATCTAGTAAAGTTTTGTACAGGGCTGTGTTGCACACCACATTCATGTACAGGAGGCTATGAGATGTTTTAGGAATGGTTTCCATTCTTTCAGTATTCATGTTGTGCCAGTGAGCATGGGCTCAAATTTAACTCTCAGTCTAATCCTTTTTGCTTCAGTTTAAAAAATATGCTTCCCAAAAGAAGGAATAAGCCTGTCCAAGCTAATCCTTAGGACGAGCATGTTTCTCATATAGAGTTTAGAGCTACATTAACTACTCTTGTTAACTCAATTGCTGCTC
Source organism: Capsicum baccatum var. pendulum (assembly GCA_030864225.1). Taxonomy (NCBI): domain Eukaryota; kingdom Viridiplantae; phylum Streptophyta; class Magnoliopsida; order Solanales; family Solanaceae; genus Capsicum; species Capsicum baccatum. The sequence continues at coordinate 202,327,443 of CM061559.1, read as the reverse complement.
ATAATGAATATCCAGCTATGTTTTTACCAACCCAGTGGCCAACTCTGCTGCAGCCAGGATTCGAGATTTAACCTGAATGAATCCTCCTTTTTTCATACGGTCGAAAATAGATGAGGACCCACAGGAATTCCTAGATCAAGTTCAGAAGATCACTGAAATCATAGAGGTGACTGCTAGTGAGAGTGCTGAGCTAACCGTATATTAGCTATAGGATATGGCTCATACTTGGTACAATAAGTGGAAATTAGAGAGGGAAGATGATGTTGGGTTTGTTTAGAAGGAGGAGTTTGCTTTTACTTTTCTTGATAGGTTCTTTCCCCTAGAGCTGAGGGAAGCTAAGGTATTGGAATTTATCAAACTCAAGCAGTACAATATGATGGTGAAAGATTATTCTCTTAAGTTTACTCAATTATCCAAAAATGCTCCTTATATAGTGGTAAACAGTCGGTCTAAAATGAGCAAGTTTGTTTCTGGGGTGAATGATAGTGTGGTGAATGATAGTGTGGTGAATGAGTGAAGATCAAGGATGTTGAATAGAAACATGAGCATAGCTATGCTCATGAATCATGCTCAACAGATAGAGGAGTAGAAGATTAAGATGAGAGAGTAGCAGAATAAGAGAGTAAGGAAAAGTAGTTTCAACTCTGCTCAGCCTAACTCAGAGGGTGGAAATCGTTCTCAGTTTCATCCAAAGTAATCAATTATATCTCCTTCATCTGTCATTTCTCCAACTCTAAAATTAAAATATGGGGCATCAGTCCCTAGACCTCAGGGCAGTGTTAATAGTGACAAAACCAATCCCCTTTGTCAGACATGTGGCAAGCACCATCAAGGTACTTGTAGTGCTGGTACTGATGTTTGCTTCAAATATGGAAGACATTCCACAGAGTCAGAGATTGTCCTTAGCTAAGTCTGCAGGGTTAGTAAAACCATTCCTCATCTAAGTCCAGTTGTCCAAATCTGCAAGGTTCCAACTCCAGTGCTACTAATGGGCAATGCCTATGCTTTGCATTCCCAGAAAGATCAGGAAAATTCTCCTGATGTGGTTACTGGTATGTTACAAATATTTCACTTGTATGTTAATGCTTTCCTAGATCTAGGAGCTTCTTTATCTTTTGTTACTCCTTATATAGCAGCCACTTTTGGAGTCAGTCCCAAAGTTCTAGTAGTGCCCTTCATAATTTCTACCCCAGTGGGTAAATCCATCATGGCCAGATGGGAATACAGGAACGGTCCGGTTATGATATCTCAGAAAGTCACTTCAGTAGACTTAGTCAAATTAGAGATGACTGATTTTGATGTCATCCTCAGCATAGGTTGGCTCCATTCCTTCTATGCCATAGTCGACTGCAAAAACATAATTGTCCAGTTTTGGTTTTCGAATGAACCCATCCTTAAGTGGAAGGAAAGTATTTTAGGTTTTAGAGGTCCGCTTGTTTTCAACCTAGGGGCTAGGAAAATGATATCCAAAACTTGTATCTATCATCTTATTTGAGTTAAGGAAACTAGTTTCGAAACTCTTAGCCTTGAATTAGTCCCAGTCATGAATGAATATTCAGATGTCCTTCCCAAAGATCTTCAAAGAATTCCTCTCGAAAGGGAAATAAACTTAGGTATTAATCTTCTTCTAGATACCTAGCCTATATCTATTCTGCCATACAGAATGGAACTAACAGAACTTAGAGAATTAAAAGAACAATTAATGGGAGTAGGATAGATTCAATAATATTCTGTCCATCAATAGAACTCAGTAACTCAGTAACCTAGTCCAAATCAGTTCAATAAATTATTTCAGTGTCTATTCAGGTGGGAGTAGGAGTTAGCACTGAGTGAACCCAAGAATGGGAACTCAATTGCTAGTTGAGGGTGAGATTCCTACAAGCAATCATTGAGTTTCTAAACTATGTAGCCAACATAGGTTGAGACATCAGATCTGTTAGTTGAGGGTCGATGAGGTGCCTTAACCTTCCAGTTGAGGGTCCAACCATTCTCGTTAGAGTACCTGCCAGATGAGGGTCACTCACAACTTGTCTTTACCAGTGGCGCGGTACTGGAGCCCCTCTAATTAAGGTTCAAGATTAGACCTCAAACTTAGCTATAATAATGTATTTGGGGCATGTCGGTTAGATGACTACTTCCCACATTCTTAGTCTCAGTCTCAGTAATAGAACTCATATAGTTCTACAAAATTTAGTACTGTCAGATATAGTCATTTAGATCAGCACGAAACTCATCTAGTTCCATCAGAAACTAGATTATTAGACACAGTCACTCAGTATTAGTTATATCAGTTATCAGGGATTTATGTTATCAGAATTCAGACTTAGTATATATGTATTTCATGCATGTATTCTCATGTTCATATTATTCAGTTAGTCAGTATAGCTAATGCATATGAACCCCATAAATTTAGCCTACCTCACTTGCATATGCTTTACATTCAGTCGTACTGACGCATTTGTGCTATGGTGTTTTATATTATACCATAGGTTTAGAGGCGCTAGTTCTAGAGCATCACTAACATTTTAGTATTCAATAGTCAGAGTTAGCAGTGAGTCCTCATCTTTCAAGGATATGATTATTATCTTATCATTTCAGTATTTTAGTACTTAGTTTATTTCAATAGTTAGATATAGTTGGGGATATGTCCCGTCAACTCCTCATTCAGATAGTTAGAGGCTTTCCAGAATATCATGTTTTAGACTATTTATTTTAACTTTTTTGGGTATTAGATACCTCACTCAGATGTTATGAGTTATCATATTTGAACCTTATGGCCTTTTATCCTTTATTTCTACGTTTACACTATATATTATGCATTGTTCAGGTACAAATATTAGTGATAGGTTAGCTTGTGGTCCATTGGGGTCATGGGCACTGTGTAGCATTCTGGGTACCAGATTCGGGGTGTTACTGTATTTCAGTATTAGAATTATTAACAGGAATAAGATAATGCAAACAACCCTTAGATATAAGTTTGCGGGCCCTGATGTAAGAGTTAAATTCCCCCTAGGAGTTAAAGAATTCCTCTCCCATTCTATTTTTGGCTCATTCAGAAAAGAAATAATGACCTTTTGAGTTCTATATTCTAGCGTGGCATAACATGAATGGAGCTAGTCCATTCTTAGAATAGCATAAAAATCAACCATATCAAGATTTACAAGGTCTGCCATGGTAATACAACCACAGAAAGACACAATATAATTTTAATATATCCTCTTAGCTACAACAGAATCACCTACAATGGTGGAAACAAAGAAAGGTTCTACAATAACTTTGGGCTCAAACCTAAAACCAACTTCCAAATATAGGGTTACATAAGACAGGGTAGACTTGGGATCAAGTAACACATAAAATTCATGGAAGAATATTCGTAATGTACCCATGGCTACATTTGGAGAAGCTTCTCCATCCTGAAGGTTGGACAAAGCATACAACCGATTGCGGCTGTTTATGGTAGCTAAAGTGGATCCTTTAGAAGGAGGATATGTAAAGGCGGCTTGTGACTTATTTCCCCCTGCATTACCTTCGGTAGAAGGGCAATCTATTTGAATATGACCCACTTGGCCACATGAATAATAATTTCTTCTCTTGATGTAACACTTTCCTGGGTGATTTTTCCCACAGATACTACAATGGGGAAAGCCCACGTTTCCCTGAGAATGGGTGTACTGCATCCTCCATCTACTATTAGACTGAGGATTAAAGGTACGCAAATAAGGTAGTGGCTTGGGCACGGGGGCGCTGGCTGTTGGCTGAACATTATTCCAGAAGTTTTTCTTTGGTCAACTGTCACCCCGGTTCCCATCCTGATGCTAACTGTAGTTTGGGTCTGCTGGTCTAGCCTTCTTAGCCTGTCTGTCCTTCTTCCTCATCTCTGCAAGTCTTTTTTTCTGGTCCTCTACTTGTTGCATGTGAACCAATAGTCTGGATAAATCAATGTCCCTATTTAACATTGCCCCCTTCCATTCTAGCACCAAGTCATCCATAAGATCGAATACAAATTTTCTTATACGGGCCCTCATGTTTTTGACCAGCTTAGGTGCATAAAGAGCTAGTTGACTGAATCACATAGTGTACTACTTGATGCTTATTTTTCCTTGCTTTAGGTTTATGAACTCTTCGGCTTTGGCCTCCCTTAACTCTTGAGGAAAGAATTGATCGAGGAAGGCTTCCACACACTCCCACCATACTGAAGGCTCAACATTCTCACCCTTTGAATATTCCCACTCATTAGACCACTGATTCACTACTTTTTTGAGATGTTAAGCCACTAATTCAATCCCTTCTACTTCGTCCACATGCATTACCTTGAAAATCTTCTCTATATCATCGACAAATTCCTATGGATCCTCCTCTACCTTCATACTAGAAAATCTAGGCGGGTTCAACACCAAATTGACCCAACCTAGTAGTCTCAGCTGCGCTATATGCATACCCTACATCTTCTGAGTGTTGAGTCTGTGTGGCCACCAACTGCGCAAGCATGTGTATCGATTGTCTGAATTCAGCATTTGATATCTCTCTCTCAAAAGGTTGGGTGTGGTTATTCACTGACCGAAGAGCCCTAGGTGCTCTGGGTGGGCTAGTAAAATAGGTAGGACTCCCAGAGCTGCAACAAATTCTAGAGTGTGAGCTCTATTACGTGTCCTCATCCCATGGGTGGGACAGACCTTATTAGCTTGGGTGTTCTCATCATTGGAGGAATATGGAGGCATAATGGTTGTTCTAAAATACAAGAGACCTATATTTAGGGGATATTCTAGACTCTATAACAAAAATTAAATCACAAAGAAAGGACACATTCCTAAATGCATAGTAGTGTAACGCCCCAATTCTCTGAAACCAAAATGCCACACGGTGCCCATGACCCTGAAGGACCATAACCTAACCCATGACTAATATCTATAACTGACCACTACACAATATACTATATAGATATGGAAATAAAAGGGCTAAAAGTCCATAAGGTTCACTTCTATAAAACAGATAAGAACAATGTCTGAATAATGTGGTATCACAATACCAAAACTAAATCAATATTTGAAAGCATCAAGTTTGAAATCTAGTCTGAATAAGGGTTGATGGGACATGTCCCCAACTAACTCATCTATTGAAATAATAAAACAATAAAATAATAATGTCCTCACATGATGAGGACTCAACACTGACTCTGAGTACTGAATACTAGAATGCTACTGATGCTCTGGAGCTAGAACTCGTGCTTCTGAACCTATGGTATAAAAACACCATAGCTCTAATGCATCAGTACAATTGAATATACTGGTATGCAAGTGAGGTAGGCTAAATGCATAGGGTTCATATGCATTAACACTACTAATTGACTAAATAACATGAACGTGAGAATACATGCATGAATACTTAACTGTAACTGAGTCCGTGATACTACTAACTACTAAGTCTAAATACAAATAGCATGCGATATAGATAACTGATATAACTGATACTGAGGGACTGTTTCTGGTAGTCTAGATTCTGATTGAACTGGCTGAGTTCCATTTCGTACTGAGTGAATGTAGCAAACAATCCCAAAATTTTGTAGAACTATCTGAGTTCCATTATTGAGACTGAGACTGTGACTGTGGGATAATTTATCTAACCTACATGCCCTAAATAAGTAATTATAGCTAAGTTGGGGTCTAATCTGTAACCCTAATTAGAAGGGTGTCAATACCGCCCCACTGGTAAGGACAAGCTGTGAGTGATCCCTCATATAATAAGTACTCAAATGAGAATGGTGGGACCCTCATATAAATGGTTAAGACACCTCATCTACCCTTGTATATAAGGTATGATATCTCAAGCTATGCTGGCCACGTAGTTCTGGAGCGCAAGGGTTACTTCTAAGAATCACACCCTCTAATAGTAGGTGAGTTCCCATCCGTGGGCTAACACGGTGTTGAATCCTACTCCCAAGTGAATAGACACTGGACTGATTAACTGAACAAATTAGACTGAGTTTACTAAATTCCATTGAATGATGAAATACTACTGATTTCTAATAACTGACTGAGAGTACTGAGTACTGAGTAAAACTGAACTGATACTGAATATACTGAGTTTTCTTGAGTTATAAGACTGACTAAATTCTACTGAACATTGCTTGACTGAGAGTATCTTGAAAATTGACACTGGCTCTAGGCACACAACTATATTTTTCGGGTACAAGTACCCCCAAGACTTGATAGAATGAAACTAACAAGACTTGACACTTCTTGAATACATGTCCAACATAAACATTTCATATTATAGTAATCGTTGGATTTCATGAAGAAATTTATTTTCATAATCATGTATATGGGTAGGAATTCAAGAAATAAAACATGATAAAATTTTTTCAAAGCAAAACAATACACACATGTTCATATTTCATCTCTAGAGGCATTTTCACAAATACTTGTAGGCCATAACCTTATACATGTGCTAAGTATCATGATTTCATCACTTCATTAGCATGAACATTCTATGAAACACTTGGGGAGCACAACTTAATGCACACAATCATGGATAGCATACAAACATAGCAACTAGATCCCCAAACATGCAAACCATACAATTTTCCCCAAATCCTTGTCTAATTTCATGCATCTTGTCATAATTATGGATTGATAAACCAAAATAATATCATAAGCATAAATTTAGGTTAATTCAAAAAAAGAAATCATGGATCTAAAATCTTGTAGCTTTTGAAAAAATGGATTCTTAGGGTCTATGGGCGAAAGAGACCGATAGATGAACACTTCGCATACTTAGGATGATAGTACTTGAAGGTTCTTAGAGAATATCTACACTTGTTCTTGATTTTTCTCTAATTTTTGGAAGAAGGATTGACCCTAGTTCTTGCTTGAGAGAATCCCTAATCTGATGTTATGGATGAGTAATGAGATTGTGAGCTTTGGCCGGATATAACTAGGTATTAAGGTGGAAAAAGACTTACAAACCCTTTTCAAAACGACATTAAATCAGTAAATGTTAAATATAATGGCTTGGATGACAGTCCATCGCTAGCTCAATGGTCCATAGGTCCTGACCATCGTACATAACCAGAATGGGTACTCACTGCCTCGACTGCGATGGCTGGGTCAACGATCTATCGCGAGCTTGATGGTACATCGGTCCTGACCGTCGCACCTAACCAGTGCATAGTACTATGCCTTAACTACAACGACTTTGGGTGATGCTCCGTCTCTTACTCGATGGTCCATCAATCCTTATCGTAGCTCATGGGCGGCTCAGATAGTTTTCTGTAAAACCTTTATAACTTTTTACCGCGATAGCAGATTTTAGCAAAATTGGTATCGTTGGAAAGCTAATTCAATTTCCCAAATGATCGAAGTAGAAATTGCAGAAATTCTATCTCATTTGAATATTAATCATTGTGGAAGTCATTACCAAATCTTTTGGAGGCTAAATTAGACTTGAAGAAAGTTTGGGGTATTACAATATCTCCCCCTTGAGAACATTCATCCTCGAATCAGACTACTGAGAGGGGAGAACAATCAAATGAAGTACATATGGAACATACACTACTGAAACATAATTTCATGGCTAACATAACTTATAAGCTGAACAAATCATATGGTACATGCATATCTGATGCATGAGTATCTGATTCATGAATGCATGAATGGGTGTTCTAATGAACTGATTTTCTCACCATGAGAATGCATATATGAGGCATGATTATAGAATTGAACTGATATATAAATGCATGAATGATTATGCAATGGTACATAGTACAAAGTTTACAATGGAATTCTAAAAATAAAACTTAACAACCTTATGGAGAACTATTAACTTGAGCTGGATCTGAGTTTGCTGAAAAGAGGTGAGGGTACTTTGTTCGCATGTCTGCTTTTGCTTCCCAAGTAGCTCCCTAGATGGACTAATTTTTCCAAAGAAATTTGACTAGAGGAACTTCTTTGTTCCTTAGTCTGCGAATCTGGTAGTCTAGGATTTCGACTTGAATTGCCTCATAAGAGAGGCTGTTATAAACATCTAGGCTCTCTATAGGGACTACAACTTGATGGGTTACCTATAAACTTCTTAATCAAGGAGACCTAAAACACTGGATAAACTGAGGATAGATCTGAAGGCAATTCGATCTCATAAGATACTTTGCAGAAGTGACTAAGAATTTTAAAGAGATCGACATATCGGGGACTGAACTTTCCCTTCTTGATAAACCTCTTCACTCCCTTCATGGGAGAGATCTTGAGATAGACAAAGTTACCAGTCTTAAATTCAAGATACTTTTTGCAAACATCTACATAGGACTTCTGTCGGCTCTGAGCAGCCCAAAGTCTCTCACTGATTAACTAAACTTTTTCTAGAGCATTGAATACTAAGTCAGGACCTATAACTGAGGCCTCACTAATTTCGAACCAACTAATTGGAGACATGTATCTCATACCGTAGAGAGCTTCGAATTGAGCCATCTAAATACTGGAATGATAGTTGTTGTTTCATGAAAACTCAATCAAAGGTAAGTGGTAATCCCAACTACCCTTGAAATCAATTGGACACAACCTGAGTGTATCTTTCAAGGTCTGAGTGGTCCTTTCTACTCGACTATCTATTTGAGGATGAAATGTGGTACTGAGATTGAATTGGGTACCCTTTGGAATGCTTTCCAAAAGTTAGAGGTAAACTGGGTACCTTCGTCTGAAATGATAGACAATAGAACATCGTGAAATATAACAAACTCTCTGATATAGAGTTTGGTGTAATCATCAACTGAATAAAAGGTATGAACTAGAAGGAAATGAGTTGATTTGTTCATCCTGTCCACAATGACCCAAACTGAATCATGCTGACATTGAGTACAAGGTAAAGCCATCACAATGTCCATGTTCACTTCTTCCCATTTCCAGGTAGGAATAATGAACTCCTGTATGGAACCACTAGGCTTCTGATACTCTATCTTAAACTGCTGACATGTAGAGCCCTTAGCCACTAGTTTTGCAATATCTTTCTTTATCCCACTCCATTTATAAATCTATCGTAAGTTGTGGTACATCTTAGTGGCACCTGGATAAATAGAGTATCGCACACCATGCACTTTTGCAAGAAGTCGCTGCCTTAATTCATCTATACCTGGAACACAGAGATGACTCTAACAATGCAAAACACCATCTCTCTCTTGGGAAAAAAACTCTACTTTCTGATCTTTGACTGACTCTTTCAACTTGACTAGGCTGGGATCTCTATCTTGCTTTTCTTTCACCTTGAATACTAGAGTTGATTCTAAACTATTCCGAACCCACACACTATTACTTGTAGAATCGACTAAGCAAACTTCGAGTGTGACAAGCTAATGAAATTCTTGACCTAACTTTCTCTTATCCTTCTCAACATCCGAAATACTACCTATTGACAGTCTACTGAGAGCGTCAGCCACTACATTGGCTTTGCCTAAATGATAGAGGACACTCATGTTGTAGTCTTTCAAGAGTTCTAACCACCTTCTCTGAAAAAGATTGATGTCTTTCTGAGAGAATACGTAATGAAGAATTATATGATCTGTGAAGACATATACATGAACACCGTAGAGATAATGCCTTCAAATATTTAATGCAAAAACTATGGCTGCCAATTCAAGATCATGGGTCAAATAATACTTCTCATGGGGCTTACGCTATCTGAAGGTGTAGGCTATGACCTTTCTATACTGCATGATGACACAACCCAAACCTACTTTGAATGTATCAAAATACACTACAAACTCATTTGAACCATCTGGTAATCCTAGAATTGAAGCTGAGGCGATTTGAATCTTTAACTCCTAAAAACTCTTCTTGTAAGGATCTGACAACTAAAGTTTGACTTTCTTCTGAATCAATCTAGACATAGGGGATGTGGTAGAAGAAAACCCTTCAACAAACCATCTGTAATAGCCAGCCAATCCCAAGAAACTCCTGATATCTAATGGAGAGAGGGGTCTGGGATAGTTTCTCACTGGTTTGGTCTTTTAAAGATCTACACTAATGCCATCACCGGAAATGATTTGACCAAGGAATGCTACTGACCTTAACCAAAATTCGCATTTACTAAATTTGGAAAATAATTGATAATTTCTGAGAGTCTGCAATACTATTTTGAGATGGTCTAAATGATCATGCTCACAGTAGAAATAGACAAGGATGTCATCTATGAAGACTATGACAAACATGTCCAAGTTCTGTTTGAACACATGGTTCATCAAGTCTATGAAAGTGGCTGGAGCATTGATAAGATCAAAAGACATGACTAAGAATTCAAAGTGACCATACTGTGTTTGGAAAGCCATTTTCAGAATATCACTTTCTTTGACTCTGAGCTGATGATAGCCTTATCTGAGGTCTATCTTAGAGAAATAACTGACACACTAAAGTTGGTTGAACAAGTCATCTATTCTGGGGAGTGGATACTTGTTCTTGACTTTGAATTTATTGAGCTTACGGTAGTCTATGAACATTCTAAGAGAACCATCTTTATTTTACACGAATAAAACTGGTGCACCCCATGGGGAAACACTAGGCTTGATGAATCCATTATCTAAGAGATCCTTTAACTGTTCTTTCAATTCTTTGAGTTCTGCTGGTGCCATTCTTTGTGGAAAAATAGATATAGGTTGAGTATCTGGATGAAGATAAATACCAAAGTCTATTTCCCTTTCGGGAGGAATTCCTGGAAGATCTTTGGGAAAGATATCTAAATATTCATTCACGATTGGGACTAATTCAAGAATGGAGTTTAAGAACTAGTGTCCTTAACTCAAACAAGATAATAGGTAAAACCCTTGGATATAATTTTCCTAGACTGTAGGTAGGAAACAAGCTATCTCTAAATACTGAAGTACTACCCCACCACTTTAAGACGGGATCATTAAAAACCTGGAACTAGAATATCCTGTTTCTGCAATCAACTGTGGCATAGTAGGAATGAAGCCAATCTATCCTGAGAATGACATCAAATCAGATATCTCTAGTTTGACTAAGTCTACTAATGTGAGGTTTTGAGATATTATAATCGGGCAGTTCCTATATACCCATCAGGTTATGATGGTTTTACCTACTGGGATAGAAACTGAGAAGACTCTGCTAGAATTTTATGACTGACTTCAAAATTGGATGCTATATAAGGAGTAACAAAATACAAAGAACCTCCTAGATTTAGCAAAGCATAAACGTGCAAGTGAAAGATCTATAACATACCAGTAACCAACATCAGGAGAATTTTTTTGATCTTGTTGGGACTGGAGAGCATATAGTCTATTTGGGCATTGCCTACTAGTAGCACTGGAGGTAGCACCCTTCTAATTTGAGCGATTGAACTAAGCTGAGGAATGGTTAAGTTGACCCTGACAACCTGACTGAGGACAATCTCTGACTCGGTGGCTTGGATTTCCATATTCAAAACAAACACCACTTCCAGCTCTTCAAGTACCCTGATGGTGCTTGCCACAAGTCAGATGAAGAGTATAAGAGTGGGCAATGCCTTGAGACTTAGAGCCTGGTACCTTATCTCTGTTGTTGTCTCTGAATTTTGACACTGGAGCACTAGCTGAAGAAGGAGCTAGAATAGAAGACTTAGGAAGGAACTGAGAATGATTTCCACCTCCTGACTTAGGCTGAGACATATTGAAACTACCTATATTTTCTCTCTTATTCTTCTTCTCTCTAATATTAATCTTTTGCTCTTCAATATACTGACCATGGGTCATAAGTCTACCTATGTTTATGTCACTATTACACATTATGGATCTGTACTCATTAACAACACTATCAATCATCCTAGAAACAAACTTACTCATCTTGGCTCTACTATCTGCCACTAGATGAGGAGCATGCCTAGCTAATTGAGTAAACTTAAGATAACATTCTTTTATCGTTATATTGACCTGCCTGATATTGAAAAATTCTAACACCTTATCTTTCCTCGGCTCTAGGGGAAAGAACCTATCAAGAAAATCAGTGGCAAACTCCTCCCACTCTACTGAACCAGCATCATCTGCCCTCTCTAACTTTTACTGCTTGAACCAAGTATGAGATATATCCTGCAACTGATATGCAGCTAGCTCAACACTCTCACTAGGAGTAACCCCATGATGTCAGTAACTTTTTAAACTTAATCAAGGAATTTATAACGATCCTCATGTGACTTAGACCAAAAAAAGAGTGGAGGATTCATTCAGGTGAAGTACCGAATCCTAGATGCAACTAAATAGGCCACTGAGCTGGCTAGAATGGCATCTGGTCATTCATTCTGAGCAGCAACTGAATTAGCAAGAGTAGTAAATGCAGCTGTGAACTCTGCATTAGAGACGTGCTTGTCCAAAGGATATGCCTAGACGGGTTGAGGGGCTGACTGATTTCCAATTCTCTTCTTGGGAGGTATGTTCTGTAAGCAGAAGAGAAAAAAATTAGACTGAGAGATTAACTTTGAGATTTTGCTCACTGGCATTACATGGATACTAAAAGAAGGGAAACTGTTCCTAAAACATCTCATAACTTCCTGTATATAGACTTTCTAGGACACTTTTAAACCTTAGGATTTGATACAAAGTTTTTAATTCCCCGATTCTCTAAAATCAAAATGCCACACGATGCCTATGACCCCAAAGAACCATAAGCTAACCCATGAATGATATTTGTAATTGAGCACTGCATAATATACTATATAAATACTTAAATAAAAGGGATAAAAGGCCATAAGTTTCACATCTATAAAGCTAATACGAACAATGTCTGAATAATGAGGTATCAAAATACTAAAACTGAATCAATGTTTAAAATCATCAAGTCTGAAATCTAGTCTGCATCTAGTCTGAATAAGGAGTTGATGGGAGATATCCCCAACTAACTCTGTCTACTTAAATAATAAAACTATGAAATAGTAATTTCCTCACATGATGAGGACTAACCACTGACTATGAGTAATAAATACTAGAATGCTACCGATGCTCTGGAGTTGGAACTCTCGCTTTTGAACCTATGGTATAAAAACACCATAGCACGACTGTGTTAGTACAATTGCATGTACTGGTATGAAAGTGAGGTAGGATAAATGCATGGGGTTCATATGCATGAACAATAATAACTGACTGAATAACATGAACATGAGAATACTGAGTGACTATATCTGATAGTCTAGATTCTAAAGGAACTAGCAGACTTCTATTCTGTACTGAGTGACTATAGCTGACAGTCCTGAATTCTGTAGAACTATCTAAGTTCCATTACTGAGACTGAGACTGTGACTATGGGTGAATTTATCTAACTGACATACACTAAATAAGTAATTATAGCTGAGTTGGGGTCCAATCTATAACCTCAATTAAAATGGTGTCAATACTGCGCAATTAGTAATGAAAAGCAATGAGTGATCCCTCATATAATAGGACTCAAACGAGAATGGTGGGACACTTATATAATAGGTTAGCCACCTCATCTACCCTCATATGGAAGGTATGATGTCTCAACCTACGCTTTTTATGTAGTTCAGCAGCACAAGGATTGCTTCTATGAATCATACCCTCTTATAGTAGGTGAGTTCCCATCTGTGGGCTCACACGATGTTGAATCCTACTCCTAACTGAATAAACACTGGACTGATTAACTGAACTAACTGGACTGAATTTACTGAATTCCACTGACTGATGATATACAATTGATTTCTGATAACTGACTAAGATTACTGAGTACTAAGTAAGACAGAACTGATACTGAATATACTGAGTTTTCCTAAGTTATAAGACTGACTGAATTCTACTGAACATGGCTTGACTGGTAGTATCTTGAAAACTGACTTTGGCACTAGGCACACAACTATTTTTTTCAGGTACAAGTACCCCCAAGACTTGATAGAATGAAACTGACAAGACTTGACACTTCTTGAATATATGTCCAACATAAACAATTCATAGTATAGTAATAGGGGGATTTCATGAAGAACTTACTTTTCATAATCTTGTATAGAGGTAGGAATGCATGTAATAAAACATGATAATTTTTTTGCAAAGCACAACAATACACACATATTCATATTTCATCTCTAGAGGCATTTTCATAAACACTTGTAGGGCATAACCTTATACATGTACTAAGTATTATTATTTCATCACTTCATTATCATGAACATTCTATCTATCACTTGGGGGGAACAACTTCTTGCACATAATCATGAATAGCATATAAACATAGAAACTAAATCCCTAAACATACAAACCACACAATTTCCCCAAATCCTTTTCTAATTTCATGAATATTGTCATAATAATGGATTGATAAACCAAAATAATATCATAAGCATAAATTTAGGTTAATTCAAACAAAGAAATCATTAATCTAAAATCTTTTCTCTTTTGAGAAAAATGGATTCTTAGGCTCTATGGGCTAAAGGGACCCATAGATGAACATTTCACATACCTAGGATGATAGTCCTTGAAGGTTCTTGGAGAATTTCTAGAATTATTCTTGAATTTCTTCAAGAAGAATTTGACCCTAGTTCTTTCTTGATGGAAAGCCTAATCTGATGTTATGGATGAGTAATGAGATTTTGAGAATTTCCGGATATAACTATGCATTAGAAAGGGTGGAAAAAGACTTAAAAACCCTTTTAAAAATAGCATTAAATTACTGAATGTAAATGCAACGGCTTGGGCGACAGTCCATTTCTAGATCAATCGTCCGTTGGTCTGGACCGTTACACTTAACCAGAATGGGTACTCACTACCTAGACTGCAATGACTGGCTGGACGGTTCATCACTAGCTTGAATGTATATCGGTCCTGACCGTTGCACCTAACCAGTGGATGGTACTCTGGCTTAACTACAACGACTTCGTACGATAGTTCATCGCTTACTCGACGGTTCGTCGATCCTTACTATCGCTCCTGGAAAACTTAGACAGCTTTCTATAAAACGTTCATAACTTTTTACATGGATATTGAATTTTATAAAAATTGGTATCGTAGGAAAGATAATTCAATTTTCACATGATAGGAAGTCGAAATTCGGGAAATTCTATCTGATTCAAATATAATCATTAAGTAAACATTCTAAAATCTTTTGGATGCTAAATTAGACTTGAAGAAAGTTTGGGGTATTACAAGTAGGCCCCTGCTTATATGTGTGGCGCGCTACACACCCATAAACAAGACTCTACTAAACACGATTTTGCAGATACACTGGGACCATAAACCGTGCTTTGATACCAAGTTTTTCATGACCCAAAATAGGCCTTGGACGTGATAGGAATCCCAAGATGTGAAGGCCCGAGCACCCCTCTTTTAACAAGCATTTATGCACACGTTCATACATTATTAAGAAAAACTGAGGAAAATGGATTTATACGAAAACATGGTCTATAATATCATACGACTAAAAAAAAGGTCAAAAGAATTCTGTAAACCTTCAACATCATCTAACATCTGCCTACAAAATATCTAATACATCAAAACTAGACATCACAATAAAAAAGTAGGACAACACCCCCAGTAGACCTAAATCTAAATAAATAAAAAATGTCTGAATAAGATAGGCGTTTTGGAGGAAAGAAGGCTCACTAAATGCACACTGCTAACTAATGGCTCAATTGCTAAATAGGACCTCTCTACTGAGCCTCAAACCCTGAGAAGGTAGTGAGTCAATACAATTATGCTGGTACGCAGAGTAATCCAAATATGAAATACAATTTAAAATCATTATAAAACACTTTAATGTAAAATCAATTGAAAACACATGGGCATAGTATAATGATATTTAAATAGTAATACAACACTGTTGAGATAGGTGGTAGACCCTAAAATTTACATTTTCACCATCTACCAAATATCGGTTTGCTGGCAAGACCAAAATAATAGTGAGGGAGAGGACATACAAAATCACACAACAGGGTGCCCCAATCCTAATCAAGTCAACACATCAAACACAAGCATAAAGATTCTCAAAATGTAATATTTAAGAAATTTCATCATTTGTAAAGTAGTACAGTAGTGGTTGCAAAACTCATGCTCTCTATAGTGTAACATGAGTATAATGTGGGGTACAAAAACATCATCATGGAGAAAGTAAAGAATTTACAATTTATATTCTTCACACCCTTTGAAAATTCAAATCACATGTACACATTTTCTACAATTGAGATATAAAAGCAAACAACCCTATGATCTTTCTATATTCTTTTCCAAATCATATCATAACACATGTTGTTGGTATTAAAAATGTAACCCAACTAATAATAGCATACATACTTATATTTATATTAGAAATCTTGTTTAAATTCATATCAAAATCATGCACATGAGATTTAGACAATCCCACGTACCTTAGATTATGAACTTTTGATGAATACTTGCTGTAGGGACTCTAATCGCAACTTTGAACGAATGTTCTTGAAACTTTTGGTTTGGGGATTCCGATTCTTGAATCAATTTTGAGAACTAACAGTGAAATCTTAAGTAGTATTGAACTCTGGGTTAAACCCTAGGATGACTTCTTGGTTAATTTTGAGGAAAATATCAATAATATGGTATTTTGGGAGTATAATCTCATATTAAGGCTGAAAAGGGGGTGGAAATACCCATTTTGCCCTTAGTAAGTTAGGGTTGGAATTTTAAAAAAATGGTCCAGCTGAACTAGGTCGCCCCGCTAAGTCCGCTGGTATAGCCAGGGAACCGCCTTTCCTATCGCGGTGCCCCCCAGGTGAGGCGATAAGCAGGGCACAACGGTCTATTCACCTCAGCTCATTATTTTGCAACCCCAAATGTGCCCTTAAGCTCGACTAAAAATTCTAAAACACTCCCAGGATGTACTTTTGACTTACCCCATCGTATATCAATAAAAAAATCAACAAACCGAGGTTGGGAAGGTCGAAATTAAATTTGTTAAAGATTAGGAGATAAAAATGAGACTAAGTTCCTTTTTACACTTAGAAATATTTTTGGATAAGCACCCCTCTAAGCAAACTACGAAGTGATATCGAGTCGCAAAAACTACGGGGTGTTACATTAACATTATCTAAAATAGAGTTACTAAGAATCATGTACTACAACTACAAATTTTCATGCTTAGACATATTCCTTGAATACTCCCTTACTATACCCTCAACCTTAAGAAAGCACTCTGCCTCATAATACTGAAAAGATTCACATGGGCGCTGAGCATGAATGCATAAACATGCTAACTTATCTGATTAATTGAATGACTAATAGCTGAATACAAGTCATGTAAGACTGAACTGTTCCTAGTCTAAATAACTGGACTGAACACTGTAGAGTATTATAAATATGAGGTAAGGACTGACTGAGTAATATAAGGTAACTGAGTATGAATTGCATGAAAACTGTATCATTTTAGAATGAAAGACCAAGCACATAACTGGATTCTAAAATAGTCTGTACACTAATAACTGTACGTTGTGGTTAATAAAAATAGAAATTGAACAGAGTTACTATCTAATTACTGGAATAAGACTAAGACTAATACTATAACTAAGACTATAACAGAGGCTGTAACTAAGACTATAACTGAGACTGTAACTGAGACTGAAAACAATGTAATATATGTGTAAACATCCTGATAACTGAAGTACAAATCTTTGCAATGAGGTAAAGATGGGTTGGGCATCATCCTCACCCAGTACTTTTATACACATACTAATATTACTACTTGAATCTAGAGGCATGACTTTCTGAGATACCATAATCATACAGTTCCTGTATATCTGTCAGGCTATGATAGACTGACCCACTGGGTGGAGACTGAGAAAAGTTTTGTTAAGATTTGGTCTGACCTTAAAGTTTCCTTCTATGCAACGACTTACAAAAGATAGAAAAGATTCTAGATATAATGAGGCAAAAACATATAACTGGAAGATCTGTAACATACCAGTGATTGCATTACGAAAACTTTCCCAATCATGTCTGGACTGAAGTGCATAAATCCTATTTGGGCGTTTCCCACTGGCGGTGTTGGAAGTGGCACCCTACTGATTCATGCAACAAAACTAAGATGAAGGACAGTTGGACTGACCCTATGAGCACAAATTTTTTCCCCTCTGAGCCATTGCTTTACACTTCCGCATCCTGTGTCCTAGCCTACAACATCCAAAACATACATCACTGCTAGCTCTACATGCACCTAGGTGATTTCTACCACATTCTCTAAAAAACAATAGGTAAGACCCCTGCTCACACTATCTTAGGTTTTGGAGCCTGGCGCCCCATCATGACGGTCATTCATAAACTTTTGTACTAGTGTGCTAGCTGAAGATGTAGCTAGGACTAAAAACTTTTGACTAAACTTAGAACGGTTACTACCCTCTAACCTTGGTTGAGAAAAACTAAAACTACTTGTTATTGCCCTCTTATTCTCCCTCTCCTTCTTCTCAAGCTTCTGCTCTTCAATTTTTTGAGCATGGACCATTAGCCTAGACATGTCTATCTTCTTAATCAACAACATAGTTTTATATTTCTTATCCACCCTGTCTGATACCCCTAACATGAACTTGCTCATTCTAGACCTATTGTCTGCTACTACATGGGGAGTATATCAGGCTAACTAAGTAAACTTAAGGGAATACTCTTTCACACTCATACTGCCTTGCCTGAGATTGATAAACTCTAACACCTTGGCCTCTCTCAGCTCTAAGTGAAAGAATCTATCTAGAAAAGTAGTAACAAACTCTTCCCACTCTACAGGTTCTGCATCTGTACGCCTGTCTACCTTCCGCTGCTTAAACAACTGTGAGCTACATCTTATAGCTGATAGGCATCTAACTCAGCGCTCTCACTAAAAGATACTCCCATGATATCAATGACTTTCTAAACCTGATTGAGGAACTCTTGTGGATCCTCTTCTGACATAGAACCTGAGAATAAGGAATGATTCATTCGGGTGAAGTCCCAAATCTTGGCTGCAGTAGTATTGGACACTAGGTTCGACGAAATAGCAACTGGCCATTAACTATGGGCTGTAACTGAATTGACTAGAGTACTGAATGTATCTCTAATTTCTGCATGAGAGACGATCTTATCCAGGGGATCTTCCTGAATAGGTTGAGGTGCTAACTAAATTTTTGTTCTTCTTTTGTTAGTCCTTTTAGGAGGGTTGTTCTGTAAGTAAAAGTAAGAAGCAAATTAGACTGAGAGTTTTACTGGAGCTCATGCTCATTTGCATGACATTAATACTGAAAGAAGGGGAACTATTCATAAAACATGTCGTAGACTCCTATCCATAAGTGTGGCGTGCTATACATCTCTAAGAGATATAGCTTTCAGACATCCTAGGACACTGTTGAACCTTAGGCTCTGATACCAAGTTTTTAACACCCTGAGTTTGTACCCAGAATTCTACACGGTACTCATAATCTCAGAGGACCACAAACTAACCCATCATAGGTACCTACTTAAATAACTGAGTAATAAAATTATATAATTCAAAAATTAGGAAAAAACCTGCCATAAGGTTTAATCTAAAAGTAAATACTATATAATAAAAGCTAAAAATAGATACATCTATCTGAAATACTCTAGATTGTGCTGCTAAGTATGGTCAGGAGCCCGTGCATCTGAGCTTAAGATATAAGACATCATAGTGCAAAAGAAAAGTATGCATCAGTACTTTGGATGTACTGGTATACTAAGTGACATGGGCTAAAATGTATTGGTTCATATGCATGAACTACAACTGACTGAGAAACATGAACATGACTGAGTGAGAATACATATATGAATACATAAACTTTAACTGAAGTCGTAGTGACACTAAATACTGAGTTGTAACAACTGGATTACTGATAACTGAGTTATTGATAACTGACATATGATTTTATTAATATTGAATCACTGAAGATTGAGTGACTGATACTATATTAACGATAACTAAGTGACTAATACTGTATTACTGATAACTGTGTGACTGTTTTTGATAGTTCTTAATCTGTAGAACTATTTGAGTTTTTTACTGAGCTGAGTGACTATATCTAATAGTCTTTATTTTTGTAATACTCAACTAAGTTTATACTGAGACTAAATCTAAAACTGAAACAATACCTGTGAGAGGTAATTATCTAATCAATATGACCCTTTTCTAGCTAATTTAGGGTCCAACTTGTAACCCTAGTTGTAAGGGTGTCAGTATCATGACATGGGTAAAGACAACTGCTGTGGAGTCAGTCCTAAGTAACGGGTGACCCCTAAGATCAGTCCTATCTTGCAAGTGATTGCTGAGTTTGTCAGTCATGTCTAGCGAGTTATATCTCATAACCTATTGTTGCTACATAGTTCAAGAGATTAGGGATCGTTTCTAAGGACCCAGTACTTACTAACGGTGTGACCCCATCCCTACGCTCACTCGGTGGTGAATCCTACTCCCTACTGAAAGACACTGAATGGATTTTCAAGTTCATACTAGGCTTGATTGAACTGTAATTGATCGTACTATTTAACTTAACTGAACCGAGATCACTGAGTGTTATTGACTGATAAAATACAATTGAATTCTGTTAACTGACTGAATGCTACTAAGTTTTATTATCTGACTAGGTTTACTAAGGTCTGAACTTGACTGGACTGATATTGAGTTTACTGGGTTTTCCTGAGTTCTCTAACTGACTGAATTCTATTGATCGTGACATGACTGAGACTATTCTGTAACTGATACTGTCTCTAGGTAAACAACTAATTTATTGGGTATTAAATGCCCCCTGGAATCGATAGCATGAATAATAATAAGACATGGTAATTCTTGGAAACATGACAATAGTCAACCGTTCATCATACAATCAATAAAGTATTACATCTAGAACATGAAAGTCATAAACTTGTACATAATTAGAATTGCATGGTAATGTGTCATAAATACACTATTCAATTGACGTAGGCATTCCGACAAATACATGTAAGGCATAGCTTTAACATGATAGAAGTTTAAACACCTTTTAATGACAAATTAAACACTAGGGTCACCAAGGGATCACAAATGCACCATTAACTCAATTAAGAATTTTGTCAAACACCTAGAAGGCATAATCTTGTACTTGGGCATGAATAACATATTGATGCATTATAACTAAAATCATTAATTCAAAATTCAAGGGTTTAAACATGAAGGAATCATGGTTTAACACACATGCTAACATAATTCCATGAAATTCATTAAATATCTCAACTTGGAAACCATACAACAATATCAACATAGGCACAATCTTTCAAGTTTTGAAAAGGTTTCTTGAACTCCACGGGTGGAAGGGAACTCTTGGATGAACACTTTACATTCCTTGATTCTTGATTTTGAGAAGATTGAAGGTGAAATCCTTGAGATTTGAATCTTGAATTGGAAATCCATAAGCTTGTTCTTAAGAGAATTTGAGATAAAGTGAGTATATTTTGGTGAATTGGGGCTGAATTTCATGTTTTTGGGGATAGTTAAGGGTGGATAAATGACCCAAATACCCTTCTGGATACGGAGTTGAATGATTAAAATCTTAGGTGTAGACTGGAGCATGCGTCGCATGCTTATCGCACCACCTCACAGCTTTACTTACGAAAATAACAATAATTTTTCACTGGAGTATCAGATTAAGGAAAAAATTGTATTGTTGGAAAGGTAATTCAATTATCTATAGTTTGGTGGGTCTTAAGATTAAAAATTCTATGTATATAAAAAATTACACATATTCAAAGTAAACCCTTGTAGAATTTAATACCAAACTTTGGACGAATCAATGGATCTTAGCTCAACTTAGGTCTAAATGATTTCTATGAATATTTTTAACCTCATGATCTTTTCACGCACTATTGTAAGAATCATGAAAATTATATTAGAATGAGAATCACTTGGATTATAACTTATTTACATAGAAACAATGGATCAAATGCTAACCTAAAAATTCTAGGTATTACAGGACGAACTGTCACTCCAACCATTAGTTTATGGCCAGATAACAAGGTTGTTGTTTTAAGTTTATGGACTAAGTTGATGGTACATCACTAGTTTGATGTTCTATTAGTGTGGCAGTCATAATTCAGTAGAGTAGGACCTCTCTGGAAAATGGGCATAAATTTTTACTCTGATATCAGATTAAGACAAAATAGGTGGAGTTGGAAAGAAGACTCAAAGAACTTTCATTTTATATATAGTATTCCCTCTAACTCTTTGTATACAATAAGTTATAGTTTATGGAAGTTGACCCAAGTATAGACATTCACTAAAACATAGGCGATAGGAAAGTTCTCAAATCGTTTTTGAGTTAGTAGATATTTATGACCTCAATTCATGTTCAAAGGTATTCACACACCATATATTTTATCATCATACATAAATTAACAAGGAATCATTCTGTTTGGGTCTATATGTGTAGAAACGATGGTTTTAATTCTATCCTAAAAAATACGAGGTGTTACATTATCTCCCCCTTGGAATCATTCATCCTCGAATGATGGGTATGATTTTTTTGAAGCTATAGAAATATGGAGTAATGGAACTAATCTAACATTAGGAATTTTGTCTTCCTCAATTAATATGTCTAAAAGCCTTTAAATTTTACAACTCTCCTCAACTATGATTTAAGTTATGAATACCATGTTTCAACATCCTAATTTTATAATTTTTTACAGCTAAATACATAACTATAAGATCTTGAGTCTAAAAATATTGTATTTCTATGTGGAAGCCTAACCCAAAGTAAAAACATGCTAACTTAAGATATGGGACCCTATACTCTACATCTCTTTTAGAATATTACTTCACCTTATTACTATACTTAACCATATTTTAGGTCCTAAATCGAGGAATACTAACCACATAGGACATGGGTTTATGTCTTCATCAATCACAACATTCAAGCCTATCAAAACTAAATCCAATTTATGGATATCTCCACTAAGACTGGCAAAATCAATCACTCTTACAAATATTTTTTTCCACATAAATCCTTTTTGACTATTTCACATAGCAAAAGTTCACCTTCTTCTTGCCCTTTCTCCTATAACCTTAGCTCAAGAAATCACATTAAAATTTTCACGTTCAAGAACATCTACTACACTCACCTAACACACTTCTACTCTTTCACAACCATCGTCATACTAATATACGGAGGGTTATTAAAGAACCCAAGCATAAGTATCATAAAAGGGTGTAATACTATGAAATTATAAAATATACTTATTGCACTACTCAAGGTGTGACATGAGTTGATTATACGATATAATCATGAAGTGTTTCATCTATCAAGTGTCTGTATCATAAGTAGAGTGTTGTTTTGGCATATACTTAACATTGCATGAGTTCTTAGGACAGGCCACAGTAAGAAACATGAGTTCATACATCATGAGTAGTATAACATAAGTTCGGAATTCATAAAGTCAATGATTAAGACAAGGATTTATAGTTAAAGCTATTGCTTCTAATTTTCAAAGCTAAGATAGTCATGAGTTTGCATGGACCTTATCACTTTGGGCTAGACCTGGCATAAAATGGATCGGTAACACATAGGAAGCATAGATTCTTAGAACCAAGCATTATGTGAGACATGGATTTTTTATGGATCATGAACAATATAACATAGAGCTTGGATACTTGGAATATTGGAGCACTGAGGGACATTATTGATTCTATCATTGATGTTGGGACATTAACGTATGTCCATAGGGAACTCAAATAATAGGCATAGGAATGACTTCAAAAAATAACGTGGGACATTTCCAGAATGGCTCTTTAAATTAGAGTAGGAGAAGTTTGCTTGAATATGAATAGATTTATCATGATTCTTACTTGAAACCTGACAGCACTAGAAAATTTCAGAACAAATTTAATTCATCGTCTCCCCTTTAGATCAAAGTCACAATCCTAAAATGAAGGACAAATTATAATGCCCCAATTTTCTGTAATCGGAATGCTACACGGTGCTCATAATCTTGAAGGACCACAAGATAACCCATGACTGATATCTGTAACTGAGCACTTAATGATATTCTATAAATATGTGGAATATTATGTTGTAAGGGCATAAGGTTCAAAACTAAATCATACTAAATAAAATAATATCTAAACAAGGTATAATAATACCAAAACTAATAAAACTGTCTGAACATGCTATGGTCTAAAAAGCCTCTAACTGTCTGAACTATGGAGTTGATGGGACAATCCCCCAACTAACTCCATCTACTGAAATGACTATATAGTAAAATAATGAAGTAATAGAACATCCTCAAAATATGAAGACTCACTGCTAAGTCTACTAATACTGGCTAAATCCGAACTACTAAGGATGCTCTGGAGCTCGTGCATCGGAAGCTATGGTATAAAACATCATTGTACAAATGCATCAGTACATTTGCATGTACTGGTGTACAAGTGAGGTAGGAAGATATGTATGACAACACTAACTGAATATCATGAACATAAGTATGACTGAATGAGAGTACATGCATGACTACGTAAACTGTAACTGGGATCAAGATTACACTGAGTACTGGTCTGAATACTGATCTAATGATACCTGAGTCTACTAAGGTGAATAATTGAGTATAATAATACTCTATCACTGATAACTGATAACTAAGTTCACTGATATTGAATTACTAATTTTTTGAATGATGGATACTGTATTATTGAGTGAATGAGTTTACTGATACTGGTTGACTATATCTAAGATCAGTCCTATCTATTGGGTGATCTTTAAGTCTACTGATAATGATAATGATTGACTATATCTGAGATAAGTCCTATCTTGCGGGTGATCTTTGAATCTAATGATAATGATAATGATTGGTTATATCTAACAACCTTGAATCTATAAAACTATGTAAGTTATTTACAGAGCTGACTAACTATATCTGACAGTGTTAATTTTTATAATACTGAACTGATTTCTATTCTGAAGACTAAGCCTAAGACTGTGGGAGGTAATCATCAAGACGATATGCCTCTTTCTAGATAATTTGGGGTCCAACCTGTAACCCTAGTTGGAAGAGTATCATTACTATGCCATGTGGAAAGGCAACTGTTGTGGAGTCAATCCTATCTAACTGGTGACCCCTGAGACCAGTCGTATCTAGTGGGTGATCCCGAATATGTCAGTCTTATCTAACGGGTGATATCTTATAACCTACATTGGCTATTTCATTTTGGAACTTAGGGATTGATTCTAGAGACTCGTCCTAAATAACAGTTGTGCCCTCATCCCTAGGCTCTCTAGGTGCTGAATTCTACTACTAACTAAAATACTCTGAATTGATTTCCTACTTCAAACAAGGCCTGACTAAACTATTACTAATCGTACTGCTTAACGGAGCTGAACTGAATTTTCTGAGTTCCAATGACTGACGGAATACTAATGAATTCTATTTACTAATGGATGCTACTGAGTTCTATTAGATAGATGTTTACTGAGGTTTTAATTGAATTTTCGAGTGTTTTGTGACTGACTGAATTCTACCAATCATGGAATGATTGAGACTATCTTGAAACTGACAGTGGTTCTAGGTAATCTACTAATTTTTCAGGTATTGAATACCCTCAAGACTCGATAGCATATAAATAAACATAACCTAGAGTTTCAAATCATAACAATGCACACTTGTTCATAATCCATCTATATAGGCATTTTATCAAGCACTTGTAGGGCATAAACTTGTACATATATTAACATGTCATGATCTCATCAATTAATTCACATGGGTATTCTATCAAGCATTTAGAGAGCCCACTTATTGCACATAATCATGATTAACATATAGACATGGGAACTATAATGCTTAAACTTGCAAATTTTATGGCTTCACATACAATTCATACAATTCCCCTTAGATACTATTCTAATATTCATGGATCTTGTCATAGTCATGGATTGATAACCAAATTAACACCATAACCATATTAATCACTTCGCAAATCCAAGGGTTTATCAAGATAATCACATATTCGACAAACATGCTATTCAACTTCATGTAACGAGCATTAAATCATGGATTTAGAATCTAACTAATATCAGGAACATGAATTCAAGTTAATTCAAACATAGAAATCATAAATCTAAAATCTTATAGCTTTTGAAAATAGATTCTTGAACTCTATGGGCGGAAGAGGCCCATATATGAACACTTTGCATACCTGGGATGTTAATACTTGAAAGTTCTTGGAGGAATCCATACACTTTTACATGATTTCTTGAACTAGGGTTCTTGCCTCTTTCAGAGAATATTTTGTTATTGAGAGAAGTGAGGAAATAATGAGGAAAAAAGGTTACTTAAGGGTCTGATTTTGTGTTTTGGGGTTGAGGGTTGAGGTAAAAAGACCAGTTTAACCCTCTGGATGCGGGATTAAAACATAGAAAAACATGCCCAGTGACGCTATAGCCAATGTGGTAATCAAAGCTACCAATGTGATACACAATGTGGTGCGCAAAGATCGCGTCGATTCACTGGAAAATGCCTTGAGCTGGGGAAAACTTTATTTGTCGATGTGATGGATGACGCGGAACACTAACATTACATCGACTCACTATTTTAGTCAATAGAATATGGTCTAAGCAAGGTCAAAAAAATCCAAAACACTTTTGGGAACCCCTATTGACATTTTTGACCGTGATTTAGTTTAGATACTGACATTTAACCGATGTAAAGGTTGTGAAATAGGTTTACCAACTTTTGGAGGACAAAATAAAACTATGTTTTGATACTTATCTAGAATATTGTAAGTATGGGACCCTTGGACAACTTAAAGGACTGAATTAAGCTACAAATTTTATGGGATCTTACAATATCTCCCCCTTAGGAACATTTTCCTTGAATAAGACCGACTAAGGGGGAAGAACTTATGATTGAAAGTGAATGCTAGACATGCATATCTGATGCATGATTTCATGACTAAAGTTATTAATATACTGAGTTATCATACTGAACAATCATATCTAATGCATGAGTACATGACTGAGTTGTTTTGTGAATGCATGACTGGAATTTTTGATAAACTGAATTTATCATAATCAAAATGCATATCTGATGCATGTCTACATGACTAAAATGACTCATGAACATATGACTGAATATGAAATGGTAATTGATACCAAGTTTGTAATAGAAATCTAAATAAGGAACTGAGTAAGTTCAAGGAAAGCGGTTACTTAAATTAAAAAATATTGATGAACCTATGATTATTTACTAGACATGTGTAAATGGGAACATAAGAACATAGCTGAGTCTGGAATATGATATCATGAACTAAATATCTTGAACTGATCTAAGCCCTTAACTACATGGCTCATGGATGAGAATAGAGCTTGAGGGTTAACCTATGAGTACCCACCACTCTAAGCTGAATTCATTACATGAAGAGAGAATGACATGTTTAGGTCATGAATGTTTTGGGGGATTATAAAGTATCTCCCCCTTGGGACACTATGTCCCTTGAAGAATACTGACTTGGCTGAGATACTAAAGAAAGACTTGGATAATTCACAAGGCACCTATGAATTGAATCGTAATTGAATATCTAGAATTTGTCAACAAGGAATGATACATGAACTGGGATTATCTTGTATCTACTAGAATGGTCTATCGGTGAATGGTATTCCTACGATTTCTATTAGTATGACTAGATGGAAGGATGGGAAACCAATCCATATTAATTTGGCTTCCTGACTGCTAAACTGAATTACTAGCTTGACTGACTAACCCTCGTTGAAAACTTATATTATCTATCTTAGTACAAAATATCCCTTGAGACTCTTGAAAAGATTCACATGGGCGCTAAGCACGAGTGTGTAACTTGATAATTTATCTGATTAACTGAATGACTGATAGCTGAATACAGGGCATATAAGACTGAACTCTATTTAGTCTGGATAATCAGACTAAAACTTTAGAGTATTGTATATACAAGGTAAATACTAACTGGGTAACATGAGATAAGTGAGCATGAATTCATGGAAACTAAATTATCTGAGAATGCTAGACCAAGAGTATAACATAATTCTAAAATAGTCTGTAAATTTAGGTACAGAAATACTAATAGTTTAATAGATGATAACTTTACGCTATGGTTAAGAAAACCTAAAACTGAACTGAATTACTGAGCAGATTACTGGAATGGGAATGGGACTGAGGTTGTAACTAAGACAATAATTTAGACTGTAACTGAGAGTGTAACTAGGACTGAATACTGAGACTATAACTGGAGTACTAAATTCTGATGGTTAAGTAACTAATAACTGATAGCCATAGATCTATAGAACTATCTTGGTTCTTTACTGAATTCTGAAACTGAATACTGATTACTGAGTACTGAATATTAATTAGTAAAACTGTATCAAAGAATATAACTGAGATCATACTATAACTAAATATTGAGTTTAAATATACATGATGCAAAACTGATACAATGGTGGGGATCTGAATATACAATTATATTGAGCACTGATGTATAAACATCAGGATGGGAAACTCATGACATACCTGCAACTAAATCGGGAGAACCTTCCTGATCACTGTGAGGCTGGAGTGCATAAAGTCTATTTGGACATTTCCCAATGGTGTCACTAGAAGCGGCACCCTGCTGATTTAGGCGATCGGACTAAGCTGAAGAATGGCACTAGATTCAATTCTTTTCCCCTCTGAGGAATTATTCTAAACTCGTGTATTCTATATTCTGGCTTACCACAACTAAAACATACATCGCTACCAACTCTAAACACACCTAGGTGATGTCTACCATATTCTTTGCAAAGCGGATGGGTAAGATCACTACTCACACTACCTTGGGATTTGGAGCCTGGTGTCTCATCGTGACTGTCAATCCTGAACATAGTTATTGGTTCACTAGCCGAAGATAGAGTTAGGGTAGAAAACTTTTGACTAAACTAAGAACGGTTACTACCCCCTGACCTTGGCTGAGCGAAACTAAAACTACCTATTTTGGCTCTCTTATTTTCTCTCTCCTTCTTCTTAAGCTTTTTCCTCAATTTGATAAGCATGGACCATAACCATAGATATGTTTATCTACTTGATTAATATTGTAGTCCTGCATTCTTTTACTATACTCTCTGATACCCCTGTCATGAACTTGCTCATTTGGGACCTACTGTCTACTACTAAATAGGGAGCACACCTGGATAACTGAGTGAACTTAAGGGAATACTTTTTCACGCTCATGCTACCTAGTATGAGATTGATGAACTCTAACACTTTGGGTTCTCTTAGCTCCAAGGGAAAGAATATATCTAGAAAAATGGTAGAAAACTCTTCCTACTGTATGGACTCTACATCTGTACCCTTGTATACCTTCCACGTCTTAAACTATGTACGGGATACACCTTGTAGCTGATAGGTGGCTAACTCAGCACTATCACTAGAAGTCACTCCCATGATATCTATGACTTTCTGAATCTGGTCGAGAAACTCCTGTGGATCCTTTTTAGACTTAGAACCTAAGAATAGGGGAGGATTCATTTGGGTGAAGTCCAGAATCCTAGCTGCAGTAGTGTTTGCCACTCGGTTGGATAGAATAGTAGGTGGTTGTTCATTCTGAGCTATGACTGAATTGGCTAGAGTAGTGAATATAGTCCTGAATTCTGCATGAGAGACATACTCGTCTAGAGGATTTGCCTTAATGGGCTAAGGTGATGACTGATTTTTGGTTCTTCTTTTGTTAGTCCTTTTGGGAGGCTTGTTTTGTAAAAAAAAGAAAGAAGTGGATTAGATGGAGACTTTAGTTTAATTGGAGCTCATTCTCACTTGCACGACATGAACCCTAAAAGAAAGAAAATTGTTCCTAAAATATCTTATAGACTCCTGTCCATATGTGTGGCGTGCAATACACACATGAATAAGACTATACTAAATGCAGCTTTCAAATTTTATAGGACACTGTTGAACCTTAGGCTCTGATACCATGTTTGTAACAACCAATTTTTACAATTGATATGCTACACGGTGTTCATAATTCTAAAGGCCCACAAGCTAACCCATGACTGATATCTTTAACTGAGCACTTCATGATATACTATAAATATGTAGAATATTTTTTTGTAAGACCGTAAGGTTCAAAATTGAATAATACTCAATAAAATAATGTCTGAATAAGGTATAACAATACCAAAAATAATAAAACTATCTGAACATGCTCTTGTCTGAAAAGACTCTAACTGTCTAAACTATGTAGTTGATGGGAATATACCCCAAGTTAATCCATCTTCTAAAATTACTAAGTAGTGAACTAATGAAGTAATATAACATCCTGGAATGAGGAGGACTCACTGGTAAGTCTACTGTTGTTGACTGAATCCAAACTGCTAAGGATGCTCTAGAGCTTGTGTATCCCAACTTATGGTATGAAACACTATACTGTAAATATGTCAGTATGTTTGAATGTACTAGTATTCAAGTGTGGTAGTCTTAAATTCATGAGTTCATATGCATAAACAACACTAACTGAATATCATGAACATGAGTATGACTGAATGAGAGTACATGCACGAATATGTAAACTGTAACTGGGATTGTGATAACACTAAGTACTGGTCTGAATACTGATCTACTAATCTCTAAGTATACTAAGGATGTTAACTGAGTCTACTAATATTATATCACTAATAACTTATAACTAAGTTCACTAATACTGAATTACTAATTTTTTAAATAACTAATATTGTATTATTGAGTGTCTGAGTTTACTGATATTAGTTGACTATATCTGAGATCAGTCCTATATAGTTGGTGATTTTTGAATCTACTGATAATGATAATGATTGACTTTATTAGAGATCAGTCCTATCTAGCAGGTGATCTCTGAATCTACTGATAATGATAATGATTGGTTGTATCTGACAACCCTGAATCTGTAGAACTATCTAATTTTTTTACTGATCTAAGTGACTGTATCTAAATGTCCTAATTTCTGTAATACTAAAATGAGTTCTATTCTGAAGACTAAGACTGAGACTGTGGGAGTTAATCATCTAATCGACATATCCCTTTCTAGCTAATTTAGGGTCCAACCTATAACCCCAATTAGAAGGGTGTAAGCATCGTTCCATGAGTAAAGACAACTATTGTGGAGTTAATCATATTTAACTGGTGACTCCTAAGACTAATCCTATCTCACGGGTGATCCCTGAGTATGTCAATCCTATCAAACGGGTTACATCTCATAACCTACGCTGGATACATAATTTTAGAACTTTGGGATTGCTTCTAGGGACCCGTCCTAACTAATGGGTGTGCCCCCATATCTAGGCTCGCTCGATGGTGAGTCCTACTCCCAACTGAAAGACTCTGAATTTATTTCCTAGTTCATACTAGGCCTGACTGAACTATTACTGATCGTATTGCGTAACTGAACTGAACTAATTTTGCTGAATTCATTAACTGATAGAGTACTACTGAATTCTATTAACTGTCTAAATGCTACTGATTTCTATTAGCTTACTATTTACTGAGGTTTGAATTAAATTATAATACCCTGCATTTTTGGGCAAGTCTTTGAACCATCATTCCTATGTGTATAACCTCCAATCCAAGTGATTCTCATGTGAATACAAGTTTCATGATCATTATCCTAGTTTATGAAGTATTTTAGAGGTGAAAAATATTCATAGCAATGACTTAGAACAAAGTTGAGCTAAGATTATTTGATTTGTCCAAAATTCAATATTCGATTCAACAAGGGTCTACTTCAAACATGTATTAATCTTTATATAGATGGAATTTTTCATCTCAATACCTACCAAATTGTATATAATTTAATTATCCTTCCAACGATACCAATTTTACCAAAATCCGATTCTCAAAAAGTTATGGCCTTTTTCATGAGTAAGGCAGTAGCATTGCGCGATTAGCATGTGATGCATGCTCTATTGTACACACCAGATTTCCAGGTTATAATTTTGCATTTTAAAGGGAAAAAGTGGTATTTTCCACCCCCTACTCAGCCATAACATGGGATTAACTCCCCAAATACCAAATTATAATTATTTTCTTAAATTTCTCCTAAGAGCACATATTAGGTTTTCAACCCAAAGTTCAAGAAATATCCACATTCCACTGTCGCATTTCGAAATTGATTTAAGAATTAGGTTTCCCACACCAGGGGCTTCATGAATCATCCTTCAAAATTACAAATTGCATCCCAAAAAGAATGTGTTCATCAAAACTTTAACATATAAGGTATGTGGGGCTTGAACAAGAACACTTCTTTCGTTCTTGTGCTCAAAGTACTAATTTTTATTAAAGAATTACATGTTTTTGCAAGAGGGTTTATACCCAAACTACTTTATTATCAATTTATGAGATATTGAGTTGTTCAATTTTGATATGCATGATTATTATATTATCTTATGTCTTGAATTGAGAATTTATACTATGAGTTGCATATTCCTACTATGAATTGATGTTTCCAACTCATTTTAAGATAAGTGTCAAGATTTAAGCTTTACTAAGAAAGTTTGATCATTTACGTAAATTGATATTTAAGCTTGAAGTGTCAAGAATGAATTTGATGTTTTCTTGAAGTTTTTGACATTGACATGATTTAATAGCAAGTAAATTTGATATTGAGAAAGATTGCTTTTGATCATAAGTTGAGTTAGAAACCCAACATTTACTTCTGATTTGAAGTTAAGAGAAGCATAATTTGGTGTTCATTATAGACCCTTGATTTATTTTAAGGTGGATTTTCCTAAAGAGTTCTGAGCTTAAGAACGGGAGTAGTATTTAGCATCGAGTTAGGCTTGATTCCAATGTTTGATGCCCTACAATTATGCGCCTCCGTAGGATTGAGATTTATGGGCTTGAGGCTGAGATAGTGCTGACTAAAAGTTGAGGTTCTATTCCCATGACAATGGTAGAATAGCTCTCCACAATGTGGGTGAGTTGTTGGACTCCATGTAAGATCACATGGTTTATGTCAGTTAAAAAAACTCCCATAATATCCCGAGTCAATAAGAGTCTAAAGTTTTCCAATCCCAGAGTTTTCCAAGTCTTAAGTTTTATAAAGATCTGAGTCATTTAGCTTTAAAAAAGTTCTAGTTTCTTCAAGATAAAAGTATGAGTTTTGAAAATATTATTTAAAGATTCCTTTAGCTTAAAAGTTTTGAGAATAAGAGAATAATACAAATTTTTGAGTTAAGAATAATAATGACTCATGAGATTTATATTTCATGTTTCACTATTCATGATTTATGAGAATTATATTTCAGGTTTACTCAAGCTATGTGAGTCATTTATATCAGCATGCATGTTTTATAAGAAAATGTTGATATTGTTTACTATATGCATACACCCCCATATATAGTACATTCTCAAAGTACTGATCCACATATATGTCTATATGCTACATTATCTCATAATGTTGGTACTAGTTGTAGCACAAATACCATGTTCAGTTAGTTGCAACTTATAGTCAGCAGGTGATGAGTACTTTTGATCTAAGGGCTCAAGTTAGTTATATAGTTTGAGAAGTATTTTATTTTTCTTTATTCAGTCGTATTGAGTTGGGATAGTTGGGAGTCACGACTCAGCTACCTATAGTCAGTACTAGCAGAAGCTTCATAGACAGTCAGTAGAAGTTGATGTAATAAGTTTTAGTTTTGTTTGTAAAAGAAGAGTTGTAATCTTGTAAATTTTGTTTTGTATTGATCAAATTCAGAAAAGAGTTATTTTCTGCTAATTTGTACAGATTAATACTTTTATTTAGTTGCTTATGAGTTATGCCTGTAGAAGGGTTAGCTTGGGGTCACTTGTGTCCCTAAGCACCGTGTGACATCTCTAGACCTATTTTTGGGGCATTACAAACTTGTATCAGAGCACAGAGTTCAAGTATCCTAGGCTGTCTTTGAAGTCGTGTCTAGTAGAGTCTTGTAGAATGGTACGGAGATATCTGTACTTTTCTTTGAGAGGCTATAGGGTATTTAGGAAATGTTCCCCTTCTTTTAAGTCTCAGATCGTGAAAAAAATATTCTTTAAGAAACTTATACAGATTCTCATCTTACTCTATTCGGGCCATATCGGTCTCATTTTCAAGGGACCAAAAATAGTCAAGCTTAAATCTCAACAGATAGTTATGGGATTACAAGATGGCTAGGAACTATCCCATCATTTCTTATGATTCTTAAAGATTGAAGGGCTTTATTCATGTTCATGAAAATCATGTACCAAGCCTAAATCAGATGTGCTTTCAGATTTCTCCTCAAAATCTATAATGTTAATCTATAATTCTCCCTCTATGTATTATGCTTACGATAACATGATTATTAAGTTCTAGTTCTTCCCCAGATAATGATCTCAGATTTGCTAGCAATAAGCTTCAGAAGTCACACAAAGAGGCATGAGAGTAGCCTCCTAGTGTGTTATAAGTCCCTTAAGTTTAAAGTTATGTCCTCATTCTTATGAGTCATTTAGTTAAGACAGAGTAATATGTGTATTCTTAGATCATTGAATATTGTGTGTCAAGTTTCTATCTCTTGTAATCTTGTTATGATTGTGTTTTTTTAAACTAAAAATCTAGTGAAGGCATGTGGGGCTCTTTCCATTCACTAGCATAGTTTCCTTGTTCTTCATCTCATTTTCTTGTTCAAAACACAAAATAAAAGTCTAGTAAAGCCGTGTGAGTCCTATTGTGATTCACTAGCAACTTGTTGTTTATCTTGTTTCTCTTACGTTGGTTGAAAGCTTGAATTTAGAGGTGTAGTGATAAGAAAAGTGGTAAGGGAGATTTATTGAGTGTATGTATAGTCGAATCTTCTTTTACATATGATCGAGTTAGTAATGAAGTGATATCTCCTTGTGCATTAATTTAGTAGAAGGTAGAGAAAGAGTTATTAGTTAAGATGAATTTTTGTTTGCTTAAAGTATGAAAAAAGTTATTGATGATATTTGTTTGTGTTAGAAAAGTATAGGTTATTGATTAAAGTACTTGGTGATTGAGTGTTGTTGATTTCGGCTTTCTTGAGGTTACAAAAAAAAGAGTTTAGTTGAAACTGATAGAGCTATGATAGTAATTTAGATATATAAAGGGATATATAGTAATGATGTGTAGAAGGAGAATGTGTTAATGGATTATAATAATATAGGCCTTATGATCTTGATCAATTATTGTTATTATGAGGCTTTAGTGGACTAGCATTTCTTGATGTCTTATTTTATAGTTTCCAACAGAGAACAGTATATGAGGTTGTGTTGTTCATTATGGTTTTAGGACTAGACACGAGTTTTGAATAGTAGATGATTATCAAGGTGGAAATGGCGATTGCTTGGTTAGTGATGCTAGTTATATAGAGATGAACCAATAGACTTGAAACAGTGAATGCAAGAATGTAAGTTTATTGATTAGGGATTACGTATGAAGTTGTAGGTTTGTGGTAGAGGTGTGCCCAAGGGTATATGAGGTTGCATTATTTTTGAAATTTATTAAGTGTTGTGTGGCTAGTAGTACCCTTGAATTGAGAAGTATGAATGAGGTTGTATAGTATATGATGTTCTGTTAGATAAATTATGGGTTATGATGTTGGGTATTCTGGCATATATTTAGAGGAAATTAGCAGATTATGAAGAAAGTTAGTGTGGTGCAGCAAGGGTTTGGAGATATCCATGTTAAGCGTTAGAATCTACATTTGTGAGTGTTTAAGTTGTTATATGATAATTTTGGGGATATAGAAATCTAAGAGTTGAATATCATAAGGAGATATTACCAGTGGGTGTTACACGTTAAGATATAGTCTTCAGGGTAAAGTTTTGTTTTATGTGTACTGACTATATCCTAGACTTAGAGTGATGGCTTAGATCTATGGTAGAAATGATAGAATGAGTAACCAAGTCAGACTTCCTGATTCTAGTGGTGATGAGTAAATATTTCTTGTTGGTGAAAGATCATTGTATGCTTTTTTTAGCTAAGGCCATAAGTGTGAAGTAAGATTGAGGCAAAAGAGGTCTTAGACTTAGAAAATTTTCAGCTAAGTGTTGGGACTTAGTATTTTCTAAAGCTCTCAAATTTTGAGGAATTTATTTACGACCTTCCCAACCTCCAAAAGTTAATTTTTAAGTTGATCCATGATCGGGGGAGTCAATAGTACATCTTGGGTGAGTTTCAAAATTTTTGAACCTCGTTTATGGCATGTTTGGAAGTCCAAACCAGTAGCACCGTGCGATTAGCGTGCGACACACGTTCTATTCCAGTGCTCTATAGCGTGCGACACACACTCCAAAAAATGTTACCTTATTTTTTCAGCTCCTATTTCAGCATATTTAAGGGCCGATGCCTATATATACTTCATATGTATTGGATTTCATTCTCAACTTTTAGTAAGTAAGTAACAACTTCACTCTATGATTCGATTCATCTATCAGAAATCTATGAACTCCAGTCTTATGTTGAATAGCTTATGATAAGTACGAACTCATGTTTCAGAGTATGACCAGTTTTTATAACTTATGATACTAGTGAAGTTCGCATATTATCATGTATGTCCTCAGCTCAGATCTCTTTAATGAATCCAAGCCTTTGACATTCTATTCCTCAGGCCTAGTTAAGTGTTAAATTTATGAATAGTTGTCTTTCATGCTTCAGGTCCTTATGTGTTATTCCTTCAGCGAACTCTTCCTATGTTAAGATAGTGGTGATGATAATGGATAAGAAATGGTTTAGATTGGAGGAAGTTGATGACCCTCATTAAGAAACATCAATTGTGCTTTTCTATCTAAGGCTAAAAGATGAAGGGATATTGAGGTAAACCTTTGGTACATGTCATGGTTAGTTAGAATTTGTGTGTATGTTCTTAAGGAATAGTGCAATAAAAATTGTTGTTCATATAGATTTAAAGAACATGCGAAGTATGCCTTTATGGGTATTTACCTTGAAGTTATATGTGGGTATAAAGATAGGCTTGAAATATCATGCTTGGTGTAAGTGGAGGAATGCAATATGCGCTAGTGTATCCATAGTAAGAGTTTCGAGTTAGTTATTGAAGTGGTAAGGCATGTTATACTTAGGGTGCAAACTCTAAAAAGAAATAGAATATTGAATCATCTAGTTTAGACTAGTATTGTGGTGTGGCATGTTGTATCTTGTGTTTTTGAGTTAGGCTTGACCATTGTCAGAGGACTTAGTTTAGTTTAGACCTTTGTAGAAAGATTTAGCAGTCCCCAGGTGAGAATCATAAGTTCAAATGAGTATGGTATTTAAAGTGAGGGAGTATTCGAGAAGTGTTCCTAAGCTTGAATGTAAGAAGTTGCATTGTCAAAATCCTGGTAATTCTATCCTAGTTTATGAGTTATATGTCTATATTCCATGCTATAGAGTAGTGTCAGTGATATGATTTCTTAGTCAAATGTTTTGTTTAGATCATGCCCAAGATTCTTTACTCCCTAATATTACAAGAACTTCTTTAGAAAGAGTGTTGAATAGATACTTCAATTAAGTATAAGTTTCCAGTATCAGTAAGTATAGACAACAGTTCAGTTTAACGGTAAGGCAGACAATCTCGTATGGTTTTACACCTCTTTGCCCCATTCCTACTATCTGTAGTCTCATGCGTATGACCATTCCATGATATAATCTATTCCATCCATGTAAATTGCGAATTCAGTTCAGTTCGTGCATCAGTTTCAGTTCAGCTATTTAGTCTTGACTCAGTTCATAACTGTTCACTGCATAATCTCAATTTTCCAGGTATTTTAGCTTAGAAAGTGTAATACCCTTGTATGATATAAGTCTTTTTGTCTCATGATTTGTACTTGTATCAGTTATCACTTCCCAATTCAATATGTATGATTGGATCATGAACACTTTAAGTGAATCCTAAACTCTCAGCATGAATCAACTCCTTAAAGTAAGTAAAGTCAAGTCAGCTCAGAATTTAGTTTCATGATAGAAGTTTAAATGTTTCATCTCATCTATATCCTTTCTTATAAGGCATATCATGCTCATGTTATTCCATACCTTTAAGGCTTCAACAAGTACCTATCAACATTCGAGGATGAATATTTCCATGAGGGAGATAATGTAATACACCACATTTTAGGCTAGTCCTTGAACCATCATTAATACGTGTATAAGCTCCAATCCAAGTGATTCATATGTGAATACAAGTTTCATGATCATTATCCTAGTATATGAAGTAGTTTCGAGGTGAAAAATGTTCATAGCAATTACTTAGAACATAGTTGAGCTAAGATCATTTGATTCGTCCAAAATTTGATGTTCGATTCTACAAGGGTCTACTTCAAATATGAATAACTCTTTAAATACATGGAATTTTTCATCTCAATACCTACCAGATTGTATATAATTGAATTTTCTTCAAACGATACCAATTTTTCCAAAATCTAATACCCGAGCGAAAAGTTATGGCCTTTTTCGTGAGTGAGGCAGTAGCATCGCGCGATTAGTATGCGATGCAAACCCTATCACACACATCCAATTTCCAGAGTTTTTTTATTCATTTTAAGGGCAAAAGTGGTATTTTCCACCCCCATTACTCAGCCATAACATGGGATTAAACTCCCCAAACACCAAATTATAGTTATTTTCTTCAATTTCTCTCAAGAACACATATTTGGGTTTCAACCCAAAGTTCAAGAAATATCAAGATTCCACCATCACTTTTCAAAATTGATTCAAGATTAGGTTTTCCATACCAAGGTCTTCAAGAATCGTCCTTCAAAAGTACAAATAGCATCCCAAAAGCAAGTGTTCATCCAAAGTTCAACATCTAAGGTATGTGGGGTTTGAACAAGAACACTCCTTTCGTTCTTGTGCCCAAAGTATTAATTTTTATTAAAGAATTGCATATTTTTGCAAGAGGGTTTATACCCAAACTAATTTATTATGAATTTATGAGATTTTGAGTTAATCAAGTTTGATATGAATGATGATTTCATTATCTTATGTCTTGAATTGAGAATTTATATTACGAGTTGCATATCCTACTATGAATTGATGTTTCCAAGTGCCTTTTAGATAAGTGTCAAGATTTAAGATTTACCATAAAAGTTTGATCATTTGAGTATATTGATATTTGAGCTTGAATAGTAAAGAATGAATTTGATGTTTTCTTGAAGTTTTTGACATTGACATAATTTAATGAGAAAGTACATTTGATATTGAGAAATATTGCTTTTGATCTTAAGTTGAGTTAGGAATACACATTTACTTATGATTTGAAGTTAAGAGAAGCATAATTTGGTCTTTAGTATAGACCCTTGAGTTATTTTAAGGTGGAGTTTCCTAAAGAGTTCTGAGCTTAAGTATGGGAGTAGTATTTAGCACTGAGTTGGGCTTGATTCCAAGGTTTCATGCCCCAGAACAATGTTCCACCATAGGATTGATATTTATAAGCTTGAGGCCGAGATAGTGATTACTAAATGTTGAGGTTCTATTCCGATGGCAAGGGTAGAACAACTCTCCCCAATATGGGCGAGACGTTGGACTCCATGTAATTCACATGGTTTATGTCGGTTAGAATAAACTCCCACAGTATCCCTATTCCATAAGAGTTTAAATTTTCCCAACCCTAGAGTTTTCCAAGTCTTATGTTTTATAAATATCTGAGTCCTTCAGCTTTAAAAAAGTTCTATTTTCTCCAAGATAAATGCATGAGTTTTGAAAGTATTGTTTAAAGATTCCTTTATCTAACAAGTTTGGATAATAAGAGGAGAATACATATTTTTGAGTTAAGAATAATAATGACTAACCATATTTATATTACATGTTTCACTATTCACGATTTATGAGAATTATATTTCAGATTTATTCAAGCTGTGTGAGTCATTTATATCAGCATGCATGTTTTATAAGAAAATGACAATATTGTTTACTGTATGCATAACCCCCATATACTCAGTACATCCTCGAAGTATTGATCCACATATATGTATATATGCTACACTGTCTCATAATGTAGGTACGAGTTGTAGCAAATATACCATGTTCATCCAGTTGCAGCTTCCAGTCAGCAGCAGGTGATGAGTCCTTTTGATCCAAAGGCTCGAGTCAGTTATACGGTTTGAGATCTATGTTATTTTTCTTTATTCAATCGTATTGAGTTAGGATAGTTGGGAGTTATGACCCAGCTACCTATAGTAAGTACTAGTAGAGGCTTCATAGACAGTCAGTAGAAGTTGATGTATTCAGTTCCAGTTTTGTTTGTAAAAGACGAGTTGTAATCTTGTAAATTCAGTTATGTGTTGATCAGATTCAGAAAAGAGTTATTTTCTGCTAATTTATATAGATTTATACTTTTATTCAGTTTCTTATGAGTTATGCCAGTAGTAGGGTTATCATGGGGTCACTTGTGACCCTAAGCACCATGTGATATCTTGAGACCCTTTTTATGGGTGTTATATGAATACTACTAAGTTTTACTGAGTTCTGTAACTGTCTAACT
Source organism: Capsicum baccatum var. pendulum (assembly GCA_030864225.1). Taxonomy (NCBI): domain Eukaryota; kingdom Viridiplantae; phylum Streptophyta; class Magnoliopsida; order Solanales; family Solanaceae; genus Capsicum; species Capsicum baccatum. The sequence goes on along the minus strand of CM061559.1, from coordinate 202,287,063 downwards.
TCTACTGATCACGACATGGATGAGACTACCGTGAAACTAACACTGGTTCTACGTAATCACCTAAATTGTCGTGTATTGAATACCAGATAACGCCCAAACTACAGCTCTCCTTCGAAAGTGTAAGCGGTCGATGTCAAATATAGAACCCAACTGTGTTGGGTATCGAATTCCATAGGGAATACTTGGTCACTAAGTGTTGCAATTATTAGTAGACTGTTGGTCGAAAATTTCACAGAAAAGGGGGGATTTGATTATGCGTGAACTGATAATATCAAAGGAACAAATGAGACGATGTATTTAGTAACATTTAATAACAGGGAATGATGAGTTAGGGTTATATCCACCATATGAGTTCTACGTATCTATTAACTATGAGTAATGCAGAATTTAGACATGCATGCACTTATAGAGATTCTTATTCTAATGGTAAATCCTAGTGTTTCTCAACCATCCAGGATTATTTCACTTTAACTCTCTCGAGCCTAAAGCGTATAACTAATGGTACGAACTCTCCAAGAAATTAATCCGGTTAAGGCATTAACGTGTAAATAGGGGTTGGTAGCCCTATTTCCTTGTCACACTCTCTTTTCCAAACATGTAACTTTTCCCTCAAACAAGTTAATGCTATAATGGCATGTTCTCTATGTTTGCAACCACGAGAATTAAACTAAAATGAAGAGAGTAATGATATAAGTAGCATACACATCAAGAATTCACAAACTCATAGGAATAGATAGTATCTCACAAGGTTTTCATAACCCTAACAGAGAAGTTTAGCTTCTCATGATTACAACGAAAATCACAATAGACATAATCATCATACAAAAACCTAGAATAAACTTTGTGATGGATGTGATTTTGGCGTCAAAAAGGGATTGACGTTTTTCCCCTATCCGTTGCTCACAAGAGCCGTGTTTTCTGTTCTAAAACCTCTTACAAAATCCGAAATTGAATAATGGGTGAATGATAATGATGCTGAAAAATTCAGCAATAAGGTTTTTATAGTATCCTTCTCTAACTAAGTTGCTACAGCATCCTTAAGTCTTTAAAAATACTGGGTTTGCCCGGAAAAAAGTTCCCATGCATCACTTTCAGTCCAAAAGCTGCCTTCCCTCTAATGTGAAGTTTTCCTTTGCTGCTCATAAGTCCAGAAAGTGCTGAAATCTTCATCATTAATACCTGAAAACATCCTAATCACGTAGGTCAGCTCATTTAAAGAAAAATGGACTAAAAGTACAGGAATTATATATTTTATCCTCAAAACTTAGCTAAAATATAGGTAAATTATGGTTCTTAGGTGTCTAAATACACCCAACATCACCACCCTACACTTAAAGCTTTGTTCGTCCTCGAACAAAATATTGCGTCCATGCAAACACCTAACCAAAATTTCACAATAGCAACACAAAATGTTCAACAAGACATGCACGACAATTATTAACAAAGAGTCGGTTTCTTGATCACTACTAGAAACAATTCAACCTCCAACATAGACTCGTGATGATGGTTAATTCGTATCCACAAGTTAAGCCACAAAGAATCATATAAAACTACCCAAAACTTATCAACCATGTGTGTCTCACACAAGATATCACCCATAATTACTCATAAGTTTTGCATTTTTCGAAACATGGGTCCAAGATTCTCCTTGCTCTCTCTCTCACAAAGAATTCATATGTTGCAAGTGATGACAATAGGCTTTCCCTTAGTGTAATGCTCCACTAATATCAGAATGCTAAGCTTAGGATGAAATAGCTCTTTACAGGTTGTAATGTAGGCTAAGGGACAGGTAGGACTATTTTGGCCAGAAATAGTGACTATGTTCCCTAAGCGCTTTAATACATCACATTATGCCATTAACACTCTCTTTTAAACAACCCTCTACTTTCCTTTCATCTACCACCCCTTTTCACCTATTTTGTTATTCAATTATAAACATAACTATCTTTTTATTTTTCTATTTCAGTGTTTTTTTTTATTTGATTTATTTATTTATTTTATTTTTTTCTTTTTTTTAAAACACCTCTATGATAGCCATTATTTTTCACAACAATTTCACCTACCAATACACTCTGAGGCATCACTCTCACCCAATTTCCTCTTATTTTGTCACATGACTCTACAATTTAAAGCGCTTAGGAATTTGGATCAAATTATGGTCTTGAAAAAAATGGATTAGGCTACATATGAGGCTGTCAAAGAAAATAGCTAAAGGCTCAAATGGGGTTAACTAGGATAATGTACAAGGGTAGGTAAAAAGAAGGTAAACAATCACAAGTTGCCAAAGAAATGCCTAAATCATCTCTTAAACTCACACTCTTTATTTCGCTTTACACACATACCAGGCAAGTTCTAGCATCAGTCACAACACAGAATATACTACAACCTCACACACACAAGGCACATGGTCAACTTTATTGGGAGCAGTATAGACTCTTGAAACAATAGAAGAATAAATTAAACCACATAGTTATTACACAGTGAGTCACACTTAGAACCTAAATGTCTCAATAGTAATGATTTTAGCACAAACTCTTGTCATAATACCATGCCGCCTATCAGAACAATTTCATGCAAAATCTAAAAAAAATCTAAAAATCTAAAAATTTAACTACAAACTAGAATAAATGCAGGCAAAGAAGTACAATACAACATACAAATACCAGCACCCCACACTTATACGGGACACACTCCCTCAGTGGAAATAAATAAGGAAAACCTGATTAGTTGGACTCCTCTTCTATGTCTGGGGTCATACCCCCTGCGTCGGAATCATCATCAGAGTCGTCATCCTCAGAAGTTCCTCAAAATGTACCCCACTTCATTCCAAAAGTGCGTCGAGGTATTTGTAGAGAGGATGACTCAGCTTGCTCTTTTCTTCCCTTTTTCTGACCTTTCTGTGAGGTGAACACTGTTTCTTTTCCTTGTTGTCCTTTCGGGGCCATTCTACCTGAGATTAAAATAGATTCATGTTAGCTTCATCTAAAAAGTTTCAATCAAAAAACAAACAGTAATGGCACCACCCCACACATAATTTGTTTGCACAGACTAATTAAGTGAGTGATGTCAATTACTCAGACTTCATCGACATACATTTAGGCGATATGTTCCAACAATAAGTTCAGAACAATCATAGAACAATCATACTTTCATGTCATCTTGACTATCCTTTCCAACTCTTTTTCATGTAATCTTGACTATACTTTCATGTTTGGATGAGTGCACTTTTTGAACAAGACCACCACATAAAAATCGTATCTTGTTATTTCATAAAAATAATCACAACATCTTATGCTTGTAGTCAATCATGATCGATATCTCGATGAACGAGTTATTCAAACATTCAAGCTTTCAACTTTCAAGATTATGCATTAACTTCACAATTTTGATTCCATAAAAACATGACAGTGTATAACAGTCAAGTACAAGTCGGAACAAAGTCAAGAACACCCACTCGTATTCTTTCACTCAAATAGATGTATCATAACAAACCAACCACATTCGAATCACCAAACACCACTTCAAAATCTAACAAATCATTATAAACGTAGCATTTCAACAACTACGGAATATAAAAGAATAACTTACTTGCTGATGGTTCGGGAGGATGAGCTTGCAAGATTAGATGAGTAAAAAGAAAAGTTTTTGAGAGAATGTGTAAGCTTGGGCGGCGCCTATATGGAGAAAACAATTGCATTTTGTTCTAAGGTTGAAGATCTATTTATTGACTAAGCCATGGGTCGGGTTTTATCTATGTAAAATCGGGTTAGGAGACAATAATTGATAAGTAGGCGGCGCCCAATGCTTTGCCTATGCTTAGCATAGGCGACGCCTTTTGCTTTGCCTAGTTGAGCTTAGGCGGCACCTATGCTATTGCCTAGTTGGGCATAGGCGGCGCCTATGCTATGGCCTTGTTGAGAAAGTGAACATAGGCAATGGCATAGGCCTTGCCTTGCCCATTGCCTAGATTAGCATAGGCCTTACCTTGTCTGTTGCCTAGATTAGCATAGGCCTTGCCTTGTCCATTGCCTATGTGAGGCAGTGAACATAGGACATAGCATAGGGCTTACCTTGTACGTTGCCTAGATTTGCATAGGCCTTGCCTTGTCCATTGCCTATATGAGGCAGTGAACATAGGCCGTTGCCTAGATTTGCATAGGCATTGCCTTGTTTGTTTCCTAGATTTGCATTGGCAATGCCTAGCCTATAGCCTTAAGCCCCATCATTCCTAACTTACCACTTTTAGCATGGCTCACTTTCAACTCAAAATTTGGGACTAATTCCCCTCCTTTGTACGTCTTGCACCTACACTTAATCAAAATCAAAAAAAATGATTAGAAAGATGGGTTGCCTCCCACCAAGCGCCTTAGTTTTGGTCGTGGCTCAACTCTTCTTTTTGAATTTTTATTTAACAAAAGCAAACTCCTAGTAAAACAAAACGATTAAAAATAATGGGTTGCCTCCCATGTAGCGCTTGATTTATTATCGCAGCACGACATAGTTATCTCGATTACTTATACTTCATCGAGATATATGGTGCATCATTTTCTAAATGGATTCAGACGACGCTGATGCTTAATTGTGGGCACGCAATCTTTTTCAAGCTGAATCTTGTGCATACCTATCCCAGGAGGGATACCAATTATATCATCAATAATCCAACTAATAGCTCTCTTATACCTCTTCAGAACAGAGATGAGAGCTTCTAGTTGTTGCTCACCTAAATCAGCCGCAACACTTATTGGAAGTGTATTTACACTTCCCAAGAACGCATACGTTAGATGACTAGGGAGCGTTTTCAATTCTAGCACTGGTGGCTCTTCAATGGAAGTTTCGTTGTTGGTGAAGGTCTATTCTTAAGATCAAGGTCCAGCTTCTTAGGGGCATGAGAATAGGACCCTATTCCTATTAGAGCACAAATAGTTTCTTCATCATCTTCAACATCCTCACTCTCAAAATTCAAAAGCACAGCAGACAATGGCTTAACAGTAAACTGCTTCTCTACAGATAATCTTTTCTCATACTCATGATAAACATCAGCTACAGAGAACACATTCATATCTCTAGGCTGCTTCATCAATTTACATACATCAAAAAAGACCACTTCATCATTTAGCCGAAATAAAAGCTGATTAGCTCTTAAATCAATAAGCACATTTCCAGTTGCGAGGAAAGGGCGTCCCAAGATTATGGGAACTTCAGAATCAACCTCGCAATCCAAATTAACAAAGTCTGCAGGAAAAATGAATGTAGAAACCTTCACCAATACATCATATAAGATACCAACAGGTTGTTTTACCGACCTATCTGCCATCACAAGTCGCATATTGGTTGTTGTAGGATCGCCCAACCCTAACTTTTTGTAAATGGATAGCAGCATCAAATTGATGATGGCTCCCAAATCGTACAATGCCTTAGAAAAATTCATAGATCCCACCGTGCAAGGAATAGTGAAAGCACCAGGATCTACCTATTTCTATACTAAAGACCTCGTGGCAATTGCACTGCAATGATGAACATTATCTGCCAGCTCATAGCTTGCTGCCCGCTTCTTCGTCAAAAGGTCCTTTATGAATTTAGCGTACCCAAGCATCTGTTCCAGCGCCTCTACCAAAGGGACATTAATAGTCAGCTGCTTCAACATAGTCATTAATTTATTGACCCTGGTGTCATCAGCTTTCTTTTTCAGTTTTTTAGAAAAAGGTGGTGGTGGCAAGGGAATAGTTTTCTCCACCACTTCCTTTTTATCTTGCTTGTGATTATCGATCTTTTCTTGCTTCATACTTCTAGGGGTAACATCATGAACGTTCTATTCAGCTTCAACAGAATCATCACAATCTGCTTCACTAATATACTCTGCTATATCATCAACCACCTGCTTGCCTTTGGAAGGATGTTCCAGCACCTTACCACTCCTGGTAGTAATAGCCATACATGATCCATCATTCCTTGGATTTTGCACAGTGTCACTAGGTAAGGTGCCAGCTTTTCTTTGATTGAATGCCGCTGATAGTTGACTTATTTGTTGTTCCAGTTGTTTTATTGCAGTAGAATGCGAGTCAACCAATTAATTTAAGGAGAACAAATCGTTCTTTACCTCAGCTAATCCCATATTGGTTTCCTCCACTCCTTTCAACAGCTTAGCCATCATATATTCCTTGGACATCTTTCCAGAGCCAGACGCCATAGCCTCACAATTTCCAGGGGGAACATACAAACCACTCCTTTCAGTCTTTTTCTTCCAATTACCTTGATCACGGTTCTTGTATCCAGATTTATCATAATAGTTCCGACCTTGCTTTCCTTGGGCATTGCCTCAGAAACCCCCTGATTATTCAAGTAGTTCGCTTCTTCTTCAGAGTCGGATTCATATCTTCCCTGTGATACAATGGACTTAACCTTTTCGGTCTTCCCTAATAATAAATGCTTGGTAAGAAGATCCATCTGCGTTTTTATGTAAGCCATATCTTGGTCACGTTCCTCTTATCTTCGGCTCTGTTCTGATGTCATGCCAATAGATACAGTAGAGCTTGCTACCTCAGAATCCCTGGTATGCCAAGCTCTACTCTGCTTTGTCATACGATCCAGTATATCACTTGCCTCGGTAAAAGTAAGGTCCATGAATGACCCTCCTGCAGCGTTATCAACCACTGGATTTGTCACCGAGTTCAAAGATCTGTATAATATTTTCATCATGTGGATATTGGTTATCTGATAATTTGGGCACCGCATAAGCTTCTTCTTGAACCTCTCCCATGTTTTGTGGAGAGCTTTAGTTTGAAGCTATCAAAAATTACTGATCTCATCTCTTAATTGTGCTCTCTTGGATGGCGGAAAGAATCTTTCTAAGTAAGCGTATTTCAGTTGCCTCCAATTAGTAATAGAGTCAGGACTTAGACCGTTTAACCATAGAGTTGCCTCTCCAGATATAGACAATAGAAATAAGCGCAGCCGAATTGCATTTTGTCCAACTCCTGGATTGTCAAACGACTTGCATGTTGAGATAAAATTGATCAGATGCATATTCGAATCATCGCCTGCAAGTCCACCAAATAACCCCTTAAGCTGCAATAACTGAATCATGGTGCTAGTGATATTGAACTTGGCCCTGGGTGCCAAGGGCGGAGGAATAATAGCCCCTGTGGCACCAGCTCCATCCAAATCGTCATCATCATCATCAAAAGGAACCTGCACAGCTAGACGGTCAGGTCTCATTCTAGCTTTGCGATCTCTCCTGTTCACAGGTGTTGCCACTTCATCTGCACGCCTTGGATTTAGTAACTCATCATCACCTAGGTCCTCCTCATCAGGATTTGTTGCTCGCCCTAGGTTATCAATATTCTGTTGATGCACTTGAGCGACTGCCAATGCAGCTAATCTAGCCTGCTCCTGTAGAGCAGCCCTTCTTTCGATGTCTCTTTGTGCATCCATTCTTCCAATAAGTTGTGGTTCAGGATTTATGGGTAATCATGGCTGACCAAAACTTCGAGTATTTGGTATGCACTGAACAGAACCTGAATAAAACAAAAACAACAACTAAAAGTAAAATTCAAGAATCTTTTACCAAAGGGTCTAATAACTATCACAAACTTAGTTGACAATCGTATTCCCCGGCAACGGTGCCAAAATTTTATAACGCCCAAATTACAGCTCTCATTCAAAAGTGTAAGCGGTCGATGTCAAATATAGAACCCAACTGGGTTGGGTGTCGAATCCCACAGGGAATACTTGGTCACTAAGTGTTGCAATTATTAGTAGACTGTTGGTCGAAAATTCCATGGAAAAGGGGGGATTTGAGTATGCGTGAACTAATAATATCAAAGTAACGAATAAGACGATGTATTTAATAAGATTTAATAACAGGGAATGATGAGTTAGGGTTATGTCCACCATATGAGTTCTACGTATCTATTAACTATGAGTAATGCGGAATTTAGACATGCATGTACTTATAGAGATTCGTATTTTAATGGTAAATCCTAGTGTTTCTCAACCATCCAGGATTATTTCACTTTAACTCTCTCGAGCCTAAAGTGTATAACTAATGGTACGAACTCTCCAAGAAATTAATCCGGTTAAGGCATTAACGTGTAAATAGGGGTTGGTAGCCCTATTTCCTTGTCACACTATCTTTTCCAAACATGTAACTTTTCTCTCAAATAAGTTAATGCTATAATGGCATGTTCTCTATGTTTGCAACCATGAGAATTAAATTAAAATGAAGAGAGTAATGATATAAGTAGCATACACATCAAGAATTCACAAACTCATAGGAATAGATAGTATCTCATAAGGTTTTCATAACCCTAACAGAGAAGTTTAGCTACTCATGATTACAACGGAAATCACAATAGACATAATCATCATACCAAAACCTAGAATAAACTTGTCGATGGAAGTAATTTTGGCATCAAAAAGGGATTGACGTTTTTCCCCTATTGTACTCACACTAGCCGTGTTTTCTGTTCTAAAACCTCTTACAAAATCCGAAATTGAATAATGGGTGAATGATAATGATGCTGAAAAATTCAGCAATAAGGCTTCTATAGTATCGTTCTCTAACTAAGTTGCTACTGCTTTCTTAAGTCTTTAAAAATACTGGGTTTGCCCGGAAAAAAGTTCCAATGCATCACTTTCAGTCCAAAAGTTGCCTTCCCTCTAATGTGAAGTTTTCCTTTGCTGATCATAAGTCCATAAAGTGCTGAAATCTTCATCATTAATACCTGAAAACATGCTAATCACGTAGGTCAGCTCATTTAAAGGAAAATGGACTAAAAGTACAGGAATTATATATTTTGTCCTCAAAACTTAGCTAAAATATGGGTAAATTATGGTTCTTAGGAGTGTAAATACGCCCAACATCAATACCCTCTCGATTCGATAGCATATAAATAAACATAACATGAAGTTGCAAAGTATAACAATGCACATTTCTTTATAAGCCATCTATAGAGGCATTTTATCAAGCACTTGTAGGACATAAACTTGCTCATATATGAACATGTCATGATCGCATCAATTAATTCACATGGGTATTCTATCAAACACTTGGAGAACATACTTATTGCACATAATCATGATTAGCATATGGACATGGCAAGTATAATGCCCAAACTTGCAAATTTCATGGCTTCACATACAATTCATACAATTCCCCTTAGATACTATTCTAATATTCATGGATCTTGTCATAACCATGGATTGATAACCAAATTAACTTCATAACCATACTAATCACTTTACAAATCCAAGGGTTTATCAAGATAATCACATATTCCACAAACATTCTATTCAACTTCATGTAACGTGCATTAAATCATGGATTTAGAAGCCAACTAATATCAGGAACATGAATTCAAGTTAATTCAAACATAGAAATCATAAATTTGAAATCTTATAGCTTTTGAAAATGGATTCTTGAACTCTATGGGAGGAAGTGGTCAATAGATGAACACTTTGCATACCTAGATTTTAATACTTGAAAGTACTTGGAGGAATCCTTAAACTTGTTCTTGATTTCTTGAACTAGGGTTCTTGCCTCTTTGAGAGAAAATATTTTCTTTTTGAGTGAAGTCAGGAAATAATAAGGAAAATAGGTTACTTAGGGGTCTGATTTCGTGTTTTGGGGTTGAGGGTTGAGGGAAAAAGACCCATTTAACCCTCTAGATACTGGTTTAAAAGATAGAAAAACATTGCCAATGATGCTATAGTCGACGCGATGCATCGAGGCTACCAACGCGATACATGACATGGTGTTCATTGGAAATTGCCTTGAGCTGGGAAAAACTTT